>OZ014557.1:23262534-24002212 GCA_963966155.1 Clivina fossor
TTAAGGAAATTAAATATTTGTTTAAATGACCCTAAAAAATTGAGAACATGTAAGAAATTGAATATTATATTACGAAGAGTAGAAAGCGCTGATTACCATGTTGAATTCAGATATGTGTAGTTGAGATAAAGCCGAGAATGGTAAAAATTAATTTTTCTTTGGTCGAATATACAATTTCGGACAAACTTTACGGTACACATTGCATTTCGTCATACATTTTCTATAATCAAATTCAAATTTATGCGAAAAAAAACAATGCAATTATCTATCAACTTGACTTAATAATTTTTAATATAGCCGTCGGAGATTTCTAATTAAATACACTTGATCATGTTTCTTTGGTCGAATATGAAGTTTTTGAATACACTGAAGGTGCACATTGAATTTCTTGCACTTCACACATTCTCAATAATCAAATTAAATTTAAACGAAAACAAGTAATGCAATTGTCAATTAACTTAACTTGACACTTCACACATTTTCAATATTCAAATTAAATTAGATTCAAGTGAAAGTAAACAATGCAATTATCAATTAGTATAGCCGCCGAAAATGAAATATACCAACTTGAAGTTGTAGTTATGTCTGGTGTTGCCACCAGTGATGTGTATTTTAACTAACTGCTGCATAATAATGTCATTATTATACTAACTTTTTTTTTACATAGACAATGTAATAACGTAATATTAATATTATGATATGCTTGAACATAAATTACTATAATTTTTCTACGAATATTTTTTGACCTAAGGTGAATATCGTTTCAAAATAATTATAATTTGGCAATTGCACGATATTCTATAGTAACTAGCAATCTCGTTGATTTACAAATAATTTTTTTCAACTATATAGTTATAATTCAAAAACAAATTGTATATTATTATATAGAAAAAATATGTTAATGTGCTAATTGCTTGTAGTTTACAACCATAATTTATATCTTGTGTAATTTCCATATTATTGTTCTATTTGTCAAAATTAATTAATATCAAAATACTTCAGCTTGCTTAATCAATGCAGTGAGTGCTAAATTCCAATTAGAACTTCCAATTTTATTAGTTAATTTTCATCATAGGAAATGCCAAGGCCTACTTGACAAAAGCTCTCTTGCACTGCTATGCAGCTTGTAATTAAGGAACCTAAATTTACCGCAAATCTAAAGAGGAAAGACCCGAAACGGGGAATAAAGAAAGATAGATGCATTTTCTAATAAAGACAGATAGATTCTAGATAAAGACCAAGAGATTCAATTACATTTATCTGCATATATGTATAGAAAATTAATATCCTTCCACGCCAATATTTGTACTGTTTCCTATTTCCAGCGACAAGATTTGTCGAGGATAGTTTCTTGATCATGTTTACAGGACGAGCAACTGTTGTGTTTATAATAGTTGTTATATACAGGCTGATTTATTGAAAGGCAATATATGTTGGGCGTCATATTCTGGACTTCAGTATATTATTCACCTTGTATATATATACTTATGTTCAGTAGATAACAATATGGTTGTGATTGCAAGGTTTATTGTTGTCTTATTTCCGTGGATGTTATCCTAGATGGTAACAATGTGAGTAAGCTACAATGGATAATCGAGCGAGAGATAGTGAGAAACATGCTACTATTGTTGTCTCGTTTGTATGTCTTATCAATGACAAGTGAATGTCAACGAACGGCAAATGGCGGATTATAGGTTGGATTTTGGTTGTGATTCTAGTTGGTAGGAATTCTATTTTGGTTATGTGAAAAAAAAAAGATATCGACTATTTTTATATTTTTCCATTTCGGTTTGTTATATTGTTATTCCTGATATTTGGATAATGTAAAATTTAAATCAAAATTGTTTTTTTCTCTTCCTTTTTACAATAAAATATTAGTAATATTAATAGCAAAATTTTCACTCAATTATTGAGAAAAATTTGTTTATCAAAATGAAATTTTTAAATAACATTTGTGTGAACTATTAGCTACAATGTAGTAATTAAAATACATCAGTTTTTTTATCCAAATATTTCATAATCTCTTTATGAATATGTGATGACAAACTGAAATTATCAAATATTTTTGTTTTTACAAAATTGCAATGTTGATAAATTTATATCATCAATGGTAAAAAAAATATTTCAACACATTTGATAAAACAATATACTTATCAGATTTTAATTATGTATTGTTGACATTCAACTGGAATAAAGTAAAAAATACGAACATTTTTTGCAATTATCTGATGGCGTTTTTTGAATACAAAATCATATTTTTTAATTTTACAAATTGATTGACGGGATTTGAAAAACAGAAATGGATAAATATTCAAAAATTGAATTGAACTAAATTATCATTCTGCGTTTTTTTAACTAAATTTATATTCTTGTTTATATATTAATTTGGCCTACAAGATAATTAACGTTAGCTATTAGGGAGTTTTTTTTTAATTATTACTCAACACTTTATCTCAAACTCAAATTTATCAAGAAACAGCAAAAATATCTTAGATATTTTATCATATATATATATATATATATATATATATATATATATATCAAAATTTATTATAATTGACATTTAAAATGAGAAGTAAAGAATTTATTGATACCAACATATTTTTAATTTAATACCAACTTGTTCTATCTATGATTTCATAATCAAATAACTGACACCGATTGCCAACGTTAGTTGCTAGAAACTAGACCCATATTTTACTGCAAATTAAAACAGTCTATTACACAATTAACCATTTCACCAACGAATAAACTTCACCCTTCACCCTAAAATATATGTATAGCTATTTTCTCCAGCCCCGGAAAAAAAAATCTATGCGATCGAGGTAATACATTTTATTTGATTTGTGAAAAAGATATATTGAATATCAAACCAAGTTCAATCGGAGTGGAGCTAAATCGTATCAGGACGCAGTATGGCGTCCTGGCATCGCCCAGGACAAAAACCTCGCGTAGCTGTCGAAATAGTCCTGACAAGAATGACAAGATTTATAACCTAACATTTTTACATTTCTATTCATAGAGTAACCAGCGCGCCGATACCCGTTGAACAACCAGAATGCTAACTTTTCATCTAGAGAAGTTTTTTCCTCTCTTTCTCTCTTCTTCTTTCATCTTAAATTGGTTATAACACAGTCGGTTTCAAGCCGCAGGCCTTGGAGCAAAACTTCACCAGTGAATTTATAACACCCTGAAGAATACCAAATACATTTCTACGGGGAATACCACTGGATACATAATTGTGGCCAACTCTTTCATATCTACATCTGTCGGCCTGTTTAAGGAATATATAAAGAAAAGTTTCTTAATTTTTTCTTGTTTAGAACTGTCAAAGGCTTGAAAAATTGCCTGACCTCCAGTTTCTTGCTCTCTCACTTCCGCATATTGTTTACGGAATGTTGTTATCTCTCTGTTTCGGTTTTGTTTGATTTTCTGACCGAGCGTTTTTCCTCTCCTGAGTTTTTTTTTCGACTTCTCTTCTTCTCTGGCTTGTTCCGGGGAGTAATTACTTTGCCAAAGATAAAATAAAAATAACGATATTAATGTTTTGTTGCTTTATTTAGTTTATTTTAAAGATAAAACGGAAAATGGTAGTTAAATTTATAATGGAACTTCATAAAAATTTAACGTCATTTATTATACAGATTTTGACTTTGCCTGACGGTTCTACGCGCGCTGATTTTTATACGCTGCAAAATATTGTAGCAAAATTTTGTATTTATAAAAGATAATTAGTTTTTGTTGTTGTTTACTTTTTTTTTATATGCAATATGACCTTATATATTATTTCAAAATAAATTACATAATTTATTATTTATATTTATTTATACAGTTTTTTTATTGTGAGTTTATTTATTTATTTAAAAAATATTTTAAATTAAAGATGTAGGGCCAGTTTATTAACTTGCCAGTTGACCAATCAATGCGGTGATTTGATGATAGTTAACAATTTAGTTGCCTAGTTAACTAATTGATTAAGTTAACAATGCTTTGTGTAAATATGAGTTAGTGTTGCTGCAATTTTGTACACATTTCATAGGATTCGTAGCGTTACAAAATAAATTTTTTTTTCTATTAAATAGAATTCTTCTTTTAATAGAAAATGACGCTATGAGTTTTACAAGATGTACACAGAATTTAACATATAATATAATATATTCAGAATTATAAGTAAAGACGTACGCAAAGGCAATTAATATTAAAAATAATAAAACATAGAAGCAGATAAAAAAATAAAAGTAATTGTATTAATTTTGTTATTAATACATACACAATCACGCCATATATCCAGAAGGGTCTGGCGCAAACTCTCCACTATCCCGAAATCAATTTATCCAGATAAGCAACTTTAGTTTTATCCACATTTATAATACCTCTCATACATTGCAGCAAATTATTGTTATGTCCAAATTATTTTTTTTGTATATTACCTACAATTTAATTTGAATTTGATTATTGAAAATATGGGAAAATTGTAAGATATGCAATGTAAACCGCTAGAAATTTTATATTCGACCAAAGAAACATTAATTTACACAAATTACGTAATAAATATGAATAATATATACATTTACATACTATTCTACAAGGTTAAGGTTAAGATTACTTGGTATGTATTTTTATTTATTATTAGTATAGTATAAGGATTAAAGAAAAAAATAACATGTCAGTCGCAATAGAATACTTATTTTATCGGCACTGTCTTGACTTCTGATAACTTATTATTAAATATATGTTAAATAATAGCTCTATTATTTTACCGTACTTCCATCAGACATACGTTCACTTATTTTTTTTTTAACATAATTAATTACTATAAGATTTCTCTCAGAATCCTTAAATAATAATTATTTTAATAATCTCAAAATAAATTCCTCTTAATGGAACAAACCAATTAATAAACCAAACCACTTTAGCTTGAAAATTTAGAGAAATCCACCAAATTGGATAATCTCCAAGCCGTTTGGTTAAAAAAAAAAAACCAGCCAAATAAAAAAAAGCGTCCGTAAGCTCGACTTTTGCATCTCTTGTACGTACACGAGCTATGTCCGCCTTTTACCAAAAAAAGGCGGGGATGAAAGAACCATGTTACCGGATGCCACAATCAAATGAACGCGACCAGGAGTCCTCTATGCAATGTTGGAGTGTCTCGGGGTAAATCCGGTGAATTTGTGAGGTCGGATGGTTTGAAAATGGTCAGGGCGGAACGGAGCTGCTGTTTTTGTGTGTGTGTGTGTGTGTGTGCTAGTCTTTGGTACGACGAGTCTCTTCTGATGTACTAACTAATGCATTTAGCTTACGGTGGGGTATGCGAAGGTGATGGGAATGTATGTGAGAAATAAGATTTTGACTTTGTACAGGCTCATATACTGACGAATAGAGTAGAAATGGTGATATGAAATCTTTGTGTGTGATAACTGAATTGTTCTACTTTTTGCTCAGGAACTACACTCTAAAAAGATTTATGTTATTTTACTTACAAAATGAGACACTATGATGTCCAGTATTTTTAAGTATAATTACTCAACTGCTATAATTTTAACATAATTGTTTATAAATACATAATATCAGAACTATTACAAACATTATGTAATATGATATTACCAACGAAATGGAAAAATACGTATGTATATAATATTACAATTTTTTAGGAAAGTCTTTTCTAGTAAATTTACAGAACTTCAGTAAATTTGTTATCAGAAATTTTCCATAAAAAGCTAAAATTTGTTTAGTTCTATAGTATTATTGTTAGTATAATTACATACATTTCTAAATTTACATAAAGGATGTATTTTGAAATGAATGAATTACACTTAAAATATTTTATTAGTATTATTACACAAAAAAATGTACTAGATCTTATTATTTTGATAAATTATTATAGATATTAATATACCAGCTGTAATTTTACATAATTTAAGAAGTTATACTACCAATACGTAATTTTATATTAAGTATGTGACGCAATTTGCTGGATGTAAGCAATTTTATATAGTTATTGGGTTATTTTTACTTATTTTTTGTGATTATTATGAATTAGGTAAAAATTACAGAATTTTGAGGTAGAAATACAGAATATTTATAAGAAAATGAAATTACAAATTTTTTTATAGTAAAATTTTGCAAGAAATATTTATGAAAAGTCGGCGAAAAATTTTTCCGTCCAATAAGCAACTTTTTTTTCCTAATACGAAAACGGGTAAAACGGCTAACATCAACTTGACAAAATCTAATTTCCAGTATATTTCATGTTGAGGGAAAAATATTGACTGACATTTACTCAATTTCGTTACGAGGTAAATAAAATTTCTACCGATCTTATAATATTATATTAGTTTATGATGTCTGTATGTCTAACCAATTTCACTTCTAAACATTCTGAATATCCCGAAAATTCCTGTAAAAAAAAACTCTCGACATGAAAACTTGTCCAAAACGCCTACTAACAAATGTTTTTCGTAATATTGTTGAAAATAAACTTTCAGTTGTTTTGGGGTGAAATATTTTTGCGTTGAAATTTTGTAGGTTAGTAGGCCTAGTAAAACCGACGCTGCTCTAAGTTGTTTTTGCGAAATGAGAAAATATTTTTCAGCTCATAATGTTGTCTTTGTCGTTACCGTGTTCGTTTGTAATTGTTTGTTTTATTTTACATGAAATAAATGAAATTATCATTCCGTTGAGAATTTACAGAAGATGGTTCTTTGTCTTTGTTTTAGATTAAATGAAGTTTAAATATTTTTCAAGATTATTCGTGTGTTGATTGTTTAGTAAATTAAACAATACAATAATATATACAATATATTAAAATAAACAAGCCTTAGGTTAAAGTTCTTTTTAATTTTATAAAATTAAACAGAACTTTAACTTAAACTAACTTGTGAAATTTTGGGAAAAATATAAAATCTCAATATTTTTGAATATTATTATATTATGTTAAAACTGTGTTACATTTGCGGTAATCTACTACAATACACAAAATTAAATTTAATATATTTTATTCTAGATAATTTACTGTTTTCTAATAACCTATTCATTTACACTACAGTACCAAAACAAAATTGTAAATGACAAAATTATGCTGAATAAAATAATGCATACAAAATAATTAGGCTATTGTGTATTGTTGATTAACTATGTGTTAAATAAATATACAAATTTCAACATAATAATATATTATTATATCTCGTTTGTTTCGCGATAATATTAAAATTTTGCAAAATATATTTCCATATTACTCGATATCATTATTTATTTATGAAACATCAGTAATGTTTTAATTATTGATTAATATTGATAGCACATATTGTTTGATATGCTAGGCTTTGACATATGTTATTACGTACTCATAGATTCTATAATTATAGAAATTTTACAATATTTTTTATTTATATTTGAAAAAATACTATACGATATTTTCATTTTAAAATAAAACATAAAATTTAAAACTTAGGGTTGATTGCATAAAACGTTGTTAACTAGATTGTCAATTGTTTTTTTTTTTATAGATTTTATTGATTGATTAGTAAATTAATAAGAGAGTTATCTTCAAAATGTTTAGCAATATTTAATGCGATCGGCTCTTAATGTATAATAAATATAATATTGCATGCTTTTCATATCTTGCATATTTTATTAGTAGATTTTGACCCAATTCCAACATTTTATACTTATTTATATAAAATATATAACTTAAATATGAATTTATAGTGTTTAGCTTAATTATTTTTTTTTAGAATTTTATATTTTGCTAAATAATGTATTTTTAAAACAGCTTAGGATTTACAGCCGATTACTAAAAAGCAACGTTTTTAAATTCTACCAGCATAATTATTATTTTTGTTAATAAAACTATGCTTCTTTGTCAACATTTCAAACTTTTTATTTTCAATAAAAAAGTGCTTTCTGGTCAGCTTAAAGTGTTCATTATGATACCGGCCGTTTTGTATAAATTTTATTTAAATTCGACGTTTTTTGGTGGAGGTGCCTACAACATTCTAAAATAC
This sequence comes from Clivina fossor, assembly GCA_963966155.1. Lineage (NCBI taxonomy): Eukaryota > Metazoa > Arthropoda > Insecta > Coleoptera > Carabidae > Clivina > Clivina fossor. Next base: position 23,270,538 of record OZ014557.1, read on the forward strand.
AGTTATATTTTCTGTAATTATTGTAAGATTACATTTACATGAAAACACAAAATTGCACAACACACATTCACAGCTTATTATAGATACAAAAACAAAGTATAATGAAATATAATTATTACAATTAATTGTAATATTAATCACATAATATTATATTTTTTGCTATTCATATCAATGAACTCGTAATATAGTTTTATTTTACCGTTTTATTTTAATTAAGTGTAATGAATGCTTAACTAAAATATAATATAGTTAAATCATTTTATGTTATTGTTTAATGAAGTATTTTTGTTGATGTATTTTTGATTTTTTTTTTGTTAAATTAATATTTATAATAAAATAAAATAATTCCCATTAAACTACAAATAAATTATTTTATTTGATTAACTTTTTGACACAGTAAGATTTTATTTTAATTTAATAATATTTACAATATTTTTTAATTTATCAAAGACTGCCTTTGGTCTTTACCACACTTACAATTTTTAAATTTTATTTCTGTATAATTTGTTAAAAATAATTTTAAATTTCTAAAAAAGTTTTAGCTTTAAATTATTATTATTTTACTACACACTAAATGAAATTCGAAACAAAGTATTAGATTTTAACATATCTATCGCATATAAAATTATATTGACTAGAAAAAGAAAAAACATTCTGTAGAATTTTACCATTATTTTGATAAAAACATCATTTATTAATATTTCTACACAGAGTAAAAGGATACTTTCGAATAAAAAAAAACATTTTTATCCAAACAGTGAATGAATATCTATTTGATAAATATTTATTTATTGCAAATATTTTTTAGAATAAATATATGTTAATTTTTGTATTAATATCAAATCTCCGGGTATTTATTTATTAGTATATTAATGCAATATATAATTTAAGATTGTGTTAAATTTTTATATCAATAGAATATGCTTTATACAGTAAATATTATTTTTGTAGATTTTTTTTAATGAAAACCAGATAAAACACTTTTAATTTACGTTATTAACCAACATTATTTGAAACAATAAAGTACTAACAGTTTGATCTCTAATTTATTTGATTTTTAACTTATATATTTAAAAAAACATCTATTTTCACTTATATTATAATAATTAAAAAAGAAATTACAACGCATACTGCCAACTGTTCCCCCCGCTATAGAATCCCCTGCTAGTTGCAAATTCATGCACCTATCTCAGTTTGTCACAGCACCGAACCACACAGCCCCCCGCACGGGTGGTGTTTATAATATTTCAGATGTCGCTGCAGGTGTCCTGGGTACGACATCGTGACGTTCACCTACTCACCGTCGGCCGTTACACCTACACGTCGGATCAACGGTTTCGTGCGATTCATCATCCGCACTCCGAGGACTGGACGCTGCAGATTAAATATCCCCAACATCGTGATTCCGGAATCTATGAGTGTCAGATCAGTACCACACCGCATATGAGTCATTTTATTCATCTGAACGTTATCGGTGAGTGATTTTCAAAAGAGTTACTTATTAGTTTACACTGTAAAAAATTTATGTAAATTTACATATGCTATAAATGTATTTTTACAGAGAAAATGTTATATATTACGTCAATTATCACAGTCAAAATTACAAAATGCTGCTATTTTACCATTAATAATTACAGTGTAGTTCAGTGATCTTTAATTTTTTTTTTAATTGACAACAAAAATCGTTGTTTAAATATAAAAATATTGGAAACTAACTACGTTTTCTTTAAATATCTTATTTGTAAGGTTTGTTCAATAGGATTACATGTAAGATTTGATGGTGCACTGAATTATAGGTTGTAAACCAACCTTTATTCTTTTGGACGACGAAAATACAATAACGTTACTTTTTATATCGAATATATAATCTAATAATATCGCTTACTTTAACCATAGCTCAGATATGATAGAATAAACTGTATTTCAAAATCATTTCTATTAGTTTTCAAAATCTATTGATTTTTTTTTTCTCTATTTAATTCATTTGTTAACTGAGGTATTACTATATTGAGAATTACTTTTATAATTTACCAAATATTTTAGTTTGAAATTTATTAATTTCTTCACGAAATCAACAGATTAATTTTAACCACAAAAACTAATTATTTTTGAAACTCCCCATAGAAATTAATTGCTGGCTAATAAACCACAAATAAATATAAAATTCTTTTACATAAATATATCCCAAATGGTTTCATTTTTTTGTGACCAAGATTGAAAAAGCTAATTTTTTCTGTAAAATAAAACAGTGTGCGGTATACAAATCATTTTACGTTGGTGCGTTTATTCCAACAGTTGAAAATTAATTTTTATTAATTGCTACGTTGGCACAACTGACTGGCCTTCATTGAACCAGGTTTGCCAACAGTGCGAATGAAAACAGTGCATAGCAATATATAACTGTTAAAAATTCCCGAGATGTCAAAGAAATTTTTTGATGAAGACAAATTTTCGAACGATACGTAAAGATAAAACTGAAGTAATTTTGTTCTCGGACACGCTTTGTATCTGAAGACAAATGAAGTTAATTTTTTCGGAATATTAATTATTATTTTTAATTATTATTAAAGCTAGTTATTTAATACTAGATAAAATATCTAGCATTGTTCAGACACTGTAAGATTTATTGTTTTATAAAGTGAATGATTCTTTTATATATATATATATATATATATATATATATATATATATATATTATTAGTTTCGTGGGATTTTCAGTCAAAAATAAAAACAACTCAATTCAAAGTGCAAGCTTTCGGAAAAAATTTTATTTCCTTCATCAGGCAAATGGCAGAGTTAAAATTATAAAAATAAATACATGACATAAATATATGACAAGTGCATAGAAATAATAAAATGCTATGGTTACATATTAAGGTGTTGACAGTAAATATAAACAGATATGCCTTGGAAACAACCCAACAACAAAAAATAAACATAAAGATGATAAACCAATGTATAAGTCTGTACTTTAGGTAATACCCGTTGGCGTTATATTATTTAATGAAATTAAGTAATCATATATTATACTTAAATTATGTATATCAGAACGCTTATTAAAATCCCACGAAACTAATAATATAAATATTTACAGTCACTAAAACTAATATATATATATATATATATATATATATATATATATATATATATATATATATGTCGCGGGAATACTGAATAATCCATATTTTTTACAAAATTATTTATATTTTCAAAAAATGAAAAATAAAACAGCTTTACGTTCTAGTTTTGTATTCATATTTATTAATAATCGACGTTTCTACACACTCAACGTGTTTGCTCTTTTTTTTTGATAAAGACGTAAGTTGACTGCGTCGAAACGTCGATTATTAGTAAATATTAATACAGAACCTAAAGCCGTTTCATTATTATATTTTAGTTTTTGAGTTATAAGCTAGTAGAGAGACAAGCATTACTTTTGTATCGAACCTTGTACTATTTTAATATTTCTCACTAAAGAATAATTGAATTTATAATTTTAAAAGTTGTGTATTTATAAATATAACTAAATGAATTTTGTATGGATGAAGACCGGAAAAAATGTTGTAACAGAATAAAACAATATAGAGTAATTTTTTCTGTTACATATGTACTTGTGAAATAAAACATTTTTTTTTTTAATTTGGAACCTTATCTTGAAATTGAATCGTGTTTAAATGAGGTATAGGAGGATTACGAACCTATCAGAATATTTTATTTTTAAGCGTTTTTTTTTTATTTTTTGTCGAGTTGAAATTTACATTTTTTAATTGAAGTACCTACATATATATCTTTGTTGAAAAATGTTTTTATTATATTTATAATAAAAACATTTTTCAACAGAATATTTATTCTGTCGCGGTATTTCGTTATATTTTGAATGCTTAAGAATCTTTCTTTTGTTTTATGTATTTATATAAATTTTTCCTAACCATAAAAATATTGTATTTAAAAAAATTATAAACTAATGAAATAAATTATTGTTTTGTGGAATTTATTTAACAGTTAGTTGATAAAAACTGAAATTACAAATTAAGGTTAGAATAGCTAAATGATTATGGATGAAGCTAAAGTTGCTTGTGTGGATAGGGATGTTTGGAGGAAACTGATGCAGAGATAGTCGAAAGAGTTTGTGCAAAATTTTTTTTGGTACATGGCGTGATTGTGTATGTATGTATGTATAAAAATAATTACGTGATAGAATAATATACTAGAAGTAAAAAAAATAATACATAAACCACAGTTCAGAAAACTATTAAAATTTTGCACTTTTATTTCCTTCAATGCTACGCATCTTGTTAAATAATACAGTTCATTTATAAAAAAATTTCTTTTCAGTTTCAGTATATAATTATTTACTATTAAAATAATACTAAACAGTTATAAAATTAATTTTATTAGTCATTCTATTAAACGGGCAATCTTACAGATTTTTAATTAAAACCGATTTCATTTTGCTATCAATTTACCGAAATATAATATTCCAATAAATGTCCTGGGTATTTACTGCCGAAGCTTTGTACTCTAAAACGAACCTGGTTGGAGTTGTCACCTCCTTCCCCTTGCCTCTTATAGGTATCCTGGCGTCTCTCGCATCGAAATATTGATTTCTCCACTATGTTCAAATGACCGTAAATACGATGAACGTAATCTAGTTTTGAAGACCTCTTCATTAGTTTATCTATGGAACGAAACGCTTTATTAGATTTTGCTCATTTTTCTAGATATACCGTTTACTAGTTTATTCTAGGTAGTTTTTACGCGATTTTTCTATCGATATCTCTGCAAAATATTAATTGTTTTTATATATTTGTTTAATGAGATAAACTTTTAGATTTAGTTCAGTAAAATTTTTTATTTATGCTGGGTTTTATAAACGCAACTTGAAATTTATCACAATAAAAATTAATTATTTTTTGTAAAAAATATATATTTATAAAGATTAAATAAAATTTTGCTACTTTTAATAAAAATTTACAAATTTTATGATCTAGTTACTTGTTTCTATGTTCTGTTTATTTATTGTAAATATCATTTGTATCTTTTTTCCTGATAAAGACGTACGTTGAGTTTATCGTAATGTCGATTATTAACAAATATTAATACAAAACTACAACCTAAAGCCGTTTTATTTTAACATAATGAGTTCTGAAAAGTTTAGAAGCATATGGATAAATTCATATATCATCAGTTAGTGCTGTATAACGATATAATTATGTAGTTTTTGTAAATACTAAAAGAATATTTAATAAAATTTAAGTAATTTAGGGTAAATAATGTAGCCATAATAGATTTTTTTAATAGTATTTTTTCTCAAGAAGTTGGCAACATTGTACTTTTGTGAAAATTTAATTAAAATCGAATAAATATTATAGGTATAATTAATTTTTAAAAACTTTAGTAATTTTTTTTCTCAGGAAGATGACAACATTGTATTTTACTAAAATTATAAAATTTATCTGGACACTGAGAGAATCTTTTGTGAAAATTTGATTAATTACGAATATATAATAAATTTTTAAAAAGTTTAGTGCAATTTTATTTTTACCAGTAATTACGTAAAACAATTATTTTAAAATCCAAACAAAAAATATTACCAAACATCGATCGCATAAAAACGCAATCTTTGTTTACCGGACACCGTTGAAATCCTTTGTGCAATTGACAGGGTGTAACCCTGACTAGAATAGTATGCGTCCCCAATCTGAAGGGCTCAATGTCTCATTTTTCCGTGTGTTTTTGCAAGCCGTGACGATTTAGAATCAACCCCCCACCCCTCACCGTTTCGCTATCGGCGTGTACGACTTTTCAAAAATCGTTTGATATATTGAATGACCAACGGATATCGACAATTTAAAGCTGAACGGATTTTTATCCTCTGAACACAACGCGACCGGCTGATGTTTACCGTGTTGGACAGTTGGCAGCAATGACCTTAGTCCCCCCCCCCCCGCACACACACACTCTGCTGAAAAGCGTTTGCACTTTAGCGCCAATTGCTCATATGTTTTTTTTTTGTGTTTTGCTGATGAGGTTTGAATTTGTGCTGTTGGTATGATGAAATGGATATAATAGGAAATTGAAAACAGGAATTATTTACATTGAATTCAGATCTCATTATATAAAATAAAACTTCGTATATTTCGCATTTTTTTTTTTTTCAAAATAAAGAAACTAGAGAAAATACAGAATACACACACCAAGACTAAAAAGCAAAAAAAGTATAAAATAATTTTTCCTAGCCCCATACAGATATATAATCCCATACAGAAAAAGTGGACCAACGACATTTACTCCCTACACTCCTTACTACTCCATACGAGGGGGTTATAAATCTGTATGGGGCTAGGAGAAATTATTTTATACTTTTTTAGTCTGCGTTAAAAACGTGGTATATTATTTTTTTTTATTTATTTATTTAAGTAATTATTTATATTAATATAATGAGTTCTGAAAGATTCTTTGCTATGTTAAATCTAAAATAATTCAAGACGGATCTTCAAAAAATTTTGGGTTTTTTTTTAAGTTATACAACCAAGATGATTATTCTGTAACAAACAATTTCGATTTGAATTGATAATTTGGCAAGATTTAGCTAGAAAAATTATACAACTTTTAACCATATTCCTAACCCAAATCTAGTCGATAACACGACAACCCAATCATTGTGTATAGATAATAAATGATTGTGCAAATGGACTAGTTCGCTTGGTAGGATCAATAATAGAGGGGGCCAATTGTCAAGAGTGGCCTGTAGGCCTTCCGGAACATGGACACCGGACTCCATACAGAGATCTACATATATCCCAACTTTGGTCTGTGTGCAGTGCATTGGAGCTAATAAGCTTGGTCTATTGTTCAATGCTACTGGCCATCGGTGCATTTGTGTTTCAAGTGAAAAATTAGATTAACATTTTTAGCGGTAATATTGAACAAGGAGTAGAATTTCAGATTTAAAAATAAATATTTATATACTAAAAAATATATCATATTATAGACTCGTCAAATTAAATTTTGAAATTTATATATATACCGGGTGTTTATTCGTTGAGTTCGTATGGGCGTTTAATATGCAATTTCGATAATTTGCGATGTACTACTTTCTCGAGTAAAATTCGTAAAAATATTTTTCGATAGGGCTTCAAAAGTTCTATAATTTAGTTTTAGTTCTAATTTGCTAGCATGTGCCGTTTGGGCGCTAGAATTTTTTTATGATTTTTTGGTTTGTTTTTTTTTCTCAAAAACTATGAGGTCTAGGAAAATAAGCATGATATGGTAAAATGCGGAATAATGAGTACGATAATTGAGTGAAGACACCATTATTCTACGATGCATCGTTTAGTAGAAAAAATTAAAAACTGAATTTTTGAAAATTTGACAAGGGGGTACCCTTGGGATTTTTTCAAAATAAGACTCTTTTCAAAATTTGCTCAAAAAAATCTGAAAAAAATCAGTAAAATAGAGAAAAAATTTAGCTACATAATAGCTAAGTAACTTTTTTCTCTACCTCATTTTTTCTGCAAAATTTCTCCGAAATTAAGTCGAGAAAGTAGTATATCGCAAATTATCGAATTTGCATGTTAAACGCCCATACGAACTTAATGAACGAACACCCGGTATATATATATATATATATATACACTTATATATAAATTTTATTTGTTTAGAAAAAATATCGTACAAATAGATTGGTAACAATAAAAAAATAAATTTTGCATTAATATATTATTACAATGGTATATTTACCTATATGTTTAATATAATAGCTCTAAGCTTTAACGAGATGTTGAAGTAACTAAATATGTCCACCGTTTTATCCTTGACCGGAATGGCCTAATTATGTTCCACACATCAGCTAAATATATTCTGCTAGCTCTGAAGAAGGCCATAGTGATTGTCAAAACGTTAGCATAGAAGATAATATTACTTATTATTTATTAAATTTTACCAATCGACTATTTTCCAAATTAATTGTGTATTTGTATTTATTTTCCTGATGATGATTCAGATATATCGAATCGAAATGTCAAATTTTTAATTAATACACTACAGAACTTTATACTTTTTTCATTATCTTCAAATTTTCTATTACCTTTTCATCAAAGCCAACAACACAAAATAAATCCACGATTATCCTAACATCTAACCAACATTTCGTTTGAATTATCAACTTAAGACGTCCGTGTCTATCTGCCTGTTTATAATGTCGCAGCCAGCGGTGGCCATTCAACGGAAAGTACAAAAGTCCATTTCCGGTCGCCGAGACAAAGCATCAAAATGGAACTTGACGCAGTAAAGCAGTGGAGGTTAAAGAAAAACGGGGGTTGCTAATTTGTGCTAGGGGCGCGGCGCGCACAATACTGCTTGTTATCCGTGTTGGGTTGCTGCAGTGTAGCCGTGGAATTATCGCCTCTGGTGCCTTTCTGCGTCGACTGTTTTGTTTGCACAGTTTGTAGTATTTCAAGTCAAAATGATCCTGTTTGTGAGATTGCTAGTTTGAAAATTTATTATTAGGTTCTTTGAAAGTTGCTTCTGTTTTCGGATATTTTTTTTGATATTGTACAATGTTTATTGAGAAATTGATACTTAGTGCATTTTACATAAATTTATTACATTAAAAAGGGCATATCATCCTGACACTTTTTTGTATTTTCTGAAAGCTACATACACCCAAAAGAGTGTGGCATAAACTCTTTCCACTATCTCGAAATTAGTTTCCGTCAAACATCCCAATCTGGACAAGCAACTTTAGCTTCATCCACAATCATAATTCCTCTTGTACATGCTCTTCTATTCTTACTACTTGGAAACTTTGGCTCACACAAAACACTCTCAATCATACCACTCCAACTACTCATCAGACGTCCACGCAAACGTATAGAAACGTGTTAAAGCTGTTTTCCAAAATTCAAACTTTTGATGAAGCTACAGCGTCCAATACGGAGTCAGAGCCTGCAGATCAGACAGTAAAAAATTAACTTTAAACTTTAAACGCGTTTTTCTGGAAACCATGTTTTTCAACTTTATCCCGCCGAGATCTCGGAAACTATCTATCTGATTTATTTCGGTTTAAGATTATAGAAATTTAAATTCTCTAAAATAATATTACTGATACCTTTTTCATACAGTCGCATTTTTTGTAATTTTTCGAAATTCAAAAAAAATCCTCTGTATTATGGCAGATTTTTATTTTAGTTTTAGGATATTTTAAGGAAACTTTTATATTATGTATTAAAATTGCCAAGGAGCCGGGAAAAGTAGTCAGGTTGTTTTTGACAGGGGCTGACAAATCCACGCGTGACACACAATTTGAAAACTTTTTTTTTACATCAAAATTCAAAAACATAGTTCAAATATACCGTAATAATATATATCAAACCCGGAATATTTGCATTGTTATTTTTTCACACTTTGCCTATTTTCAAAGCGCTCAGATTGGTGTTCTTACAGCATATTACAAACTACAAAATTAATTTACAAAAACTAAACAACACTAATATATATTTCTAGTTTGAATCTCACTATCACAAAAAAGAAACTATTTCTACTTTTAGCGAAACTGTTCCATAAACGATAAACACCGGTCAAAAAAGTGTCACTATTAACCAGAGAAAAGAAAAACAAGACTAGAGTAGAATGAGTATTTTTCTTTCCATATTTTAATGGAAAAACTTAAGAAGCAAACCCGGGGAGTAGTCACTTCACATCTTAGCACACAGTATACAGTGTTGAAAAACTTCACTGCTTCACGCTTGAAGTGAAGAAGCGAAAAACTTTCGTCCTCTTTAAGCTGTTGATAACAGCCGGTGTACTGGGGGGGCCTAAACAGAGAACGAGGTCGATGTTTGAAAATGACAGTGTTATGTTTTAACAGTAGTTTGAGACACTCTTTGCCAAATGGCACATGAGAAAACGAAAAAAAGGAACAGTTTTACTTTCGCTACTGCGCCAAGTGTAATGTCATTATTATCTAAACACTGTACGTTGGAAATATTTGAACAAGTTTTTAATATTGGAAACTTTATTAATTGTTTCAATAAATATTTTAAGTTTTTTTATTAATTTTGGATTTTATAAAATTAATTAACGAAAGGAAAATTAAAGGAAGTTATAATATTAGTATTTAAAAATTAGTATTAAATTAGATAAATTTTGACCTGATGAAAGACAAGCGTTCAGTTTTGTCGAAACGTCGTTTTTATAAAATAATTAAACAGAATCTAATCATAAAACAGTTTTTATTTAATGAGTTCTGAAAAATATTTTCTTTCTTTAATATATTATACCACTTACCACTGATTTTGTTTTATCTAAACGAGTCAAAGTTAACCAAAATTGCAATATATTAACTGGTACAGACACAGGACATCGAAATTTGTGGGGGAGTATTTATTATCGTTAAACGACCTCCGGATTTAGGGTACACTGCCCTGACATCTATCTAGAATTTTGGTAAATGACATTTTGAAATATTACTGCCTTAATTTCACGCTCAGATTTTGGGATTTGTGAATTATTATTTTATCTAAAACTATTAGATTTTTTTTGTTTCAGTTTGAAATTTTAATTGAATATGTTTTCGTTTAATTGTACAAATAAAATTGACACATTTAACAATATTTTAGTCAATAAAAAATATGTTGGTTTTAGTCAGAGTTGGAATTTATCTAGATAATACATCTAGATTAAAAAAATCATTATTATTTATTTTATTTATATTAATTTAAAATGTTATATCTACAATCTAATTTAGATTAGGTTTTTTATAATCTATTTTAAAATTATCTATATACAGTTTACCGTATTTATCTGCCAATTCATTCGTAATTGTTTACATATAAAAATTTTCTACCATTTTTATTTAATTTCAAAATCAATCAATCTACTTATTATTATTGAATTCAGAATATGATTTAGAAATTTAATATATAAATATATGTTTCAATTGTAACAGTTATTTATTTTGTAATAAATTAATATATACATACATACACAATTACGCCATGTACCCAGAAGGATATGGCACAAACTTTTTCCACTCTCTCGAAATTAATTTTCTCCAAACATTCCTATTCAGACAAGCAACTCTAGCTTCATCCCCATTTACGATACCTAGAAATACATGTTATTTAGTTATTATTTATAACTTATTCAGTAACATTTGTTAAATAATTTTTTTCAAAAAATTTACAAAGCATATAAAAGTGACAGTGATTAGCAAAACTTTACCAAAAGTTGATCAAATTGAGATATTCACCTTCAATGCTTAAATATTAAATTTTATAACAGTCTGTTCAGCCGTGTTTACACGTGTCTACAGACAGACCCACTGACAGACATCACTCTGAAATCAGTAGATTTGTGTTATTATAAGCCTAATTCGTGCTTATCTAATAAAAATCTCGATATGTTTTTGATATTATTATAATACCTACCTTATAATATGTGATATTACGGTCAGTTAAAATATCGGTGTTAATTTTATTTATTGTCTTTTTAGTAACATCAACAAGTGTTCAACATTTTTTCTACTTTGTCAAAAATTTATGTAAATTTGCATATGCTATAAATGTATTTATACAGAGAAAATGTAATATTACGTCAATTATCACAGTAAAAATTAGAAAATGCTGCTATTTTATCATTAATAATTATGTAAAATTACATAGATATACTTTACATTTTTTACAGTGTAGTGTAATTTTAAATCATTTTTATTTTACATCAAATACCATAATTTTGTTATATTGATAAAATTGAAAATTTTTACAAAATATATATATATATATATATATATATATATATATATATATATATATATATATATATATGAAATTTGATAACATAATTTAATAACATAATAACAATAATTTATCGTCTATTTTCAATATATTAGTTAATTTCAATAATCGATTTATGACGTGATTGCGTTGCAATATCATGTTACACCATTTAAATCATGTGTAACACCAAAATCATTAAATATAATAAACATATAACTGCTTCATAAAATCATCATCAGTACTAAATTATTATCATTTATTATATCGATATATTTACAATATCTCTAGCTGTGTATTCAGTTTTTATTTAAAGTATTATTATATCTAAGTTATTTTATAATTATAATATTACAATCAGGAGTGTTAAGTCGGAATCGAGGACTCCAAAGTCGGATTCGATTTTTTTTTTGTTACGACTTCGACATTTTTCGTTAAAACTAAAAAATAACAAACATATTGTTACGAATTGAATTTGTGTTAACGGTTTTTATTTTTTGCAATAAAACACAATAGATTTCGATTAAATGAATATAGTTTACTGAACGAAAATATATTTATTTAAATCATATTTATTTTTGAATTTCTTAATTATACTCCTGAACTACATGATAAAAATAATAAAAAATAATAATAAATTCAATAATATATATTTTTAGATTATTAAAACGTGAACCACAATTTATTTAAATTTTAATATTTTAATTAAATTAAATTGATGTCAAATACGAATGATAAATATTCATATTGAACATTAAATATAGATTTTCATAGAAAAGCATAAATTTTCAATTGTAATGTAAATTTTATAATCATTTATCAAAATATATTATTATAGTAATTGTCATATTCACTTCAAAATATTTTTTCTTTGTATTTTATTCTAGTTTATTGTAAAATCAATATTATTATGCATATGAAATTATGAAAATCAAATTTTCCATAAAATTTTATGTAAATTAGTTTTGCAATATTTACATTTTTAAATGCGTGATGAATTTCCACTTTATTATAACGATATTTTTTCTTTTGCGAATTTGTTACATACATACATACACAATCACACCATGTATCCAAAAGGGTGTGGCACAAACTCTTTTCATTATCCCAAAATCAGTTTCCTCCAAACATCTCTATTCAAACAAGCAAACTTCAGCTTCATTTACATGCTCTTCTATTCCTACTTTTTGGAAACTTTCGCTCACGCAGAATTAATTAGATAAATAGGAATTTTAAAGCATTACATTTGTTTTAAATCTAGTACTAAACAATATAAATATAATATTTAAATATTGACGTTGAAAAGTGCCAAAAGAAATATTTTATCTTAATATTTTCAAAAGAGAAAAATTTAAATAACATATTAGATTATTTTGCTTACTGACGAAATTCTATAAAGAAAAAAACATATTAAATTTATTGTGGTATTTTATTTTTTTTATTATAAAAGACTTAACTGTTTTTGAGACGATTTTACAAAAAAAATCCATGACATCATAAGTAGACAATTTTTTTTTTTCAAATATCAAAAGAATTGGAAAAATATTTATCTGAATTTACAATAAAATGAATTTAAATTTTTTTTGTATAGATTGTATATATTGTTTTATTAATAATCTTTTTCAAATTTGATTGAGAATTTATTTCTCAAACATATTAATGTTTAAAAAAATCTGTTTACGGATTAGATTCTGTTTAATTATTTTATAAAATAATTAAAAAAATTATTTAATAATTAATAAAATTTATCATCCAGATAAATCTGCTATTGCTGAAAAAGCTTTAGAATATCTTCATGATGTAAAATTTGAAGATTGAAGATTTTATAAAATAATTAAACAGAATCTAATTCTACAACAGTTTTTATTTTAATAGAATGAGTTCTATTATGTTAATTATATGTTATTTCATAATTAGTATAAAAAAATTATACAAAAATACACAAAACATAAAAAGAATTTTTAACAAGGGATAATATTTTATTATATTTCGAATCTGCGAAAATCATGTTAGCTGTTAATCACATTTTATTCTCCGAACATTTTTTTCTACATTTTTCTTGTCGGCCTTTTGCGGTAAAAATGAAAATGCGTGGAAAGTGAAAAGAGTCCGAGAGAAAAAAATCTTCTACTCTTTATTTTCTTTGGAAGCAAAAGCCATTTGTATTCTTTTCATTTTATCCGTAGGCGAAAAGAGAGAGAGTGAAAGAGGAAAAAAGACCAACACAATATATGTTAATTAATAATTTCGTTATACGCACTTGACGAAGGAGTATAGCCGCCGCAGTAGGCTTTGGGAGAAGTCACGAGCCACGTCGCTATGACGACGGATTTTTGCCTCTTCTACCTCTCAATTTATTTAGCTTCGGTTTTTCTTCATGTATAATTTATTCATCGTGATCTTTGCGCGGCCATGTTAGGTTTTTTTTTTTTTGTTGTTGAGTTTTAGCTGATGTATCTCTTCCTGCCGGGTACACAAATATATAAATTTTCTCTTCTATGTTTTGAACTCTTGTACGTTACGAGACAAATTCATTTCTATTTGTGTACTGTTATTTTTGTTTTTGTGCTTGTATAATATTTCGATTTTAGATGTTTGTTTTAAGGAATTTATTATTTATAAGAATTTAATTTGGATAAACAAACGTCAGATAAATTGAATAAAATATGTTATTATTTTGTATGATTAATATTGAATTATATTATAAATTTATTAATGTCCAGCTTTATGAACAACAGAGTTAGTTTAATAGGAAAATAAATAGGTATATGTCATTTGTATTATTTTTTCTGATGATGATATACGTAGAGTATGTCAAAACATCGATTTTTAATTAAAATTAATACAGAACTAAATCTTTATGACTTTTTTTATTATAATATAATGAATTCTGATGTTTGTTTTACTATCTTAGATTTATTCTTGTAGTAACTTTACTAGATTTACTTAGTAAATTTATTAATTAAACAAATTAACTTAATCAATTACTTGCGCAAATAATATGGAAGTAACTTTTACTTTACAAGTAAGTTCATAACCTACACATTTCGTTTCAGTATTATGTTTAGCATAATATCTATTTCTAACAAATTTATTAACAAATGTGTCACAATTTTTATTTATTTCAAGTGCTTTTAAACAATTTAAAAATATTATTGAATATATTGAAAGTTATTTTCATTTTCATTTCTTGTAGTAATTGTACTATTAACGTTTAGTAAATTTACTTCATAAACCCTTATGAACTACGTTCAGATTCGTCATTTATACGCCATATGAAGAATTTATATATATATATATATATATATATATATTAATTTTTTAAATTATTGCAAACACAGTACTAAATACTAAAACACTTTTTCGTTCAGTCAAAGTGGTAAATTTGAATAGAAAAATTTATTTTGATGTTTTACAAAAGTTAAAAACAAATATTATTTCTGAAATAGCTGATTAATTAGAGGATATATTTATAAATTGTTTAAAAGTATATTTAATTTTTTTTTTGATGATAAAACTATACCTAGATATTTTACTAATTAAACTGCATACACGAAATTAATTAAGAAATATTTCTTATCCTTGCGACCAAACTTTTATCGTAAATAGAAAAAAAAACTTACAAACTTTATGTTTGGCACACACAACAATTCCAATATGACTCCGCAAAAATTCCATGCGAGAATTTATCGTCGTAATATTGTACAACAATTTGCTGGTGCTGTTTGTCCTAAAGAAAGAAAGAAAAAAACCTTTCCGCTTTAGTTTCCAGTTCTAGCTGAAGAAAACTGAAACGTATCTCAACAGTTGTTCAGTCATAAAATCAACCATGTTTCTTTACTTCTTTATTCTAAAGAAACGTGCGTATATCTATTTCCATTTTTACTTATTTTATTCAGTATTTTTACATTCTTTGTTTAAATTTAATTGGACAGTAATTTGATTTACACTGATTCATTTAGAAATAAGGACAATTGAAAGCGCATCCACCAAAGTACAATATTTATTATATAACGTCTAATAAATGTCTGATATTGTGTAATTACTCATTAATAATTTAATTTACTTAGTATAGTTCTGTAAATAGATGTCATATTTATGTCAGTCAGGACAGTTTTGTTTTTAGTTACCATGACTACTGTGGTTGTTATACAAATTTTTCTATTCCATAAATTTATATAATACGATAATGATCGGTTCTGTAGTGGCCACAGCAGATCTGTTTTTTTTTGAATTTTCTTAATAGAACCAAAACCGCTATTTTTTCTTGTGCAATGTATAATTTGCGGCAATCTCAATATCGAAACGACCTTGTTGAACATAAGGGCATTTCAGTTGCTAATAGTACCAATTGCCACGATAGATGTGCCTTTCACAGTGCATAGCCCAAAGGCGATGCCTCCAAACCACGGACGCGACGCAATAAAGTGTCGGTTAGACGTCTTGTTCAAAGACGATGATGCTACTACTACCGACGCTGGCACCGACGCTAATTGAAAGGCATCTCTTCCGAAACGGTAGATGGCGGTGCGGTTAACATTTCTGGTGTGTGCCTTGCATGATACACCCTTCCACACCTTACCCCATAACATTTCGCCTTGGGGTGTATTTCGCTTGGTTTCAGCCAATTGCTCTGATCAGCGTGTGTGTGTGTGTGTTTGAATGAACCGGCGGGGGTCTAAATACGCATCCAAAAGGGTTAACGCGGCAAATTATCGAATGCCTTTAGGATAAGTTATCGGCCCGAGATAAGGTCTCTTTAACAATCCCTTGTTTGACTAAGTAGATTTTCATATACATATACAAACGTGTATAAAGTTACTTACTGGGGTGTAGATAGATATGTACTAAACTGGTAAATACAAGGGTAGATTAAGGGTAAATATAAACTAATATTGTATTGTTTTCATATGAAATGCGTCTGGTTGTGCAATGACTGGAAAATATTTCGGTTAATTTTATTCCACAAATTGCAAATTTTGAGAAAAATATCTATACCAGTTTATCTAAATTATTTTAGATGAATCTACATAATACATTTTATATCTGTTATATAATTTAGACATTTTTTTATTTTTCATAAATTATCTATGTTTTAATAAGAACTAGAAATAACTATAAAGGTTATTATTAAAATAAACGTTTGATTAGTTTCACAAAATTTATATTACTCAACGATTGTTTTAACCTTTCGGCTATCTTTAAAAGTTCCATTCAAAAAGTTCTTAAAATTATTCCAAAATAATTAATATACAAACTATGATGTGGAAACAAAGTTTTAGAAAATATTAAAACTATTTATTTACACTTTTTAAAATATCTTATTTAGATGAATCAGACAAATCTGCATGTTTAATCTAAATGATGTTTTTAATTAAGATTTTGTTAATTGCTAGGGATTGTAATAACTTTTTTTTTGCAAATTTTTAAATTCGTTTAAGAACTTATGATTGCTTGAAATACAGTGTGTAGAGAAGCCTGCTATATTTGTATTATAATTATTTTTATTTCTCAATTAATTTTTTAAAATGTTTTATCAAGTACCAACCACCGAAATCGTAAATGTTGTTTAAGTTTTGTTTGTTTATTATTTATGTCATTTGTATATATTTTTTCCTGATGATGATATACGTACATGCAGTATATTTGAACGTCAAATATTAATTAAAAATAATATAGAACTTCAACCTAAAGCTTTTTTAAATTACTATGTTAACTATATAAAATTTAAGTGTAATAATATAATCGAAATCTAAAAACTACAATTTACTTAAGTAAGATTTGCAATCCCAAAATAAAATTTAGTAACAACTTAAGTTTTCTAAAGTAATTCAACAATTTATTGGAATACATTTCTTGTTCGTCATATCAAGATAGAAATTGCTCTGTTTCCAATACTAGATAAAATCTTCTAGATAATTTAAAACTAGTGACAGAGAACAACAATAAATGCAACGCAGTAAAACCTAGCGTAAAACGTTTTGTCATAAAGTTTCGAGTTACGTGATTGCCGAAGACACAAAAACACGCGTGTTTATATCAGTTTTTGGCGCGACAGTAAAATTTATCCATATGTATCTAGATAGAGAAACAGTGTAATATACAGATGTTTCTATAATAATTTTATAAATCTATATATATATATATATATATATATACATTGGATGTGGTTTACTAACCAAACTTTGATTATACTGAAAATTATTATGTGTATTGTATTGAATGTAACAAATAACTATTTTTATAAATATTATATTTTCTATTATATTTGTAAAATTATTATATAAAGATTTTTGTTTTTTCCATATGTTTTAGTTGACTGCGAAGAAGATTTATAATAAATTGAAAGCTTGCCTTTAAACTTAAATGAGTCTCATTTAAGAACCTTTTTACATTAATTGATATACCCCTTAATAAATAATTTTTTTTATTATATGACATTTTTAACACAGACTAAAAAGTATAAAATAATTTCTCCTAGTCCCATACAGATTTATAACCCCATACAGAAAACCGTGGGGGCGCATGCAATAGATAATAGTAAGGAGTATAGGGAGTAGCTGTTATTGCCTTACGTTATAAATCTATGGGGTTATAAATCTGTATGGGACTAGAAGGAATTATTTTATACTTTTCAGTCCGTGTTGAAAACGTGGTATATTAATAATTCTTTTTTTATTTAAATAATTACTTGTGTTTCTATTGACACCAAATGTACATACAGTTCTGTAAACAATAAGTTAGACCATTTAACTAAACAATTCTTCTTCCATCTTGCGTTTGTAAGGCAAGCTTTCACATAAAACAATATCATGTATGTTGCTAGCTAAGGTATATAACTGACATAATATGAATATATATATATATATATATATATATATATATATATATATATATATATATACAGAGTAGGCGATGACATAATGGCGCTTATATGACTCTCGAGATAATGTTAGCAAATGCTAAATATGTTAGTCTATAAACATATGTAAACACGAACCACATCGCCACGACCGCATAATAATATAGGCATATTGTTTTATGTAATATTATCTAATAAAACGGTATATGGGGGACTTGTGTGCGAATGAAATGGCGCATCGAGCTACTGAAAGCCTGAAACACCCCCGCTGAAAGAGAGAATACGGAAGTGTGGATGGTGTTTGTTTCAGCGGTATTTCAAATGTACGCTGTAAAATTTATAATATTATATGTATTTATAATAATTTAACACAACAGTTGCCCTAAATAAAATATTAACCACAACTGGTGCCAGCACCTTACATCACTACAACATCAAATACATTTAATTAAATTAAATACACTTGACCATGTTTCTTTGGTCAAACATGCAATTTCTGGAAAATCTAGTGGTGTACATTACATTTCTTGTTCCTTCTTTACACATTTTCAATAATCGAAATCAAATTTAAGCGAAAATAAACAATGCTAATTAATTTAAATTACCTTGACATTTTATGGCCACAGATGATGTCAGATTAAATACAACTTACGTTGTTGTCATGTTTGATGCTGCCACCAGTGGTTATATACTAACAAACTACTGTATAATAATGTACATTATTGTACTGGTAACATAATGACCTCTTTCTACATAGGCACAGGGGTGGATCTATATATGGGTTTTTTGGGTTGCAGCCCAGAGTCCCGTGGATATAAAGGCCCCCCAGCTTCCATTGAAGACATTGGACAATATTGAGAATTAAAAGAAAATAATTTAGAATTATAAGGTCTTACAGTTGATGTTTGTGTATCTAAGTTATAATTAAATAAATAATATATTTCATTGTCCTAATTTTTTTCTTATACCGTATACATTATTATAGAAAACATTTTTTTGATAAAATGGCAATTAGTTTGATTAATTAGCTAGACCCCCAAATAATGTTAGCCTAGGGCCCCACAAATTCACTGTTCGCCTCTGCATAGGCAATATAGTAATGTATTATCAATATTTGAATACGCTTTGAACAAAAATACTCTTTTGATTTGGATACATTTGCTTTCGCAAAATACTCTCAACCCAGTCCCTCTATTCATCAGTTATTTACTCAGATGTTTATTTTCAATATGTCACTTATATTCCTTGTCTGACATGTATTTCATTTAAACAATTCAATGAACAAAACGGATAATAAAAATGCATACATTTTTTTAAATATGTTCTACAGATCACATCCTACATAAAATAAAACAAACACTTTTATTCCAAAAAAAAAATTGAACATCTTTGTAAACTATCAAACCGAATATTTAGATAATAGCACTCCTATTCAAAGAGAATCGGAGTAAAATATTTCAACCATTTTGCAAGTTCATAGAAAAACCATTCTACTACTATCATGTCGCACACACACCTCACCTAGTTTTGCATCACTAGTTTGAGAACCACTGATCAAACGTCAAAGCCGTTCAAGCGTTCAAAGCATTTATGTATGTACACTGTACTATATGTGTGTATGTTTGTGTGCAACTTGCAGAATGATAAGACTTAGTTCCGACGTATTACCACTCTTCTATAAGAATGAACACGATGCGGGGTAAGGGGAGAAGCTAGTATGTTTATGTTACATAAGCGTTACAGTTACATCACAGTACGTTACGTATATATATACACAAACACAGCCCTGAACTAATCAAGATTGTACAACCGACACACCATTCAGTTGAAATGAAACTTCAAATGTAAATATCGAATTTTTTCGCCGTAGAATGCAAAATTTCTACCGATGAAACGAGGTTGAAGTTGGTGTGATAGCGATGCACCGTTTGCCGAGAAATGGCTTTGAGAAATTACCAGGTTTAGGAAATGGAACAAGATTCTCGCGATTGTATTACATTTCTTGTAGATTAAAGAGGTGTTTGGAAAAACAACCATTTTTTTTTTTTGATATTGAGAGTTAAATTTGTTATTATTATCATAATGCATGTCCGACAAATAGAAGAATATAATATTGTCGGTTTTAAAGGTAAAACTTATTAGCTAAAAATTTGTATTTAGTAGAAAACAGCGATTAACTTGTTAATATCTTTTTTAAAAAGGGGAAAATTTATACAGAATTTTGCTGTAATCAGAAAAACATACATACATACTTACATAATCACGCCATGTACCCAAAAAGATGTGGCACAAACACTTTCCACTATCTCAAAATCAGTTTCTTCCAAACATCCTTATCCAGACAAGAAACTTTAGCTTTATTCACATTCTTAATTTCTCTCATACATGCTTTTCTATTCTTACTACTTGGAAACTTTCGCTCACACAAGCCACTCAGCAATGTATTTTCATATTTTATTAAAACAAAAAAGCAACAGTTAAGCAACTTTTATAATACGTAATACATGTGGCACAAACTATTTTCATTTAAGTAGAAATTTACTTTTTTTTTTAATTACTGAAATATATTACAAATTTTGCTTCAGTGCTTCTGTTCTATAAAGTTTATCCAAAATTATTTCACCCAAAAAACAAAACAAAAACTAAACTAATTACTCGAAACAGTAGTTTGTAAAATTCGAGCCTAAATCCAACTCTGTAAATTAAAAGGGCGTCACGTAGAAAGTTGTCGTCACACTTGGCATCCAAAACTCCCTTTAACCCTTACGTGTATACGCGCGTAAGGTATCCATTCCTTCTATATATCAGAGAAGGAAGCTAGGTTCAACTTGGGAATAGGAGACTTCAGGATACCCTTGTTAATTATACAGTAAATTTCTCCAGACTCTGTCCGCATCCAGCCCCACTAAAGTAGCAAGAGCGAGCGAATATCTCACTTAAAACTCCCCCCCCCCCTTATTGCGTCTCTTCAGTGATGGCATCTTCACGCTTAAGACATGTCTTATATATGTACATAGTATTGTACATGGTTCGTGTTTCACAAGTGAAATAATAGATGGCGTATCATGTTTTGGGTTCTTAGCAATGGCTTGAGGGGCGGTTGTGAGTTGTACTTTTTAGGTTTGAGTCTTTGCTAACACTGAAAAGATGTAAATTTTAGGATTATGTGAGAAATGTCTGGATTGCGTGTGTATTTCGTAACGTTTTCTTATATACGAACAAAATACGTTTCGTTTTGGTGATATATATATATATATATAGTCTGCTTATTATGAAAGGTTTTCTAAAATTATACGTATAGATGTTGTAGATATAGTAAAGAATCTTCAAGAAAAACTTAATTCTTATATTTTTATTATATTTATTTATTTTTTTAAACAATAATTTTGTCATTTTTTAACTATAGTTTTAGTTTGTTTTATCTTATAAACTAAATTTTTAAAATAAAAAGAAATTAACAATTTGCTATCTTTGTGAAACTTAAGACGACAAATTTTCT
Source organism: Clivina fossor (assembly GCA_963966155.1). Taxonomy (NCBI): domain Eukaryota; kingdom Metazoa; phylum Arthropoda; class Insecta; order Coleoptera; family Carabidae; genus Clivina; species Clivina fossor. The sequence goes on from OZ014557.1 coordinate 23,292,676, forward strand.
TCTGAGTAAATTTATTATTTATTTAAAATGGATCATTTACCTGACAAGATAAAGTTGCACTTGGATCTTGCTTATGGAATAATTACGATAATAAAATAGAACTTTATTTAAACAAATATTGTAGGAAAGTTATTAAATGATTACATATAAATTTAGCAACAAAACTATGAATTCCAAAAGTAACTTAAAACTAAATTGTGACTTGTCGTAACTTACTGCTGATCGTAACTCACTCACTGCTGACCGTAACTGTTTCAGTCTTTTTAAGTAACATTTTGGCCATCGAACTGGACTCTGCGAAGTGGCAACGTAAACATAAATATCTAGTTCACTATGCAATCGAACTTTGACGTCATTTTAAATATATCAAAATTACTAATACTGCTGACAGTAACTCAAAGTTCGATACACTAGAAATGCTGAATGAGTTCTGAAAGATTTACTATATATTATATTTATATATATCTCGAGTATTTTCTAATAATTTTCAATTATCATTAAACGAAAAACAAAATATTTGCTAATGGCTTTATAAACCTTTAAATTACATTACATTAACTTTGCACAAAGTAAAGCGACCAGTAAAATATCGGGGTACCAACTAAAGTAATCTTGTACGCTCTATATTCTAATTCAAAACAAGCAACTATTTCTGCATCTACTAAACCGCTTCCTATCTCTGTTTCACATTACCGGCTATCTGCATCTTCTTTCTATTCTCCATCTGTTTCTATCGCCCACTAAAATATATGCACAAGCTAATAAACATTCTCTTCGTACAACTTAAGCAATACATTTAAGACCTGCTAAAACACACAGTGCGGTTTTAGTTGCTGGTATAACCACAGTATGTAAGAGATGGCGTCCCGGTCGCACCATTCAAGTCACTAATAATTTCAGTTTTTCTACAAAGGAAATATTATCGTATTTTTCGGACTATAATGCATCTCAAATTTATGGGACGATTTTTAGAAAATCTGGCGTTTTCTATTAGCTTTCGATACAGTAGAAAAATTCGTATTTTAATGTCATCTTCGGACCATAAGACTCACTCCAATTTTAAGTCGATTTTTATATGCAAAGAGACAATCAACTCTAGCGTCATCCACATTTATCTAACCGATCTCACGCTCTTCTATTCCTACTACTTGAAGAACACTCCCAAAATACATTACAAATAAATACGAAAATGGAAAAAGCCAGTTTAATCTCATGCGACGTAGAACAACTATGAAAAAAGTGAATTTAAATCATGAAACATTTCTTTCACATGTTATGTAAGTTTTATCAACCTATCAATCAAAAATTTGCTGCAAACTTTTAAAATTTTTCTTTCACCTGATAGTGAAAGTTTAGACATAATGTTTTTTTTACTATGAAACGAAAACACATTTGTTATGACATTATTATAAAATTATTGATTTTGTGTACACACTAAAGTTTAACATACAGATTGAATCGTGGGCGTACTTAAAATATATTTTAACAAAACACATTGTTTTCAGTGTTCTACTTTTTTATAATCAGAGTGGAAAGTTCGAAATAAATAAAAATAAAAGCATTTTTAATTATAAACGAACTTAAATTATATATTACACGGTAATCCATTATGTTTTTTCTATTTTCTACATTTTAAAAATGTATAATTTTAACCAAACATTATACAACAAAAATTTAATTTATTAAATGATAAATAAAATTAGATTTATTTCGAGTTTACATACTAAATTATTTAAATTATTATTATATTCAACATACGATATCATATATCTATCCACCATATTTTGGTACCGGTAGTGTTTGACGAAATCACGAACACGTTATATCCGGTTTGGTGTTGGTCTTCTTTTGCTTCTTCCTTTTAGTGTTGTGCGTTAGTTTGTCGTAGCAACCCGATAGAGGGCAGGCTATGACCGACTAATGGCCACCGATAAGGCGTTGAGATTTTTTCTTTCCCTTTCGAAACAGGTTTTTTTTTTCTTTCTTTAGATATCGCGCAGTTTTTTTTTGTTTGGTCGAAGAGTAAAGGGTAACAGGAAGAAATTTGTTGACTTGAAGTGTTTACAGCGAAATCCTTCAAAGGCGAAGTGGAGAAGTTATTAATTTTTTTAACGATTTGAAGATAGATTGTTTAGAATTAATTTAGAGATATTTGAGATTTTATTCGACAAGCAATTTTTTATAAATAAGTATTTTAAAATTTTTATTTATATATTTTATATTTTCAACGAGTAGAATTTTCTATACACTGTAAAAAAATTTATGTAAATTTGCATATGCTATAAATGTATTTTTAAAGAAGAAAATGTAATATTAAATCAATTATCACAGTAAAAATTACAAAATGCTGCTATTTTACCGTTAATAGTTATTTGAAATTACTTAAATATACATTATATTTTTTACAGTGTACTGTACTTTTTCTACGACTATACAATAGGAAATTCCATTTTTAGTTTGATATAAATAACATTATATGCAATAATTATTACAATATGAAAATTGTATTCGCGATATTTCAAATGCAAGTTTATGATTAAGTACAAAGTGTTGAATAATAAAATTAATTCATAAGAACTTAACTAATAAATTAAAAACTCACTAGTATGAAATAAATGGCATTACTTATTTTAAAAAAACCCATAAGTAATAAATACTTTATTTAACTAGAGTTTTAGTAATTCGGGAAAAAATGGTGGAGGTGCCAGTAATGATTTTCAATTATAAAAATATTACCTTATTGAACCAACATTTTCTGCGATCGCAAGAGTTTTACAAATATTTTAATTTCCACTTAATCGTTGTGAACTAATAATATATAATTAGAATATTTAATAAATTTAGAAAAATGTATTGGCCTCACCGAGATTCGAACTGTTGAATCACAACATAATTGGAAAAAATCTGTTTATTTTTTCATGGGGTCGTAGTCTGGTGATTAGAACGTTCATCGCTAAAACAGAAAATTTGGGTTTGAATTTCGGCGAAGCCAAGACATTTTTCCAAATTTTTGAATTATATATTAATCCACTGCGATTAGGTGGAAATTAAAATATTTGTCTTATATTATGTAAAATTACACTGACCCGTATTCCCACTTCATTTATTTAAGAAAAAGTTTTTTGCTTTTAAATAAATTTTTACTTTTACCTCTTGTCAAATATGAATAATATTTCTATTTTTATATACCGGATGTTCGTTCATCAAGTTCGTATGGGCGTTTAACATGTAATTTCGATAAATTGCGATATACTACTTTCTCGAGTTAAATTCGAAGAAATACTTAGAATACTTTTTGATAGACAATAAAAAGTTCTATAATTTGATTTTAGTTTTAATTTGCTAGCATCTGCCGTTTGGGCACTAGAATTTTTTTTTATTTTTTTGTTTTTATTTTTTTTCTCAAAAACTATGAGGTCTAGAAAAATAAGCATAATATGGCAAAATGCGGAATAATGAGTACGATAATATAGTGAAGAAACCATTATTCTACGATGCATCGTTTAGTAGAAAAAAAATAAAAACTGAATTTTTGAAAATTTGACAAGGGGGTACCCTTGGAATTTTATCAAAATAAGACTTTTTTCAAAATTTGCTCAAAAAAATCTGAAAAAATTCAGTAACAGCTGAATAAATAAATTTTACTTCGGGAATACTGCGCGAGAGATATTTTCATAATTTTTATATCATTTTGACATATTTCAGAAAACGAAATTCAATATTTCAGCGAAAAAAAAAACGTTTATTTTTCTCATAGCTAACTACTATTTATATATATATTTTTAATGCAATATTTTTACGTCATACAAGCATAAATTCTATGTATTTCAGCACATAACAAAACACACAAATTCTAATAGTTTCTATTGCCTAAATAAGTTAGCACTTTGCCCGGTAAAAGCCCTAGTAACATCAAGCTTCGTGCATCTCGCACGCAATGAACAGTGTTAGGCTAAGGGAAGAGTGGAAGTTAGACGGGAGGTGCAATTAAAATGCAAACATTGCAAAACGCGAGACATCTACCCGCTAGTTAAGGCAAAGCAATTAATTTTCTAGTCGTTCCTACCAATAAAACGAACAGAAAAAAAGTTTCTTTATTGTATCGCTTACTAACTTTAGTTTCGTTTTTCGTATAGTTGAGACACTCTAAAATGTCTTGTTAATTAACTGATAAATGACATTTAAAACGGTTGACAATTTGAATTTTGAATATGCAATTTGATTAATTGGAGTTTTAAAAAGACGAGATGAATTAATTTTGAATCTAAATGGTAATTGGAAATGTTAATGATAGATTATTTAAATATTTCTGTTTTATGATGACTTAGTCAATTGACAAATTTTGGAAATTATTTTTTTTTAATTAGTTTAAGTATTAATAACAACAAAGCCAAACAATTTTAATTATTAAAATAAGATTAGAAGCCTATGGGTAAACCCACATATCAGTTGTACCAGTACACCAATAAAATTATATAATTTTTATCAGTACTAAAAGAATATTTTGTAAAAATTTGACTAATTCTGGATAAATGATGTAACAGATTTTTTTGAAATTTAGTCATTTTTTTTTCGGAAAATTGGCGACATTGTACTTTAATAAAGTTATGTAATTTAATAATTTTGTGGCTTTCACGGCCGGTATCCATTGAATTTACAAAATTTTCTAGGTTGGCATAACGTCAATTATTAATAAATATTAATACAGAACTACAACCTAAAGCTGTTTTATTTTATTTGGAATGTTATTATTAAAATAAAACGGCTTTAGATTGTAGTTCTGTATTAATATTTATGAATAATGCATCATCAGGAAATTGATATAAATTACATTTACAGTAAATAAACAAAACATGGAAACAAGTTCTTAAGTAACAAAATAAATAACTAGATCATAAAATTTTATAAGTTTGTAATAAAAGAAATCGAAATTTTATCTATTTTTGTCGTTGACGTTTCGCTATACATTGTACATGGCATTCTCAATGCTTGGTAACTGAATTATGTAATAATTTATGTGGACATTAAGAGAATCATTTGTGAAAATTTGATTAATTACGGATAAATAATGTAGCCATAATATTTTTTAAAATTTAATATTTTTTCTAGGAAAATTGGCCACACTGAATTTTAGTTAAATTATATAATTTATTAAGAGAATATTTTATGAAAATTTGTAAATAAATAATGAAGTCATTATAAATTTTTTAAAATTTTAATAATTTTTTCTCGGATAATTGACAACACTAGAAAAATAAATATGTATGTTTATCTGAGGCACAAAATTTGATCAAGCGAACGTGGCGCACACTACAGTCTTATAAACTAAGTACAGATTCGTAATCTATATATTTTTTAATTTTTGAAAATTTTACAGATGTAGTACCAAACACTATACCACTTTTTCTTGCAGTCAAAGTGGTAAAAACATCTTGTAAACTAAACAACATTGCATTTCGTTTTATCTCGTCATGTAATCCAAAGTATGTGTCCTTTTCTGTATAAATCATTTCTGTCTGCAATTTACTACTTTGCTTTTCTGTAAATCGCGGACGAGCAGTAAAGCCAAAAGTGTTTTTCCCGTCTCTGATCCGTATCGGATTAATAAGTTTTCTTGTGGTCCGTCTTTGCGATATTTTTCATTCGCTTTGATAAACTTAATGTTTTGGCTTTTTCCTCTGTTTTTCCGTTTGGTCCAAAACTGCTGACATCGTCACGCCAAGCTTTCCTTATCTCACCGACCAATTTTTATGTACTCTCCACCGAACCGATTTCTGCCGATTTCACCCGAAGCGAATTTTTTGCACCGAAAATTGTATTATGATATTTAAAACCAGTTATTTTCGTGCATTTAACGACCGATTTTTTTTTCCTCTCCTTAAATTTATGTCCTTATTAAATCGTGACAGCTTTAATCGAAATTTAATAACGCTGATCCTAGCAAGTTAATTAGAGCAAATTTTAGGGGTGGACGTTATTTAAAAATAATAAGCTGGAATATATTTAAATTGCTGATAATTAACAAAATTTACGAGACTAATGCTCGGTTTCATAAAGGAATGTTAAATTTTAATGCCGATGTTAAAAAATAATAATGTTAGAAGCGGATATGATATGATATGTGGTCGACCGATGAGTAGAAGAGCATGTATGAGAGAAATCATGAATGTGGATGAAGCTCGAGTAGCTTGTCTGGATAGCGATGTTTGGAGAAAATTAATTTCGGAATAATGGAAGAGTTTGAGCCACATTTTTTTAGGTATATGATGTGATTGTGTATATATGAATATATAATAATTTTCAAGAGACAAATAATAAAAATGAACCGGCTTTAGGATTTAGTTCTATATTAATTTTTATTATTAATTATCGTTTCAACGTACTCTACTTAGTAACTTGTTTCTATGTTCTGCTTATTTACTGTATATGTTATTTATATCATTTTTCCTGATGAAACGTTGATTGTTAATAAATATTAATAAAGAACTAAATTTTTATTAATAATCAACGTTTCGACGTATTCTACGTACATCATCATCAAGAAAAACGATACAGTAAATAAAGAAAACATAGGAACAAGTTACTAGGTAACAAAATAAGTAATATATATAATATTTATAAATTTTTATAATATAATCTAATCTTTTATAATATTTATAAATTTTTAATTAAAGGAAATCAAATTTTATTTAAATCAATGCCGTCATACTGATTAATGTTATTTTTTTCTTTATAAATTACTATAGCTTCTCTTATCAATTCATAATTAGTTACAATTATTTTGTTATCTAGTAACTTATTTCTACGTTCTGGTTATTTACTGTATATATCATTTGTAGATGTACGTAGAGTACGTCAAAACGTCGATTATTAATAAATATTAATACAGAACTACAACCTAAAGCCGTTTTATTTTAATATAATGAGTTTCGACTTTTTGGCGGACAATGTATATTTGGGGCATTTTAATATTTCTATAACTAATTAATTTTCCAAAAAAAAAACTTTAAATTCAATTTACTTTAAGAATGTTTTCCAATTAAAAAAAAAACTAATCCAGTTTGCTGTATTTTTTTCCCGCTATCCGTATGCATTAGAGACAAAATTTTAATTACACCAATTTTTCATTGGCAAAGTGCGCCGTCAATAAATCATTGATAACATTGTCAATAACATGATATATGTGAAGTTTTTGGGCGTACCTACATGTTTTGTAAACTTGCTTAGGTTGTGGTTGTAAGGTTGGCACGCTTGTATTCTCTCTCTCCACTGCCTGCTGTATGTTGTAAAATACTTTGTCCAGTAAATCTTCATTATTGGCAACACTGGTTTACACTCGGAAATTCTGTATTTATCAATAAAGTTACGTTACGTCTATGTATTTGTATATATGTACATGGAATTTTCTGCGTGTGTATTCGTAAAAGTTTTCGGGTTGTTGGGAGTTTTCTCAATACATATTTTGTTTTATTTTCTGCTTTAACTTAAGCTAGTTTTATGTACAGAATGACCCAGAACTTTTAGTTTGACTTGTTGCTGTTTTCATGTTGTGCAAAGTGAACTTTCAAGTTTTATATAAAAGCGTTTGGTTTTTGTTTTGTTATATTTTTCCTACAATAATATAATGTATTTCAGTTTTATATCCTCATGCTTGGTTTCATCAAAACGATTTTAAAATTTAACTCGAGTTAAAATAATTAACTTCAGATTCAATTTGAAATTGTGTTTAACAAGAAAGAATTAAATTAACCCCGATTAAAGATTAAATTTGCTATTCAGAAACATGTTTACTTTTGAGTTAAATAAAAAATCTCGAATCTGGAGTAAAAATTTTCTCAGTGTGTATTAAATTTCACATGATAAAAAATATAAATAATATTCAATTTGTTTATAAACTACCAGTTAATAGCAATTATTTTTCATTCATCTAGTAATTTGCAGAATGATTTTCTATGTAAGTGAAATTAGATTTCAGCATTCAGCAGAAACTGAAAAAGATAAATACGATCGTTACAGTGATAAATGTTCAATAATAATCGTAGCACTCTTTTTAATAAGATTGTTTTTTTTCTTTTACGCTTATGTTGGCGTCCAGAGAATAAGCTAATACTAAACACGGCTACTTTATTACGTTATAGATCTTTTTCTCTTTCGAAAATTAGACCCAATAAAATGGGCAATATCAACAGTATCGAGATACTAAACGTATTAAGTTACTGTGAAGTGTTAAATTTACATTGAAATTTAACACAGAAAAAAAATTGTGGGCAATGCGTTTCAAGTTTTTTTTAAGTATCTGGACTCAACACAATAAATATTGCTTTCTGCTTTTTGTATTATAATATACTATTATTTTGTAAAATTATTTTGTATTTTTATAACATAATTCACTGAAAATATCAACATATAACTAACTAGGTTCTGTACAAATAAAATACATAATAAATTTAATTATAAAACTCAATAGACAAAATCAAACATTTTAGTTGAATTTAAAATTAAATACATCAAATTAAATTAGTGACTTATTCAGATAGGTGAACATACATTTTAGAAAATAACTTTTTAATGAATACATTTTATGTAGCTTTGGTAGATTCAATGATTGTTAGACTTAACCCGACGTAATTTCATTTTACTTCTAAAAATCTACAAAAACATTTTGAAGTATTTTATTTAATTAAATGATTTAAATGTTATTCAAAGTTAATTTACAAATATAGCAAATTAAATGCTATTTTGTTAATAATAATATAATATTGAAATGCTAGCACCTCCACCAAATTTATTAATTAATTTTTTGAATTTTTAATTAATAATTAATTTTAACATTTTTTTTTATTTACAATTCTTTTAATTTGTTTTAATTAAAAAGAAATAAATATTTTGTTATATTATTTTGCAAACAACGCAAGACAAATTGATAAAATAAATATTTAAGTTTGTTATAAGTAAAAAATTAAAATACTTCTCAACGAACTTTAACTTTGTTACAAAATTAAGTGTAGAACAAAACAACATAGCTAAATTAAAAATTGAATATGACGCACAGAGAGCAGAGAAATTAAATATGAAAAGCACGTCGGAAGCGTGGTGGTAATATAAAAAAAAGTATTTTCCATAACTTTTCACGGCTTGACGCGTAAATATTTGCCTTATTTGTAAGTCTGACTGTTTATGTGTGTGTGTGAGGAAAAGCACTTTTCTTCTATTGCAATTTTCTTTCGACGACAGTTACTTAACTTTTACTTTAACAACAAGTTGTTCGAGTTCTAATTTCGAAGCTGGTTGAAAAAACTTATTCGTTGTCAGCGCGCGAAAGAACGTCACATACAACTTTTCGACTGTAATTAATAGAAGTTTTTTTTCTTCTTCTGTTTCTTTTCTTGTTTTTCTTTGTCCTTTTTTCTACTTTATCTTTGTTCTCTTCTTTTATACTTCCTGGAGTACTACTTTAAATTAAAATCGCAACAGTTTGGATATTAAATATTATTTTATTAAATCATAAATTTATTTTTGACAATTTTTAATAATTAAATTCATAGTCAAGCGAAAATAAACTATGCAACTGCCAACCAACTTAACTTGACTTAATATTTTTCAATATTGTCGCTGGAGATGTCAGATTAAATACACTTGCCCGTGTTTCTTTAGTTGACAAATCTAGTGATGTAAATTGAATTTCTTGTACTTCTTTGCACATTTTCAAAAATAAAATTGAAATTTAAGCGAAAATAAACAATGCAACTATCAATTAACTTAACTTAAATTTATAATTTTCAATGTAGCCACCACAGATGTCAGATTAAATACACTCGACCGTGTAGTCATGCTTAGTGCTGCTACCAGTGATGTATATAATAACTAATTATTGTATAATAATATACATTATTGTACTAGTATTAAAATGAGCTGCTTCTACATAGCTCCTTACTTTCTTTATTTCAATTTCATACTCTACAATCTCGCAGAATTATTTCATCTTTGACTTTTCTTTTTAAGTTAATTAGTAACTTCATCGATGACTCTGCACTACTCTCTCAAATACAATTTCTTCCTCTACAAGAAGTACAAATACTTTTTATCTGATTTTTGCTCATTGTAATCGTCTAACATCTTATCATATATGTCACTAATTTAATAAGTTAGAATTATCTATAGATATTTTTTTATGTTCTTTTCGTATTTTTATTAATCATTTACAAATTGTACACACTTAACGTTTTTTAAATAATTTATGTATTATATTTTATAAGTCTGTTTGTTTCGTTTGCATCATTAATTGGGTTTTTGCATGTTTGGTGTAACTAAATAAATAGGCAATATCTATATTTTGATAGGTTACAATTATACAATTTTCAAAGCAAGATATAAATGTCGTCATTAACAAAGCAAGCCAAGTCAAATATGAATGCATTCCACAATGATATAAATATGTCTCTAACACAACACACCAGTTGATAAATAATAATAGACACAGTATATGATGTGTGAAATATTCATGTAGATATGTGTTAGAAACTGACTTTGAGCAACCATACGTGGCCATTGCATTGAGGCTTACTTCGTTACATAAATACAAGTACTTGGCCTTCCTTTCGCGTACTTGTCGCTCTATTTAAATGAATAGATTGTATAATATTGTAGGATGGGTGTTGTATAGTGTTGTAGAGAGATCGTAGTCGAGTTGCATAGTTGCGTCCTTTGTGTAAAGTTCAAACCGTTTGCGTTTGTATTCGAACTACGAGTTGTACCCGATGTATACTGTATATAGTAGGGCTTCAAGTTAAAGTACCCCGAGGCTAAACTCATCTTTTAAGCGATTCCCTAACACAGAATTGTATTCAGTTGTTATTTATTTCTATGTATTGTATTTTATTTGTTTCTGGTAACTTATTATATATGTGTTTGTATATAGTTTTGAAAATATTTGTTGTATTTAGTTTTATTTACAAATATCATAATCTATTTTGTACCTAGTTCCTCCTAGTTGCAACATATACATTACGGTAAAATTTCAATTCCATAGTAGTCATTTTTCTTGTATCCAACACTCACTGCCATACATCAACGTAGACACCAAAACAACATTATATAGGTATACTCAAACGGGGAATTTCTCTGAAAACATTTACATTCCTAGCAAAAGTACCTGAAGTACCCAAAACCTTACAACCAGCATTAACTTTTTTTTCAATCTTTTCGATCGAAGTGACCATCCTTAGACAATAAACTCCCAAAATATACAAATTCATCTACCTGCTTTAAACATGCACCATTAACAGATACATTACATTCAGTCGTCAAGTCACCCTTCTCAAAAACTAATACAAAACTAATTCAACACAAGATTTATATCCTTAATTAATTCTATCAATTATCCTTCTCAGGTTCTTTTAAGATTCAGCTATTTAGGTATATGGTGTGATTTTTGTTTGTATGTAATTTAAAATCTCAAAGATATATTTTTATATGGTAAATAGTAAATTTACCAAAAGTAGATAATATCCAAATTTAATTATCAAATAGATACAGCTCTGCATTGTAAGCGGCGCCGAGTGAGGGGGGGGGGGTTATTCCGACACATGTACAATACAAAGGTTTGTCTGTAACTCTATAGTTCAACAGAAACAGACTTTCGGGGCCACCCCTGTTTACTCGGTACATAGACAGATCTTTGTGTGTTACAAGTATACATCGTCACACAAGCATCCCTAACTATAGTAAACGGCAAATTTATTATAAAATAATTTCGAATATATAACTAGGTTAAACTAGGTTTAAATCCGACATTTTAAAATGAATATAGTTTAGCTGAATATATGTTATTTAATCGTATATTAATAACCTGATTACTATGTTGAAAAAGAGTATATTTTGAAGGACATCCGGTATATCGATAAAAGCAAAAGATACATTAATATATATATATATATATATATATATATATATATATATATATATATATATATATATATATAGGTAATAGATAAATCAACTTGAACAAGGTTTGCACACGAAAACATAGTGATATTTCACTTCAGACGATTGGCAAAATTTCATTTTATTTTTTCATTATTTTTTTGAGAATATTTCCACGTATTAATGCCTGGAATTTCGATGAGAATGACTGATTTTAATATTGGAAAATTCTTTCACTGGCATTTTTTTTTTGAGATATTTTGAATAATTTTAAAAATATATGTGTTCTTTTTTCAAATGACTATAAGCATTTATCATAATAACATTTATACATTACATACGTACAATCATAATTCCATACCAACGGTTCATATGTACAGTCAATTTACGTCATCAAAAAAATAATAATTAAATTTGTGACATCATCATTGAGTATGTTTTTAAAATATTATGCAAGTTGCAGAAAATAACGTAATAATAATTTTCAAAAAATAAATAATACAAATTTTTTCCAGATCATGCAGACTTTTTGGCAAACGCTCTATAAAAATATAAAACATGTAGGATATAGTAGATATACAAAGTTAGTTGCGCAACTAGCTTGGTACATGCTACTATTGTTATTAAACAAAAAAAATATAATGGTTAATATATCATCTAAACTTTTTATTTTACATTTATATTATTAAAAAATATATGCATAATTTAAAATTACATTAAGACAGTAAGACAATTTTAAAATCATATAAAATTCTATTCCATATTTACAATTACACACTACAATATATAATATAATTTATATTAGTACATAAACACACACACACACATATAATAAAATTATATATTTATTATAATAACTTTTTACAAATACACTACGTATAATTTATAAATATATAAAATTTATGCATTTACATTGTTTAGTTGAATTTTTTTCTACTAAAAAAATAATACATTTGATTAATGTAAATTTGTGGAAATATAAATTCAATTTATAAATGGAAATTATCATTTTTCTTGTTTTTAATATTGTATTGAAAATAAATTTACAGAGAGAAAAAAAAAAAACGGAAAATATATGAAATAATACATTACAGAAATTTAAAATTCAATATTTTATTATAAGTAGAATTTACGGATATTTATTTTATTTTACATAAAATTATTTCAAATAATATATACATATATATATATATATATATATATATATATATATATATATATATATATATATATATTTATTTTATTTTATTTTACATAAAATTATTTCAAATAATATATACATATATATATATATATATATATATATATATATATATATATATATATATTAATTTTGTTTTGGTTTTTATACATAAAATACTTTTTTCTTCAAGCGTTTTAATGTACGTATAATAATGTACATCTTTATGCAGGAGTTATAAGCATCCGTAGGCCAGTGGTAGCGTGTTAGATTCAAACCCCAATATGCTCTAAAAATTAGCAAAGTTTGTGAATTTTTTGGGAATTATAGCAGAGGGCGATATTGGAAATTTATTTTATTCATAATTGGACAATAGCTCAAATAAAGTTGAGAATCTATATTCTATACACTATAAGCTTTGAGAAGATGCAAAAAAACAAAATTCATTTTTCTAAACGTCAGGATGCTACATGCTTCCTTAAATAAAATCTGACTTCCTTTAATTGATAAATTATAAAATTTTATAACTTATATTTCATTAAAAGTTAAAAACATACGTAACAGCTAAAATTAGTTTAATTTCATTTTAAAATAAAATTATAAACTCAAAAATAAAAAGTTAGAAATTCATTACACAGTGTAATAAAATACTATGTAATATATATTTTTAATTTTAAATAAAGGTTTAGCGAAAATATGAAAGTAAAACTTTTAATCAGAAAAATTACATCAACAACGAAACAAATGAAATAAAAACAATTGCACCACCAATAGCACTGAAAATAATTAAGGAAAAGTTTCCAATCGAATTTTCTAGTTTATCTAGAAAAAAAAAAATATATTAACTTATTAATTAATTATCAAGTGACAATGTACACGTTTTCGCAATTGTCCGAATTAAAAAAGAATGCTTTAAAAAAACAGCAAACTTTTTTTCACGACTTCTAAACGGTTAATTGATAAATAGACTTAGCTTGTTTTTTACGCTGAAAAAAAAAACAATACTGAAAACTGAAAAAGGGAAAAAACAACAAAATTGAGAGTGTTTTATTTCAAATTATCGCGCGCGGATAGCCAAGCGTTAATGCTCCAGTTAACGGAGGGAAAATTTTTCTAGAAATTTTATTTTATTTTTACTTGTTGGCTGACGCGAGGAAAGTTTTTAAAAGTAATAACTGGGAACATTTTCGTTACCTCATCGTGTTCGCTAAGAAACTATTTCAATTTGAATAAAATGTTTTATGTAGATTAAAATCTATTTCATTTTATTCTGAAGTTTATTTAATTTTTTTGTAGTTTTACAGGAATCTGACATTATTCGAAATTAAAATTAATATCTTTTGTATCCAAGCTGAGTAGGTTGATACAGTAAAATAAAACGGATTTAGATTTAAGTTCTTTATTAATATTTATTAAAAATCGACTTTTCGACGAACTCAATGTCCGTCCTCATCAGGAAAACTGATGCAAATGACATATACAGTAAATACAAGAGCATAGAAACAAGTTACTAGTTAATTATTTGTTACCTAGTAACTTTTTGGATGTATCAGTCAATTTGGAAAGGATGTTAAATAAAACTCATTTGAGTTTAATAGCCAAGCTTTCGATTTATTTTAAATATTCTTCAAAGGCCTAAAACTAACACAGTTTTTTGTTACATTCCATAAAAATATGTTTACTGTCTATGTGTTCAACAAAACACATTTATTGTATTTTTACCACATGGTTTATGGAATGTAACAAATAACTCTGTTAGTTTTAGGCCTTTGAAGAAAATTTAAAATAAATCGAAAGCTTGCTTATTAAACTTGAATGAGTTTGATTTAACATCCTTTCCAAATTGACTGATACACTCATTAATTACTTACGAATATATATATATATATATATATATGTATATATGTGTATAGAACATTATATGTTTATATTCGCACATGTTAAGCTAGCTAAGCTAGGGAGAAAACAACCATTTCTGCGGTTGGCAATTTGTTTTCCACTGAAAACGCAATAGCCATTTCCGTTCCGAATAAAACCGGAAGCCGTTTAAGAGGCGGGAAAAGACGAAAAAGAAAGCGGCAAAAGAAATCTTAGAGGTATTACCAACATTGCACACACAAATACACTAGGATCTTTTGCTCCATCTCTGTCTCTGTCTCTCTCTCTTTCTTTCTTTCTCTCTTTGTATGTGTATCGTAGTCTCGCATGTTGGACAAAGACAGTGCGAATAAATATACGGTTGAACGAAGCAACGGTTTTCATGGATTACTAGATATTATCATGAGAAAAGCTTGAGTAATAAATGAATTTCTTTAAACGCAGGCAAAAACGGTTCAGAGACGATTTTTTTCATTGCTCGCTGAAATATGAAATTTCTACATCCGGTTCTTACATTTTTTTTTCTTTTTACTTATATTACTATCTTTCTCTTTTACGTTGATTTTCATTTTATTTGATCTTATGTTAGTTTTGTTTTTGCGTTTTGAATATAATTTCTATTAATGCATTTTCCGGATTTATACCGGTGATTATTTTCTAAAAAAAATAACATATTTATTTTGTAATTAATTTTTAACTCAAAATGAAAAATCTTTAGGATTAAGTTCTGCATATATTTTATTTACAAATCACCGTTTCATATTACTGCACATACCATATCATCATCATCAAGAAAATAAAAAATAAAAACGTGATATATTAAAAATATTTTTTTTATTTAAATAATTATTTAGTTTTGAACTGAAACATTTTTTTTAATCTTTCTACTATGCAAAATATAATAATATATAGTAATGTAGCTAACAGCTATTAGAATTAAATTTAAAGAACTGTCCGTTAATCCTATATGTTTGTCCACAGTTTTTAAAAACTTCAAAATTAAATCAATAAGAAAATGTCACAGGTTAGCAGGAAAAAAATCCTGCTAAAACAACTCTTTCTATTATTTTTATTCCCCGAATTCGTCAACCACTAACCATACTCGATTTGTCCTCGTACAACTCGAAACTTCAAACAAAATGACGCCCAAATGTCATCACACACACACACACACACACATACACACAAACAGAACAATATCGTTTCTACGTTGACAATGAGTGTAGAAACACGTTTAAGTACCTATCGACTCGTTGCCACTTTCGAACTTTCGTCCTGCTAGCCACCCATCGTCCTGCTTGGCATTCGGACCAGCCCAGAACTCGCTCGCTCGCTCCGACACTGAGGTACCCCCTTGGGGCCATACGCGGGGCCCACTTGACACTGCCAGTCGCGGCCACCCGATACAAAAGCTCTGCTACGCCTCGTTTTTCGGTTCCTGAAGCCGATGGTAGTGAGAAATCGTGCTTAAGTTACTAAAATGAACAGCAGTTGATGGCAGGGGGTGGAGTTGTGAGGGCAGGAAAAAAAGAAAGATGCAACGTTGTGTTTTGCGGGATGCTTAAGGACTTCTTTAGAAACGGCTGAAGGATTTTGAGGTGAAAGGTAATCAGAGGAAAAGACTTGAAAAACGGATGAGGCTGAAAACAGTTGATGACTAATTTAAGCGATTCTTTACGGAACAGATATTTTTATTATATAAATAAAAATGATTACAAACAAATTTATTAGTTCTAACATATTTTAAGAATCTTTCAGAACTCATTATATTAAAGTAAAAAGGCTTCAGGATTAAGTTTTATTTAAATTTTAATAAAAAATCGACATTTTAACGTTCTCGACGTACATTATTATCAGGAAATATTATACATACACAATCATGTACCCAAAAAAGTGTGGCACAAACTTTTTCCATTATCCCGAAATCAGTTTCCTTCAAACATCCCTATCCAAACAAGCAACTCTAGCTTCATCCACATTCATAATTCCTCTCATACATGCTCTTCTATTTCTACTATTTGGAAACTTAAAAATTAAATTTAAATTAATTAATTAAATAAAATCATTCGATTATGCTCATCACTACTTTATTCTTATTTTTATTCGTTATTAATTTTTTTTAAATGTTTCATCAAACGCCAACCACCGAAAATGTAAATATATTTAATAACGTTTAATACAACTGGCTCTGTAACTTTTTCGCAAATTGTTATTACAAAATAAATTTTAATATTTTGATTATATTAATTATAGAACCAATTTACAAAACTAAATCATTTATAATATTAATATTTAACAAGCAAATTACATATTAAGCTTAAAATTAACATATTCTCATTACGTTCATCTAAAACCATAAATATAACCAATTTCAACACAAGTCATACCAAACCTTACAATAACAATTCCACTGACCAAACTCCAATCCGAAAACTCGTCACTCCCCCCCGCCCTCACTCTCTCTCGACGACCTATAACCCTTCAAAAATACTTGTCCTATAACCCCCTTGATTATTAAAGGGTGTTGTACACCAGGGTTGCGTTTCGGTAAATTGCTCACAGATGTCGCAACCCCGTCACAGCATTGCGTTGTAATTACCGAAAAGGAACAAGCATTTCGCTTTGTACTACCTACCCCCTTCTTGCCCCCCACAGTCACCGGCCACCATATTTGATCGGGGGGGGGGGGTTGCGTTCCTAAGTAATACAATACCGAAAGGTTCGGTTTTGTGCCGAAACGTTTTATTCAAGCGCGCTGTCGAGCTAATAGCATTTGTTCTAATTTTGCGGTTTTCGGTTTTGTTATGCTTGTGTCTTTTAACCGGGTTGTTTACAGAATTACCGTGGTTAGAAACGATGGTCAGGTTTATTTTCTTTATGTTGCGTACATGGATTACAATAAAATTGTGCTATATAAAATAATTATTTAAATAAAAAAAAATAATAATAATATACCATGTTCTTAACAGTATAAAATAATTTCTTCTTGCCCCATACAGATTTATAACCCCATAGAGAAGAACGTGGGACAACGACAACTACTCCCTACATTCCTTTCTATTATCTATTGCATGCGCCACACGTTTTAACTGTATGGGGTTATAAATCTATAACAGGCTAGGAGAAACTATTTGATACTTTTTAGTCCGTGTTAAAAATGTGGTATATTAATTTTTTTTTATTATTTAAAGTTTTTTTAGTCTTGTTTAACTTTAACTATAACCTAATTAATGAATTTAATTAATTATAATTTTTATATTATAATTATATTATATAATTATATTATATACTCAAAATAATTGAGATTTTATATTTTTCCCAAAATTTCACAAGATACTCAGTCATTGAATCGGCTTGTTAGGCTATGCATCAATGAGTATCTTGTGAAATTTTGGGAAAAATATAAAATCTCAATATTTTTGACTATATTATATTAAATTTCACAATGACAATATGAACATTTATTTGTTCAAGGTTCATTATTATAATTATAAATATTATATTAATTTTGTGTAACTTATATATATTTTTGAAACACACAGTATGTTTTCTTAATTGATTTGTATATCTTTTGTTACAGAGCCAACTACAGACATATTAGGAGGACCAGAACTTTACATTGACCGAGGCAGTACGATCAACTTAACTTGCGTAGTTTTGTACAGCCCTGAACCACCAGCATACATCTATTGGAATCATAACGATGCGGTAAATTATTTTTAATTTTTTTATAAGTTTTACTTAAAACGGCATCATACAAACTTATACAAATGACATTACAGTAAATAAACAAAACATAGAAACAAGTTACTAGGTAACAAAATAATTGACTAGATTATAAAATTTCATAGATTTTCAATTAATGGAAGGCAAATTTTATTTAACTCAATTACTTCACAGTGATTGATGTTATCTTTTTTTTTTATAAATTTAAATAATTGCAAGTTCTATCAATATTAACAGCAGATTGATAAGAGAAGTAATTGAAATTTATAAGGAAAAAATCACAGTGAGGACATTGAGTTAAATGAAATTTGACTTCAATTAATTAAAAAAATCTATAAAATATAATGATCTAGACCAGGGGTTCTCAAACTGTGGTACATGTACCATTGGTGGTACATTTTAATATTTTTAGTGGTACAATTTTTACAGAAAAAATTAAATGAATGTAAAAATGTGCCTATTTTAACATTTTGTTTTAATTTTTATTTACATTTTACATTTACGAATGTAATTAAGTAATATAAATTTAAAGGGTTTTATCCTTTGATTATAAACACTCCAGTTAGAGTGCATTGATTTATTAAGTCAAATTGGCTTTATGGTGGTACATCTACTCGTATTTTTGTTTCATATTTTGTGGTACAAAATTAGAAAAGTTTGAGAACCACTAACTAGTCACTTACTTGTTACCTAATAAAGTAATAACTTATTTCTATAATCTGTTATTTACTGTAATATCGAAACGTTGATTATAAATTAAAATATTAATACAGAACTTGAACCTAAAGCAGTTTTATTTTCTTGTTCATTAGACCGGACATATGTGATTCAATATTTCAAACACATAGCTTTATTTCTTAGTAATACCTTTTTTTTTGTCTTAAAATTCCAAAATTTCAAATAAAAATGACATAACAAAATCTTCCAAAAAAATTTATTATCTTAATTTTAACCACGGTTATAAGCAGCGATATTTTCACCACTTTCATAATTTATTTTCAAATACATACTCGTATATATCTTCTTTTTTTTCTGCTCTTGTACCACAGCCTACTATAAAGTGTAAAATTTAAAATGAAAAGTCACGTGATATGTTTTATATTTCATAGGAACCAACCAGGATATTAAGAGAGTGTCTTTTTTTACCTTAAACGTGCGTCAGTGTGTACGTTATATACACCCTGAATAAACTTATCGAATTATATTGTATGTAGGGGGGGGGGGGATGATGAAAATATATACATACTGTTTAAAATACAAAATAAAAAAGTTTTTGGTTGATAATAATAATTCTATTGTTCTTTGTCAGATTTTATACACTGAAAATATTATTCTTTTATGTCAACAATTTTATTATTAATTTAAAAGTAAATATACTTTTGATTTGTAAAATTGGATTTTTGTAATAGAAATAAATTTTTTAATAAAAATAAATAATAGTAAATTATAGTATAATTATTTTCAAATTTTGTTTTCTGTAAGTGAAAAATTATTAATAATTTTCAATGCAAATATATATATATATATATATATATATATATATACCGGGTGTCTACTTTTTTTTTGTTACATAGGGAATAAAATGCTAAAATTTTCATTTGGTGATAAATTTTCCCCTAATTATTATAGAACAAAAGTACAAATACAAAAGTTGTTTAGAATTCAAAAATGCATCAAATGATGCCAAATTTATCAATATAGGATGTTCTGATCAAGAATTAGAAGCAAATTAAAATTTCCATTTTTGCGCCTCTTTACATCAAAGTGCCACGGAAATTAAACAAATAATTTCATTTCTTCTGGAGTTTGAGTTTGACAGATCGTATTTATTTTATTGTTACGTTCTGTATTATTATTATTATTATTATTATTATTATTATTATTATTATTGAAAATAATGAATAAACTTAATGTAAATGAAAAGCTATTAAGTATAAAAAGTATTAAGTATTTATTATTTATTACAATGAAAGGGTATTTTACTCGGCTGTACACTACGTACTAGCTGTGGTTTTAAATTGTGAATGTCTCCATTATAATTTTAAGTAATTGTTTAATTTATTTATTAACTTCAAGTTATAAAAACAATACATTTGAATTAGATGACTGGCATTATGCCTAATATATTTATTATAATAATTTAAACTTATCCCTGAGGATGCTGTAAGTTGTGCAGTGAAACGTCGGATAAGAGTTTAATAAATAGTAAATAGCTGAACTCCGTAAAACTTTCTTTATTTATTACAATATTCAATATACCTATAAAACAGAAAAATTCATGAATACAAGATATAGGAGAACAAAAACGAAACTAACAATTTAAATTAAATGTTCAAATAAATCGCCATTAACTGCCAAACAATAACCTAATCTGTTATAAAATTCGTGACGTACAGAGCTTAATTGTGTTTGTGTTATATTATTGCACTCTTCAACAATGGCATTTTTCAAATCAACAAGATTTTTGATATGTCGTTTATAAATTTTCTCCTTCAAATATGGCCATAAAAAGAAATCGCACGGTGCTAAATCGGGCGATCTAGCTGGCCAATTAATTGGACCACCTCTACCAATCCATGAATTTGGAAAACATTGATCCAAATATAATTTAATGTTGCAGCTGTAATGTGCCGGACATCCGTCTTGTTGATACCAGACAACATTATCTTGAGTTGCACACTCTTCTAACTGCGGACCAATATGATTTTGCAACATATCCAAATATTTTTCGTTGTTTAAATTATTTTCAATAAAAAATGGCCCAATTATACACCTGCCAAAAATTCCAGCCCATACATTAACTTTTTCTGGATATTGGGTACGTGTTGCTACCATTAAATGAGGATTTGTTTGGCTCCATATTCTAAAGTTTTGTGTATTAGGTTCGCCGTGTAAAGTAAACGTAGACTCGTCAGTAAAACAAATAGATTTCAAGAAGTTTCTGTCTAAATTGGATTTTTCCATAATAATGTTACTAAATTCGCTTCTAGCCATTTTATCCGCTTCAAATATCTCTTGGTGCGTGGAATATTTATAAGAATGATATTTTTCATTTTTTAGTACCTTATGTATTGTTGAAGGATGCAAATTTAATTCAGCACCAAGTTGACGCACACTAACATTTGGGTTTTCCGTTACACACAAAAGTATATTCAATGTATTTTCTTTAATTGCATTTTGATTTAAATTCTCCTCCTGATCTTCTGCGTTGATTTTTCTACAATTTTTACAACGTTTTAACACACTTCCAGTTTCTTCGAATTGTTTAATTATCCTACGAATAGTCATAGCGGAAGGTATGGGACGGTTTTCAAAGAAAGCGCTGAATAAATCTCTTACTCGTCGTATCGAATTTCCAGTAAAATACCATTTTACGCACTGAACTTTTTCATTTACCTTAAGTTTATTCATTATTTTCAATAATAATGATAATAATACAGAACGTAACAATAAAATAAATACGATCTGTCAAACTCAAACTCCAGAAGAAATGAAATTATTTGTTTAATTTCCATGGCACTTTGATGTAAAGAGCGCAAAAATGGAAATTTTAATTTGCTTCTAATTCTTGATCGGAACATCCTATATTGATAAATTTGGCATCATTTGATGCATTTTTGAATTCTAAACAACTTTTGTTTTTGTACTTTTGTTCTATAATAATTAGGGGAAAATTTATCACCAAATGAAAATTTTAGCATTGTATTCCCTATGTAACAAAAAAAAAGTAGACACCCGGTATATATATATATATATATATATATATTCCCGAATTGAATAATAAGAAAATTTATAAATAGATTTCAAAATAGTTATAACTTTCATTATATATTTCAAACCTTACAACTAGCATTAACTCTTCTTTCAGTTTCACGATCAATACGAACATATTTAGATAATAAACTACCGAAATACACAAATTCATCTACCTGCTCTAAGTATTTTAAGTAATACTTAAAATATATTTTTTTATAAATACTGCCCAACTCTGATTACTAATATATTCTTGGGGGTTTAATATCAATTTTATTTCACTTATCTAACATCGCAAATACTCGAAAAATAGCGAACTTCAATTTTTCCTCACGCAATTATTCCAAACACGACTTACAGATTATTGCTGGCGAAAGATTCCCCCCTCAATAGATGCTACGATGTTTGACCGGAGAATTTTCCAGAAATGATTTCGCGTTTTTCCACCACGTCGCCGGTTAGGGTACAGCCGAGCAAAAATTGATTCTCTCCTCGAAAGACCATCACGTACAAAGATTTTTAATATGATAGCGCCGCGCGTTCACGATTTGGTATTTTTTTCTTCGAAAACGGGAAAAATAAAAACTTTCGAGCGAGAGAGAATTGAATTATCGACGAATGACTACGAATAATAAGAGTCGATTAAAATTCTTCAGCTCTGAATCTCAGTTATTAGATTATTTTTAATATTTATTAGAAATTGTATACTAAATATTTTTGATTTATATAATATATACACAGATTTTATTAGTATTTAATAGATGGTTTACAATCACGCCATGTACCCAAAAAGGTGTGGCACAAAATCTTTTCATTATTCCGAAATCAGTTTCCTCCAAACATTCCTATCTAAACAACCACATTCCACTTTCATACTGATACTCTGTCATACATGCTCTTCTATTCGTACTACTTGATAATACTTAATCATACCTCTTCAACTACTCATCAGACGTTCACGCAAACGTATAGCTTTAAAATCATTCATATACATTTTTTTAGCCAAAAAAAATTACTGCAAAATTAGTAATAATCACAACAAAATTGATATAATTCACGATAAGAAATTAATTTCTGCTTAAATAAAATGAGTTTGTGCCACACCCTTATGGGTACATGGTGTGATGGAAATAGAAAAGAATAGATCCGTTTACAATATTTAATTAAGACAACGCTAATCATATACATAATTAAGTGAACTAATTAAACCTAACCGTAATAAAATATTATTACAAGAAAATATAGATAAATTTCTATGTATATAAATGAATTTACATAAAATAAACATTAGAATTTATCCTTCTTATGCCTCTAGTGTGCAGTAAAATATTGCACTGTGTATATCCTATTCAATTACATTACCATGTAAAATAGAAATATTAGAGAGAAATCTTATTAAATATTTATATGTCTGTTCGTGGTTACAAAATGTCTTTATAAATTTTATTAAGTTTTTATTTAAATAATTTTTTTCTGCTTTTTAGCTCTTTAGTCTGTATCTTCTGTAATTGATTTCTGTAGTTTCTGTATTTTGAAAAAAAATATTTTCTAAATACAAGAATGTGCGGAATTCGTGAATAAGATAAAAATTTATACTTCTAATATTATTAATATTGCATTGTCATCCAGTTAGCTGAGCTATGTTTAAAGTTTCAAGTCTCTAGCTCATCGGGAAGTTGCAAAATTTGTACCGAACAGGACAAACGTGTTAATAATTATTTAAATAGTAAATTGATACGTTGATGTTTTGTCTAGATAATAAGCTACGATTCAGCCCGTGGTGGTGTGTCGGTGTTGACGGAAAAAGGCGAAACTACAACAAGTTTCCTGTTGATCCAGAAGGCTCGACCGTCAGACAGTGGTCAATACCAGTGCAACCCGTCCAATGCACAACCGAAATCAGTCACCGTTCATGTTCTAAACGGTAACGTATATTAGAAATCATTTTTTACATCTTGTCAAGTCTTTTATAAATTACCAAAAAATGCAAATTTAAATTTAATATTAATAAGACATTTTAATTTTTCCTTTTTTGAAAGGATTTTTATATACATTTGTTGCTGCTAAATCTAGAACTGATTTGCAAATGTACTGAGCATGCGTAGAATAAAATAAAATAATTTTTCTTAAAGGGATGTTTATGTTTGTAGCATTAATTTTTTAAATGTTTTTCAATATTTTTTTTTGAACTTTTACAGTATGTAGTAAACAACAACAATTATTATTATACCCGTTGAAAAGTGTATTTATTGAAGTTTTCAGCAGTTTTTTTTTTTCAAAAAAGTCAAATTTTCAATTAAAGAATGGCGTCAAAGTGATTAAATTCGCGTTCTACATATCTGAAACAAAAACAAATTAGATATTAGTACTTGTAACACATGTAACTTTTGTTGGAAGCTACAAACAAAAGTCTAAGTATAATTGTAAAATTAATATAAAATCTAATATAGATTTTTCTCAAAATAAAAATAAATAAATTTTGAGTTTATTTATCTATCTATTTGCTCAAAATGTTTTCGAATTATATGACATTTTTCATGCAAACATAGTCGTAATTATGTGATTCATATTTTTGTTTGATCTGTAAATAAACCTACAAATTTCGAAAATGACATTTCATATTTCACTTTTATTTTTATTCATTTAATTATTCATTTATTCATTTCAAAAACGTAACAAAATAATATTTTTAAAAGTTTTATTATCAATTCACTTAAGACCTTGGTAACTTAATCAGTGGTTAAGTATGATTTTAAGATTGTCAAATGTTTTTAAAGTGTTTTCATTATTTCAAATCATTTATTTTTTTTTATTTATTTAATTTCAAATTAAAGTACATTTTTTTTAAATATATTATCAATTCACTTAAGTAAGCTGCATAAAGTCTTGGTACTGAAATCAATAATAATTTACTACTGTTAGTTTGTCAACTGGTTTCAAAACCTCCAGCTATTAAAATACATTTTTATAAAAAGTATGTATATATATATATATATATATATATATATATATATACAGATATATATATATATATATATATATATATATATATATACAGGGTGCTTCAAAAAAATGTATACACACTTTGAACTTCCATAGAAAATTTATTTACCGTTCTACAAAGTTAAATTTCAGGAAAATAGAAAGCTGAAAGTCCAATGTAAATGAAACATAAATAACAAATGTTAATACTGTTCAAATTGGTGAATTCTTCAGAATGCGTAGCACGCTGCTAGCACTTACATCACTTTCACGTGCCCCTTGCCTTGAAGATTTGTTAGGAGAGCGTTGAAACAGTTCCAAGACTGCCGTTGATGACTCATCACTTGTAGCTGTTCGAGGCCGACCTGAATGACCTTTATGCACATCACACACTGTTCCATGAACTTCGAATTTGTCTCGTATGCGTGTAATTGTTAATCTTGAAGGTGGTTCTGTATCATACTCCCTTCTCCACTGTCTTTGAACTTCATTTACATTCTCAAACTTCCAGTACCACTTAATAACCTGCTTACGTTCTTCAAAACTCAAACGTACGTCCCCCATGTTGATATTACAAATTCCAACTGATAATATAACATAGAGGGACGATTATTCTGGCACCTGGCGAAGAAATATAACATTAGCCTTGTAGAGCGGGAAAACTACAATAGTTTAAAGTGTGTATACATTTTTTTGAAGCACCCTGTATATATTTGCCACACCCTTTCGTGTTCATGGCGTGATTATGTATGAATGTATATACGTGTTGATAAACTTCTTCACAATATCTTTCAAAACAAATTCTATTCTATTTTAATTACATATTTACATTTTTATTTTAAACTAACAACTTTTATTTGCATATTTTTCTATTTTTTTTTTTTTTTGTAGAAAATGTGCAATAGAAATGTTATTGAAAAAGTTGTATAAAAAAGAAAATACGAGAAAAAAGTTTTTAATTTAAAATTTTAATGTGATTTTCATTAAAACTCTCGGAAAATAAATATATAAATCAAATGTAAACAGCTGAAATTGACAACTATGCAATTTTTTCGAGCAGCCAAACAAAAAAAAAACGCTAAATAAAATTGGAAAAATCGTAAGATCTTATTAACGTTTTGTAAATAAACTTTTATTGTGTGCAGCAAAAGAAAACTTATACAAATAAAAGTATTTTATATTCTTTAGAAAAAAAATATACAGGGTGTTTACGGTCTTCTCTCTATCCTTTTAAGGGGCGATAGTATATCTTAAAAAGGATTCGATAAACCTTAAAACGCCTTTAGTAAAAGTCGTCTTATATGGCGAGATAATATTTCTTTTAGTTTTTACTGGAAACGATTAATTTGTTTTTACTACTTAATCAGCATTAAAAAAGAGAAAAAATATCTTTTTGTTTATGTGGTTTTATATTTTACCGGTAAATTACTCATTACACATTACTTATAGCGGTAATTTACCGGGCCAACATCACTACTTTTATATGATAATGGTTTACGAGTTATCTTTCAATAATCTAATTGAATATTTCGAGAAAAAAATATTTTAAACTTAATTTAATTAACATATACTAATTACAGTTGTTTTTTTTGTTTTTTCTCTAGGTGAACATCCTGAGGCAATGCAACACGGCGGCAAAGCTCATCACTGTTGCTCCTACTTCGTTTACATGGCACTAGTAGCGATTTGGATCCTTATAACGTAACCATCTCAAAATATAACCCAAAAATAATTAGATAACCACTAAATCTAAACCAAAAAAAATCATACGTGTGTCACATATTCTTCGTATAAAATAACTAATTTTTTTTAGAAAAAAATTAAAACCAAAACCAAAAAAAAAATAAATAATATTAATGATAACATTTAAAAAAAATCCACCGCTTAACAATTCACTCCCCCGAAATAAAAATATTTGTGTATATATTAATATAAAAGTGATCTAACAAAATATAAAAAGGAAGAATTCTCTGGGACATTAATAAACCACTACTGACCGAGAACCCTGCACGCAAATGGCGGATTAAAATTTACCTTGAACAATGTCTTTCTTATGCTAATGAAAAGTGAAGAATGATAAAGAAATTGGACTAGAAATGGGTGCTAATGTTACAAAAAAATAAACAAAATTATATTTAAAAATCAACATATGATTGTTAATCTAACCTAACCTAAAAAAAAACACCTTGACAACACGATTTTTCATAACCTAACTAAATTGCACACATTTTAAAGAAAACTATATCTAAGTAAATTTTCACTAAGTTCCTAATGTGAAACAAAACCCTTTCTTTTTACTCCCCCCCCTCTAAAATGTACAGTGTTGCCACGTTTATTAATTAACAAAAAAAAAGATTACCAACTTAATCTTACAAAATGGAAAATATCCTTCCAAAATGTTTTATGATATAAAAGTGATAATGTAAAACATTGAAAAAAGAAAATATAAACTTGTAAATATTTTTAAAAAACTTATCAAATAAATGGTTTATGAACGCTGATGTTAATATGTTAAAATTACCAAAAAAAAAAAAACGAATGTTATATTTTTTGAATGGTGCTCAATTCTGAATGTTAAACTTAAAAAAAATCTTAAATATGGACTCGACAATTTTCGAAAAAGAAAATTTGTATCTTTACTTATAATATAAATGTTGAATTAATTTTTAATTAAAAACTGATGAATGAATGACTGTAAATTAGTTGATAATTATTAACTTTTTTAAAATTTCGACTGGTAAATATGGACGAAAACTTTTGAGAAAAAAAAATAAATAAATACATTTAAGTATATATAGATTTTGTGCTCTAGCTGTGACTCGTGACTATATACTGATGTTCACTTAAAAAAAAAACAATTGAAAATAATTAAAAACAGTTCAAAATTCTCTGATTTTTCACGCTATCAAATATTGTATAACCCAACCTCAAATTGTCGTGTTTCGCCCATCTATCAATAAACGAATGAAATAATGAATTAATTTCGTTTATTTCAATGTTTTTTTTTAATTATTATTATTATTTAAACTATCATAAGATGTATCGTTAAGAAACTCACTTAGAATTTTGGACTGTAATCACAAAATTCTTGGCCTATGTTTGTAAAATAAGACTTAATATTTAAGTATTAATATATAACTAATGAATGCATATACATACCTGCATATAATATTAAAATAATAATATATATTTCTGTTGCTATTATGTTACAAAAAATATATATATATTAAACATAAAATTATAAATATTGTAAGATGTAATTATTTGTATTATTATTTTTGTGAAAAAAAAAATGTATATACAAAATATTATAGTATATAATATAATAAATAAATCGTTGTAAAAATATTTTCGTGTTATTATTTATTTTCCTCTCAAAAACTATATACAAAAACTGGATGATGAAAAATTGAAATTTTTCTTATATTTTTATTACAGTTTTGGGGGTTGGCTTAATTAATTAGGATGTCCTAGGGGATTGTTTCTGGATATTTTGTAGTACGTACCTGCTTTATAGGGGTGTTGGTCAGTTAAGGGGGTACAAATTTTCTTATTTTTATGCACTTAATCACATAGTTAACAATGTGATTAAACAATAATAAAGTTATATACGTATTCTATTTATTTTTTTGTAATAAATATATTTTTTTGCTATTTTTCAATAAAGTCTTTAAACAAATAACTGTGTATTTTTTTTTTCCGTTCCTCAAATATATTAAAAAAATAACAGGGCGTCCATATTAAATTTAAGTAAATCTTTCAAAATGGTCAAAATTTGTTTAATATCTTTAAAGAATTGTTAGAAAAGCAAATTTGTTATTAATTAAAATTAAATCTTCCTAAATGAAGCACAAAAAAATGCAGTAACCCCTTGCTGGAAAGACTATAGGCAACCAGTTTAACATCAATGCATTGCGGACATGTATAAGCTAAGGGGTTGTAACGAAATTTGTATCAGGAAAGCGAAAAATGCAAGATTTGTATCAGGAAAGCGTAAAATGAAACATTTTAACAAAATTTTATCAGAAAAACAAGAAAAAATTGAGATTTTTCTTATATTTTTATCACAGTTTTGAGGGGTTGGCTTAATTAATAAGGGTGTGTCCTGGGGGGTTTATTTTTGGATATGTTGTAGTGCGTACCTGGTTATAGAGGTGTTGTTAAGTTAGGGGGGTGCAAATTTTGTTATTTTTGCGAAATTCCCAGCCATTTTCGACAAGTTATGTTTGCAAACGATCATGTTCTCCTGATACTATTTTTGATTTTTCGCAACAAATGAAACATTTGGAGAAAACAAGTTACGTTTGCAAACGACCATGTTCTCCTGATACAACTTTTGATTTTTTCGCAAGAAATGAAACGTTTGGAGAAAACAAGTTATGTTTGCAAACGACCATGTTCTCCTGATACAACTTTTGATTTTTTCGCAACAAATGAAACGTTTGGAGAAAACAAGTTATGTTTGCAAACGACCATGTTCTCCTGATACAACTTTTGATTTTTTCGCAAGAAATGAAACGTTTGGAGAAAACAAGTAATGTTTGCAAACGACCATGTTCTCCTGATACAACTTTTGATTTTTTCGCAAGAAATGAAACGTTTGGAGAAAACAAGTTATGTTTGCGAACGACCATGTTCTCCTGATACAACTTTTGATTTTTTCGCAAGAAATGAAACATTTGGAGAAAACAAGTTATGTTTGCAAACGACCATGTTCTCCTGATACTATTTTTGATTTATCGCAACAAATGAAACATTTGGAGAAAAATTGAAATTTTTCTTATATTTTTTTTATCACAGTTTTGGGGGTTGGTTTAATTAATAAGGGTGTGTCCTAGGGGGTTGATTTTTGGATATGTTGTAGTACGTACCTGGTTTATCTTACGTGTTCATAAAGGGGTGGCAAAATTTTGTTATTTTTGCGAAATTTCTAGCCGTTTTCGAGATATTCTCGATTAAAGATTTTGATACATTGATACATTTTGATACATTGATACATTGCCTGTAGGCAACCAGTTTATTTTTATCACGGTTTTAGGGATTGGCTTAATTAATAAGGGGGTATCCTAGGGGGTTGATTTTTGGATATGTTGTAGTACGTACCTGGTTTATCTAGGTGTTCGTAAGGGGGTGGCAAAATTTTGTTATTTTTGCGAAATTCCCAGCCGTTTTCGAGATATTTGCGATTAAAGATTTTTAATTTTTTGGGTTGGCTTAATTAATAAGGGGGTGTCCTAGGGGGTTGATTTTTGGATATGTTGTAGTACGTACCTGGTTTATCATGTATATGTAGGGGGACGGCAAATTTTGTTATTTTTGCGAAATTCCCAGCCGTTTTCGAGATATTTGCGATTAAAGATTTTAACTAATTTTAAGGGATGAAATTGGGAAAAACATAAATACAACACAGCATCTGTTTTTAACGAACTTTATTCAACAATAAGAAAAAATACATTTCACCAAAATTTCAATTTCAAACATTTTCATCAGTTTTGTTGGGGGCTTGACTTAATTAATAAGGGGGTGTCGTAGGGGGTTGATTTTTGGATATGTTGTAGTACGTACCTGGTTTATCTCAGGTGTTCGTAAGGGGGACGGAAAATTTTGTTATTTTTGCGAAATTCCCAGCCGTTTTCGAGATATTTGCGATTAAAGATTTTAACTAATTTTAAGGGATGAAATTGGGAAAAACATAAATACAACACAGCATCTGTTTTTAACGAACTTTATTCAACAATGAGAAAAAATACATTTCACCAAAATTTCAATTTCAATATTTTTATCAGTTTTGTTGGGGGCTTGACTTAATTAATAAGGGGGTGTCGTAGGGGGCTGATTTTTGGATATGTTGTAGTACGTACCTGGTTTATCTGAGAATTCGTAAGGGGGACGGCAAATTTCGTTATTTTTGCGAAATTCCTAGCCGTTCTCGAGATATTTGCGATTAAAGATTTCTATTCTTGCAAACATTAATAATTAATTAAGCGAGGAATTATACGGGGTTAGGGGTTGAAAATGTTATAGCAACACAAGTGTTGCTAAACATATTTCAACTCCAACCCCGTACGACCATTTCTCCCTTAATTAATTTATTAATGTTTGCAAGAAAAAACATCTTTAATTGCAAACATCTCAAAAACGCGACTGGCAATTTCGGGCAAAAATAACAGAAATTTGCCTCGCATTCCCTACGAGACAGACACCCTCCCAATAAACCCCAGATACCTACTACAACATATCCAAAAATCAACCCCCTTATTAATTAAATATATTATATATATATATATATATATATATATATATATATATATATATATATATTAAATATATTATATATATATATATATATATATATATATATATATATATATATATATATATATATATTAAATATATTATATATATATATATATATATATATATATATATATATATATATATATATATTGTAGAATTTTATTAACGGGAATTACGGTATGTCAGGAAATTTAAGAATTAGCGAACATTGCAATTAATTCTATTTATTATTAGACCAATATTTCGCCACTAGATTGTTGGCTTCATCAGGGTGAACAATGTAAGAATTAAAAGTATGTTGCAAAGTATTAATTGCAATTTTCGCTAATTCTTAAATTTCCTGACATACCGTAATTCCCGTTAATAAAATTCTACAACATATTATCACGGTAGCAACTCAGATTTTACTATATATATATATATATATATATATATATATATATATATATATAAATATATACAAATTAAAATATATATACAAATTAAAATATATATAAAAAAAAAATACATACATCTCGGCATCGCAGAAAGAAAAGTGAAAAATGATAATGAAAATATTCGCGATTTCTAAATTGGAAAACGAAAAACACTTTTCCAAATTTATGCGTGACATATGTTTACATAAATTATATAATTCTAAAACTTAAACGTGTCGTGCTTTAAATGAAATCAGATGAGAAAACGAAAAAAATTTTTAACACACAATTTTTCATTTTTCACAAAAAAAAAGAATTTATTTAAATTTATTTTAAAACAATTGTGTCTGTGTGTGTGTGTGTGTAAAACTCAAAATCTAATTTCATTTACTACACAGTTATTATTTTACATACACTGTAAAAGAAAAAAACAATGTACAATTTACATTGATAATTATTAGTGTAATTTTAACTGTGATTTTTTTGTTTGAGTAAATTTGCGCAATATTGATTAACATTGATTTTTTACCATTGTAGGGTTAGGGATAGGATAGGGTCAAATATATATATTTAAATTTGCAGGTAAAAATTTACAGAAAAATTATACAATTATAATAAATCGCATCTTCCATCATTTTTCCATCTTCTTCTCTTTGCATCCGAAGAACATAGATGTATCCAATTCGGTTGTTATGGCCTTGGAATGGAAAACAGATCTTGTAGAATCCTGGACAGCTTCAAGTCTTGATTCTGCAAAATCAATAAATCGATACATTTCAATATTATAAATAACTTTACAGAAGATATAGAGAAAATAAGTACAGAAGATATAGAATTTAGAAGTATAGAAGTATAGAAGATACAGAATTAACAGAAAATACAAAGAAAATAAATACAGAAAATATAGAATTGTTACAGAATTAACAGAAGAAACAGAGAAAATAACTACAGAAAATACAGGAGATACAGAAAATATAGAGAATGTTTTCATACTGATAATAAACCATGTGCACATTTGCTTACCAATGAATCCTTTTCAGCTGTGATCCTCTTAGTTTCTTGGTAAATCAAATTTGTTCCTTAACCGGAGACACGAATAAAATCCTGAAGGACCCATGTTCTTTTGGGGGGCAGCACCGCCAAAATAACTCAACTGGAAATTAAAACGTTTGGAATTAACATAAATATGTAATAACAGTAAAAAACATATCGAGATTAACTTTATACATTTTTTTACTGAAAAACATAAAAAATCAGAATCAAATCGTAATTTTCTGGTCAGTAAAAGACTAGACTTTGAATTTTTTCTCGAAAATTTTTTATTTATTACTTTTGTTTTGGAAATCGCGCTTCCTAGAAAGGGTTAGAATCCTTTTTACTAAACCGGATGACAGTGCCGATAACAATAACATTAACTCTTTCCTCTGTTTCATCCTGAAACACTGAAACACAAAATTAAAAAGACACTCAAAGTATGGATAATATTATCCTGGTTTTTGACCGATTGATTTTTCTCCCATAAATATTCATTCGGGGAGGACCTTTAAAAATAAACACACTTTTTTCAACGATCGCAATTTTATTCCCGAATCAATATTTCTGGCAATAAAAACTAGATCAAAAACCAGATAAATCATCATACTTTAAGGGGGGTGCCTTTTAAAGTTAAGCCTAGAGTAACCCAAGGCTAACTTAATTTTTGTTTCAGATGAAGAAATGAAACAGGAGAAGAAGTTATCATTGTTACTAGAGAACACAGCTCCCGTCCGAAGAGAAAGGGTTAAAACTTAGAACGATTTCCAATCAAAAGTAGAAAGAAAAATTCCCGAAAGAAGTTCAAAGTTCTATTCTTTCATCACTAGGAAACCGCAGTTTGATAACATTTATGGTTTCGCGGTAAAAGAGATTAATAAAATTAGTCGACCTTTTTTAGATCGAAACAAATATATATACAGTGCGTGATCGCGGTTTACGAACATAATTCGCAAAACTATGTACGGTAAACCGAAATGTTCCTTAGTTAACGTCCCCTCAATTTTAATTTATTTGTTTTTGTAAGAAAAGTTCGTTATCCGAAACATATATGTTTGTTGCCCGAACACAAAATCATCTTGCTAGATTTTCTAATATTTTTATTTTAATTTATTTATTTTTTGTAAGAAAAGTTCGTTATCCGGAACATATATGTTTGTTGTCCGAACACAAAATCATCTTGCTAAATTTTCTAATAATTTTATTTTAATTTATTTATTTTTTGTAAAAAAAATTCGTTATCCGAAACATATATGTTTGTTGTACGAACACAAAATCATCTAAGTGTTCGTTGTCCGAATTGTTCGCAGTTCAAACTCAAACTGTTCGTTAACCGATACCCACTATATATCTCCCCACTTAATTCTTTAGTAAAAAGTAAATAAACGAAAGAAGCTTTTAATAGAAATACTTTTTACTATAGAATTAAATTAATAAATAAATCATGGCACATTTCCTCTTACCCAATCGTCGATCCTTTAAGCCTTATCCTTTCAGCTTCCTTGTAAAGGATCTCCTACATATTCTCTTCATTACTTCCTTCAGGATACTCCATAACCCTCCATTCTACCTTAATCCAAGACACGAATAAATAGATCCCTTGTGCCGATTCCTTGCAATCGTGTTTTAAATTAAAACTTGGCTTTTCAGCGATCTCAACTGCTCGACACAATTTCGTTGAATCCATGCGAAATACGCAATAAAAAGCCAAATTCAAAACATGAGGGGGGGTCGGGAGTTGATATTGTGTGTATTATAAATGCAACGCCAACTGAAATTAAAAAACATTTTGAAATTAACAATAATGTAATAATATAATAAGTAAAAAACAATCTTCCGCGAAACTAATTATTATCACATTAAAAATTTCAAATTTTTAGTTATGTAAATAAATAAAAAATTGTTAGCGAAAGGTTTAAATTTATATGTAATGTAATTTTACATAAGATTTTAACAGTATAAATATATAATATTATAATTTTACGTGATATTAAATTTTTTGTT
The DNA here is from genome assembly GCA_963966155.1 of Clivina fossor. Lineage (NCBI taxonomy): Eukaryota > Metazoa > Arthropoda > Insecta > Coleoptera > Carabidae > Clivina > Clivina fossor. The sequence goes on from OZ014557.1 coordinate 23,327,866, forward strand.
TATGCAAAAAAAGTTACATTAAATTTTTAAAAGACTACAATAACAATATTTCATAATTATTATATTTTTTAAGGCCAAAAATTACGTTCAAAAAACATGTAAAATACTTATAAATTTTTTAACAATGTATGTGTAATAATATATTGTATAATATAAAACTTACTGTGATATGTATTAAGCACCGAGAAATCATCACAACTCCAACTCGAATCCATTGTCCTTCCAAATCTCGCATCATAAATCAGTTACCAATTTACCAACCACGTTTCGAGACTTCGGAACAAAGCTGTGCAAGGTTCCCATATTAATTAAGTCTGTGACGAAAAAGTCCAAAGAAAAAGTTTCCAATCTCCTCCTTATAATTTGATTATAATCTGAACTCTGGAACATTTCCTAGAACGATAATAATAAATACATTACTCACTTTAATATTAACGAATATATTAGAAGTTTGACCCTATAAATATATTTATCTACATAGTAAACAAAAAATCTTTCATAACCTAGCAACTTGTTTTTGGTAAATGTCATTTGTATTATTTCATCTCAAACTTAAAACTATCAATTACACATTTTCCCACATGTATTACGCAATTAAACACGCGTTTATTTAATTCTAATCAATATTAATTAACACTTAAGTTTGAAAACAAAACGGAATTGTAACTGATTTTTTTTGAACCGTTGTTTGGAAACCTAACCTGATTGGGCATTTCGTAAAGAGATGTTATTATTTATGGACAATTCGTGTATTTAGCACCTATAATATTTATATATATTATTGTATTTAAATGTGTGTTTTTTATTCGCAAATTTACACTTTTGAACAAAACTTATCACCATATAGGTATATTAGACGTCTCTACCTATTATGACATATGGAGAATTTCTTTCACAATACGATTTCAAAAATATAAACTCACCCAGAAGAATTTCCATATAGATTGCAACGAAATATATATATTTAAAGCGTAAATTATTGGTTCCAGACTTGAATTAACACAATTTGATTTCAATTAATATTAGTTTATTAATATTATATTATTATTACGAAGTATTACGAAGGATCATTTCAAGCACTGAACTGAACTGAACTGCTAACTTTTTTTGCGAGCAGACGTATTTCTAATTTACGTGTTTTTCCAATGTTTTTTGTTAATTCACGTTAAGCAAATATACAAGCACTAGTTACGAAATAAAAGAAAAAAGTACAAACACATGAAAAATACCAATGAAACATAACAAAACTTTTCGACGAGTAAATAGAATGAATCACGTCTTACGCGATGTTTACGTTTTTCATTCATTTGCGCGTAAGAGAATTAAGCAAGTGGATAAATGATTGAAAATAACGAAATAAAACGCGGAAAAGCATATACATCACATAAACGCGTTGTAAACAAGATGTAAACACGTAATGGCCGACTTGAATTAAAATGTAATTAAAATGTAATTAAAATGTAATCGGATGGCGCGCACCATCTCTTAGACAAACGTTGAACTTTTTCTGCGGTAGCTACTGAAATGTGCTTTGCTAATAATATTACATTTGTCTAAGAGATGTCACAACTAAATATATTTTTATTAAGATTTTAATTTCAAAGATAATTATATATAAATATACTTATTATATATTCTAATTATTATTAAATAATAAATACAGTAGTAATAACATATTATTTAATAATAATAATAATAATAATATTAATTTTGTAATAACGTAATATTTCTTAGCAAAGAACATTTGGGTAGCTGCCTAGAAAAAGTTCAGCGTTTGTCCAAGAGATGTCTCACCACCCAAATATAATACCCCCCCCCCAAAAAAAAAACCTTGGTGCCGTACTCTACATAAATAAACAGACGCACTTGATTTGTAAATCATTTACAAAATTAGTAAAGAAAATAATAAAAATGGTTCTCGAAGTACCGAAAGTAAAATTTAATAACGGCAGAGAAATACCTGTCTTCGGTTTAGGAACATGGAAAGTACGTATACATTTTGACGTGTAATATATTAACCTCTAAAATAAAAATATTTTCCAGTCTAAAACAGGCGAAGTTACTCAAGCAGTGAAAGATGCGATTGATATCGGCTATAGACACATTGATTGTGCTTATATTTATGGTAATGAACGAGAAGTGGGCGAAGCGATAAAGTCGAAAATCGAAGAAGGTACTGTCAAGAGAGACGATCTTTTCGTTACCAGCAAATTATGGAATACATTCCATCGGCCGGATTTAATTGAGCCGGTTTGTCGTGAAACTCTCAGCAATTTACGATTAGATTATCTTGATCTATATTTGATTCATTGGCCTACCGGTTACAAGGTAAAAATTATATTTGATATTTTGTTATCGGTGCCAACAAATTATTTGTTTTTCTAACCCGTGTGCTCTAACTGATAACGATATTTTTTTTTTTTTTATTTGAAAATAGTTCAAGTGAAATGATATTAATAGACCTTTTCCGATTTATCTACACTTTCTTGACTATGCTAATTTATAGTATTTCTGTTGATAATTAAGAATTTATTGGCAGTGAAGAGCAATTAATATAAAATTGCTAATAAGTTATAGATACGTGACTATTTTTGAAAATAATTGTAATGTAATTATTCAGTACATTAATCTGATTAATTATTTATATTTACTGACACGTTTATTTATAATCTTCGTGTTTGTACTGTAATTATTACTGTAATTATTTTAAAAAAAAAATCTGTTTTATAGTAAATTGGACTGATGTTATAATATATTTAAAATGAAGGAATTAAAACCATAAAGATATAAGTAATAATATATTAATTTTGTTAAAAACACAAATATATTCAGCTGTTCATATAAAAATCATGTATTTAGCGTACTGTATTTAATTACTAAAATAATTAGAAAAAAATTCCTAAAAAATATTACAAATATATTTCTAGTCTCAAGCCGTACTTAACAATTTTTTTAAAATATATTTTTATAGTCTTAATTCCATCAAATAATTTATTTTCTTAAGATTTGAAGCCAATTTTATACAGAATATATAAAATTTAATCTGACCAAAATTTTTTTTTAAATGTGATCAATTAAAATACTTTTTAAACAAAGTAATTAAATATTTACGACTGGTTAACGAATTAAAGTTACTTTAAACTATAATTTAAATTACAGCCAGTTTCATAATAAACACTTTAAGCTTTCAAAAAGGCTTTATTTTATTGACAACAACAAATAATTTTACCATTAGAAGTAAGAAAAGTTGACAATAATTATTATTATAGTAGAATTTAAAATAGATGCTTTTTGATCGGTTCAAAGTTGACTTTAGTTAAAATGTTTTCCAGATGAATTAAAATAAAAACAGTTCATTTATTTAACAAACTTGCCCTTATTTTGTGGAACCTCATGATGAAAATTAAGACATTCAATTAACTTTGTATAATAAATACAATAAGTAGCGTAAGATACACTTAAAATATATACAATTTGCTAATGACAAAGTTTGACGAAACTGAAATCACTGAATGATATACTAAAGTGGATTTTTCAAAGTAAATTGTTTGTTTAAATTTTTAGCAAACGGTCTTTAGATAAACTACTATAATTTTATTATAATAAGATAATTAAAATACACATATATTTTTTTTTAATTTAGGAAGAAAGTGAACTGTTTCCAAGAGATGCACAAGGCAACATCATCTACAGCGATGTTGACTATCTCGATACATGGCGTGAAATGGAGAAACTCGTTGACAAAGGTCTCGTCAAATCAATTGGCCTGTCAAATTTCAACAAAGAACAAATTGAAAACGTATTATCGATCGCTAAAATTATACCCGTCACCAATCAAGTCGAATGCCATCCATACTTAAATCAAAACGATCTGATGGAATTCTGTAAATCGAAAAATATAACCGTGACAGGTTATTCGCCGTTAGGATCACCCGATCGTCCTTGGGCGAAACCCGGCGATCCCCAATTATTGCAAGATGCTAAAATTAAGACAATCGCTGAAAAATACGATAAATCGCCGGCACAAATTGTACTACGTTATCAGGTTCAACGCGGCAATATTATCATTCCGAAATCGGTGAACAAAACTCGTATTGCCGAAAATATTCATATCTTCGATTTTAAATTGAGCGATGAAGACATGAAGTACATTGACACCTTCGATTGCAATGGAAGATTGGTGCCGTTGAATGAGTAAGTTATGCGAAAAAAACTATTTAAAATTATTAATATATATAGATATTATATTTTTTTTATTTTTAAATGTAGCTTGCTAAAAGTTCAATCAAAGAATTTTTATATTCAAAAGGACTGTTAATTAATTAATAACAGCTTTTTTTATGTTTGGTGTGATCAATACGGTTTCGAAAGCTTTAATTGAACAAAATATTTTAATTCTAGTATTAAAAATTAATATTCTTTTCCAGTGGCAAAAATCACAAGTATTATCCTTTCAAATAAGAAGAATTTCATCAACACCAAATACTAATACTTCGATGAACATTACCAGTAAAAAAATATAAAATATAACTTTGTAAAAATTTAATAAAAAATTAAAATGTATTATATGTGTATTATTGATAATTAGAAATTATATTTGATTAAAATAATAAAAATTAAATAGATTATTTTCCACAATGTCATGACATATCATATAATATTTAATTAATATTTTGATTATTACATGATTTTGAAAAATCTAAACTATTAATTGATAATATATTCATTTAAAATTTGGTTATCTGAAATTTGATAAGAGGAATCCGGTTACATATGAAATCAATTTTTTGTTAATTAAATTCAATTTTTTATGTTACACTCATTTCGTATCTAAATTAATTTATGTCGTCACCATGATACAAAAAATATTTATTTAAAATAGCAATCAAAGAAGAATTATGTTCAAATATAAAACTAATAAAATAATATTCCCTCCACATACTTGACTAAGTAACGGTTTAAGTATACCAAATGCACGCAAATACGATAAAACTGTAGCACAAGTATTGTTGCGATATCAAATCCAACGCGGTAATATTGTCGTATCAAAATCGGTAACGCCGTCACGAATTAAAGAAAACATTAAAATTTTCGATTTTCAACTTATGCCCAGCGATATCGGATTTATTAAATCGTTGAATTGTAATTTTCGTATGTGTGGAACGGATGATGAATTAAATAATGTCGAAAGTTTAATGAATTGTAAACATAATAAAGATTAATTATTCTAAAAGTAATATTTTATTTTAATTAGTAAAATATATTTATAATTGTTTAGTAATAATAATTTATTTTGTAATGAAACTTGCTACGAGTTTTTTTTTTAGAGAAACAAGAAGTAATGTAATGAAACAATCATATTTTTGAAATCATTGACCAGAACTTACAGAAGTTACACGTTTTTGTTTTAATTATCTTCTGCCAAAGATTTCATTTTGAAATACGAAAACGAAAAGAAATTTCTAGAAAGTATTTTGTATTTACGGCTTAACCTCTGTGGATGAATTTCTAAAACGTTCTGGAATTTTTACAGAAAGTATATAAGGAACATTTTGTAACATACCAAACAGTTGACTCTCACAGTTTTTCGAATCATATACCACATTATTTATGGTATTTATAAATATACCATGGTTGATTCTACTTCGTAAATGTGAGCAAATTATTTCTATATTACGCATTATTGATTTTTTTTAAAGAGTCGGTATTTTGAATTCCTTAGCTATGTTTATAAAATGAATATAAACACTTTTATTATATTATAAATTTATTATTTTATCGATATATAAATATTTATGTTTATAAAAAGTATGCTGTAAAATATGATGTACCCAAAAATACCAGGTTTAAATTATTGTATAAATTTCAGAGCATGAAATGTATCTTTCTTGCTTTGAAACATAGTCTATTTTTAGAAAAACAAAATCATCAAATAAAATATCACAAAAAAGATATTACTATACTTTACAAAATTTTCTTTTGAAAATAATTTTAATAACATATTATTAGAAAAACTTAGAAGAAAAATAATTATACTTTTTGTAATTTCTGTATTTTCATTCTATTAAAAAATATAATTAAAGTACGAAAAAAAAATTAAAAAAATTAAGCAAATCGTGCAAATAAATAATTTTATTTTAATTAATAATATATAAAAATATAATACAAAAATTGTAATTTTTTTGTTAAGTAAATGTTTAGAAAGTAGTTAGGTAATTTTAAAAATTCTGTTGCCTTCCTCTTTTTTTATTTAAGGCATCTATAATCGGCTGTCGTTTCGTTTGATAACGTCTCCGTAGCTCGTCGATTTCTCTCTCCATTTCCGTATCAACATTCGTCATTCTTTGTTGCAATTGCTCAAAGCTCAAAAACTTTAAAAACTCAAAATCACCAGCGAGAAAATGTTGCTGATGATCGTGGTAACGAATATTATGTTCCTTGTTAAAAATTGGAATTTTTTCCACGGCATCTTTCAACGGCATTTGATTGAATTGTAATTGAATTTGATTCTGATAAATCGGATGAATTTCTTCGTTAATTTCATTAGCAGCGGGCGTTTCTTTAAACGTCGAATTTTGTTCGTCTAATGTTGTCGGTTTTTGGGGCAAAACTCCGGCTTCCTTTTTATCGAAATGATCCAAGAAAAGTGGTCGATATTTTTTGCTAGTTTCACCACCAATATTGGGATTATGTTTCTTCAATGTTGTTTCCTCGCTATCGCTATTAATTATCATTGTACCGAATTCCGATTGTAATTCGATCATTGTATTATTCCTCGAATGCGACGCTATACTTTCCTCGTTCATATTTGCATTGTTTGTGTATTCCTTATCGGGAACTAAAGTATCACAGTTTTCAGGATAATGTATCATCGTATTACTATTAAATTGATTTTGTGCGGTTTCATTATCGTTTTGAGCAAATTGTTTGATTCCTGCTCCAGTGTAAGACGTATTCCTGTATCGTTGTTTTTCTCGAATTTCTTGTGCTTCCGTTATCATCTGACTTAAAATATTTGGTTGTTTCGCATTTCCGATAAAGACGTGTTTCAGTAGGTCGGTGGCTGTTGCTCGTTCCTCCGGATTCTTCACCAAACAAACGCTCACAAAATCAATAAATTCGGGCGACCAACGATCTGGTTCCCGAAACGATGGTGGCGGTTTTGTTGGGATCATAAATATGGCACGCATTGGATGAATGTCGCCATAGGGTGGCTTACCTTCCGCCATTTCTAAAGCGGTAATACCAAGACTCCAAATATCTGCAACGCAATCGTATCCGATTTCTTGGATTACCTCCGGTGCCATCCAAAACGGTGTCCCGATAACAGTGTTACGTTTTGCCATTGTATCGGTCAATTGTCCTGCGACGCCAAAATCGGCGAGTTTGGCATGTCCTTCGGAGTTGAGCAATATATTGCCGGCTTTAATATCACGATGTATCTTTCGTCGTAAGTGTAAGTATTCTAGGCCTTTGAGTGTATCGGATAAGATTGTAGCGATTTCATCTTCGATTAATGTTTTCTTTCGTAAGCGCATCATATCGGAGACGGAACCGGCTCCGCAGTATTCCATAACAATCCATAAGTCTGTATTTTTAAAATAACTACCGTAATACTTAACGATATAAGGGCTATCACATTGTTGCATAATAGAAATCTCTTTGATGATTTCTTGTAGGTCCGTGTCAACCGGAACTTGTTTGATTGCTAAAACTTGTCCGGAATCCTTGTGCAGTGCTTTGTAAACGCTCCCGTAAGAGCCCTCGCCTAATTTACATATTATATCAAAAACTTCTTCCGGTTGTCTAGTTAGACTTTCCTCGGAAAGTTTTTTTAATTCACTTTTAGAAGACATTAGTCTGGTGTTGTATTCTGAAAAATTTGATCTTTACAGTGATTTTTGTTTTTTTTTAATGAATTAGTGTTCAATCAAACTGTTAATTTCTACAACTCCATTCTCCAAAAAAAAAAAATATTTACGTTTTTCATTTCTCTCACACAAGGTAAAAAATAAATAAAATGGCATAAAACTATATAAACTAAGCGGGTTAGTTGGAAAGGAAACATTTTTGTTGCCCTTAAAAAGCTTTCTATATCTGCAAAAATAAAAAAATAAGCAAGCACCCACATAATAAAAAACGTATATAACGATACATTTGTTAAGACAGCAAATTAATTACCTTATTAAATAGTTAAATATTAGTTTGTTTGATCGGCTAATTAAATAAGTTGACAGAATTATTCATCTCCAAATATATATATTTATCTCGTATTTATCTACTATTTTCGATGTCAAATCCAGACGGTCGTACATTGACCTGAAACAGTTGTTGTATATGACCCCACCTGATGGTTTTTTAAAAAATATTTTTATGATATTTGATAATGTTGTTTACAAGAATAATTCTATTTTATTTATTAAAATAATAAATATTATAATCGTATTAAAAATATGTTTAAACACAAGTTCGCATTTATTACTTGCAGACCTTGAGAAAAAATCGGTTAGTGCACGAACAATTTGCCAAAAGTGACAAGTACTTAACCTATAATTAAATGTTCTTTTCAAATACAAGAAAATGAAGAAACTAGACTATAATATTTATAAATGTTCCAGTTTTACGTCAATTTATACACCCGAGTAAGTTTTAAAATATAATTTTAATCATTTATTACCAGCACTTGCAACTGTATTTTGAAATTATATAATAACGCAGTATATATTTTTAACAGAAATATTAAAACACATAATAGTTCCGATTTATCGTCACGATGGTCCTCAGAAAGCAACATTCCGCCACAATATTTAATTTTAAAGTTAATTAATCCGGCTATTGTGAAAACGATTACCTTCGGCAAATATGAACAGACTCATGTGTGTAACATCAAGAAATTTAAAATATTCGGCGGCTTAGAACCAGATAATAACATGATCGAATTATTAGATGGGTATGTTCAAGTTTTATTAGCTATTTGTTTTAAATTTAACTATAAAAATCTGTTTTTGTTTTTCAGTGGTTTAAAAAATGATAGTATTAATGAAACATTCGTATTGAGACATACAATCGACAACGGAATGATTCCAGTTCGATATATAAAAATAGTGCCTTTAGTTGCTTGGGGCCTAAGTGTTAATTTTACAATCTGGTTTGTTGAATTACAAGGTATAGACGATCCGAATATTGTCGACTGGAACACAAGATATTTCACAATGGTAACAAAAATATTTTCGATAAATTTATATTGAATGTTTTTTTTCCAATATTATGGTTTTATTTTTTAGTATCGGGAACACGAAATTATTCGGCTTTGTTTAAAACATTTTAGGCAACGTAATTACACAAATGCGTTACGAGCATTGGAACAAGACACAAATGTAAGGTTAGAAGATCCTTTATTGACAGAATTTCATAATATTTTAGTGGAAAACGCTGATTATGATAAAGCGGAAAAATTTTTGGAAAATGCCATGCTCAGTAAGTAATATTTTACTTTTTATTATTATTTTCAAATACTTTTTTTTGTATTTCAACGATAATACGTCATAATTGCTTTTAACAACAATTAGATTTAGATTTTCATCTATTTTGTTAAAATATAATTTGGTTTAAAATCGCTTTTAACTAATGCCGGTTTTAAGCCATGCATAAAACAAGAAAATTGACACTATCAGTGTCTTTTAACAAATTTGTATTTTGTTTTTATAAGCTAGATTTAAATTTTAAATATTGTTGCAATATTTTCAGTGGGATTATTTTCCGAATACATAAAAAACAAAGAATATCAACCGATCTGGGAGCAAATCGACGTTGGAGATGATTATAAAGTGCGTCCAGGTATGCGTGGCGGTCATCAAATGTGCATCGATCCGGAAGCAAATACAATTTATCTTTTCGGTGGATGGGACGGCAACAAAGACTTAAACGATTTATGGTCGTATAATATTAAAACACAACGATGGCAACTGCTCTGTTTGGATTCGTCGCAAGAAGATGGTCCCACGGCTAGATCTTGTCATAAAATGTGTCTCGATACGAAACGGAAACAGATTTTCATGCTGGGACGATATTTGGATGTGCAGTATCGATGCAGCGATACATTACAGGTAATTTTTATTTGTTTATATTTTTCGTTTAGGTTATTTGGGGCATTTTAAAAATATTTGTTTGATGATACATATTTTTATTTCGAATTTTTGAAATATTATTTATATTTCAGGAAGACATTGAAGACATTGTTATTTAATTTTAGATTAAATTTTTAGGTTGTTTATACTAATATACAATAGGTTTCTTTATTTTGGTACTTTGCATTTATAGCTCCCGGTTTTTAAATCATTAGTTAAGCTTAAGATTTTTATTAGATTTATTAAGAGAAATCAGGTCTTAGCAGTAAAAATAGTGGAATCGATCGTACCTAATATAGTTATTTTGAATATTTTCAGAGTGATTTTTACATGTATGATATTGAAACTGGTAGATGGATGCTTCTTGCTGACGATACAAGTACTGTGGGTGGTCCATATTTAATATTTGATCATCAAATGTGTATGGATGTCGAAGAACGAACTCTGTATGTATTTGGCGGACGAATTCTATCACATGCTTTACTGTAAGTTACTGATACACATATTTTTAACAATAATTCTAATAATATTTTAATTAATGTTAGACCATCGGAAGAAATAAATCCGAGTGAAGTACTCTATTCCGGTTTATTTGCTTATCATGTATCTACAAGTACATGGCGTAAATTATTAGTTGATCCTGGCTATACAATGCTGTCTTCTTTACCGACTGTGTTGTCAAGAGTTGGACATTCTATGTTGTTTCATCCGGTATGTAAAATAACAAGATTAGAAGTATATGGGTAAACCCATATATAGACTACTTTGACATTTTTCGGAAAGTTGGCAACACTGTATTTTAATAATATTATAATTTATGTGGGCACTAGGACATACTTTTCTGAAAATTTGATCAAAATCGAATAAATAATGTAGCCACAATGAGTTTTTTTTAAAATTTTGTGATTTTTTTCTCGATAAGTTGGCAACACTGTATTTTGTTAAAATTGCATAATTTATTTAGGCACTAAGAAAAACTTTTATGAAAATTTGATTAAAATCGGTTAAATAAAATGGTCAAAATAAATTTTTTTAAATTTTACTAATTTTTTTCTCGGAAAGTTGGCAACACTGTATTTTGTTAAAATTACATAAATTATATGAATACTAGGAGAATCTTTTGTGAAAATTTGAGTAAAATCGGTTGAATAACATGGCCATAATAAAATTTTTAAAACTTTAGTAATTTTTCTCTCGGAAAGTTGGCAACACTGAATATTAATAAAATTATGTAATTAATGGGAGCATCAGGGAAATCTTTTCTGAAAATTTGATCAAAATCGGATAAATAACGTAGCCAATATGAATTTTTAAAAACTTTAGTAATTTTTTTCTCGGAAAGTTGGAATCACTGGAAAAAAACAAAATCACATGACCATCTTGGGCACTAGACAAATTTATCCTGAAAATTTCATTAAAATCGGTTGAACCGTCTAGGAGGAGTTGCGCCCACAAAATTTTGACTTACGACCGAGCGAGCGAGCGAGCGAGCGAGCTGACGACGCACATCCATACACCCACATAAACTAAGTTCAGATTCGTCATCTACAGGCTATATGAAGGATTTCTATACAATTTTTTTTTTTTTTTGAAAATGTTACAGACACCGTACCAAACGCTATACTACTTTTTCCTTGCAGTCAAAGTAGTAACAAGATTAGAAGTATATGGGTAAACCCATATAGAGACTACTTTGACATTTCTCGGAAAGTTGGCAACACTGTATTTTAATAATATTATAATTTATGTGGGCACTAGGAAAAACTTTTCTGAAAATTTGATCAAAATCGAATAAATGATGTAGCTACAATAAATTTTACTAATTTTTTTCTCGGAAACTTGGCAACACTGTATTTTGTTAAAATTACGTAAATTATATGAATACTAGGAGAATCTTTTGTGAAAATTTGAGTAAAATCGGTTAAATAACATAGCCATAATAAATTTTTTAAAACTTTAGTAATTTTTTTCTCGGAAAGTTGGCAACACTGGATATTAATACAATTATATAATTAATGGGAGCACTAGGGAAATGTTTTCTGAAAATTTTAACAAAATCGGATAAATAACGTAGCCAATATGAATTTTTAAAAACTTTAGTAATTTTTTTCTCGGAAAGTTGGCATTACTGGAAAAAAATAAAACCACATGACCATCTTGGGTACTAGACAAATTTATCCTGAAAATTTCATTAAAATCGGTTGAACCGTCTAGGAGGAGTTGCGGCCACAAAATTTTGACTTACGACCGAGCGAGTGAGCGAGCGAGCTGACGACGCACACACATACACCCACATAAACTAAGTTCAGATTCGTCATCTAGAGGCTATATGAAGGATTTCTATACAATTTTTTTTTTTTTTTGAAAATGTTACAGACACCGTACCAAACGCTATACTACTTTTCCTTGCAGTCAAAGTAGTAAAAATATGACCTCTTCATCACGTCTTTATTAAAAGTCATCAAAAACATTGACATCATGTCTTATATTTACAAATGTTTAAACATTAAATAATTTAAAATAATCGCTGTTTTGGCGAACTCAACGTATGTTTTCATCAGGAAAAAAGTTGAAGACGTATGTTGAGTTCCTCGAAAACGTCGATTATTAACAAATATTAATAGAGAACTAGGATCTAAAGCCGTTTTATTTTAATATAATGAGTTCTGAAAGATTTTTTTTACTATAAAGAGTTATTTAAATTTGTAAAAATGGATACGAAAGATGAATAGAGTGTAGAAAATATTAATTGATAAATCATTGTTAATGTATAGATTTCGAGGAAGCTGTATATATTTGCCGGTCAAAGAAACAAGGAATATTTAAATGATTTTATAACATATCATGTCGATACACATGTAATTGAACAAGTTTACCGTAAATCGGAATCGGAACCAGGTAATTTTCCCGCTCCTGGTTTTACGCAACGAGCTACTATTGATCCGGATACAGATGAAATATTTGTATTATCTGTAAGTATATTGATATAATGTCATGTTTTATTTTAGGCTAGTTGCTACAAATTATGGTATTGTATGTGCACGAATAAATAAATAATAATATAGTACGAAAATAGAGTTTAAATACAACACAGTTTACAATTGTTTAAAGAATGCGAATTATGAAAAGTTAGTGTCTATTTCTATTTTGTAAAAATGCAATATAAACGAAAATCGAACGTAATCGAACTTTGAACACCGACAAAAACGACAAAGTTTGATTTAACAAATATTTTATGCAACTGGTCCTAAGTCTTCATGCATTTTTAATAGGTTTCTCAAGTATTTTTTATTTGACTGCCAATTCTTTATTGCGTACGCTTTGGAGAGTTGTAAACTGATTCCAAACTGATGGTATGTTAGAACAAAAAATTGCTATTTTGGTTTTAGTTTTAAGCATAAGCCTAAAAGTTTAATCCAAACATTTATTGTTAAGCTTACATTGTATATTTTGTTATGTTTGTATTTGTGTTTAAAAAATCTAAACTAAAACGGCAGTCTGAATGAGGTTTAAGTTTGAAAGGATGACATTTTTTTGATAAATTAGACAAGAATTTTAATAGCAGTTCATATAATATTAATTATAATAAAATAAGCATAATAAACTACACAAACAAAAATTGAAAAGTTTTGTTTTCATATCGTAAAACATGATTTCAGGGTTTAAGTAAAGAAAAAGATAAACGCGATGACAACGTTCAAAATTCGGTTTGGGTTTACAAGATCAAAGACAACCAATGGGTTTGTATCTATCATAATGATAATACAAGCGATACTTATTGGAAAACGATGCAATTTGTCGAACCATGTCCGAGATTTGCGCATCAATTAGTATACGATCACATCACAAAGATGCATTATCTTTTCGGTGGGAATCCCGGCCGGCAAGTTTCGCCCAAACTGCGATTGGATGATTTTTGGAAATTACGATTGCATAAACCCACCCAGGGACAGCTGCTGCAGCGATGTAAATTCTTAATACGAAAACATCATTTCGAAGAGTTGTCGCGAAATGATTCGGTCGCGGCTTTAATGTTTCTAAGAACGAAACTATCGGAGATTATTGATCATAACGATCCACGACAAATAGAAGAGGTAAATATTTCTTTTTCTACTCTATATCTTTTTTCGACTAACTTTATGAATTTTTTTCTGCGAAACTATGAAATCGCGGTTTTCTAGGGGTGAAAGAATAGAATTTCTTTCAGGAATATTTATTTTTACTTTTGTTGAAAATTGTCCAAGTTCTAACCCCTTTCTTCAAAGCTCTGCAAAACCGGACGGCTTTGTAGTAACAATGATAATTCCTTCCCTGTTCATCTGAAACAAAAATCAAAAGGCACCCTTGAAGTATTAACTGGTTTTTGACCGATTTTGTCCCGAATGAATATGTGTAGAAAAAAACTTGGACAATTTTCAACAAAAGTAAAAATAAATATTCCTAAAAAAAAGTTTAAAGTCTATTCTTTCATCCACAAAAAACCGCGATTTGATATCTTTTATAGTTTCGCAGGAAAAAATTCATAAAGTTAGTCGATTTTTTTAGGTCGAAAAAAGTTTATATAATTTATATTGTTTATCATGTCGCTAACTCAATCACCTGCCATTTTGTTTATAAATCATTTATCATATTTTTTATAGTTTATATTTTAAATATAGATTCTATTTGTAATCCAAATTTTAAGATTTTGATTGTATTATATTCTGATAGACATTACTTGATTTTTATAATATTTACAGATTTCAAATTTAATAGTTGAAAAGATTTTGTTGTAGATTTGTTTTGTTTTATGTATCTATTTCTATATTTAGTTTCATCAGTTGGCATCCCTGTTATTCCACGATAACGACGATATGATCGCGAAGAGCGAGGGAAGTCTTTCGATGAAGAATTACGAAGATACCGATAAACATATAACACTGCCAAATGTCGCGAACAATTTGCCACATTTTCGACGTTCAAAGTTATACGAGAAACTAATCGTTTATTTTCCAAATAATATGGTACAACCCAGAAATAATCTATTAGATTTAATTCAACTATGACAGGCCACGATAATACAGTGCTACACTTCCTATAAACAGTATTCGCTAAGTGTTGTTTATAATCGGATCATTTTTCTAGTGATATTATTTCTTAAATTTCAATCTATTTCGACTTTGAATAGCTTTGCCATAATGATATACAATTATTCATAATGTTAATTATTTATCTATCGACTAGTTTCATGTTTAATGTTTTATTACATTCATCGTATGTAACAGGTTTAATTAATTATTAATTGAATATTTACAATTTTGTGCAATTTTTAGTACAGATGCAATATTGACAATTTTCTAAGACTTAATTTTTTTGATTGATTATTGATAAGTAAATGACATTTTATAATATCCGAAATGAGAATAGAACTTTAGAAAATTTAATTTCCGAAGCAAGAATGGGATAATTCTTTTTTTATCTTATTTCGAGAATTAAACAATGTCATTAATTATATTTATGGCAGCTAGACAATATAATTAAAAATATTATTATTTATTTACTTGCTATGTCAAAATGGTGGATTTTTCTATATATATATTATATATATTTAACAAAAAATGTTTGAAATGTTTTTAAAAGAATGCATCTGCTTCAATTTAATCTATAAACGTTTAGATCAATATTTCTAATTATTAAGTGCAAATGTTTAAATTCCCTTGGAAACAATTTGTCTATTTTATAATCATCTCATTGATAAACTTGTATATTAATTTCATAATTAATCATTTGCATTTTCTGTCATTTTGTAAGTATGTCTAGTCAGGAATTGAAAGACTGTTGTATTTTTTTTTTGTTTCTTTCATAAATTGTGATTCTCTATTTTTAATGTTCGATAAAAGTATAATTTTAGTATTGTTGGTTTGTAATATTTTCATATTTACAGCAGATGTATAAATGTAAAATAATCGTGTACAGATTTTTTCTAGAATAATAAAGTTATGACAAACTCAACTATTTTTTACGATACGGTCCTGTCCATAACCTGTAACTTGTAAACAAAACAGTAACATGTCAACATGTCAACTTCAAAAGAATTAGGTTAGTTTTATGTCATTTTCGGTTTCTTTCTGGAAAATATTTATTCTTTGGTTTAATTACTATATTTAAATTGCTAAAACATTAAAAATATGAGTACTCAAGGTTCAAATATGGATAATTCATTAGATATATTTTCAACGAGTGATTTATTTGAAAACTTTCAAAATGATTCCGTATCAGACTCGGATTACGAACATTTACTTTTAATTTTCAAAGATATATTATGTACGGTGTCTTTCGTTGATGTAGAAGAAAATGTCTTCAAAGATGAATTACCTAAGTTGAAAAATGCGTGTCTGGAGGTAGATGGTTATAATTTTTTTTCCATCTGTCATTTGCATATAAACAAATCGATTTTTTTGTTGTTAGGTAACAAATAAAATACAAGAATTATTGAAGAATAATGAAAATGGATTGATAGACGAATTAAAAAGTCTTTTACAAGTAAGTTTTATTGATACTATTTTTATAGTTTCATTTCGTTTAATAATATGGTTTGTAGAAATACATCAATTTGTTGAATTTGGGCCATTTAGCTGTGAAATATATAAGTGGAAAAGTAAAATTTGAGCAAGTACCAAGTTTGCCGTTTAATATTTGTGAGATTATTTTACAGTCTTTTAAACACTGTAAAAATAGGTAATAACAGATATCGACTACTTATTGTTCAAATATTTGTATATTTAATTATTTTTAGTGAAGCTATCTATGGCAATTATTTTACAACATTAACGTATTTATTAACAGAATTATTTAAGAAAACGAACGAATTACAAACTGGTTTTATTAATTTAATAAATAATTTATTAATTTTTGATTTACGTCAAGAATTTGAAGTTGAAACATTGGTAAAAGGTTTGTCTATATTAATTTCTAAATAATAATAATAATACATATTTATTGAATTATTTTTAATTTCAAGTTTAGTTTTAGATATTTTAGCTACAATCGGTGAAATAGTTTCTAGTTTAGATATAAAAACAACAGCAGAAGTTTGGAAAGCTTATGTTTTGATAAATCAAACTCATATTGAGTCTTTAAAATCAAGAGCTAATATTGAACGACCAATACAGTATTTTTCTTTAGCAATTGTACAGAATATAAATGATATTATTAATATGGTATTCATAAAAAATTATTTAAAAAATTTTGTTTTAAATTTTTAACATTTATTTTGTATTGTAGACTGATTGGAAACTTATCGAGAAGAATCTAAAATTAACAAATTTTAATTTAAAATTAGTAATAAAATTATGCAATTTGTATAGTGATAATATTGGAGATTGTTATGAAAAGTTATTTAATTTATTAATAACAATTAACAAATGTTCTAAAACATATTTGGATTATCAAAAGAAAAATAATCAATTTATCGATTCAATGCAAGTATATGTTACAGTAGCTTCCGAACCGCTTTTAAATTGTATCATTTCTGATCGGCAATTTGTACAGGTAAGATTAAAAATAAACATCATTTTGTTTATTAAAAAAAAAACAAGATTTAGTTTTATTTTATTTACATTTTAAAAACGATAACATGTATTTTATTGAGAAATTTATTATTCATTTTATGTAATTTTTCAGTACTTTTTTAAAAACTTCCAAAAAGAAATTAAGAATGAAGAAAATAAATTAGCAGCAACATTATTATTGATTTCTGTTTTAAAGAAAATTTTAAATGTTGATTTAGAAACGAAAAATCAATGGCTGCTATCCGATGAATCTTTTAATTTAATAAACTTATCAGTTTACACTTTCGATTATTGTAAGTTAAAATGCAAACAAACCTAAAATAAATTATTATTTTAATGAAATCTTTTTTCGTTTTTAGTATATATGGAATTTGCTTTAGATTTAAAAATAATATTGCCAAGTTTCGGTGGGAATCCAGCGCGTCATTCTTCATTATACGAATTATATTTAAATCACGTAGTTGCTGTTATAATCAGTTTGAATCGTAATGAACAGTTTGACAGAGTTCAGAAACTTTTTGCTCAAAATTTGCTGCATACGAATCTATGGAAATCTATGTTTGTTATTGATTGTTGGTGCATCCTAGCAAGGTATATTTTATTATACAGTATGTTCAAAATTACAGGAAAATCATTGTAAGTGACGAGATACGTCATTATCTGAGCGTAAAACTTTGAAATATGAAAATTTTTAACAAACAAAAATAAATATTTGCAAATTTTAAAATATTTTTACTCAACAATTTTATATTTTAATATATATTTTTAATAAAAACTTAGTACTATCAACGAAAATTTTATTAATAATTATTAAATAATCTTTTCAGATACTGTAACGTAGAATTTTGCTATGATCAATTAAACTATCTAATAAATATTTTTCTCCAATTAAAAGATGGATGTAGATTGGAGACAAAATATTTATCGATTTTAATAAGTCGTTTATATCAATTTTTAACCAATAAATACAAATTAGAATTGTCGAAACAGTATTCTTATATTGAGAATCTAAAATTATGGGCAATTATTGGTCTGGCAAATGTAGAAAATTCTTCCGAAAGTATTGACAGTATCATTAATGAAGCCATTAAAAATATTAATCATTTTTTAAATGGCAATACAGATCCGAATCATTTTAAATCAATCGTGAGTTTATTATTTGGTGAAATAAAGACTTTAATATATCATATTTTAATTATTGTTTTTAGTGCGATCTTTTAGAATTAATCGCAACGTATTCATTTTCTACGGAAAATAATACGATAAAAAATATGACAGCATCAATTGTTAAATTATGGATGTTAAATTCCGATTCTAGTATTTCTCAAACAACATGGTTTTCGAATTTTACAACTTCTAGATGTAAAATAACAAGCTGTATTATTAATTATTTTTCCAATACTGATTTATTGAAGGTAAGTTTAATTGGACAGAATTGGCATAAGGAGAGTTATCCTTTTTTTTTATCGATATTACAACTTTGAGAAATAATCTTAAGGCCATTTCAAGGCAAACAAAAGGCTATATTCAGACAGGTGGTGGGAATACAAAAATGAATAATTTTACATTCGATTTATTCGTTTAATACTACATATTCATGGTAACTAATTATTAGAAAAATTAGCTAATTTATGTACAATTAATAATTTAATAACAATTTTTATATTCAGACAGAATTAGCCTATTAAAAAAATTAATCAAATATTTATTTGTCAATATTTTCTTTGTTTATTATTATTTTGATTGCCAAAAAATATATATGTTGTTAATTGTTATTATAATACTTATGTATTAATTTCAGAATTTATTTATGTGCAGTTTATTTGTTTATTTTTCCTTGAAAAATGCGATTTTCTCTTATCTCACACATGTTTTTTATTTGAAAAAAATATGATTAATCTTTATTATAATTAACAACACGTATATTTTTTGGAAATCAAAATAATAATAAACAAAGAAAATATTGACAATTAAATATTTGATTAATTTTTTTAATATGTTAATTCTGTCTGAATATAAAAATTGTTATTAAATTATTAATTGTACGTATAAATTAGCTAATTTTTCTAATAATTAGTTACCATAAATATGTAGTATTAAACGAATAAATCGAATGTAAAATTATCCTTTTTTGTATTCCCACCACCTGTCTGAATATAGCCTTTTGTTTGCCTTGAAATGCCCTTAATGATTTATAAACTATGTTTTTTGTACAGATTCTGAAATCATTATCAGAAGTTAGTGGTTTAACTTTGGAGAATAAAATTTCTTCAACGTTAATTTTAAAATCTCTGGCAACAAAGAAAATCGCCTCGAACCAAGATCAAACCGCTATCTTTATGATAATTTCGAATTTATTTCGCGCATTACTGAACGATAGCAATCCGTTCGTAAAGCAACATGCGCTTGAATCATTCAGCCATTTTGCTCATAACACCGCACACAAGAACATTCTCGCCAATGTTGTGGAACGTGATCGCGAACTACCCGAAACTATTTCCAATTATTTGCAGAAGAAAATCACACCGAACGATAATATCATCGATGATAATCGCAAACAATATTTGATTGCGCAAAGTAAAGTTAAATTGCAGCATAAATGCATCGTTGGCAATTGTTTAGAGCCGGCACAAAAGAAGAAGAAACTATCAGATGATAAAAGAGATATTATTGTTCAACGCTTAAAATCTGATACGGATTTACTCGCTGAATTATGTAAAACTGAAACTTTATCTCATTATCTGTCAACGGATTTATCGAATGTTATTACGAGACTACAGAGTTTGTTGTAATTTTTACGTTAAGTTGTTTTTATGTAAATCATTCTTTAATAATAAATACTTTTCGTACATCTAAAATGTACAAAATATGTATTTTTTTTTTACTAAAATTAATACAATTATTGTTATCTGTTAATCTGTTGTAATAATAAACAATAACAATAAACATTTGTCGAAGACGTATTGTAAACTGTTCTAGTTAATTTCGGATACATTTCAATAATCCTTCATAATCAATCACAAATTTTAAAACGTAATATTTAAATATCATATTTTTAAATTAAAATAATTGTGTTAAAATTGTGTTCGTAATCTTTAGCAATCAGTTGCACATTAAAAACGGAAATTATAAATAAAATAATATAATTGTATTTTATCTATATTTTCTTATGTTAGTAAAAATGTAAAAAACAAGTTTTTATTTATAAATAAAATTTGGTAAAAATATGTGTGTTTTATTACCCCTGAATATTAAATTTATAGTTTACTAGATTCGGTAATAGAAATTATATTATTTTTGCGGAATGGGACATATCACTTTGATGCACTTTGTTAATTAATGTATTTTTGTGGAATTAAATGAAATATAACATGCTAAATGCAAATAAATAAAAAGTTCAAGGTCAAGTATTTCGCATATTTATTTAGCAAATTTTTCTGTTGAATTAATACAATTAGAATACAAATTGGAATTTACAGACAGTAAATGATAATACTAGTTGTATTAATTTTGATATTTTTCACTTTATCTCATTTTATCACATTTATTTCAAAATAAAATTATGTACGTGTCTCATTTACATTTTTAGAAAATAAACTACAAATATAATTTTTGTAAAACATAAAAATGCGTGTCTAGGTAATGAGATTAATATTTTTTACATAAAAAATATGAAAGCCTTTTACTTGGTGACAATAATTATACGACCTTAATGAAAACAAAAATGAGACTTTACTTTCAAATAAATCAAATATTGTGATTATGTAGATTAAGTTTGAGGTTGATCAAAAATTATCGTTACAATTATAATTAATGACCTTCAATCGTAAAGACGGTGACGTGTATGTTGCTATAATTAAAATTACCGTTTACGGATATTGTTGAGCAAAAGAATTTCATATTTCAGTCAATAATTTCATGTAATTGTTTACATTATAAGCATTTTTTTTTCAATTTCAAAACCAATAAATTTTTCGTTATTACATTTGGAGTGCAAAAGTAGAAAAATTATAGCAACGTTGCTAGTTCTTTGACCGATGTAAAAAAATAAGAAAAAGATGGTAAACGACAAAAATATAATAAATATTAATGCATTTTTGTTGATTTATGGTACACTTTAATTAAAAGTTACGAACAGAACCGAGAATAATATTGATTGATCTATAATATTATAAAAATCAAGTAATGTCTGTCATGTGTTTGTACTGTAGCTTAAAATAAAATTAAAAAAAATATAGTTAAACGATTTACAAAAAAATGATAGCTTCATAATACAATGTGTTGTAAGAATAATAATGCAAATAAAATGTCTGTAAAAACTATAAAAATATAAAGCTTTAAGAATCAAAATAATTTTTATTCAATACTCATTGTAAATTTTAGGGTTTAGACTTTTTAGGCCATTATCAGAATACAAAATTGTGACTAAACGACAGATTTTTGAAATATATATCTATTTTTTTTTCTTAATGTTTCAAGTGCGAATAGTCAATGAAACGAAAATCGAATCGCTTTGAGGTCCTAATTGTGTTTTCAGTGGTTTTAATATTTCGGTTTTAATACTTTCAAATATTGAGCTAACATCCAGTGGGAGCCTAGGAACAACGTGAGGTAACATTTGTCCCTCAACTAATATACTTGTTCTATTAAAAAAAAAAAAAAAATTGGATCAAGCAATCCGATTTTTTTGTCACTATATGAGCAATCAATGTGTTAAATAGAAAAATTAATCATTATCGTATATTTAATTGTTGAAAAATGTGAGCAAAATATAATAATAATCGTATCGTATAGCAAGTGACAGTAAAAGTGGTCTAATATTCTTACGTTGACCTAGACAAATCGAGGAGGTCAAAATATGTATCAAGGGCACCAAAGTCTATGGTGTTTAGATTTTTAAATAAATAGCTGTGCAAATTAATTAGTTAATATCAGTCAATCTTACAGTTTCACAAATACAACACAGACCATTTTAGCAAACTTATAAAATGTTTAAATTGGTGGTGTTGTTTATCTTTGTCGCCGTAGCAACAGCTAGGCCTGGATATTTGCACACCATTCCAGCGGCTATCAGCCATCAATCCAGGTATGTATTTTAGGAAAATAAAATTGTCTTAAGACACGATAATAAATGGTAGCAACTTTTAGTTATCTCACAATACAAAATTATTTATAATTTTAGTTAATTTGCTTGCTAAAAACTATATAGGCAACAAATTGTTATATTTTTTTATGTGTTGTTATTTTTATTATTAATTAAATGACAAACAAAGAATAGAATTAAAATCTCATTTTCAATTAAGTTTAACTAAACAATATTGAAAACAAAATATAATTTAAATCTAAAAAGTATTATAAATAAAAATCGCTTTAATTATTATTAAAAAAAAGTAATATTTTAAATTGAATTTTTATCTTTTACTATTTGTTTCAAATTAATTAATAATGTTAATACTTAATTTTAGTAAATATACTCTATTTAAAATTAAAATCTAAATATTTTATTTGTTTAACTTCTAGAAAAATTGCATCCTATATAAATCTAAATTGGTTTTTAAAAATTCAACATAAAATGTGTTCAACTGAAAATAATTATTGTTTATATACGGAAATAATAATGATATTATTAATCTGTCATATTAAATTTTGCTACGAGTATATTATAATTTAACCTTGATATTTTACGCACTAATAATTTTTTTCAAACTATACTTAATTTAATTAATACATTACCACACCTTAATGACAAAGCAATAAGTGATTTTTCGTACATTCCTAATCAGATTTATTACAACTGAAAGCATTTTAAATAAAAACGTACTTACCTTTTCAGAGTGGATGTGCATAGCAGTCCAGTTTTTGCTCAAAACTACGTCGAACCAGCTCTCCAAGAAGTTGCTGATGTTCACTACGGAGAAGAGCTCCACAATGACGGTTCCTACTATCCCGAACTCCACGAAGTTGAAGCCTATGACAACGGATTGTACCACAACGATGAAGATGACTCAGAACTTCACGGTGTTGAAGTAATCTCTCAAGAAATTCAACCCGTCCATTCCGTTGAATCTGTCGCCTCACACAGCGTGTACCAGACCCATGATGCTCCAGCATCCACTGCCCATGCTTTACCAGTAGTGCATCTTGGATATGAAAACGCTCATCCTTTAATTTTATCATCCGACGATGGACATTACTCCGATGTAGTATCTATCGAATCTGCTGACATTGAAACTCCATTCGTGCACGCTGTTGAAGCTTCCAATATCGAACCAATTGTTTTATCCGCTGAAGAAGGCGTTCATGGAATTAACTTGGTTGAAGCCGCATCGCCAATTGCTGCTCCAATTGTCACCGAAGTATCTGCTCCTGTTGTCGTCCCACTTACTGCACACACTGTATCATCGTCCTCACACAGCGAACACTCTGTACACTCCTCACCATTAGGACATTCTGAACAATCCAGCAATGTTGAATCTATCATTACGCCTGATAGTCATTCAGTGAAATCATCTGTTACCTCTCATGATGTTCATCATGTTGCTAGTCCAATTGTTTCTACTTATTCAGTGAGTCCTGTCGTACAACATTTGGACGCCGTGCCCGTAGCTGTCAGTCATGCTGCCCGTCAGGATGTTTACCATGGTGCTGCTTCTGTTGTACCACTTGTACAACATAATGTTGTACCAATTGTCCAACAGCATGTTGTTCCTTTGGTACATGGACATGGACTGCAAGCCTGGTAAAAAGATAATTGTGTTAAACTGTAGTTGATTTAATATTTATAATTACTATTTTGTCAAATGTTTATATATAATAAATAAATATATTATTTAACGAATGAGTTTCATTTATATTAATATTCTACTACATTTTTTTAAATTAAAAACAATAATTAAGAAAAATAACCATTAATACAATGCAAAATATTTTTTTTATTATAATAATTTAATTAGTTTTTATTTCGTAATACAAAATATTATTCACTGATTTAAATAAAATTTAGCTTTCTTTAATTAAAAATATATTACTTTTATTATTTATTTTGTTACCTAATAACTTGTTTCTATGTTCTGTTTATTTACTGTAAATAGCATTTCTATATTATTTCCTGATGAAGACGTACATTGAGTTCGTCGAAACGTTGAGTTTTAGTAAAAATTAATACAGGATTTTAATTTAAAGCAGTTTTATTTTATCATATATTATTGTTAAAACATGACTACAGTAATACTATTACATTAAAATAATAATAATAATAATAATAAAACAATTCTATTTTTCATCTTCCTACAGAAATTCATCTCCATAAGAGGGTAACTTTTTACCATAGGTCACTAGGGACATCACCTTAAAATAATCTAACCCTATACCCACTTTCATCTTGAACAAGCCACGAATGAAAATATAAAAGAATCGAAAAACGACCGTGAAAATATTAAACCCCCCTGCCCCGCCACTGTCGTATATGTTGGGAACCGGAAATATCATGTTGAAAAGTTGAATCCGCTTCTTAAATTTCAGTATGCGTGCCACGACCGGTTAGCATCGGTTCATTGGTTGATCGTTCGTTGTATATATGTGTGTGTGAGAAAAAGAAAGAAGAAAAAAGATAGTCGTCTACTTTTTTTTTTGGATTGTACCGACTTTAGGTCAGTTCTTTCGGTAAGGAATGAAATCGAAGCTAATATCAGGACTGAATCTATCGGACACTGTATCGGCTATATTGTATTCCGAATTGGTTACTGAGTTTTGGAATGTTATATGATGGTTACAAGAACATAGTAAAAATCTTTCAGAACTCATTATATTAAAATAAAACGGCTTCAGGTTGTAGTTCTTTATTAATATTTATTAATAATCGACGTTTCGACGAATTCAACGTATGTCTTCCATCTTTTTTCCTGATAAAGACGTACGTAACTGTATGTATAAAAAGCCAATTGCGTATACATACCGTATGTATAAATAGTCACTTTCATTTATTTTAAAAAACCAAATAAAATATTTTAATTTGCAACTCATTTAGCAACTCACAAAACACAACTAAATTGCAGGTTGCATACTACATGAAAACTATTATTCATACTTTAAAGTTCAAAATTTTCCAAAAAAACAGTTAATTTCCGTTAAATAATTTGATAAATTATATCTAATACAATTTCTTCATAATATTTTTTTAATGATACATGAATCATTTGTGATCGATCTTGCAAAATAATACTAGAAAATCAATCAGCAATCCCTTATATCAATTGCGTTCTCAATCCATCTCACTATCAGATATCTTGCAATCTTGCTTCGTTGCTTTTAATTTAAAGTTCCCGAAGTGGCCGAAAGCTTATCTTCATTCCCTCCTTCTCCTCTTTCTTCAACAATCGTGAGAAATCGGTGCAGGTGAACCGTATCAGTGCGAAAACATCGGGAGGGCCCAGAGTTTGTAATTGTTCGTTGTCGAAGTTGACTTCGGGATGCAATATTGCAAACGTAGGCGGACCGCGCGCTATTTGGACATGGGGGTGGTCTTTAATCACCGTTTGGCTCGTCCAATCTTCATCTGTGTTTGCTCTTTACCAGTGTGCCAATATCAACACACACACACACACACACACACACACATCGAATTTAACAAATAACTGCCTTGCATCCGAAGTTTGGAAGAGAATTTGAGGAGAAAGAGAGAGAGAGAGAGACAGGTTAGCTAGCTGTGTGTTTGGTGCAGTTTAGATGGGTGAGTGGAAGATTGGAGAAGCACAAACTTGCCGAGCTGTCGCTAATTGTTACCAATTGTATTATCGGGGATTTTGGTTTGTGATGAGATTGCAAAAGATGCAGTAGGATTTGCGAAATATGTTTGAGCAATGTGTTATTTTAAAAATAGATTCATTAAAGTTTTTGTCAAAAAATTATAATATACTAATATTTCGGAGTTATATAAAGTTTTTATAATTTTCTGTGAATGCAGAATATATTTTATAGATTTCGTATTATAAAGAATTAATAAATTTACTCACATCGTTTTGTGAACAAAAATTTATTTTTCAAGGTTATTTAGTTGGGACGTAAAATAATAATAAATTATAAATAATATAAGTAAATTTACTTTCCAATTGAAACCTGGAAAATAAATGTTTTTGTTTTCTAAGAGGTTAAAAGATAGTTTAGATAGGAGGCCATCTATGATGTATGGCGAAACGTCTGCGACGAGAATAGATCGACCATACCTGCCTAAAAATTCTATAAATTCAATGTTAAAAAATGTTGAAAAATAATTTAATAACTCATTGGTGTTATCATAATGATATAATATTAAATAAAAAGAAAATATAATTAAATTGCAATATCGAACAACAGCTACATAAAAAAAACGAAACACAATTCTAGGTTTTTCCTTTCGTGTCAATTTATATCATATTTTTCTCCGAAGAAAAAGAAAATCCGACCCAAAAAAATATCGAATACAGACGAAAAGTTAGCAAATGCTGACGCTAGGTCCAATAAGTTCAATTCGCAAAATGTGTGTGTGTGTGTGTATGTTCTTCGACATCCTGCTGAACCCTCAGCCCAGTAGCAGCATGTTTGAAAAGTGCTTAGCACTGCATATAAATACTTCGTAACGGGGGGGTTGAACACGAGTGTGTGGATATGTAACGGCCCGGCGCGGCGCGACGTTTGTAAAACACGATGTTCGATTGGCGGGGTGTGAACACGGAAGGGGCACAACCATATGGTAGAAGAAGAATCCGATTTAGTTTTGTACTTGTTGCAATCGAATTTCAGAGAGATGATTATGAGAGGGATGAGTCTGTAGTTGCGGTTTGTTTCGGACTGAAAAACTGAGTGAAAGATTGTCAGTTGTTTGCATGTAAAAAGAAATCTTACAATAACTAAATAATACTATCTAAATCAAAGAGTACTTTAGCCGTTGTTGAAGAAACTATTTGAAAAATAATCGAAAGCTTTTAGCAGCGACATACGTCCCGTGACAATCTAAAACGGAACACAAGCGTAAACATTGAAAACGGACAAAGACAAACAATTAAGAAGTAAATTAACTGAAATGTTCGTCACTATGGTGCGCGCTCTGGCGTGTTGAACGATCCCGGAAACGGCGTACTGAAACACGGAACCGGAAAGAATACGAAAGCGAATGAAATGAATCCCCCCCACCCCTTCACCCCCGCCTTCCATCCGTACCGGATGTCTTCTTCTTCATTCTATGATACTTTCGGGACTATGTGTGTGTGTGTGTGCGAGTAATAACATTGAAATTAGCACAAACCCGACTAATCGTAGAAAAGCATTAGCATGTCTGTCCAATAATAGGGAATAGAAAAGTAGATTTTCTCAAGTTGGTTGAGCCGCTAACAGATGGCGGACAGTGTACGGTTTCAGGATCTATTCACTTTACTAGATGAGGATTTGTTTCAGTAACGATACTACTGTTACTTAAAATTATTCAAAATTCTAAAAAACATTTTAGAATTTTTAATAATTATTCCTGCCGAACCAGAAAGAGGTAGAGAAAAAAGTTACTTAGCTATTATGTAGCTAATTTTTTCTCTATTTTACTAAATTTTTTCAACAAATTTTGAAAAAAGTCTTATTTTGAAAAAATCGAAGGGTACCCCCCTTGAGAAATTTTCAAAAATTCAATTTTTAATTTTTTAATGGTTTATTCACTAAATTATAGTAATCATTATTCCGCATTTTTCCATATCATGCTTATTTTCCTACACCTCATAGCTTTTGAGAAAAAAAAAATAAAAACCAAAAAATCAAAAAAAAATTCTAGCGCCCAAACGGCACATGCTAGCAAATTAAAATTAAAACTAAATTATAGAACTTTTTATTGTCTATCAAAAAGTATTTTAAGTATTTCTCCGAATTTAACTCGAGAAAGTAGTATATCCCAATTTATCGAAATTACATGTTAAACGCCCATACGAACTTGACGAACGAACACCCGGTATATATATATATATATATATATATATATATATATATATATATATATATATATATACTGAGTGTTATGCAAGCTGTGCCAATGAATGGTTATACAGTGAATATTCTCAAATATTCCTCTGAGTTCTTCAATTAAAATAATATATCGAATATAAATGAAAAGATTTATAGTGGTATCGAGTCAAAAATGCGTTTCCATTGTGACTACCACCTAATAACCCCCGGAATTTTTGCCATTGCCGAGTCTTTGTCTCAGCCGGAAACACTTTCCGTGGCCCCGGATGAGCAGGACATTAAGACGCTCCAGCAGGAAAATAGAGGGAGGGAGAGGAGGAGGTGAATCTTTCGGGGCCGCGCGTAACAAGACGAATTTCCATATAAATTTATAGCGCGAGCGCGCGAAATGTTCTTTTCGTCTCCGGGATAAAGCCGAACGAAACCGTTTTGCAGAAGAATTTGCCTAGAGTATTAACGAACATTGAAAGTTACTTTGCACCTTTCATGTTCCGTTGCATGAATATATATCAAGACATAGTTCGTCTACTTAGCTGCTCACTTATTCTTATTCCAGTACAGGCAGACAGACACTGTTTTATATATGATGAGTGTTAAGTTATTTTCATGGCTGTAAAATCGGTGTAAAGTTTGCAAGATGTGAGTTTTAAAATTGCCTTAAGCTAGAATGAAAAACAGTATGAAGTTTAGATATTTTGTGAAAATTTTTAACCTCAATTTATGAAAAATAACAAAGATTAAATCATCATAATTATAAAAATAAAACCAACAGTTCTATAAACAAGATTATTACTAATACTATTAAAGTCATAATTGGTAAATAAAATAATATTTAGTTACGAAATTTAATAGTAACTAACAAATTGTGTACGAAACTATCTACTTTCTCAGCTAAGCTAGTTAATCAGTCTTTGATTCCTAAGTTAGTCGTGCTTGTCGTCTGATTAATAGAACTATATAAATAAGGCTCGTAGTATATAATATATTTGAACCGCAGAATAAACCATCTTCCTTAACTCGTTATTTTTGTTTAATTACCTTTCTCTCGGCATTTCTTATTAACACTAAGGAAGCTTCACTTACTATATCTATATTCTCGTCATTTATTCTTGTTGTATGTCTAATTAGTTTTGTTGATAAACCAAATGAATTAATAATCCCATTAATAGTTTGATTTTTTGTTCCTTTTTTCGATTATGTTTTACAAATAGGAAGATGCAATTATTTGATATTTTACAATTTTGTTTATGTACATTTATTTTTGTCTTATTGTATATGTATTTAGTACTGAAAATTAAATTTCTGTACGAAATGTAGACAATATTTTCTCTTCCTTAAATAATAATTATTTTAATCATCTAAAAATAAATTCCTCTTAATGGAACAAATCAATTAATGAACCAAACCACTTTAGCTTGAGAATTTAGAGAAATCCACCAAATTGGATAATCTCCAAGCCAACTTATTTCAATATGTTTTGTAAAAAATACTTTTAAAATTCTAAATCAAGCGGCTAATACTTTAAAACATTAGTTAACTTTTTATCTTGTCTTTAAAAAAATCTTTAAACATCTATTTCAGCGTTGGTTTTCGATGTTAGTTTCTTATAAGACATATCACAGCATTTCTTACACCAAATCAGTTTGATGTTACAAACAAAGGAGATACAAACTTTTTTCGCTGTTTTATTCTTTCTCACTCCTTTTCGTCGACATTTTGTTCGCGTTCTAATCTTGTATCAAGGTTGATGTGCGTTTGTTTCTCATTGTTCGTATTGCAACCGTTATGCAGATGTGCCCGCCGCTTTTTTTCATTTGTTTTTTCGTTTTGTGTTTTTCTAGTTTTTTTTTTCGTTTTGTTTGTAGGCGAAATGTACAAAATGGAAAAATGAGTTCTGCGGTGGTGGCTTACTTCTGCTCAATGTTTTTTGCAAATGTTTTTGTTGTGATTTTGCAAAGTGGTTAGTGGCAAGGTTTTGGGGGTAATTTTGCAGAAAGATTGCCGGATTTTCTATTTCTAGGTTACGTTTTTATGTAACATTTGTTTGGAAAATATTGTGGATAAGTTTTATGTAATGTAAAATAGTAATTATGTTACAAAATAATGTCAGATAAGTATTAATAGAATATGATAATATGTCACGATGGTTCGGTCATCTTGAGTGACTGTCTAATAAACGTTTGGTTAAATGGTTAAAAGAATATATGTGAGACTAATTTGCATATTTCACAAACAAATAAAACAAAAACATGTTTGTCTGTTTATAATAAAAGTCTGGCTGCATTCAACAATTTACCGAATGCTATTAAGTGTTCTGTTCCAGTTAAGGAATTTACATATAAATTAAGAAACTTCTTGTAAATCTATTACATAATTATACTATTTTTTTATATATACATTGTACAATGTCTGTATTTTGCCTTTTTCCCTAATAGAAGGAAGTCAGATTTTTTTTAAATTTTTATTTTAATTTAAATTAAATATAAATCAATCAGTGTGAAGGCGCTAAATTAAATAAAATTTGATATCCTTTAATTCATAATTTATAAATGTTTAAATCTAGTTACTTTGTTACTTATATTAACTTGTTTCTATGTTTTGTTTGTTTATTATTTCTGTCATTTGTATATTTTTTCAGAATGATGATATATGTACATAGAGTATATCGAAATATCGAATTTTAAATAAAAATATAACAACTAAAACCTAAAGTGATTTTTAATTTTAAAAATATTATCTAAACGTATAACCATCAATATATTTTCTCTATTTTAATAAATATCGCATTAAGCTTTTGTTCTACAGCTGAGCAAAAAAAAAAAATCCTTACAAGTTTTTTTATTAATTTTCCTCAATCGCTCATATTCAAGACAAGTAAATATAGCAACATACACACACACACACACATATACACACATATCTTTCTTTATCTATCCCATCTTCGTTAGCGTTTATTTATCTCTTTCTAGCGCGCAGACCAAGTGTGGGTATTCCCAGAGTCTATAATGGGGCACCTACAGGATGTAATATCAGAAAATTATATCTTCTTTCAGGCGCGGCGGGATTAGCCCGTCTCGCTCGCTCTCTCACGATGTTAAACGCGGTTGTTATCCTTGTTGGACAGCCCTAGTTTTTCTTTTCACCCCGCCGTATGTGACAGGGCGTTAATTCGACCAATTCAACACACTTTTTTTTTTCGCACTCAAAGCACTTTCGATCCTATTAATGTCTTTATTCGTAATGTCCTGGAAAATTTATTAGGTTTCTGCGTTTCGCTTTTGCTATATATCTAATATTGGGAGTGAACGAGGCGGACACCAACCCCTCAATGAAGACTGGCCAAGCTGTAATAGCTTCGATTTTGTTTTTTTTTCTTTTGCACCCGTCGCTGCTTTTGATTATCTTTACGTCGTTTTCACGAAGATGAATTGTATTGTATACACGGTGTTAAGTTTTCTTTTTTTTTGATTACAAATTAAGCCGTAATCTTTTTTCATACTTGTTATGTTTTTATTATTTTGCGGTCTTAATTTTGTGATTTTGTATTAAGGTGGATTTATGCAGACCAACTTAAAACTTACATTAACTTTAACATGAACACTTTCGCTAATATTAACTTTAAAAATAGAAAAAAATATTTTGTGATGCTTTTTCTACATTCTAAAAAAATACGTAATTGATTTTATATTTAAAAATAATGCATGAATAATTCTTCTTTCTCTTATCCCATTTGATCTGAACGCATAAAAATAGTTTAATATAAACAGAGGATAAATGAAAACTTGTGTAGTTTCTGTATTTAACGAAACATCTGCGATGAGGATAGTTCGACCACGGCTTATTAGCCTAGAAAATTCTGAGTTAATTATTAAAATTTTTAGCATAGGTATTTTACTGTTTATTATTTAGCTAATGTGATTTGAGAATAATTTTGTAAAATAAAATTCAAAATTAATCAATAAATTTATTGACTCGAATAATGTGCATAAATCTTATTATATCTTATCAGTATTAATAATATTGGTCATTCACTCGCAATCAAAAACAACTATAAATATAAATGTACAACATAATAATTTACGATTTCTTATAATTACTCTTTTTTAAATGATAAACAAATAGAACAAAGATATAACATTATAAATATATATTTTAATTTAAATTAGGGCATTATATTTCTCTTATTAAAAATATTTATTGATTTAAAAAATAAAAACAATGACAAGCAAATATAAAAAATATTTTTACCCGTCATTTTGCTATGCTGATTAATTTATACAATCAAAATATTAATTTGGTATTCATAAATGCCTATAAAACTATTAATTATTTATAAGATAACCAGTGACGCGCTGTGATTTTTCATTATGGGGCAGTGGTTTACATTTCACATACAAATACAATGTGACTTGCCGAAAAAATAATTTCTTTTTTTTTCCAGCGTACATATTAAAATATTTTAAATATTATATTATATTATATTATATTTTAAATTTTTTCAAAATATAATATAATATTCAGTAAAATAGAGAAAAAAATTAGCTACATAATAGCTAAGTAACGTTTTTCTCTAACTCATACTGATTTAGCAGGAAAAATTATTGGAAATTCTAAAAACATTTTAAAATTAATTCTAGCGCCCAAACGGGGCACATGCTAGCAAATTAAAACTAAATCCAAATTATATAACTTTTTATGCCCTATCGAAAAGTATTCCAAGTATTTCTCCGAATTTTACTTCAGAAAGAAGTATTCTGCATTTTATCGGTATCCCATGTTATTGCCCTATATCAA
This sequence comes from Clivina fossor, assembly GCA_963966155.1. Taxonomy (NCBI): domain Eukaryota; kingdom Metazoa; phylum Arthropoda; class Insecta; order Coleoptera; family Carabidae; genus Clivina; species Clivina fossor. The sequence goes on from OZ014557.1 coordinate 23,361,317, forward strand.
CCTGGAGAACGAACATCCTGTATATATATATATATATATATATATATATATATATATATATATATATATATATATAATATAATACTATTATACAACTGTAAGTTTCAGGTTATTTAGTATATATTTTTATTTAGTATTAGTTTAGTTTCGAATGGAGCGTTTGCAGAAAAAATAGCATATGTCACTCAGATCAGAATGCTTTTTTCTGTTTTGCTTGGCCTAGGCTCCGCCTCGGCCAACACAATAAAGATCACTTTTCTGCTCCTCGTAACATAAATAAATTTTGTAATGAAATTTTTCAATAAATTATTATATTATCATCAGAGATAAATATGTATGAGAAAAAAAACAAGAGAGTTTTTAATTTGAATAAAAATCATGTAAAAACATTAATTATAAAATAATTTCCAGTATATCATAAAGATATTGACATGCATTATACTAACAAAGGAAGCATTCAATTATAACTGATTCATTCTGTCATCTCATTGTCACTTATCATAACAATATTACAGTGTTGACTACACTGTAAAAATAATTGGCAAATGAACTGCAAGTATATAGACAGTTATCAGTAAAAGTATAACATTACGATGTAACGATAACTTTAAGTACAGTATTTATAGACTACTAAAAGTAAACCGACAGTTAGAATTTGATGTTCGTGAAATGAAGACAAGAGCGTTCACCGTGTGATTAGTGCTAATTTTCATCGTTCAAGATTTGTTTTAGTGTAACGGTGATTAGTAAAACTAGGACATTGGTCCAGTTGTATATTATAACTTTGATTGGATTTGATTAGAAAATATTTGACAGTGAGTATTTGATTTTAGTACTGATGAAATGATTGATAGCTTATATAACATTTAAGTTACTATATTATATATAATATAAAAATGATACTTGATGAAGACGGACGTTGAGTTTGTCGAAACGTCGATTATTAATAAATACTAACACAGAACTATAACCTAAAGCAGTTTTATTTTAATATAATGAATTCTGTATTTTTTTTGCTAAAGATTGTTCAGAAAAAAATCATTTTAATATAATGAGTTCTGAAAGATTTTTTACTTTGTCAAAATTATAATTTAATTTTAATTGTTTTATAATCTACCATTTATATTAATAATGTAAAATAAAGAATAAGCATTAAGTATAAAAAATATTATTTTTTAAATAAAAAGTACTTAGAATTTGAATACAAAATTCAAATAAATAAAAATGACAATTGAAATTATTATAATTATAGCCGTAGTACTGACATTGAATTCAATAATGTGCATGACATAAACAGAAAATAAACAAATATCATGAGAACATTCATAAAGAGCTGGGTAAAATAGTTTTAAAAATTAAATACTACTTGAAAAGTATTTAAATACTTTTTATAAATACTAAATACAAATACTTTTAAATTGGAAAATAGTCGACTGGTGAAATTTAATAAATAATAAGTATTAAACGGGATTTAGTCAGTTAAATATTTGTATTATCTTTTATGCCAACGTTTCGGCAATCAATATTGCAATTACAATACAATTACAATAAATAATACAGTAATTTAATGCAGTAAAAAATCTTTTAGAACACATTATTTAAAAATAAAAAATTAAATATTCCAGTTTTAATTTAGAAAATACAAATGTTTTTAGATGATTGGAATTTACTTTACAGTTAAGAATCTTGTAGTTGACAGTTACTTGGTACAAATAAAATTTAAACACGTGCAATTTTAAGAAATAAACAAAAACAACATAAGATAAACAAGCAATAATATTAAGTTTTATTAATTTAAACTGTTGCCATGTGCATTGCAATTTAATTGCAATAATTAAATAGTATTTGCACTTTTATTTCATAATTACTTACATAAATTTAATTGCCTTCTCGTGGAAATCAAGTTTTGAATTGAAGAAAAAAAAATGTATTAGCATATTTCAAAGATGATTTTTCTGTCTAATAATAAAAAAATAAATTAATAACAAGACAAATATTATTTATTATGAAGTAAATTAGTTGGTCACGGCTGCAGTTACTGACTAGAAAATTATTTCCGAACAGATTCTAGTGTAATTAGTAATGCATTTATGTTTTGTGGTAAGATTTTTTAATAAAAGTCATTTCATTACTTTACTATTGTATAGTCCTTGTAAGTTAACAAAAAAAAAAACTGTTGAAATTTATACAGAGAGTGATAAATTAAATAATGAACAGACCAAAAATGTAAAAACAAAACAGACACACTATATAAAAATAAAAATTATTATTATTATTAATATCTATAAGACTTCTATCCTAAACAATTGTATATAAATAATATACAGTGACATAACAACGTTTTAAAGTTTAAACTATCCATTGTAATATTAGATATAGTTCAATGTTATTATATTATATAATTTCTGACAGACTGCAATAGATAATAACATATCAGCTATCTTCTATACGAATAGTTATCAAAAAATAACATTTATTTCCACTACAAATTGATATTTCCAAACAAACAATATAACTGAAACTTATTACTAACATACACAAAAAAAAAACTTTATATCTATCAGAAAAATTTACTGTTATTTTAAGATATCGTTCAATTTTTATTTCCAGATGACCGACACGCCATCATCGCAAATAAAACAATTGCAAACGCTACTAGAAAAACAATTGAATAAGAAGATAAACATTGTGGAACAACAAGCCAAATATCTAACCACACCCGGAGAAAACTATGGAAGTGTAATGCTGGCTCTATCGTTAAAAATCGAAGATGAAAATCGTATTACTGAAGACCTGAATCTAGTTGCAAAACTATTGCCACCTAACGAAGTATTATGTGAATTATTTCGAGTGCAAATTACATTCCGAAAAGAATTAGCAATTTATACGAAAACCGTTCCCGCTTTAGAAGAAATTGAAGATGAATATAATATTAAAACTCGTGCATCGACATTATTTGCTAAATGTTACGGTGGACGACTAAACCTTAAAACAGATGAAGATCTTGTTGATAGCGACGCTGTTCTTTTGTTTGAGAACTTGAAAATCTTAGGTTATGGAAATGGCGATCGGCTGGAAGGATTTGACTACAAAACTGCAGAATTAGTATTAGAAAATTTGGCTAGATTTCACGCCACTCCAATCGCTTTACGAATTTTAAAACCGAAAGATTACAAAAAGAATATCGCCGATATTTTAGTAGTAAAACAACCAGATTTGGGCCTCAATCCAGATAAAATTGAAATCTACCTTGAGAAATTGAAAAAGATTGTATTTGAGAACCAAAATTTTGTACCAGAGTTCAATAAACTAGCGGACGATTTACGGAAAAAATTCAGAACGAATTTCTACGGTGCACAAAATGAAAACAAACCTTTTGTATCAATATCTCATTCAGACTTTTGGCTCAATAACATGATGATCCTATGGGATAATTCTGGAAATCCTATAAATCTAAAAATGGTTGATTTTCAAACTCCAATATTGCAATCAGTTACTGCAGATTTATTATTTTTCATGTTTTCGAGTATTAGACCTTCGGATCTGTACGATAATGTTGATAAGCTGATTAGGATTTATCATGATTCTTTCATTTCTTGTTTGAAGGAATTTCATGTAAATTTGGAGGATTTTAGTTGGGAAAATTTCCAATTAGAGATAAAGAATAAGGCACTCGATGGGTTAAGTCAGATTATAATGATGTATAAGTATATTTTATTGCCAAGAGGTATCATTCATGATATGTCAAATTTTGGTGAGGACGATATCTTTGCGTTATCACCTTTAAGTGACGATTGTAAAGATAGAATGGCTAGAACTTTTAATATTTTTGTTTCGAAAGGCTGGATTTAAATACGAAGTTGTCAATAAATTTTTTTTAATACTGGATTTTAAAATTTTCATAATTATTGATTTTAATGGAATCTTATGAAAAACTGTTTCAACACTGTTCAGAAATAAAATTATAGTAGTATAATTTTTGTGAGCACTAAAAGAATTTTTTTGTAAATTTTTTTATTAATCTTGGATAAATAGTAAAATCAAAATATAATTTTAAAAATATTTGTAATTTTTTGCTTAGAAAATTGATAACAACACTGTAAGATACTAACATTGTATAATTTATGAGCACTAATAAAATCTTTTGTAAAATTTGATTAAATAGTAAAGCCAGAATTAAATTTTAAAATTTTTAGTACTTAATTTATTCTCGGAAAGTTGGTATCACTGGGAAAATAAAACTACATGAAAATCTTGGACACTAAATAAATCTATTCTAAAAATTTCATTAAAATCAGTTGAATAATTGAAAATGTTACAGGCACCGTACCGAACACTATACCACTTTTCCTTTCAGTCAAAGTGGTAAAAATGTATAAATAATATTTATAAAAATTTCAATCTAAACATGACTGTATAAAGTTTATAATATATTTTATAATTTTATTGATATTTCTGTAACTTCATCTTACCTTTAAAGATTATTTTTATAAAGTAATTTTAAACGTATTTTATTTTTAATATTATTTATATCAAATAAAATAATTGTATATTCCTTACTAATAATATATTATAAGGTTGTTAGTTAGTTTTCCCTTGATATTTTTTTTGAAAAATAACTAATAAAAACAAGATTTATAAAATTATGTAAAATAATTTTGAAACGAGATTATTACTACACTTAACTTTTTACTAGATATTAAAAAAAAAAAACTATATTATATTTTTTTTTTAAATATTATTGTATAATAACTAAACGTAAATTGTCAATGTTCAATAATTTTTTTAGATAATAGTAAAAAAAAAATGTTCAAGTTATTGATAATAAATTTGACCTTGTCTATTAATATTTTTTATCATGTTTTCTATGTAAAGTATGTACAAAATGTATTATCTGTATTTGTGCTATAAAAATGGTATGTAAACATTCGAACATTAGTTTTTCCAACTTATTTTAAAAATAGTTTTAGGATGTATTCATAATTACTAGCTTGTAAAATTCAAATGGAATATTGTTAAAGGACATTAATATTCTCAATTTTTGGTTTGTGTCACATCCTTTTGGATATATGGCGTATATAATATATATACATTTTTTAAACACATTGTATATATAATTTTGGGACACATTGCAAATAAATACATTGCATATTCATTTGTAAAAAACATTAGATACATTGTATATGTCGTTCTATAAAGATATAAAATTCTTTAGACACATTGTATATTGTTGAGTATATTTATTTTTGAGACACACTACATATCCATATATAAAAACATATTAAATAATATTTTAATTTAATTTCTGGAACTATTGTATAATAATGTATATTATTAACCGTTTGAGTGCCAAGCAGCGATTTTGCGCTCTTTTACGATCGAAATTTGATAGCGCTGTAGCATTAACATACTAAAATATTTTTTAGAATTAATTTCTGTTAATTAGAGTATCTTCTGATGTAAAATTTGAAGATACGGTAATAATTCGTAGACCAATCAATATTAGCAACAGATTAATAAGAGAAGCAATAGAGATTTATAAAAAAAAGAAAAACATGATTCACTGTAAGAGCACTGAGTTGAATAAAATTTGACTTCCATTAATTAAAAAAAACTATAATTCCTGTGATCTAGTTGCTTGTATGTTACCTGGTGACTTGTTGCTATGTCCTTGTTATTTACATTTATGACATTGTTAATTTTTGACCTGATGAATTATTAATATAAAGTTGGGTGAACATTTGCAAACTATTTAATATTCTAAAAACAATCGTAATGACTGTTATTGATGATATAAATAAACTGAAAGAAAGAACAGGCTTATACTATAATTAATATCAGAAAAACCGATAGCTGTAAAATTAAAAGAGACCAATCTTCAACCTTGATACGCAGAGGCTGTTCATTTATCCTGATTTGATTCGCGTAATTTTAATAATACATAAAACGCTTGTCTTGTTTAAATAGCTGGAAAATGTACGAAAACCGTTTTCCATTGACTTTCCATCTCCTTGCCTCCCCCCCCCCCACCATAATTTTTCGTCTTGGTCGTTGCTTTTTCTTCTTATTCTTCGAAAGCGGAAACAAGCGCTGACATTTTAAGCTCGTAGCTTCCGGCGGAATTAAACTTTGATCTTTACAGAATACCAACTAATTATGAAAGTAATTAATTAATGTTCGCTATCGGGTAATTCCTCTTGCCCTTCAACCATCTACCACCCACCCCCCCAAAGCCTGCCACTCACACAATTTTATCTAATAAATCGAGACGATTTTTGACACCTATTCATAAATTTTAGGGCCGTTTCCTTACAAGTCATACATAAGCCGTAAGGATTTACGCAAGGTGGAAAATTATTTCTCTGAATACTGTTTAATATCTTGATGGTAATTTATAATATTCATTTAAGTATGTTAAATTGTTTTTGCAATGTTATTCAACACAAATTCATACAATTAATGAATAATAGTTCGGGCTACATCTTTAGATAATCCCATTATAAAATAATAGTATATTATGTTACTAGGTGTAAAAATCGATGATTATTATGTGATAAATTTGTTTTGATCAATTTTTTTATTCCAATTTTATAAAGATTTTGTGTATGTATCAGTAACGTGAAATAAATCAAAAAAATTTACCTGTATTAAAATTTTATTAATTATAGTAAAAAAATTTTTCAGAACTTATATTTATAGTATATTATGTTACGAAGAGTAGAAAGTGATTATTATTTTGTTGAGCCTAGATATTTGTAGCGAGGCAAAACTATAGTAACTAACTGCTGTATAATAATGTCTTTATCGTACTAGTAATATAATGATCTTTTGAATATTTTGAATTCTACACTGCTAGATATAGTACTTTGTTTTTATATAATTTAATTTTTAAATTAAAAATAAATTAATTTAATTATTGCATCTACCATTACCGATAAAATTAATGAAATTTTAAAACAAATTTAATTAAAATTAATTTTTACACAAGTTTTAAAAGGTGATTAATAGCAAAAACATCAATAAATTACAGAGTATTTTTAGATAATTTTACATTATTTTTTACAGTGTATAATAGAACGAGATAAATATTGATTCAAAGACAAGCAGACAACGTCGACTCGAAATGTATATATAATAATTATGCGCTGATGTTAGTAACAATGATATAGTGAAATATTTTCAACGCAGTGCTGCCAACGGTTCGGGGCTCTGCTCCTATTCTAGGGGTGAAATATTCCGCAAAGTTTTCGCACAAATCACACCATCCGACCATGGCTAACGCGATGTGTTTTTATTTTCAAATATATACGCGATATATTAACTCTTTATGTAAAACAAAAATATTTGCTCAGCACACACACACACATCCACGCCCGAAAGATTTACGTGTTGTTTGTCTCATAGTTCTTATTTTGATTCTAAATGCATAATTAATTGAACATTTAAATATAAGGTTACAAAAATATACATAAACGTTCGGTTATATGAACGATTTCTAAGCTATACGTTTTGCATGAGCGAAAGTTTCCAAGTAGTAAGAATAGAAGAACATGTATGAGAGGAATTATAAATGTGGATAAGGCTACAGTTGCTTATCTGGATAGAAATGTTTGGAGGAAACTAATTTCGAAATAGTGGAAAAAGTTTGTGCCACACCCTTTTCGGTACATGGTGTGATTAAGACTACGAAATAAGTTAATGTTCGTTAAGCTTCATCTTCTGTCCAAAATATTAGTTTTCTAAATTAACTATTTTCGTAGTTTTTGAATTTAAAAAATACCACTTCTTTAAATTTTCAGCACAGTGGATTAGAATGTAATTTAATAAAAATTTTGTAACTTAAAAATCTTCTTTATATAATTTAATACACAATAGTATTCTGCAAATTCTGTGTGAGGAAAATAAATGATTTTAAATTTAGATATTGCATCTTTTCTAAGACTAGAATCTTTCTCTCGAAAACCATTTTAAAAGAATCTCGTCTCTATTTTGCATCGCTATTAACAGTTGATTTAAACTGAACCGTTATTAAATTTACGTGATGCTAGTCGCAAGAAAATTGTCTAATAAACTTATCCGCAAGTTGTAACGGTTTTAATCTCGACTCGTACCGCAACAGATTTAATTAAAAATTGTTGCTTTCAATATATTTTACATCACAAGGTATTAACATGGTTTCATGTTGTCTGAAAACGTAGCTAAGAACTATTGTTCTTTTCTGACATTTTTTTTTGTTTTGTTAAATAGAATTTATGTGGAAGTTTTTTAATCATTAAATAAATGTTCTTTGGTTAAATATTGTATAACGTTAAAACATATTTATTTTGATTTTAAATAATTGTTAAATGTTAAATGCCACCAGTGCATGCCACCAGTAATGTATATAGTAACTAACTACTGTATAATAATGTTCGCATTATTGTATTAATACATAATGACTTATTTCTACATAGGCAATATAGTAGCATAATATTAATATTTTGATATGCTTGAAGAAAAAAATATTTGTTATGTGACCAAATATTAAATTTTTTTAATAATTATCAATATTTATTTTCAAAAAATTATAACTTAATTAAAGGTTGTCTATGGGTTTATAACCGAGCGCTTTCAAGCGTGTGCTTGATATCATCCGTATCCATTCAGGCCCGGGTTCAAATCCCGCTTATAATGTTTTTCTGATGACTAAACCAAATTTGAAAATTACTAAACATTGTTTCTGACTAAAAGCCTATATGATATAATAGAAAAATCTTATTTGTAATATAGTAAAAAAACCTTTCAGAACTTATTACATAAAATAAAACTGCTTTAGGTTGAAGTTCTGTTTTAAAATCTATTTATAATCAACGTCTCGACGAAACGTTGAGCGTTGAGTTTCGTCGAAATGTTGATTACAATTAAATTTTAATACAGAACTTGAACTTAAAGCAATTTTATTTTATTTTAAATCTTATTTGTGTTTGTGTATATCGATTTTAATCTTACACATTAATTAAAAGTTAAAACACATTTTTTAATCAATAAATATCTAGTTAAAAGATATGTCAACACGAAAAGAAATTTAAAAAAGTTTTAAATATTTAAAAACGAATTATAAAGCTTAAACTAATTTATCTTCATTTCCAAATAATTTAACTGCCATATAAAACAATCGTACGACTGATTAATAATTAATTCCTTCAATTAATTAAAAAATAAAACATCGTCCCCGTAACTTAATACTTGGTCAATACTTGTGGTTGCCATGACAACCCCCAACTATGAACTAACCGCGGACAAACTGTAAAATCTGAGTAGTTGGTCTTGCATACGAATTATGAGTTTAGGAAAATGATGAATTTTAACAGAAAAAGCAGGTAAGCTTTCAGTTTGTGCCGCGAACTTTAGACTTCTCAACGCTCGGATAATCATAATTAATGATATTGTTGTACTGGTGGTTGTGGTTGGTTAGTGTATGAGTGTCGGTGAGGTTCTTTTGTAATGACTTGAGTTTTTGCATAATTTGCATTTGCGATAAAGGTTAAGGTGATTGTAGTTGACGTAAATCTTGAATGTAATCTGAGAAAACTCTCAGACAATCTGTCATTTAATGCGATAAAACAAGAAAACGATAACGAAAATGCTGTTTCCAATCAATTTAACATCAACCAGGTAATTTTAATTAATTTAATCAGTTACTTTGATTAGCATCAGATTAAAAATGATTTTATTCACAAAATAATATTGAAAATAATGTCGAAAATGAAATGAATTAGTTGTTTCCTAAGAAATTTTTGACGTTTAGATATGTATTTACAAAAACAATACTTGTAATTTTGCAATTTTAATATTTTAAATTGTCATATTTATAGTTTTAATTTACGTTTATCTATTTATGCTTCAAAAAATAATTGTACAATTGAGATTTATCAAAAAAATGAAATTAAAATTATTTAATATACAAAGTTTATTAACTTCTAAATTTAGCTAATAATAATACATGATTGTATTGCAAGTTGTATACCACAAAAACCCAATTATTATGTATACAAAAAAGTTTATGAATTTGAAATAAACATTTGTATATATGATTGTAACATTTAAATTTTATACAACCTAATGTAACCTCCTAAAAAAATTTTTTTGTTTACTAACAAATAAAAAAGATTATTTATTCTCTCATCCATGTTTATAAATAAAATATTAAAAAATAAACATTGAATTAAAAAAAAATTCGTTTAAATATTAATAAAATTAATGTAATATGTTTTGCATGACAAAAAAATTCGTAGTATCATAATTTCTTTAGCCTTATAAAAACATTACAATGTAATGACCTATTTGGTGTATGTATGCCAACGAAAATTTGTCGTCCTCTCACAAATACACATACAAACAAACATACATCTATCCATGGCCACCTACGTACCGAATTTATTTAAATAAAGTAACTGTTGGCTGTTAACGATCCGTGAAGTTTGTGCTACAGCCAAAAAGGACAACTTACAACGACCAAAAAAAAAGAAGGAAGAAATGGGATACAATAGAGGAGAAAAAGATGTATTATTATTATCTGATTTAAGAAATATATTATTGTGTTTGTTGGTAATAAATTTGGTTAAAAATATCATTTTCAAATGTCTGAAATAGCAAAATGCATTATTTTAAAAAAATTATTAAAAAAAAAAAAGATATCTGAAACCTATCGAGTAAAGCAGTACCGACAAATTTTAAAACCTGAAGCAAATTCCAAAATTGCGCTCCCAAATTTTTTTTACACAAAATAATAAAGAAATAGGGAGATGTTCTTGAATGAGAATTCTTATTTCTGTTACATTTTTTTTTTTAAGATTGTTTCAATCATTTTTTTAGAAGCTATGTTACTTGTATATAGAGATGGCCCAAAAGTCACGGGATCATTTTAAAATGAAATAACTTATTTATTAACTATTAATTCACATTTATTCTTTTATAGACAGAAAACACACTTCTCGGAAATAAATTTTATTTAGTTTTGAAAATTACATCTTTTAAATAACCACCATTTTGCTTGTTGTTTATTCGAATTTTAAATGGTCTAGCAACTTTATATTTCACAAAATTCGATTCTATAAATATTTTTTATCGCATCAGTGCAATGCAGTGCATAAACTCATATGCACATATCTGCATTAGAGAATCGGGCATATTTAAATATTCTCCCAGTTCGACCATTAAATTTAAACTAAAACTTAAGAAAAATCTAAATTTATCTTGCATATGTAACATACAGCACATCGGGGTCTCGTAAAAATATCTAATATACACAAGATGGGTTCATAAGCGCGCGTACGGCAAAAGACGTTTGTCTGTATTTTATGTTTGAAAAACTTACGAAAAGAGAAAGTGAGAGAGGAATATAACTGCGTGCATACCTGGAAAGTCTTTTTCATGTTTCGCGTTCGTCTTTTCTATTATTTTTTTTACCTTCTGCAGCTCTTCTACCCCGCAACAGCACGATGTCGTGTTGTGAGTTTAAATTACGACCGTGTTTCATAATTTCACCACGGGAAATTTTTAAATGAGTTGTTAGCTTAGGTTAGGTTAGGTTAGGTTATCGTTACCTTTCGTTACGTTACGTTATGTTACGATGGTTAAGTTACGTTAAGTGTAGGTGCTATGTGTAGGTTTGAGAGATGTATAAGTCTATATTGATTTAATAACTTTGGTTTAAATGAACTTTTAAGTTTTTGTTTGTATAATGGAAATTACTAAAGTTTTATTTTTTTTAAATATTAATTTGTTATTGTAGATTATTATATTTTTTTTTTATATATTTTAGCAAAATTTTACTTCCTGAAAGTTGACAATTTATTTTTTATATTATACATTACTTTTTCTTCAAGCGTAACAAAATATTGAAATTTCGTTACTATATTGTAAATAAAAGCACTATTTCATGAACAAAAGAGATGGGAATATGGGCCCTTTATCTTTATATATATATATATATATATATATATATATATATATTTATATATATATATATATATATATATATATATATATAAATTATAATTTTATCAGAAATATTACCTTACTGACAATATTTTTCCAAATTTTAAAACATTCCTGCAAAAGAACCAGTAACACAATCCCATTCAATAATTACAAACAAATCCATTTCTCTTGTACTCGTCCATACGAAATCCCAATCGTAAACATAACCTATTTTCGCACGTTTGCAAAAACAGAAAACAAAACGACGACACATCCAACCCCGACATTTCACGCCAGTGATTAATACTAGGTGTCACTATCGTCGACACGCACCCCCGTGTGCGTGATTGTGCGTGTGTATAGTATCTCTTAGGCACGCGTAACCAGCCACGCAACACGTTCCTAAATTGACATGTCAACGCCATATGTTGACGGCGTCTCCATATATAGAATGGCTTTTGCCGGTGACACTGTGACAAAAGCTACAGATACTAAGTTACGAAGGGGGGTGTTGATTCTATTATATTTCAGTTTAAGACAAAGTTAAAAAGATAAATATTTTTTTTCTAGAAATGTTTTAATATGTTTTAAGATAACAGAAACGGAAATGATTTATTTCAGTTTTTTTTTTAACAGAGTAAAATAATAACGTTGTAATTTATGTATGTTTAGATTTTCTTATTTTGTTTTATACAGTTTCCAACCTCATAATATAAAGATACTTTTTATTTTTACATCATAAATAAAAAATAAAGAAAACCCTCGCCATTTAAAATGGAATTAGGCATTTCGTTCGGTAGAAAGTGGTAAATATTATGTTGGCGCACACTAAACTGTATCTAAGCCTAAGCGTATTCCCTAACCTCTGGCTAAATAGATTTTAGTGCAGGAATGCTTTAGCTTCATCCACTCTCTCAATCACACTACTCTATTTACTCATCGGACGTTCACTGGCAGACGTATACCTTCAAAATCATTCACATATATTCTTTTAACCAAACGTTCAAGATGACCGAACCATCCTAACTGACTAACACCAACTTTTGCATAATGTAATAGCAGAAGCTAGATATACAATTATAGAGAATTATCTTAAAAATAATCATAACCATGGAAACAGAAGAATAAACAAATATTTATTAATTTTAATACAATTAATTATAATAATACACCACAAAACTAAATAATGTAGAATGCTCAATAATGAAAATGATACCAGTAGGTAAATTTGAATCAAATAATTGTGTAGTTGGCATAAAATCACACCTCACGTTTCATTTCGTTAGTATACATGCAAAATAAGCTACATACTATATCGAGTGATTATTTGATGACTATGGTAATTTCGAACATAAGCTGTAATTTGTCAATGCAGTAAATAATTATCTAGTCGTGCCACGAGTCGTAAAACAAGTTAAAAAATTATCCGAACATGCGTGTGCTCTGGGCGGGATAATTGATACGATACGGCTAGATTTTGGTTGAACAACACTGATAAAGACCACACAATTTGTAAACGATGTAAAATGGTATTAATTTTTGGAATCATGCTATTTTTTATAACATTAAAAGGTCAGTTGAACAAAACGTTGTTAATTTAATAGACCAGTTAATGGATTTAATTTTATTTGTTTATTTTAATACAAAAATAAAATATTACAAATTATTGGGTATTGTAACAATTTGCTATCTTTGTGCAACTCAAGATGACAAATTATACTTCTGAGTATATCCTTTATCTGGTTAGATAAAGTTGCACTTGGATCTTGGTTATTAAATAATTACGATAGACAAATATAATAAAATATATAAACTTTAATAAACAAATATAATAAGAACAATTACAAAATAATTACTTATAAATTTAGCGATAAAATATGAATCCAAAATGTAACTTAAACGGAGTCATTCTTACCGTGAATAGTAACTCGACTCTGACCGTCACTCTGACCGTCACTCTGACCGTCACTCTGACCGTAAGTCTCCGTTGACCGTAACTGCCTCAGTCTTGAAGCTAACCCCCTTTTAAGTTACATTTTGGCCATCGAACTGGACTCTGCGGGGAGGCAACGTAAGCATAAATAACTAGTTCACTGTGCAATCAAACTTTGAACGTTATTTCAATATATGTTGAAATTGCTGACACTAGCTCAAAGTTCGATGCACAATAATGCTTAACAAACATTTACGTTTGTTACATTACCTTCCCCTTTATAAGACTTAATTCTCTAATTAAGTCTCACAAAAAAAATAATCCAATTCGATGTTATTTTTTAAACCTATACTAACATAACATATATTACTTAAACATATTGCTTACTAAGCAGAACAGAATGTATTACCTATATTAAAAAAATCTGAAACTTAATGAGCAAGAACATTTGAAAAAAATACTAAGAACTTTTAAAAATTCATATTTCTAAAAAAAATCATAATTAAACTGTTCTGCCAAGTATTAACTAATAAACTAACATAATAAATTAAATAACAAACTAAAAAAATTACGCAAACATAAATATATAATTTAGCCTACATATCGAGCTGAATCATCAAAAAAATGTTATCATTTTTATTGTTGTGCAGTGACATTGATAATTTTACTATTAACTTACAACTGCAAGATTGCAAAAATTTACATACTGACCTACATTATTATTTTTTAAAGAATTTGCAAATATAAGTTAAACTATTTTAAACATATTTCTGCATTACTGATTTTTTATTTCCAACAATAATAAAATATTTACTGATGACTCTTTCTGATCAAACTACTTCAACACGTAAACTTACAATAACTAAACCAGAACTAAACTAAACAGTAACTAAGCTAACTAACCAGTAACTAACGCACTAACACTTTATTGTTCTATATTCCACTACACTACTTATCATTTGTTTTTCTACACACTAGTTCACATTCACGCACAATTTGTCCATATCGAAACAAATCAAACAGATATCCTTTCTCCGACGTCGGGCATGTGGATGACGCAGCCATTTTGTTCGCTGATGCCGATAGATTTTATTTTTATTTAATACTTTTGAAATTATTGTCTCACCGAACAATAATTTCCTGTTGTTTGGTTTAGTGTTCACTTGAAGCCCACCAATTAACTTTTCCCGTTTAACTTTTCTTCTTGGTTTCTTCACACACCATACTGTTTCTTTCCTGTCAAAATTCTTCTGCTTAAATAGCGCTTTTCTTTGCCTCTTCACTGGTAATATTATTTTCCTTTTCTTTTTTTCTTTTGTTTTAACTCTACTTATCACCCTTTTTCGATTATCTTTTGGTCTTGGTTTCTTCACACACCATACTGTTTCTTTCCCGTCAAAATTCTTCTGCTTAAATAGCGCTTTTCTTTGCCTCTTCACTGGTAATATTATTTTCCTTTTCTTTTTTTCTTTTGTTTTAACTCTACTTATCACCCTTTTTCGATTATCTTTTGGTCTTGGTTTCTTCACACACCATACTGTTTCTTTCCCGTCAAAATTCTTCTGTTTAAATAACGCTTTTCTTCGCCTCTGGACTGGTAATATTTTTTTCTTTTTCCTTCTTTCTTTTGTTTTAACTTCACTTATCACCCTTTTTAGATTATCTTTTCGTTTTTTGTCTACACAATTTCTCTTTGACACTTTACTACATTTATTTTTAACACTTAATTTGTCGATGCCCGTGCTGACGGTGTATTGCCTGGATCTTGCACCAGCGACTATACTGCTGTCATCGACGCTACTAATTTGAAGAGACTCTTCTTCTTCGATGTGGCCTGGCATCTCAAGAGACTCTTCCTTACTAACACAGAACACAAAACTTACTTCGTCGACGTTGTATTGCCTGGATCTTTCACCAGTGACTATACCGCTGCCGTCGACGGTACTTAACTGAAGAGATCCTTCTTCTTCGATGTGGCCTGGCATCTCAGAAATCTCTTCTTTACTAATATTAACACTAATTTCGGGAAGACCAACTCGGGTCCCGAACCAAAAACGCAACCAGTGGCATACCGTTCCTACTGAACTTGGTCGCCATGCCTCTGGTAACTCAAAATAGGCTTCTTTTACTTGCCCACGAAATCTTGTAGAACAAATTATTTTAATTTCTACATCCGACCAATTTACACCTTTTTCTAACTGACTGGCGAAGTCTTCTGCATTAGTTTCGTCACAAAACTCGAACATTTTAATACTAACTGCTGTACGTGGTAACGCTTATTACTTATATACCACGGAATTACGGTCAAACTAACTTACTAATTTTTGATTCATATTTCATTTATTTATTTCGCGCACCGACTAAAAAAATTTTCTAATTTTGATTATCGTAATTAAAACCAAACTAAAAATACTCAGACTACTGAAACTGATTGCTCGTCAATCGATCCCACTTCTGACACCATTGTAACAATTTGCTATCTTAGTGCAACTTAAGATGACAAATTATACTTCTGAGTATATCCTTTATCTGGTTAGATAAAGTTGCACTTGGATCTTGGTTATTAAATAATTACGATAGTAAAATATAATGAAATATATATAACTTTAATAAACAAATATAATAAGAACAATTACAAAATAATTACTTATAAATTTAGCGATAAAATATGAATCCAAAATGTAACTTAAACGGAGTCATTCTTACCGTGAATAGTAACTCGACTCTGACCGTCACTCTGACCGTCACTCTGACCGTAAGTCTCCGTTGACCGTAACTGCCTCAGTCTTGAAGCTAACCCCCTTTTAAGTTACATTTTGGCCATCGAACTGGACTCTGCGGGGAGGCAACGTAAGCATAAATAACTAGTTCACTGTGCAATCAAACTTTGAACGTTATTTCAATATATGTTGAAATTGCTGACACTAGCTCAAAGTTCGATGCACAATAATGCTTAACAAACATTTACGTTTGTTACAGTATTAAAAAGTTTCCGATTTAATTCGTGTCAAATAGCAAAAATCTATAAATAAATTGTTTTTGTTTTGTTTTTATAACCGGTGAAATAATATATTTTATTTTTGAAAAAATAAATAAAAAACTTGTCAATATAACTTATCCAAGAAATTTCATTTCTCTTTGAGTCAGATTACTTCAGTTGAAACTCGCATTGAACTGGAATCCCGTAAAGATAATCAAAGTTTAAAACTAGCGATTGTTTTCTTTCGTATTGGAAGACGACTTTGCAAAAAAGAGTATTTGTTCGTAATAAAACTTTTACACAGATACACTCGCACCACTTTAACCGAATTCGAAAAAAAAAAAATCTATACATAAAACGTCTATTGAATCTATTTGAATTTTATTTAAAGTTAATGTCAAAAGATAAACTTTTGTTCTTAGGTCCTGAACCTGTGTTATGATTAATTCTAATATTATTAAATTCCCTATCAGGGTTTATTATTGTTTTTAACAATGACGTGTGACGTGTAAAGTACATGAATAAAGCTTTTAAATGTACTAATTTTTGTTTTAATTATAATGTATACTTTCTGAGAAAAAAATTGTCAAAACTGACCACGAAACTTCGATCCTGAGTGGAGGTAACCCCGTAAGTGGTATAGTAGTTATACGAGTATATCACTTCGTATATTTATAAGAATTATACGAAAATATTTATGACATCACAGTTGTTTCCTTCCGGCATTGTTTCTCAATCTTGCGAATATTCACATCATCTTCGACAAGACATCTATTTATATACATACACATTCATACAAACATATACATATAGTTCGTAGTGTTTCCAATTTTCTCCGATGTTTACATGCCAATGTTTACTATTTGCAAATAAACGAACATGGTACTTTAGGAGACGACGCAGTAGAGAGGAGGGGTGGTTGCAAAGTAGAGAGCCCACTTGATTGTCTAATAAAGCACTGTTTACACGACTGATTCTGTTTGCCGAACAACTTGTATTTTGTCGCTTAATTGTTACACGTTACTTTAAATTACGCGCCACATTAAGTTGGCGTCGGCCGATCGTAGCGCTGCCGATGTGTTGTACTAATTGTCGAGCCAGAATCCTTACATCTTCTACTATTATATTGTAGTAGAATATGCGAGAGACGATGCGCTAGTAGAAAGTAGAATATTTTGTAGAAAGTAGAATCGTTAACCCCCGAGTTGAATCGTTGCTTTTCAAAGAACCGTGCGAGCGCGCTTTTAATTGTTCTGTTGTTCAGTTGTTGTTATTATTATTGTTTTCATTAGCGCTTTCAGGCAAATTGTTTGGTAATGTGTACGCGATTAGCAATTACTGAGAAAGAGTCGAAATACAGTCATTTAAGCGGTCGCAATTTATTTTATTTCTGTTTTTGCATATAGTCAAGTTGTTTTCAAGATATTCTCTCCGCTTTATTTGCACTTTAAGACGCTACTGTTTCAAAATGATACGATTTTATTTTAGATTTTTAAAACCATTTTAGAAACCATTATCTATAAATTAATTATTTATAACTTATCAACAAATATAACTAATAACGAAAGTTGAAAGAAGTATTTACCAATATGAATATGTATTAATTTTGTGTTCAATTATTAACATATGCTAAATAACAGTTATTTATAACAAAAAGACTTTAGAACTTAGTTTTGTATTTAATTTCATTTAAAATTCGACGTTTCCACGCACTCTACGTACATCATTATCAGGAAAAATGATACTAAAGCCTTTTTATTTTAATATAATGAATTCTGAATTGCTAAATTAATAGTTATTTATGTAACAAATGTGTAAAGATTGATTTTATGACAAATTCGGAAATTTCGTACCGAGCGTAGTGATTCCCGAAAGCATCAGAGAAACGTCATAAATTCCAGTTTACTCACAAGCTGCCTACAACATTTTATCTAAAGCCCGAAATTACACAGACATGAATATACCTAATAACATAAAACTGCTACTTACAATTATTAATCGCTGTTATTAATAGTTAAATTTACTGTAGAAAACATAAAAATACAAATGTCGTTCATTTATTACAGATTATAGCAAAATGCGGCCATAATTGAAAATCTATAAATTTTATGATCCATTTACATATTTGTTACCTAGTAACTTGTATCTATGTTTCGTTATTTACTGTAATGTCATTTGTATTATTTATATTTTAAATAAATATTAATATAGAACTTTAATCTAAAGCAGTTTTATTTTTTTATAATTTTTCGAATTTAAAGAAAATTATTTTTAAATTAAAATAGTCAAATATTAGAAAAAACTAGGGAAAGCCTTCTTTGTCATTGGAAATCAATCAATAAATCCAGTCTCTAATCATAAAATATGTTAGGTAAAATGGCGGTACAATTTAGAGATTTTAAACCATATACATATTGTAATTATTGTTATGCTTGATTTTTATAAGTTTCACATTTAATTAAGTAAAACCAAAATGTAATATAATATGTAAAATAGAACATTTTAATACAGGTTTAAATTAAAATACAATATACTAAACACACACACACACACACACACACACACACACTCATCTTAAAATATACCTAACTAAAATGAGTAATATATATTTGAGGCAATGTCAAATAAAAGTCATGTATAAACTTAATATAAATGTATTTGTAACATTTTATGTATTTTATATCTACATATTATGAATAGTTCCCAGTCAGGATAACTACAGCCAACATATATGTAATATGGAGTAAAAAAAAAACTTTAATTAAAACTGCATTCCTAGAGAATAATTTGCATAGAGCCACAGGATAATATGCAAATTTAAACCGAGGCATTCTCTGCTCCTATTGTTTGATCTCTATTCACGTGCATACTAATTTTATAGTTTATCCCTATGGAAAATAAGGATCTCCCCTCGTTCTCGGGACGTTATGTTCAAACTTAATATTACTCATGTTTAGATTACGACAACGAACAGGCGAACACTGCTCAGGATAATGAATTATTTGTTTAAAATTTTATTATTACTCTTTTTGCATGGCATATGTTTGCTGGAAAAATATACGGACGAGTTTGTTATGTCCAATTATAAATGGTAAAATTGTAGTAAAATGTTTTTTAAACATTTTGTTCTAATGTTTCTAAATAATTTAAATATTTGTTTAGTACTGTGTATTATTCTCTCTGTATCATTTTAAAATTTATATAAATTTATGAATTTCAGAAAATAGTCATACCTATACGTTTAGTTGTTTAAAAAAAAATCAAATTAAATAAAAAATAAAACAAAATATTCGTGAAGATGAGCAGATAAATTACAACCGCACGAAAAAAAAAACAAACAAACCATTTCTACAACATTTCAAAAACGCTAACTGTTTTTTTTTCCACAAACATCCGTAGCGGACAGGATATAAAATATCGGTGGCTGAAGGAAATACTCAGTCATCCTGCTGTAGGTAGGTATTAATCCTGCTGGTGATTCCTGCGTTAACCGCATTGAGATACGTGCCGGGCAAATGATTAAATTTCCGAACGAAATTTCGGTGTATTGACCGCGCGCGCACACAGCAGGGAAAACAGCGGGATTCCTGCTGAGCAGGAGTAGAAAACGGAGTCCTATTGTATGAATTATTTCACCGGGAATGGAATAATGTTTTTGCTCGTTATCCTGAATCTGCGTTTTCTCTTCTCGCCCGTCGCGCGCGCCTAGCCCCTTCCCCTTTCCTTTACTCTAGTCCTACCTGCCTATATTTCGTAGATACTTATCTTAGTGCACGAATAACTCAAGCAGGAATATCGTTACGAGGCAGGATATCGTGGCTCAGATCGTAGAGTGCTGGGAGATTTGTGTTTGCAGAATTTACATTCTATTAATTTACAAATATTGTTTTAGTACTTTTGATTTTTATTTATATTTTCATAGTATTTCAAAGCATTAATTATTTAATATATATATAAGATTGAGCACTTACATATTTATATTTTTTTTCTCTATTCAAGGATGATATAATAATAATGATTATTACTCAACAGAATTAATTACAATCCTATTAATACACGATTATTATTATTATATTTTTTGTAGAATAAAAATAAATATTTTCATGAAATATTTTAAGAAACTCGTTCGTAAAAATAGATAATTTGAAAATATATATAAGTATAAGTAAATATTAAGAAGACAAATTCTATTTAAAAAAGTTTTCGTTCGCTCTAGTGAAAATATGAAATAGTAGTAGAATTTATTGTACGTATGAAAAGCAATTTAATGCGAACTTATTTCCATGAACGAAGAAAGAAAAATGCATATCATAAATACGTTTGAAATAAGACTAGCTGTGCTTCTAATGCAAGACTAAACAAACACAAAATAAAAATATTTCTAGTGCTGTATGCACGTATTAAGTCTGCATCAAAAGTTATCAAACTTACTTTTAACACGGTAAAACATCTTTCAGATTTGTGTAATAGATATGAACCCATTAATAACGTGTTAATAAAACTAAAATGGTTAAATGTTAAATCTTTCTTAGAAATGTTTGCAATGATTTTTTATATTTAAAATGCAACATAGTTTGCTTCCCCAAGTATTAAAGTGGCAGTCTGAAATTTAATAGTAGCTTGCATAATTATAATGTTAGAAATACAGATGATTTTTATATTACTAAAAAAGACTAAAAATGTACTACGAATAATATGGATTACATGAATAGAATAAATTGCCAAAATATATTAAAAAATCAAAAACATTAAAACCTTTTAAGTTTGAAATTCAATTTTTTTATTTTAATAAAGTTTTTGCAAGTTAATAATTAAGTTGATAATTTGATAAATTATAAATATCACTAATTAAGTGAATATTATGCTACAGTAGTAAATTTCTTATAGTTTTTATAATTTAGTAAATATGTATTACAATGTAATTAATTAACAAAAAAACTAATTATATTGAAATAAAACGGCTTTAGGATATAGTTCTGGACTAATGAAACGTAAATTATTAATAAAAATTAATATAGAACTATATCCTAAAGCCGTTTTATTTTAACACAGTAAAAAAATCTTCAGAATTCTACATCAAAATTAAAAGATTTAAAAATTTATAAAAAAAAAGATAATATCAGTCATTGTGAAAGCATTGATTTAAATAAAATTTGGCTTCCTTTAATTAAAAATTTATAAATTTTATAAATTTTTACCTAGTAACTTGATTCTATGATCTGTTTATTTACTGAATATGTATCATTTTTTAAATTTAAATATAATTATTAAAAATGTGTAAAAAATGCAATTTATAACACCAGATTTGTCAGAAATTGTATATTCAACCAACGAAACCTTAATTGTCACAAAAATTAAGGTTACTTGGTATTTATTTTTAGTTTAGTTTCGTTTGGAATACTTGAAAAAAAAAAGCATGTGTCACTAGGAATAGAAAGCTCCTGTTAACATAATATACTATTTTTTAATACAAATTAAATTTTTGTATTGTCAAGTTAATTCTAAATACAAGACAACAACTTGAAATTGATGTCGTGAAAAACTGTTTGAGTAAACCTTGTATACCTTCCTATGAGATAGCATTCTATTCCCCTTTTTATAAGTAAATTTACTTGCACTATACGTCATAGAAAATAAAAGACAAGCTCATAACAGAATAGAATAAATAAGACGAAGCAAGAAAAAAAAGTAGCTACCCACCGCAGAAATATAAGAGGATTCTAGTGGAACAAATAACTAAATTCACTGGCTGGTTGCTGATGCTGTTACTACCTTTTTCATTTGTACATACAAATTGATTTTTCAAACGCCTGATGTATTTCTAGAAATATGACAGTTAAGTTTTATTACAGTTATGGAAATGTATGCTATAGAACATTTATTTAAAAAAGAAAGAAAGAAAAAGAAAGTGGCGAATATTTTGTTGGCGCACACTAAACTGTACCCCCTAAATTGTGTAGCCCTAACCGCTGGTTAAATAGATTTTACTGCGGTAAAACTGTATGAGCGGTATTTTCATCATTCTCATATCATTTTGACATTTATCAGAAGACGAAAGCTACCTACTCATTTAAAATATATATACATTAAATAATTCTTTCAACTGAAAGTGCTTTAAAAAAGAGCTATTTATAATATTATGAACGTTTGATTAAAAGAATATATATGATTGATTTTGAAGATGTACCTCCGATGAATAGATAGAGTGAGTGGTATTTTTGAAAGTGGCTTGCTTGAGCGAATGTTTCCAAGCAGTAGCAGTAGAAAGGCATGTATGAGGTGTATCATGAATGTAGCTTCATCTACATTTCATTTCCTGTCTGGATAGGAATGCTTGGAGGAAATTATTTTCGGGATAGTTGAAAGAGTTTCTGCAACACTCGTTTGGGTATATGGCGTGATTATGTATGTATTAATATTATATATTTCACTGAGAAATATATGATAAAATTACCAAAAAGCTTTTCCGTATTTAGAGTAAAATACAATTACTTACCATGGTACACACACACACACACACACACATACACACACTTGTACGTATTAAATTTAGGCGTTAAGAACAATAAATAAATAAGCTCATCCATTTTATTTGTGGTGGGTGGCGGACGGTAGCGGCCGTCGTGCCGAGTCTCTCAGGCGTAAAATAATAATTAATGATATTACTAATTCACATGTTACCTCATCATTAATCTTCTTTCATTTTGTCGGTGGTGCCCTCTGAAAAGAATTACGATAATTTCATTTACAGCTCGAAACGCACTGGCGCGGTATATAGTGCCTTTTGAACAGAATGGAAAATGCTACAACGTGAAATTGTTTATGGAATCTAATGAAGAATGAATACAAACTATTGATGATATGATAATCTATAATTTGTATATTTACCGAACGTTATATCACATATGTCAAGAAGTATTGTAATCATAGCAAATTTGATATATTGAGATTTTTTTACAGATAAGTAAGAATTAGTCTCATACAATCAACTGTTTTTAGCATGATGTCTGTCTGTCAGAGCAAATTCAGCAGAACGGATTATTAGTAGACATTAGTAGAGTTAGTAGTAGAGTATACTAGAGTATATTTTTTCTTCAAATCACTCTACTCTACTACTAATTTCGGTAAAGTGATTGTTATACAAAGCTAATAATTTGGTTAAAAAAAAAGTTTATTCGTCTTCCGTACATTTCATTTTCATACGTACTCAAATAAAGTATTATTTAAAGATGGCAATTATTTGATAATAACATCCGTTTATAAATTCAAAAAAAATCTGCTGTGGCCACCACAGAACTGACCGTCATCATATTAAATAACTTTACGGAATAGAAAAATTTGTATAACAACTACTGTAGCCATGGTAAATAAAAACAAAACTTATCTTGAAATAAATGTTTTCACTTATTTACAGAATTATATAGGAGTATATCATAAAAATATGAAAAATTATGAAAAAAATATTTAGCTGTATTAAAAAAATGTTTTAAATAAAAGTGTGCGAAGCCGCTGAATATCACCACTGACCATATGTGATATGATGATGAATGAATTTTAAACTAAACTCTCCTCTACCAAACTACTAGCTTTGTGTAAATAGTTACTGTACTAAAATATCCACCTCCATTTTAAATAAAATATGGTATGAAGTTAGTGAAAGAAAAATAATACTAAAAAAAATTACAAATAGAAGTTGTCTTATTATATATGAAACATAGGTTAAATCGCAGCTTGTTATGACTGTAAAATATACACAAGAATCCTGCAGAAACGCAAGCAGATTATGATATTCTGTAGCGTTATGTAAAGGTTTTTTTTGTTTTCATTTGTTTGCTAAAAACAGTATTTGCAAATGCATAAAAAAGATAGGTTACTTTGCTTCTTTTGTATTTTTTTATTGTAACAACGAATTTGCATAAATTATTGCTGAATTATATCTGGCGTATTTTATTTTTATTTCGACTGAAAATTTAGTTTTAAAATAAGTATTTTATTTTTAGTGCACGTCGTATTTAGTTGGAAATTTTATGCAATTTCGTGCATATAATGCGAAAGTACTAAAGTTTTTATTTTTTATGACTCTATATAAAATACAACAAAGTTAATATTTTTATTTTTTTGACCTCAACGCGTACGTATGCAAGAGATATATTATTTTTACAAGTTGTTTTTGTGCATAATTTAACCAAACATATTTTGATGAAATAGTTCTTTGCAAAATTATGTTTGCCTAAAAATTGTTGAGAAATTCAGTAATTGTTGTGCAGATTAAAATGTTGAA
Source organism: Clivina fossor (assembly GCA_963966155.1). Taxonomy (NCBI): domain Eukaryota; kingdom Metazoa; phylum Arthropoda; class Insecta; order Coleoptera; family Carabidae; genus Clivina; species Clivina fossor. The sequence goes on from OZ014557.1 coordinate 23,386,472, forward strand.
TTTAACTATATTAATCTAGAAAGACAATAGAAATTTATAAAGAAAAAGAATTAGGCTTATAGTAATACGAATCAACTGTTTTTAGCGTGATGTCCGTCTGTCGATCTGTCTGTGGACACTTGTAGTGCAAATTCAGCTGAACGGATTGTTATTAAATTTCATATTTAAGCTTTAAATATGTCAAGGCAGTTTTATATTTAGTTACCATGACTACAGTAGTTGCACAAATTTATCTATTCCATAAATTTATTTAATACAATGACACCAGTTTAATATGTAAATTTATAGACATCACAGGAAAATTTTTACTTTATATAAATATAAAATACATATATTTTATGAAATTGATTACTTACTTTTTTAGTAAAAAAATTATAATATGGTAAATTAATTATTTTACTTAATATTATAAAATTAGATTATTTTTAAAGAAAATTTATGTAAACCATCATTTTGCTGAAATAATTCGTAATTTTTTTCTATGATTTTTATGTAAATTGACAACTTTTTTTTACAGTGTATTTGCAGTATATCGAAACGTTCAATTTTAATAAAAAATTATAAAGAACTTAAACCAAAACTATTTTTTACTTTTATTTCGATTAATTTTAATTAATTAAAATTTTAAAATTATATAATTATTTTCTATGGATTGTATTTAAAAAGTAAAATTTACACAGTTAAAGTTAAAGTTTACAGATTGACCAAATTATATTAATTAGTTTTAAGTAACGAATATTTTTTGATAATGCACTTTTCATAAAGTCTCTACTAATTATGTTATGTCTGATTAAACAAAAACACTGTAACAGATTTTATAGTCTTCGATAACTAAATTGATTGACAAAAAATAACGTAATAAAAAAAATGTTTCCGGACAACATTTACTTGATAATTTAGTTACCGTTTTACAAAGTAGACGTTTTAAGTGCACGTTAAAGTAACATTAACACACACCAGCACTGGAAATAAATTGTGTTTTACATTTCTAAATGTATGTGTATGTTGTTAATATATTTAAGGTGTTTGTACCTACATTATTTTACAGTACAAATTGACGTTAATGAAACGTTAAAATGTTTTTAAAGTAGTTGAAATCTAATTTTGCAGCGGCAATTTGCGGGCATTTCTTTACAAGAGATGCTGTTTGCTTTCAGAATTAATTATATGGTATTTTTGAGATAGTTAGTATTTGGTGTCACCAATAGTAAGTAATTTAGTAAATAAATTAAAAATCTTGATATATTATATTAGTAATAAAAACAAAAATTAAGCAACATTTAAACAATATATAAGCGTATTGTCAGTTTATTGTCAAAAAATTTCATAATTTTTTCCTCAAGCGTATCATAATATAAATAGTATATTACTATATTGCTTATATAGAAAGAGGTCATTATGTTACTAGTATAATAATAACATTATTATACGGCAGTTAGTTACAATATACAATTCTGGTGGCAGCGCCAAACATATTAAGAAAACTATAAAGTTAAGTTAATTGACAGTTGCATAATTTATTTTTGTTTAAATTTAAATTTTATTATTGAAAACGTGTTTAGTTTAGCTTTTAAAGAAAAAAATCGTATATTTCACTCGGAATAGAAAGTTCTTTTTGTCTCAGCCGCAAATATCTGGGTCCAACATAATAGTTATCGCATTCTACTCTTCGTAACATAATATACTATTAATATAAGTTCTGAAAGATTTTTTACTATAATTAATAATGTTTTAATTACTGAAATGTATGTTGATTTATTACACGTTACTAATACATACATACACAATCACGCCATGTACCTGAAAGACACAAACTCTTCCCACTATCCCGAAATTATTCATAAAAAATTGTCCAAAACAAATTTATCAAATAATTTAATAATATTTACCACCAGATCCACAAACCCAAAAAAACAAACTCAATTTAATATCATTTCATCAACTGAAAATCCCATTTTCCACAATTAATTAACCGTGAAAAACCATAAAATTTAATAATCCAACCACGGACGATTAATCACGTTGCAAAACAAAAAAAAAAGAAACCATCAATAAATTTCTTTCAAACGGGCAAAATATTGTCCGTTCATATAACCTCACATTAAATCCGTATATATCCGTATAAAATCAGCTAATAATACGCATGCGTTACATCAATTAGGCAACCGGGCAGGCAGGTATATCTTATCTGACGGTATTAAATTTCTATTGAATTATTAATGTTGTCAGCGAAGCTAGAACGGAAAAGCTAGGGATGGTTTTTGTTAGAATGTAGCACGTAAGAAAGATAAATGGTTATCTGTCGATTATGTCAAACATCGATCAGACATCTAGTCATGCGCGGTTTTTCTTTCACCCCCCCTGGCCCCCTCTTTTATTCTACTTTCAGCGTACATTTTCAATTTGATGGGGAAACTGGTGGGATGAGGGGGTAACAGTATGAAGGGAATTGAAGTTCTGTTTCCCTGTCACATATGTCATGTCCAGTTCACCGGTTCGTGGATGTGTGTTGCTTCGGTGACATTGGATATTCGTTTATATTTTTGTTGTTGATATTGTTTTTATTGTATGTGGTTGCATTTGCAAATAGCTTGTATTGAATAATCTGCTACATTAAAATGTTTATTATTTAATAAATATTGTAAGAATTATTCTGTATAGTTGTAGCATAATTTCATATCATCAGTTTATAAAATGCCATAAAATTCTGTTTACTCACGAGATGCATACTAAATATTATCTATGGCTCCAAAAAAATGAATAATTATTTTATTTCTTGAAATTTTGAAAAAATGTCAAAATCATGTATGAAAATGATGAAAATTTATCGCGTACAGCATTCTCGCAGTAAAATCTATAGATTTTTATCATTTTCATACATGATTTTGACATTTTTTCAAAATTTCAACGATAAAAAACAATTATTCATTTTTTTCAAAGTAATCTATGTTTTATATTTACATATTTTTAAAATTTTTAAGTGTGTTAATTTCTCAAAAAAATGGTTACTAAGGTACTAATTTTTTTACGCCACCATTTAAGTAGTTGGACCATCTATAAAAACCAGCGAAAAAAAATTGGAGTCGCCATTTAAAAAAAAATCAATGATGACGTCATTGTGCAAAAATAAATGACGTTATAAGTAAAACTTTTATGCCATAAAGTGACTAATTAAAAAATAAAATCGACGTGACCGAGCGTTTTTCTTGAAAACATTAAATAACGAAATTATGATTTTTGTTCCATACTTTATCACCACACTGTATATATATATATATATATATATATTATATATATATATATATATATATATATATATATTCTTGATGATGATATACGTTTAGTATCGAAACATCAAATTTTAATATAAAAATAAACAAAACCTATAGTTTCTTTTTATTTTAGTATAATGAGTTTTTTTTTTCACTATGTTATAGTTCAAAGTTTTACAAATATTTAAATTTCCACTTAATTGCAGTAAACTGATATATAATTAGAGAATTTAGTAAATTTGGAAAAATGTATTTATTTCGTCGCAGGCTCATAGTCTAATGGTTAAAATGTCTGCCGCAAAAGCAGGAAAATTGGGTTCAAATTTTTACAAATTTATTAAATTTTCTAATTAGTATATATTAGTTCAGTGCGATTAAGTAGAAATTAAATTATTTGAAAAACTGAGTCATCGCAGAAAAAATTGCTTTACTATATTATAGTGCAATTAAATATACATATCCCAAATATTTTTACACTTCCAGAAATAGATATAAACCAGAGTTATCTTTTAGTTCAAGATATAATCGACAGGGTGTGGACGATTGTCAAGTGTTATTTCCGCAGCGTTTCAACTTGCCCTGTCAAAGATGTGTACGATTGGATAGGAGTGAGTGTGTGTCTGCATCTCTCAATTTCTGCCAGTGACAGACCTCTATCTCTAACCAGGGCACTTAGTGCAGTATGATGCCTCATTGCACTTTGCACCTAAACTGATACGGCTGTATTTCATTGCCAGATGTTCAATCGAATACTGCCGGATTGGTAATGTGTTTTGGCAGTGATAAACGGATCCCTGATGTAAGAGGAGTGGCCATTCAGTATTTCAAAAAGTTGTTATAGGAAAGATACAGTTTGATTCGAAGTTATTAGAAAAATTATTGTTTTAATGTGGATATATTTCATGCGGTAAAGTAAATTATATTTATAAGTTTGAAATTCATTCATTTACTTTGATTATTAATAAATATTAATACAGGACTACAACCTAAAACCGTTTTATTTCAATATAATGAGTTCTGTAAGATTTTCTACTTTGAGTAACTTTGACAATTTTTTTTCTCTATATTTGCTCACTTTATTCAAAAATAAAAAATACGGGTCGTATTTAAAACTCTACACTGTAAAAACAAATAATACAATTTTACTATAAAAAATCTGTAATTTCATTTTAATATAAATATTCTGTATTTCTAATATTAATCACATTAAGTAACTAAAAATAACCTATTAAGTATGTAAAATTGCTTAAGATCTGCAAATTGCATCAAATCACTTAATGTAAAATTACATATTGTTGGTATAACTTCTTAAATTATGTAAAATTACAGCTTGCATATTAATATCTGTAATAATTGTAAAATACATCCTTTATGTAAATTTCCAAATGTATGTAATTATACCAGCAATAATATTACAGAAGTGAACAAATTTTACTTATTTATTAAAAATTCCTAATTCCAAATTTACTAAAATACTGTAAATTTATTAAAAAAACTGCAATAATTACATACATATGTACTTTTCCATTCCGTTGGTAATATCATATTACATAATGTTTGTAATAGTTCTGATATTATGCATTTTTAAATAATTATCATAGTGTCTCATGGTTTGTAGCTAAAATTATATAATTTCTTTTAGAGTGTAGTTATATTAAAAAAGAAAAAACAAAACAATTTACAGGATGGGCCTATTTATCATATGAACCGTAACATATATACTAAACTCTGAATACTTGTATGAAAGCACAACCAGAAAGCATATACAAACACAAATCTTCATTGCAATTAAACCGGAAACAATCAGAAGCGAAAACATTTCCGCTATTCGTAGTCCTTCGTCTAGATGGCTTTAATTCCGTTGCCTGATAAATGCGCGCGCGGGCAGCATTCAAATGATGCGTCGTTAGTGTGTGTGTACGGTGGCGCCAATTTACATTTAGGCCCCCTTTTAATTAACTGGAATTTCTTATACATTTCACGTGCAAAATACTCACTCCGTTCGAAACACATACGTTAGCTAGGATCCGAACGTAGAATCGGTCAGAATGCAAAGTGAACCCAGTGAGCCCCTCCAGCCAGCCAGCCAGCCAGCCACTACACACAAATCCGTTTAATGAAATTGAATTCGAAAGACGTGATTTGCGAAATTTACCCCGCGATAGACTAAAACTTAAACTAACCGAAGCAGGCGTTACGCTCGTGCGACTGAACAAACTGAGCTTTTGTTTGGATTTCAGTGTTACCTGACAACCGAACCTTTTCAGGACCTCAACTTAATACTGATAATTGTAGGTATATTGCGACGAGTCATGTTATTATTTTAACGAAAATTTAATATGGGTTTACAAACAGTAATGTACAAAATTATATAATATTTAATTTAATTTATTCGGTTAAAAATAAATTTATTTTTGTTTTTTAAACAATCATTTCTTTCGAATGTATATTTTATAAGAACAAACAAAACATACAGTTGAATTTTTTTGCATTATGTCTGCATAAACAAAAAAAAACAAGAAAACGGAAAAAGGGCCTAGACTACCCGACGAATGGATTGAATTTTTGAGATGTTTAAATATGAAATTCAATAACATGACATCTACAAACAGGACGACTTGATATCAAATAAAATACTTATGAAACAGACGTTGAAAAAACAACTGCCGCGAGCCCAAATGCCTCAACTATGAGAATTTCGTTTCTGCTTTTTATCAAAACAGCGGCGTATCGTCCCCTTTTTTTTTCTTGGCAGCAAAAATATTTATCATTTAATATACTTTTTGTGCGGCTACAAAAATCATTATATTATCACTGTGAAAGTTATTATTGTTTTTAATTATTAGAATGTGGTTTTTAAAAAAAATTTGTCTCAAACAGATAAGTTTATGTTTTAAAGTTTTGTTATTTAAATAAAAATAATAAATACCTTTTTGTTTCAGACGAATTTATGGTGATTGTAATGATTTCCTGAAAAAAAAATAAATGAATTATACATATTTTATTATAATTCTTATTGTATTTTCTATATCTATATAAAATTATATAGAAAATATACAAACGCAGACGCTTGCACAATGATATTTCACATTTTGACAATTTATTTATATCTAATCTGAAAATTGCATATTTATCAATGATAAATATTTACTGCTTCAACTAAATAAAACATTCTTAAAAAACTGTACACGTAAATATGAATTGATGGTAATACATAACCTAAATGAGAGTTTGACGTTTTTAATTCAGTTTCGCGTCGAAAATATATGAAAACTAGGACGTGTTTTAATTCATACATTTATTTATAATATAGATAAATGTATGAATAATATAGATTCTATATAAAAAGTCAGAACAAACTAAGCATGTGCGTGTATAAAATATTTTATACAGATTTCTATATAGAATCGAATAATGCATCGTATAATACAGAAAATTGTGTTTGTACAAAAAACTATAAATTTTTTTGTATATAAAATATACAACGTGCAAAGCCAGCAATAGAGTATAAATATCTTGCTGTATATTTTCACATTATATCTATATACCAAATAAAAAATCCTAAAATAATGTTCGGAGACTAAGAATAACAATAAGAAACAGATTGCAAATATAGTTAGAAATCTGAGTACGAAATATAACCGTTTGTAATACGAGTACATTAATTTCGAAGACCTACTAAAAAACAACAATTTCGCGTTGAAAGTTTTACAAAGTAAACACCGTCGAGAGCTTAATGAATAAAAAACGACGCTTTTTAAGCTTTCGCGCAGAGAGAAGAGAGAGAATATTGCGCGTTTTGTGTGTCGTTGTGTAGCTTGGCCGAAGCAAAAGCGCACGGATCGCGCTCTCGCAAAAACTTACGCCGAGAAACAAACTTAACCTAGCTTTGTTCCTGTTCGACCCCCTTAGAGTATTAACTTCTTTATATTTATGATCATTAGAATATTAAAAAGTTTCAATTTTCATAATGAATTTTAATGAATCCGACATTCCAAACCCCGCGCAAAACTTCCGGACTAAACTTGTATTCAATTTCCGCAGAGGTCCACACACACACACAATGATGTACCAGTGCAGCGCGGTTCTTGGCAAAGTCTTCAGCGACTGAAATTCTTATTCAAGTTGAAATAAGAAATTATAAAACATTTTCGCTGTCCTTTATGATAACATTTCAAACACAGTTAGATACGCTGTTCGTAAACTGAGTTAACACTTTTAAGTTTCAGAGTTAATCATATGCTCGGGTAATTTTTTTTTATCTAACTTGATTTTTAAATGAGTTTCAGAAATATATTATTTTCTTAAAATAAAAAAGTTTTCGGTTGAAATTCTGTTTAATTTTATATGAGAATTTGACGTTTCGATATATCAAACTTATATTATCATCAGGAAAAAATATACATATGAAACAAAACGCCACGTAGGCTTTGCGTTACTTGGAACACCCTGGGGTTTTCCAGAATCTAGTGACTTTTTCAATTTATATTATATTATAATCGATAAATCATTATTTAATGATATAAATTTCCCGTCAAAAGTTACTAGACTTAGTGTTATAAACCTTGTAACTAAAATGTAACTAAAACTAAATCCTAGATGTATTAAGTACCGCAAACTCAAAAAGTCATTAGATTCAGTACTACCAACCTTGCAAAATTGAAAAAAGGCACTAGATTCTGGAAAAACCCAGAAAATCTGAAGTGTCCCAAGTAACGCTAAGTCTATTCACATCCCTTTGGCGTGATTGTATATGTATGTATATAGATTTATTTTTAATTTATTAATCATTAATTTATTTGTCATTACTAATTCTAGTTACATAATCTAATTTCAAATTTAATTTTATACAAATGATCCACAAAATTTGATATCTCGAATTACAAAATATCTAAAGCAATATTCCAAACACCATCAGCATTATTTTCCCCGGTGATTTAATTGTAAGAACCTCAAACTTCCCCATCTATATCTGGTATCCATCCAATGTTTAAGTTGCAGAAGCGAGCTAGTATGAGGTGAAACATAATAACAATAATAATGAAATAAATCGCGTAATTTACGCACATTGCGCGGCGCGGCTCATCTACGCGCTAATTAACCAGAACGGGAACGCGTTTGCGTCAGTTCATTTTGCGGTATCAAACTCGTTCTTCCCTTCTTCGTCAACCCTCTTCCTTAGTAATCCCAAGGCACCCCTACGTTTTCATATTTTATTTCGTCTCCACCACCTTTACGAACGGAAGAAATTCGTTAAGAATCAGCATTGTTACGTAAAATATTTTTTCACTTTTATGTTTTTTTTTTTTGGAGAATTGTAATTTGAGACATGAAATTTTGTAGATTATATTGAAATTGTTTATTTCAACAATAAGAGGGCAGTAGAAAATAAAGAAAACTACATCAAATCTAATTTAACAAACATTTATACAAATTTCTAGGTTTTAAATGAAAAATATCAACTGAAGGAGTGATATAACTGAGAAAGTGGTTTACGTGAGCGAATATTTCCAAGTAGTAAGAATAAAAAAGTATGTATGTGAGGTATCATGAATGTGTATAAAACTAAAGTTAAATAGAACTGTTTTAAGTTAAAGTTCTGTATTAATATTTATTTATAATCTTCGGCTGTCATATTGAAATTTTCTAAGTTAAGTTAATTGATAGCATTGTTTTTGTTGCTCGAATTTATATTTTATTCATGAAAATGTATAAATAAGTACAAGAAAAGTAATGTACACCGCCCAAACTGCACCAGAAACTGCATATTGGACTAATAAATCACGGTCAAGTGAATTTGACATATGTGACAGCCATATTAAAAATTATTAAGTCAAGTTAAGTTAATTGATAATCGCATTGTTTATTTTCCTTTCAAATTGAATTCGATTATTGAAAATGTGTGAAGAAGTGATCAAAACCACATTAATTCTTACAAACTATTTAACAAATATAAATAATATTCACATATACAACAAATTTTACAACTGTTAGTAAGATTAAAGATACTTGGTATGTATTTTTGTTGATTTTAGTTTCGTTTTGAAACTAACACTAGGAAGAAACTTTAAAACTTGAAGAAAATTAGCATATCTCAAATGTTTTGTCTCGATTGCAAGTATTTGGGCTCAATACAATAAAGATCACATTCTGCTCTTCGTAACATAATTATACATTAAAAGCTTCTCAAGTATTTTTATAAAAAAAATCTGTACATATAAAATCTACTAAACATTTATGAATATGTAATTATTAATTAAAAACTACATTACACTTTTTGTTTTGTTATTGTGTAACATATTTAATTTAATTATATTATACAATAATTAATATAGTGTAAATTCTACTTATTAACAAAAAGTTATTTAATTAAAACATTAAAAAATTGTAGCATTATGTATAAAATATATATTTTTAAATTTTATTTTTATATGGAATAATTATTTAAAAAAATATTTTATGAAAATCATTTTTGCATTATTTGATATACTTACTAACATTTAGTTAAAATAAAATTAAAAATAATATCTCTAGTAGATACAAAACTCAACCGTGTAAATTTAAAAAGTCGACGAGATAAAACAGTGGATATCAACATTTTTTCTAAATTATATTTTAATATTATAGTGTTTATAATTTTCCAGCTTTAGTAAATATGTAAAAAAAATTAATACAAAAATAGTATATTATGTTACAAATAGCAGAAAGCCATCTTTATTGTGTTGAGCCTAGATACTTGCAGCCGAGGCTAAGTATTCTGCTCGAAGTGATATAATATGCTGTTTTTCTTGAAGCTTTATAAACGAAACTAAACTAAAAATAAATAAAAATACATATCAAGTAACAATAACCTTAGTATCAATTGTAGAATAGTATTTATATTTGTTACATAATTTGCCAGAATTAAAATAAAACGGCTTTAGGTTGTAGTTCTGTATTAATCAACTTATTGTTATATACAAATAAAATTTGCAGTATGTAAACAGAACATAGAAAATGTTATCTTTTTCTTTATAAATTTCTATTGCTTCTTTAATCAATCTACTGTTGATACTGATGGGTCTTGCAATAATAATCAGAAATAATCAATTAGCTTAACTAGACTTAATAATTTTGAATATAGCCGTCGGAGATGTTAAATTAAATACACTTGACCCAGTTTCTTTGGTCGAATATGCAGTTTCTGACAAATTGTACAGATTGCATTTTTGTGCTCAGATTTCAAAATATTTAGAAATCCGTTAATCCAAACACCAGTCCATCAGTCTTGACCTTACACCTTCAATCAGAATATCAATCTTCGATCTGAATGATCGTGTAAGGCTCGCTTAAAAAAGTGGTTTGACATTCACTGACGCATCTAGCAAATACCGAGCGTTTAATAAAAAATAAATAAAAAAAACATCAGAGTTCATTTTATCTGTAAAGTGCTCATTAGTAGTAAACGAGATCCCTACACACATATACAGGATAAGTCGTAAAATACGGCAGTAGGATCGTGTCTCTCGTCCAGCTCTAATTGTAGCGAAATACATTATAGCACAGACAGATATGAGTTCTAATTTAATTCGGGCACATCAAAGCAAATTATCCATCTCAATTATGTTAATAAATGTTGTATATATAAATGTACTCGCGGACTACAAGTCTCTCCACTTTCTAGTTTTTTATATTTGTTTTTAGATATTTTATTTTTCGCAATTATGAGGTGTAATATAAATAGCCAGGCACTTATCCGGAAAACGAGAGATTATTAAGTAATTTATGTTATTAGTTACTGGAGTGGACAATGCTGAGTCGGGCAAAAAATTACTCCTATACATCATCATTATCATTAAGAACATAGGGGCTATATGCTCGAAAAGCTGAACATATAATTTCTTAATAATTTTAACTAGAGCGGGTCATTAGCCAACAGCCAAGCAAATAACTTAAAGCTTATAGTGAGTTCCAAACCACAGATTTTAATACCGGAAATAATATATAATTTAATTTTTGGTATGAGCGGGGCCTGAATCAGGGACCTTTGGGGTCTGAATTCAACACACTACCACTGGACTACGGCTGCCAGTGTTACTTTAAATGCATGTCAAATTATCATTTTTAAAATAAATTATCACATACGTAGATAAATAAAAAAATATAACTGATTGAATTCCGTCTATTATTTATTTTTTATTAAATTTTACCAGTCGAATATTTTCCAATTTAATTAAATATTATGTTTTATATTCTCCATACATAATTCTTAAAAAAAAAGAATATAGTCGTCTGAGCACTGAATTTTTCAGTTTTATTTCGAACAAAATTTAGATTTGACTACGAAATCCAGTGATTGACTATTTGGTTGATGACACGATGTTAACTGATAATGTATTTAACAATGTTGTATATAATTAGCTAGATAACTAGATGATGAAACAATCTACTTGCCCAATTCGGTGTTTTCAACCGTATGCAAATCGTGAAAGTTGACGCAAAAAAGTTTAAAATAGTAAAGTTTAGATTTGATGCAGTTAGTATGAATTACGTAGTCCGCTAGTTTTGACCCGTTAACAACTTTTGTTAATGTTATAAATGCTTATATAACGTAAAAATAAAGTTTTCAACCCCTGCTGTACTGTAGCTGACTGAGTCGACCCGACACGACTGCTGCGTTAAACTTATAATGATGTTTCATGACATTTTTATTACACAAGTAATGCGGTCCTCTATTATTTTATATTATACATACATACATACATACACAATCACGCCATGTACCCAAAAGGGTGTGGCACAAACTCTTTTCAACATCCCGAAATCAGTCGCCTCCAAACATTCCTATCCAAACAAGCAACTTTCGCTTCATCCACATTCATAATTCCTCTCATACATGCTCTTTTATTCCTACTACTTTGAAACTTTCGCTCACGCAAAACACTCTCAATCATACCATTCCAACTACTCATCGGACGTCCACGCAAACGTATACCATCAAAATCATTCAAATAAATCTTTTTAACCAAACGTTCATTAGACATTCGCTCAACATGTCCGAACCATCTTAACTGACTAACACCAACTTTTGCTACAACATTCTTTTCAATTTCACACTCATCATACACTAATCTATTTCGTACCCGATCTCTCTTATTAACACCACATACCCCACGTAAAAATCTCATTTCCACAGCAGTCATTTTCCGTTTATGCTTTTGCAACCAAACCCAACATTCACTACTATACATCAATGTAGGCACCAAAACTGCATTATATACACTCAAACGGGCTTCTTTGGAAACATTTACATTCCTAGCAAAAGTTCCCAAAGCACCCAAAACCTTACAACCAGCATTTACTCTCCTTTCAATTTCACGATCAAAACGGCCATCTCTAGTTAGCAAACTACCCAAATACACAAATTCATCTACCTGCTCTAAACGTGCACCATCAATATATACATTACATTTAGTCATCAAGTCACCCTTCTCAAAAACTAAAACTTTGCATTTATCTACATTCAACACAAGATTCATATCTTTACCAACAACATTAATTCTATCAATCATCCTTCTCAGTTGTTCTTCAGATTCAGCCAAAACTACCACGTCATCAGCATACGCTAAAGCAGGTACACGACAATCACCTATTTGTAAACCATCATTACCACAGAAAGCTTTCCGAAGAAGGACATCCATATATAAATTAAATAGCCAAGGAGACATTACACAGCCCTGTTTCACGCCTACATCTATACGAAACCAATCACTTAAAAAACCATCAACTCGTACAGCAGCTTCACTTCCATCATACAGAGCTTGAATTGCTCCTAAAAGATTACCATTAACACCGTACTCGCGAAGCACATCCCACAAGATTTCCCGAAGAACACTGTCATAAGCTTTCCTTAAATCGAGAAAGCCACAAAACACTTTTTTATTTTTGTCAAGTGACTTTTCGACAATCATACGAAGAGCAAACAATTGATCCACACATCCTCTCTCTGGCAAAAATCCACCCTGAACGTCACTAATTTTTGAAATAGTTAGTGCTCTAACTTTATGAATTAATATTTTACCAAATAATTTACCGGGAACACTCAGAAGACTAATCGCTCGAAAATTAGTACATTCACTTGAACTGCCTTTACCTTTAAATAAAGGGCAAATGACAGCTCGTTTCCAATCATCAGGAACCACACAACGCTTTAAACATAAACGAAATATAAAAACTAACCATTCAAATACTTTTTCACCCCCATACTTCAGCATTTCATTAGTAATTCCATCCATACCGGGAGACTTACCACATTTTACACGCATTAAAGCATCACTCACATCACTTTCATCAATGTCATATTCAACCTCACTTCGATTCAAAATTACAGAAACATAATTCATTGCCTCATTATTATTACTACCATATAAATCTTTAAAAAATTCACACCACCTATTTCTTACATCCAACTCATTCCACAATAAATCACCACTTGCACTTTTAACCGCCTTAACGGTTTTCACACTACCACCTTTCATTCTCTTCACGTTCTGCCAAAACATTCGCCTATTCATACTGAAATCAGTCGTCAACCTTTCACTCATTCTCTCTTCCATTTCTTTTTTGCAATTATTAACTAGTCTTTTAACACATTTATTCTTTTCCTTGTATTCACGATAACGTTCAACACATAAACTACTAGGCAAATCTTTAACACACAAATAATTCAAATAAGCGTCCTTTTTCTCAGCAACTGCTTCTTTCAACTGATCATTCCACCATGCATTCTTCGGACACGTGCCTAATATTCTTTCACCACACACTTCTTTCGCACACTGAATTATACGATCCTTAAATTCATCCCAAATTTCATTTACATCGCATTCATAATTAGTTTTACACGCAGGAAAATTATCATTAATTTTTTGCACATACTCATCTCTAGCATTTTCACATTGAAGAACACTGGATTTCACTTGAAACATTTTACCAGTTATTCTTTTCCTCATACGCCAACCAACATTTAAACGTATACGCGAAACCACTAAATAGTGATCATTAGTACCAAGTTCAGCACCACGTTTAACACGTGTGTCAATAACCAAACTTTTCAATCGATCATCATACATAATAAAATCAATTACACTACGTCTATTTTCTAGAACATTCTCCCAGGTATAAATATGGGAAAGTTTATGCTTAAAAAAGGTATTAGAAATGAAGACATTACGTTCTAAGCAAAAAGATAACACTCTCTCACCATTATCATTAACTCTACTATCTCCAAACGTACCCAAGGTATTCCCAGTTATACTACGTTTTACACCTACCCAACCATTTAAATCACCACATACAATCAATTTCTCTCCAGCGTCAACAGAGTCAGCCACACTATTTAAATCATTCCAAAACTGATTTTTTTCAATATCATAAGCAGAATCAGTTGGCCCATAAACAGACACAACCAAAACCCTGTGCAAACCTACCTTCATTCGTAACCAAAGAATTCTCGAAGAAATACAAGCATAACTTCTTACAAACGGCTTCATTCTCTCGCTTACAAGTACACCAACACCCTGACATGCTCTTACACTCATACTGACGCCCGACCACAAACAAAAAATACCATTTTTCTCTTCCTCACAAAAACATTTCCTTTTTGTTTCACTTACACATAAAACATCAATACTATAAACACGCATTAACTCCATCAATTCATCCTCTTTCCCATTTATTCCTCTTACATTCCAAGTAGCAAACCTACATTCTTCCTGCCATTTTTTCATTTCTTTCAAATTGAAAAGAGTTCTCTTGGTAAATAATAAGGTTGTGGCAGCTTACCAAACTAGTCCACTAGTCCATTTTATATTATGAAGATTGTTAATGAAATATTTTTAGTTAACTCATAGTGAAGTATATTAAAAGTACTAATTGCTTTTTCACATTTAGTTCTTTTATATATTTCTGAGGGTACTTTAAGTACGAGTAAGCAGTTTTTAATATAATTAATTTGTAAAATAACGCGAAAGTATGAAAACAGAAAATGTAGAAAATAAATAGAAAATTATAAATGTAGTTACAGAATTTTAATTTGTTTAGTACAAGACTCAATAAGTACACATAATATTTATAAAAAAGTTTTGTTTTTAACTGTTTTTAATTATAATGGTTTTCAAGTAAATTTTCTGATTTTATTTTGTTATCTATATGTTTGCGTGGATGTCCGATGAGTAGATGGAGGGTGATATGATTGAGAGAGTGATTTGCGTGAGCGAATGTTTTCAAGTAGTTGGATTGTCTATATATGTATGTAATTAGATAATATTAATATTTTTTATTTAAATACACTTGGTGTATATGTTAAATTATTTTTTATTTTTTATATGTTTGACGAAAACTAATTCCTGCTTGCATGAAAAGAGTTTGTGCCACATCCTTATGAGTACAAGGTGAAATCGGTTAACCGTAACCTTAAAATACTTAATACCGTTTTATTTTGGAAACAAAATCGAAATACCAAATTATTTTTATATATAACGTATATTTCATAAAATTAAAACTTTGTTATCAAAGATAATTGTTAAACAATTTCAAAACAGATAAAAAAAATTATATCTTTATTTCAAAATTAAAAAAAATATATACTATTTTATAACCTATTTTGATTAATTTTGATTTTCTGAAAATAAATCAAAATAAATGTTAATAATTTTAAAATTTAGTCACATAAAATTTTTTTACTACAAAAATCTTTCAGAACTCATTATATTAAAAAATAAATTTACAGTTTGACAAAAAACATATAAAAATAAAACTGCTTTAGGTTAATGTTCTTTCTTAATATTTATTTATAATTAAATATTAATAAAGAACTTTAACTTAAAACAGTTTTATTTTAATATAACAAGTTCTAAAAGATTTTTTACTTTGTTAAAAAATATATACTATACAATATTTACACAGTTTTGTTTTATAAAATTATCCGTAAAATGTACTGAATAAAAAAAACTGTTAAAGAATAAAAACCGATACTGGTTAACCGTTTAACCAATCGGTTATCGGTTACATGTCCTGAATTAAATATAAAAACAGTAAATTACAATATCCTAAACTGAATTAACATTAGTAACGAAAATTTATTGCTGGCCAACTTCATCAACTGACTCTCTTTCTCTCTCTCACTCCACTTTTGTTCTATGCTATCATTTGATAGTGGCAGAGCACGAGAAAGACAAAATGCGATCGTGTAACTGTGTGTTGGTCTTGGGTAGGGCGAATATATCTCTAGGGAAATTTTATGAATAAGAAAAGGGCGGATGGGAGCGGGTCCTTGTTAAGATGGGCACGCGACATGAATTTCCAGTTCCCGCCAAAGACACAACGTCGACGACTAGAAGGTTGTCGTATCAAACGGACGCCAAGACGACGCTTTACTGCCTTTGTCACGGTGTTGTTTGCTTAGCGCCCGCGAAAGCATATATAGGAATGAAACTGAAACAGTGGCGTAGGTTGTCGGATATGTTTTAGAAGTTATTAAAGTTATAATTCATTCCATAATTAGTTTAAGGGCCGAATTTATAATTGACGAATAAATTATGTTATATCTATAAAAAATATAAATTTATTTATTTAATAATAATTTGTTAGCAGAATGAAATAATATTTATATAGTAAAAAATCTTTTAGAACTCATTATATTAAAATATAACTGCTTTAGATTAAAGATGAAACTCAACGTTTGTCTTCATCAGGATAAATGATATAAATGATATTACGTTAAATAACAGAACATAGAATCAAGTTACTAGGTTACAAAATATTATAGATTTTTAATAACCGGATGTCAAATTTTATTTAACTCAGTGCCTTCACAGTGATTGATGTTATCCTTTCCTTTATAAATTTCTATTGCTTTTCTATTTCTATTGCGCAAACTTTTTCCATTATCTCGAAATCAGTTTCCTCTAAACATCCCTTCCAGACAAGCAACTTTAGCTTCATCCGCATTCATAATTCCTCTCATACATGCTCTTCTATTCTTACTACTAGGAGACTTTCGCTCACGCAAGCCATTCTCTTAATCATACCACTCCATCTATTCATCGGACGTCCATGCAAACGTATAGCTTCAAAATTATTCATATAAATTTTTTAAATCAAACGTTTATTAGGCATTTGCTCAATATGTCCGAATCATCTTAACTGACTACCATCGAACTTTTGCAACAACATTTTGTTCAATTTCACACTCATCATACACTAATCTATTTCATACCCTATATGTAAAAAAACGGATAAATCTAATATAATATTTTGGAAAAATGTTTCTAAGACATCTTCTCAAAAAATATTAGTAATTACTATCATTTAATATAATACAATTAAAATCTATGTAAACTGAACTAAAAATAATATAAAAAAGAATGCAAAACTGCGCTTGTGGCAAAATAAGGATACGTTTGTATCAAACCAGTATTGTCCTTCCGAGTACAATATTGACGGAAAGAGGACAAGCTGTTTGTGGTTATTGGTACTAGGATATTTGGCATCGTTCGAAATTCGAAAAAATGATCATATTTCTGCTGAAAACGAAAATCGCGCTTGCCTTACCCGTTCGATAAAAACTTACGGCCGGCCCCCAGTTTACATTTTGCCGATACTCTATGTATCTTGTTTTTCGTTCTATCATAAACGAAATTTATTTTGACAGAAATTTCACTTATTTTTACACATTTGTTTCTATAGACGGGTCTTTTGTAACTGTTTCTATTGCGGCATAAAACTATATTGAAATGGAACATAACCATTTTTGTGTGAAAAAGCTGTGTTTACTGGTCATATTTTATTTGTAAATGTAAGTTGATTTTCAAGCTCTATCTTTGATTCTATTATTATTTATACTCTATTTATCTAAGTTTATTCATTTAGCATATGCTAATAATAGTATTATAAAATGAATACAACTTTGTTTTCAACTTTCGTTTGATAGATATCAATAAATCAAACTTTTTTTATATCTGTTGATCAGTTATTTGACATATTTAAACCACTAACAAATATTGACTTGGTTTTTGATAATTGATGAACTTGACAAGTACAATAATTATGTGTCTCGTACACGTATTTTATATTTGTTATTTGTTAACATTTTGTGAATAAAAATAAGTACATTGTAGTTGACAATTTTTTTAATATTTAACCATTCCATATGGTTAATGCTTGTCAGTATACTACACTTCAAAATTACTTTCATAGCACGATTTTGAATAATAATAACATTTTATAATAATAATTTACAATATTAATATTAATTTTTTTTTATTACAGTAGTATTTCTTTCTGTGAAATATCAGCAAAATAAAAATAATAATCAAATTAAAGTTTAAGTGAAAATAAACACTGCAATTTTCAATTAACTTAACTTAACACAATAATTTTAAATACACCTGACGTTGTAAAATTATGTTTGGTGCTGCCAACAGTGGTATATATTATAGTAATTAACTGCTGTATAATAATGTCATTATTGTACAAGTAACATGACCTCTTTCTACATAGGAAATATGGTAGCATAATATTAATATTATGATACGAAAGTATCTTTTAAAATGATTTCATTGTAAACTACATCCATTATACATAGAACCATCAAACAGATACAATATCATAAAATCTCCTGCTTGGTGGCTAAACCAAGACCAACAATATCATACACTGTACTATACCGCATTCTATAATTAAAGTAATAAATATCCGTGCATGTCAACGGGAATGCAATGTAACACACAAGTTTCATCTTCAGCACTTCAGGATATACTTCAGGCGTTCAGCAGGAGCTGAAACCCTTCCCAGTCTCCTGCTAGCGAACCTCGCGCGCACCGAAATGAAAACACAAGCTGTGCGGCGCAGCAATCCAGTGGCGTTCGTCGGTTCGAGGGGGCGAGCATCCGAAACGATAAGCACTGAATAAATCATGACTGGGCGGGGGGCGGGGGCGTAAACAGGAAAAATAAGAATGAAATGCTATAGTCTGTCCTCCCCGGCAGTTATCAGTGACATCTGGTGGTAAATAGTTGAAACTGTTATTTGAATTGTTGTTTATTAGCGGATTTATTAAAGTAAAAATAATATGTGCTTTTTTTGTAAGTAGAAAAAAATGTAGCGACGGCTTTTGGCTTTAGATTTGATAAAAACATTATTTTGAGCTGTAGGTAAAGATCACTTTGATCGGTGATCTTTTGACCACTGAGTATGTTGAGTATTTTTGTGTAACCTTAGATCACTGATTAGGACTTTGGCTTTATCCTTTGCTACTGATGATACATGCGATTGGTGAAAATGTGCATATCTATATTGAAAATATTTGAAATTGCGTTTCATAATTAATATAATTTAAATTATTTGAATATTTTTCGCACTGTCAGTACTACATAATTCAAATATTTTTCATATAGAGAAATTATAAATAATTCAATTACATATATATATATATATATATATATATATATATATATATATATATATATATATATAAAAATTATATTGCTATTGAAATTAGCTACACGCATATTTTGCACTATATTATTTCAATCAGGTTAAAAATAATTATAAATTTATTAAATATTTGCTTTGTTTTATATATATATATATATATATAATTAGTTATCAATATTATTAATATAAAATACAAATATATTATTATTATTGAATATAATGTATTTCATACTCGTAATATTTGACGAGAAAATAATGCGAGAAATTTGTTTTCTACGATCATTAAAATATAAGCACTTTTTCTCAGAATTTAATGAATTTAAAAGATGCTAATATATATTACGATAGTGCAAAAAGTAATTTAAAAATATTATTGAATACTGCATGCAACACATGCGCAATCGTATCAAAAAAAGGTGAATTAAAGTCAAATGTTTTTAATGCATTATACGTAAAATTTACTTCTAATTTCGATGATAAAATTAAAAAAAATTGCTATGGCCACCACAAAACCGATCGTCATCGTATTAAATAAATTTATAAAATATGAAAAATTATAAAAACATTATTTAGCTGTATCGAAAAATATTCCAAATATAAGTTGTTAGTTTAGCAACTTTTTTCGAAATATTCGTAAAACAAATAAAAATGACATTAGTAAATTACCACTTCTGATTCGCAGATCTTTACTAAAAGTTGGTCAAACTGAGACATTCACTTTCGAAGCTTTAAGCTTTAAGCTTCATATTTAATATGATATTTTATAATAATCCGTTCAGCTGAATTTGCTCTACACGTGTCCACAGACGGACGATCACGATAAAAACAGTTGATTCGTATTACTATAAGCCTAATTCGTGCTTATCTGTAAAAATCTCGCTATTTTAAATTTGGTATAATTACAATACCTCCTTTATCATATGTGATATGACGATCGGTAAAAAGCGATGAATAATTTACTATAAATACGATTACGACTGAGTTAAAACTAAATCCGAATTGTAATAAAAATATTTTCCCAATTTAATGCGTTTTATATTAGTTGACAGTGACAGAAAAATATCTAGTTTTAGTATGAAAAAAGACGAAAAAAAGCTCATAGTACATTACTGTCGTAAAGCGTCATGAAAAAACCTAAAGCTCTATCATAGCAAATCGTTTTATGAGCTTTGTTTTGTCATATGAAACGTAATATCTTACAATAACTATGAAGCTAGCTATGAAATCCAACTGCTAGATAATCTAACTACATACACGTCAGTTTTTATCTTTTTTATTTCGCATTTTTTTACTAGTTTAAATTTTACCAGATTTTATTAGATTCAAATATATGGTAAAATAACATAGTAAAAAATCGTTCAGAACTCATTATATTAAAATAAAAAAACATACGGCTTAAGTTCTGTATATATTTTATTTAAATATCGACATTTCGATACATTTTAATCTAGTTACTCTGTTACCTAGTAATTTGTTTCTATGTTTTGTCTGTTTATTATTTATGTCATTTATATTATTTTTCCTGATAAAGATATACACTGAGTATATTGAAACGTCAATATTTAAATAAAATATATACAGAACTTAATCCTAAAGCTTTTTTATTTTAATACAGTAAAATATTTTATTAATCATTATATGTTTATTTAAATAAAGAAACAAATGAAAATATAAAACGTTAAAATGTAACTCTTATTTACATTAAATTCAGAAAACGTCAAATTATGAAATTTGTATTTTGTGTATTTTATAACGAATATAAAATTAAAAAAAAACAACATATTTTTGTCATTTTTATACCAGTAGCGTTGTTGAATTTTAAAATTTAGCTTTTTAATTAAAAAGAAAAACAAATAAATATATATTTAGATTTGTTTTATATTTTCTCGAAAATAAAAACAAACAAATTTTTCGAATTAAATATTTTTTTGTCTATTTTATAAATCATATTTTTATTTAAAAAAATAAAAATATGTGTTTGTTTGTTATAAAATAAAATCATTTGAATTAATTTTTATGACTCAATAATTGTTAAAAAAAAGAGGCAATCCTTTAAAACAAAACAATTTTCACAAAACAAAAAAACTATACTTCAAAAAACTCTAGTAAAACAATAGTCCTGTAAGAGAACATTTAATTACAATAAAACTGCTTTAGGTTAATGTTCTGTATTAATATTTATTTAAAATCGACGTTTTGACAAAACTCAACGTCCGTCTTCATCAGGATAATGTCATTTGTATCAGTTTTTTCCTGATGAAGTCGAGCGTTGGGTTTGGTCGAAACGTTAATTATAAATAAAATAATTTTGACAAAACTTGAACCTTAAGCAATTTCATTTTATATAATGAGTTCTGAAATATTTTTTTACTATGCTAGTAGTCACAATTATGTTTAGCATTTAAAAATATTTTTAAAAGTGCTTTATTTTTCCATGTATTTATTATATACATATATATATATATATATATTTTCTGACTGTGTGGCCTTACATATTAAATATTTTAAGGTTCTAATATTTGTATAAATAATTAATTACACTTAATTTTAATAAGTATATTGTGTGTTCTTCATTAGACGATGAGTGATTTATAATTTTATGGGATAATATGAGATGAGATGAGATAAGATGAAATAATATAATATATTAATAAAGAGTTAAAAAAATGTTATTGCTTAAATAGCTATTTTTCGAAACGGAACATAAGATTGTAATCTGTATTATAACATCGGGTACAAATTTTTAATTAAATCAATAACTGAAAATCAAACGACACATTGACAAAAAAAAATATAATTACCACACAAACAATACATCGGAAAGCCTGTTATCGTAATTTCAAAATCTTGTACCGCTGTCACAGTATTATCAATTGTCTATAGATAGATTCGTACAATACAAAAGGATTCATTTCGTTGTACAAAGATATCAGCGTTCCGCCCTTCTCGTTTCGGCAAAATCGTGGGTAATATACGATGCTGGGGAGAGGGGAATCCCCTCAGTTCGATTATTTGATAATTTGGGTTTGTTTTTGTATTATGGCAAAAGGGCGTCGCATTAAATTGTGCGGCGCCACTCGCATTCGTTCGCCAATCGCTTGAAACAATAGACAATCGACGTGGAAATTTACACGCGCCTAGGGAGAATACAAAAATCCCTAATTATCTTTTGCTACCAATACCGTATTACGAGTGGTACTGTGATAATATTGCAATATATATTATTTGTGATTTTTTCGTTTATTTATACTGAGTGATTCATTGAGAATGGAAAATTTTGTAGAAAACAATATATTTTTTAAGTTATAGTTTTTATTTTTGCTTAAATCGCCATTAATTTATTTTGATAAACTAATGAAATCATTAGTTATTTTTTTTTAATGAAGAAAAATGCATTTTTATTTATAATTTAGTCACCACTAATATTATTGGTTAATGTTGTTAGCAACGTTATTAAAACTTATCAGCTTTGTTACAAAAATTGGAGTTATTATAACTTTAAATAATATATTTTTAATTACATTATTTATTCGGAACTATCTCTGATAAACAATGCAAAATTATATTAAATTTTAAATTATTTTGCTTCGTAAAATATATTTATGTATAGTTTAAATTTATTATTAATATGTCATATAACCTAGATGAAATAGAAATTTTATTTTTATTTAATATAAAAGTCCGAAACAATTTTATAAATAATATATTTGTTTTATTTTCATCTATATGCTGTCGTATCTACATTTTTTAGTTATTAATTTTCACCATATTACAAAAACACATAAAAATTTTCGTTTATCACAAATATTTCAATAAAAAAATGCAAATCGAATATTGTCTATTATGGGTTATTTTCGCGAAGTTTTTTAATTAAAAGAATTTAATTTTGTACTGGTCGCAGGTTTCAATATTTGGGTGTTATGTTGGTATGTCCACAGAAAATTACTTTTTTAATTATTTTTTTTTTGTAATTTGTGTGTTTAATTTGTTTAATTTGAAACTATTTTTATAACTAGACTGTATTTTCATAAATTTTGAAAGTATACATTTTTATTGTATACAAAGTACAAGAATGACTTCACGTATTCGTAGAATATTATGTTACAAAATTTAGTACGTAATGGTATTACGATATGTCCAATTGAAGTAAAATATTGGAAGTAAAATAGCACTTCTGGTTAAACCAAAAGTTAAATCTACCGTCGTCCCCCTGACATGTCCGAGTTGTCCCCAGCCCTGAAAACCGCCCATGGCCGAGTTGTCCCCCAAACTTTCAAATTTTGCCTGAGGTGAAAAAGGTAAAATCTCTTCGTACGTGTGTACCAGTTCTCAAAAACTATAGTTTGGATACTTTCCACTATAAATTAGATACTTTGCACTTTGTACAACCTAAACATTAATTTAAATAATTTGAACGTATCTCGGACAGTTCTCAAAATCCCTGTAAATAGTTCTCAATATTTTAAAAATAAATATTCTCAATTTGATGAAATGAGCAAAATCAGAATATCGATTCTACATAATCATAAATTCAATTTTTTTATGAACATACCGTGTATATATCACACAATTTTTTTTGGGGGGTATTAAAATTTCCATACGTCGTACTTCAGTCCAAAATTACATGAAATAATAAATTCAAAAACATAGTATTTTTCCGCACAACACAGCTCATAAATTTCATGCAGGCAAAAATTTTTTTGTCGACACCACACACCAAATGCTGTCAAAATATATTTATTATCAAAGGAAACATTTATCAAAATTTCAGCCACGATATCGTTTACACACAGACAGACAGCACGTACACACGTATAAACAATCAATATCAATAATAAACGATCTAAAAAAAAAAAAAACAATAAATGACACATTCAGTATTTTTAATTGTTGCTTCGCACATTATCAATCAATTTCGGAAACAAAACCGGAGTTGGAAGGATTCATTCACATTGGATAAAATTGCTGATACCAATATCACATTTAAAAGAAAAGAAAAGGGGTATAGTATTCGGTACAGTATCTGTAACATTGTTCAAAATTATAACAAAATAGATGACAAATCTGAACTTAGTTTGTGAGGTTGTATATGTGTGCATCGTCAGTTAGACAGTTTAACAAATTTTGATAAAATTTTCAGACTAGGTTATTTAGTGCCCAAAATGTGCTTTTATTTTTTTAACTTTTCGGGTAAAATATTATTAAAGTTCATTATGGCTACATTATTTATCCGAATTCAATCAAATTTTCACAAAAAATTCTTCTAGTATCCACATAAATTTTATAATCTTATTAATATAGTGTTGCCAGCTTTTCGAAAAAAAAAATTACTAAAGTTTTTTAAAATTCATTACGGCTACATTATAAAGAGCTTATAAATATGTAAATGTAAATAAACTGTATCAGTTCATTATATACAAATAACAATAATTAATTCTAAAATAAAACTGCTTGAGATTAAAGTTCTGTATTAATATTTATTTAAAATCGACGTTTCGACGAAACTCAACTTAACGGACGTTGAGTTACGTCAAAACGTTGATTTTAAATAAATATTAATACAGAACTTTAAACTCAAGCAATTTTATTTTAATATTCTGAAAAAAATTTTACTATGTAATTAATTAATTCTGTTATTGTTAGTTAAACATAATCGATTCATTCTTATTGTGACTGAATCTCTATATAAAATAAATAAATAACCACAAAATATGACATATCCTCCCACTCTGAATTCACGGGGCAAAAACAATGAAGTCAAATGCCCACCCATTTGCGATATACTCTCGCGACAAACTCACCCCCTCACCCCCTCATCCCTTGGTACATTCAAATCAGTGCCTCTGATTTTATTTATTGCCAAACTTTAATTCTGGCTAACCCAAAATGGGATGAACTTGATCTCTTTGTGAAATACGCGCATTCATTTTCGGTTCGGGCGGCGTATATGATTTAGTGACAGCTACCCACAAACTGAATTACCCGGATTGCATGTAAATTTTATATTTGTGGCCGCCCTGCCGAACCGATTTTAGTTCTCTGGGTGCGATATTTGTTACACATACATTCGAATCGCAGCTAAATTCATTTGTCTGGACGGTTAATAATTTGTCGAAATGTGACCAGAAAAGGTTGCGCTGAGTTTAGGGGTTAGTTTGGAATTTGGATCGTTTTTCAATTTTCTAGGTTATGTGAGATTTTGGTTGAGACATATTTTGTTTTACGTATTATTAATGAATAGTTTGCGGATTGCAGAGTAATATAATAAATATTATTGAAAAATTTATTGTTAATAAAATATTTGGGTTTGCTGATTTTTTTAAATTATTTTTGAATTGATGTTTAGACGTCAATAGAGTACTTGCATATTTTCAATATGAAAGATTGATTAAAGTAATATTTAGTTTTTGTTTTACATTTTGTTTGACTTAAGACGTTTAATCAAACCGCACTGAAAATTATTACATTATGAAAATTTTAATTACTGATAGTTTTAACAAATATGTTAATTTCCACTTAATTACAGTGAACTAATATATAATTAAATAATTTAATAAATTTGGAAAAATGTATTGGCTTCGCTGGGATTCAAACCCGGGACCTCTTACTTTCGCGGTAATTGTCCTAACCACTAGACTATTATTAATTTAATGTACATATGTACACTTATTCAAGTGGAGCTGTACATGATATTCATACATAATTTTATTGTACTTACAGATTTATGTTTGCGTGGACGTATGATGAATAGTTGGAGTAGTTTGATTGAGAGAGTTTTGCGTGAGCGAAAGTTTCCAAATAGTAGGAACAGAAGAGAATGTATGAGAAGAATTATGAAGGTAGATGAAGCTAAAGTTACTTGTTTGGAGGAAACTGATTTTGGGATAATGAGTTTGTGTCACACCATTTTGGGTACATGGCGTGATTGTTTATGTATGTATGTATGTACTTAAAAAAGTACATTACAGGAATATGTTCTTCACAAACCTACATAACAATTACTTGAAAAAAAAAGACAACAAAAATAACAACTTAAAATCGCCGTATAAATCTTAAACCCAAACAAAAACATGGCATATTTTTGATCCGGCGTTGCTTGTGTGTCGTCCGGTATATATCAGTGCAAAAGGTGGTCATAATATGTTATTTACGACTTGCAATTTTTCACACGTTATATTCTCGCATATACTGACTGGTATATGTAAAAGGTTAGTGTGTGAGTGTGGATGTAGGTATGTATGTGAGCACCCGTGCGACAATGATGTATGTTTGTTTATTGTTATGTCACATCCTTCCGACCTATAAATGTTTCCAATAATGGATTTCCTGCGTGCGCGACCCTTTTTGCACTCCTGCCCTTATCGTACGACTAGTGCAGGATTGCAGGAACCCATTGTTAGAAATGCTGCGATATCCTGGTATGTCTAACAGGTTGGAATTTAGGTCGGGGAAAAAATGGCGAATTATCGACTTTATTTGTTACTATATTACATATATACGCAATTACGCATAAGGATGTGGCACAAACTCTTCCAATCAAAAAAGTTAGTTTTTGTCAAATATTCCTATTTAGACAAGCAACTTTTGCTTTTTCTATATATATGATATTTCCAGTATACGTTCTTTAAATTTTATTATTAGAAAACATCTTCTACAAAACACTTTTAATTATGCCAATTCATTAACTTAACAAACGCTCATGCAAACGTGCACATTCAATATCACTTTCGTATATTTTTTAAATTAAACGTTTATTTGTTCAAATTAACTAATTTTTACCAGTTTGACTGCAGGAACAAGTGGTATAGTGTTTGGTACGGTGTCTATAACATTTTTTCAAAATAAAAAAATATACATAGAAATACTTCATATAAACTCTTCATGACGAATCCGAACTTATGAGAGTGTATGTGTGTGAGTTGTTAGCTCGCTCAGACGACAGTCAAAAATTATAGACGGTTCAACCGATATTAATAATTTTCAGGATAGATTTATTTAGTATCCATGATATTCATGAGATTTTATTTTTTCGAAAAAAAATTAAGTTTTCAAAAATTCATTGTGATTACATTATTTAACCGTTTTTAATCAAATATTAAAAAAAAAAATTTCAGTGCTCACAAAAATTAGTGTTGCTAACGTTTCGAAAAAAATTACGAAAATATTCAACATTATTCTGAATTTACTATGTACCTGAGATTAATCAAATTTTTAGAAAAGATTTTATTAATGTCCATATAAATTATATAATTTTACAATATTTGTCTTAGAATATTGCCAATTTTCTAAGGAAAAAATTATTGACAATTTTTTGTTTACATCTAGTAAACTATGATTTCTTTAAAAATAATAATACATTATTATAATTACTAAGTAATGGCTAATGTATCCAACGTCATATCTCTTATAGTTTGAGATTCTTAAGCATATCACCTTAAATAAGAAATCTGGTATATCTTTGTGCTATACCTTAATTTTTCGAATTTTGTCCTGCAAAATATGTCAAAAATCCTGCTGCAATAATCAACTGTTTATTTCTGCCCTTCCGTTCTGCTTATAAGACAGAATCACTAAAATATAATACAATTACAATTTCAGTAAATATTTCAAGCAATCCTATATTTCTTCACACAATCATTACCAACAAATCAAAACTCACTTTAAAAAAAATCCTGTAAAAAATTACAACATCCTGCTATAAAAATCAACTCTTCCTTTCTGTCCTTGTACATCCTGCTTATCAGGAGGTTTACAGTTGGCAGAGCACATGCCGATAGGTGATAGTGCGTTTCCGACAATATTTCGCGGTTTTATTTATCAAAAAACTACCCGGCTATTTTGCCACGATATTTATTGCCATATTACGAATTTAAAATCGAAGCTTATTTTACGAATATATTTTATGGGCTACGATTGAAATTTTTCAACATGAATCCTTTCAGAATAGTTATTTATTGTCGGATGTGTTTTTTGAACGAGTATTTATGTATATACGAAATATAAAAGTTTTTGAGTAAAAATTTATAAAGCTAGTACTTTTAGTTACCATATTGCTTATGTAGAAAGAGACCATTATGTTAATAGTACAATAATAACATTATTATGCAGTAATTAGTTACTATATACACCACTGGTGGCAACACCAAACAACTATAACCTCAAGTGTATTTAATATAACATCATCGGAGCGGTCATATTGAGAGAAGTATTACGTCAAGTTAAGTTAATTGACAATTGCATTGTTTATTTTCGCTTAAATTTTAATTTGATTATTAAAAATGCGTGAAGAAGTGTAAGAATGCAATGTGCACCGTCAGATTTGTCAAAAACAGCATATTCAATCAAAGAAATTAAGTTAAGTTAATTGACAATTGAATTGTTTATTTTCGATTGAATTTGTATTTGATCATTGGAAATGTATGAAAAAGAGCAAGAAATGAAGGGTATACCATCCACGGTAATCCGAAATTTTTAAATATATTATTAAAGACAATATTTTTAAATTTTTACAAGAAACTGATGCATAATTATTCTAATTTTTATTTTTTAATAAATTATTATAATATATTAGTTTTTGTTGTATTTTTTAATAAAATACATTATTTAAATAAAATAATTATAATTGATATTAAAACTGTTTTAGGATAAATTTTTGTTTAATGTTGTCATACAATACAATTTCACGTTACATTATATGCAAAAAATATTTTAATTTGAAAATCACAAAAATATTATTATATTGTTAAATATGACATAAAAATTTTCCAATAAAATATTATTAATTAACAAAATTAATGAAACAATAAATAACTATCTATTAATAAAGCATGAACGCGTATGTGACATTAAATACAGGAAATTGACTCAATAGATACGCGCGAGCATTTAATTTTATTAACAAATGTTTGTAATAAATAATGAAAATCTATTAAATGTAAAATATTCCACGGTTCTGTTAGGTGGAAATTATTAGGCAAAACCCGTCACACACAACTGAAATTATTCTATACATTCGTAAAATTGATAATTCATTTAATTTGAGTGAAACACAAGGCAATCCATATTACCGAGTATGTGGTACAAACGATTATTATCCTGGAAATTGCAGGATCGATCTAAAAGTCTTCAGCAGGAAATTATAGCATTTTAAACACGTTTTTATTAATTCGTTTTTTTTTTCCTGTCTGTTTGATACAAAAACTTCCCGATGATCTAGAGACTTGAAACTTTAAACATAGCTTCAGAACTGAATTATTAGTGTATTATAAAATAATATAAAAAATTTATATTTTGCACAATTTATCTATTAATTTAAAATAAGTCTAAAGAGTTTTAGAACTAGCCTTATTTCTTTGTATAACGTATGCATCACAGATGAATCCCGCTATAATATGAATTGTATGTTTCGTTTTGTAATGAGTGTGAGACAAATAATTGAATTATGTTGTACTTCCATAGGTAAAAGTAGAGGTTGATGTTCTTTTGTTTTGCAATACGGAAACTAAATTGGTTCCGTGTTTGAGTGAGAGATGATTAATTAATTTCAATAATAATGACATATATACGAACCATGTGACACGAACTAAATACATTATAATTTCCTATGTGTTTACGTTTCGCATTTGTTGTAGATCAATCGCTAATTGTAATGAGAAATTATTATTTCTTGTATATAATTATTTTAAATGGGGACACTTTCAATTTTTTTTTGCATTTCTTATAAGCTTATATAGTGTGTGGAATAATGTGTTAAAATGGTTTTCTAAAATTCGAACTTTGGTAGAGTTATAGCGATCAATACAGAGTTGTATCGTAGCAAGTAAAACGTAGAGATCAGGCAATAAAAAACGTTTTTCTCAAAACCTTGTCCAACCACCGAAATTTACAATATTTACTTTTTTACATATTTTACATTTTTGACGCATTTTCTTACACGTAAACGTAAAATATACTTTTTTACGCGTAAAAGCTCATCCTTGTTTGTAACTATTAATTTAAATCAAAGAGGTACAACTGTTTCTACTAGATTGACAAAACAGAAACGGTCAATTCGTCTGAATCATCCAGATAAATCTGATATTGCTGAAAATGCTTTATGATTTAAAATTTCAAGATACGGTAATAATTGCTAGACTAATCAATATTAGCGACAGATTAATAAGAAAAGCAATAGAGATTTATAAAAAAAAAGAATAACATAAATCACTGTGAGGGCACTGAGTTGTATAAAATTTGGTTTCCATTAATTAAAAAACTATAATTCCTTCGATCTAGTTACTTGTATGTTATCTAGTAACTTGTTGCTATGTACTTATTATTTACTTTAATAAATAAAATGTCTCTTTGACTGCCAATTGCGTTGTGTGTTTGTGTAGCCGAAGACCATTTGTAAGAATTAATTTTAATTTTTTAATTTTTAATTTTTGCTTGTGAAGATGAAAGCTTAGCTTTCGTAATACGTATATAGCCTTTTAAATAGTTTGTGGTTTAAGGGATAAATTTTATTTTACTTAACTTTTCGCCACAGTAAGATCATATTTTTATTTATTTACTTTAATGTCATTGATAAAGACGAGTGTTTAGCTTTCGTCGAAACGTCGTTTTTATATAAATAATTAACAGAATTTTCTCGTAAAACTGTTTTCATTAAATCAGAAAAATCTATCAAACTATCCTTTGCAATAGCTCTCTATGTCTTAATCAAAGAGAGCAACAGTATATGCGGGAAAAAATTGGTGGCAGTCAGTGTCCGTTGACTGTGTATAAAATAAAAGCGAGAGATATAAAATGCGCGCGGTTGGAACACGGTTGTGGGGCCCCGAGATGTAATTCTAGAAAGTTTACTAACAGCATTACACGTTAATGGAAGTACTTAACAAGATAACGAGCTGGCAAACATGGCTGCACCATTAGGAGGACACCGTTTCACTCGTTGCAGCGCTTTTTTTTCCATCATCACAGCACCCCGGGAAAGTGAAAGAGATGGTAACGAAAGAGAGTCATATATTATGAATAGCTTCATCATGGACCAATGAATATTAGATATTTATACTGTTAGCTGTCAGCTGGATTGTGAGCTGCTCATATTTTCGATAAGATTCGTTTCTAGATGTTTGAGTATTAACTAAAAATCACTGACTGTTTTGTTTTGTTCTTATGGGAGTTACGTTTCTTTAAAAACGGTATTGAGTTGGAAAAATTGTATATTAGTAAAATTATATAATTTATGTAGTAGAGAAATCTCTTATGAATTATGAATTTTTAAATATTTAAGCAATTTTGTTCGCGAAAAGTTGGCATAACTGAAACATGACCATCTTGGGCACTAAATAAACCTATCCTGAATATTTCATCAAAATCGATTGAACCGTCTAGGTGGATTTGCAATCATACAATTTTGATTGACAACTGAGCGAACTGACAAAACACATACATACACCCTTATAAATTAAGTTCAGATGTGTCATCTAGAGACTATATGAAGGATTTCTATATATTTTGTTTTAATTTTAGACAATGTTACAAATACCGTACCGAAAATTATAGCCTGTTTTTTCAGTCAAAGTGATAACAAAAGCAGTAAAAATAAATTATATTGTAAAACACTCCACTAATTCTTCAAGTTACTTCATCAATATTAATAGTCTAATAATTATTAAAAAAAAAATTAATATATATATATATATATATATATATATATATATTAAAAAATATAAAATAATTTCTCCTAGACCCATACAGATTTAAATAATAATTTAATAATTAAATAATGTAATTAAATATAATTTAATAATTATAATTATATAATTATAATTAATTAACTTTTATTTAATATTTCTAATATTAGTAATAAATTAATTAATATTGAATTGTCATTCAGTTCTGACGTTCTAAGCTATGTGTAAAGTTTCAAGTCTTTAGCTCATCGATTGCAAAATTTGTATCAAAAAGACAAACAATCTAATAGGCAGACAAAAAAGCGAGTTAATAAAAAAACGTGTTAAAAACCATCTTATTTGTAACTAATTTTCCACACAGTAAACTAACTAAAAATAAACAAAATACCCTCATACAACACAAATCGTAACAAACAAAACAAACGCCTGCGACCGAATATATAATTATATCGCGTAAAATAATTGTGCAATAGGTTTTAGGTTTTGGTCACACTGCGCTGACATTTATACAATGTTTCGCTATTCGTTTTTGTTGGATGGTGGCAAGCAAGAGAGCGCACGGGAAATAATTTCATACTTTGTCGCTAGATTTTCGTGTAACGAAATTACTGTACGAGAAAATTAATATGTTCGCTAGCTGGAGAGCTATACGTTGCGGATGAGGCTGAGAGGGGGGCGAGGGAGGGAGGGAGGGTGTCTTAACGCAAGATAGAAGTGAGTGTTAGAAGCAAAACCAAACTTGAGATAATTTGTTAAAGCGGCCGAATACAAACTGTATACTGAAATTGTATGACTTCGAGATATAGATCTTGTGTGAGTTAGGTTTCAGTCAAAGGTTTCTAGACTATTTTCGTTGTACGGAAATAGCAAAAAAAATAAAACTGATTTAGGTTCAAATTCTATATTAAAATTTTATTTATAATCGACGTTTCAACGAAACTCAACGCTCGTTTTATCAGAAAAATTGATGCAAATGACATTCACAGTAAATAACAGAACGTAGAAATAAGTTAGTAGGTAACAAATAAGTGAGTAGATCATAAAATTTTATAGATTTTTAAATTAATGGAAACCAAATTGTATTTAACACAATGCGTTCATAGTGATTGATGTTGTTTTTTTTTTATAAATTTCAATTGCTTCTCTTATCAATCTGCTGCTAATATTAATAGGTCTTTCAATTATTACAGTATCTTCGAATTTAACACCATGAAGATATTCTAACGCATGTCCAGCAATAGCAGATTTATCTGGATGATTCAGTATGATAATTTAATATGATAAAACATAAAAATAATTATTGAACTAAAAATTGGAGAATGCAGTCGGATAAAAAAATCGGATTCTTTGTCGACTCCACACCCCTAAATTAAACTCTTGCAAATGTAGTAAATATTTTTAAATTTAAATTTCAGCGAATAGCTTTATCATCCAATTAAACTATCTATGTAATTTAGTTCAGTGCTTTCTCACATATAACATTAATTTTATTTTCGAATAACTAGTCCAAGATCTTTTTGTTTATATCCCGTACCTATGAAAAGCTTCGTCGTTCAAAACTTCAACTTTAGAGAAAACCGGATAACAGATGTCGCTGGTGGTAATGATTCATTTTCGCGTGTGCGGGCGGGCCCCCTCTATTATCTCATTTTGTTCGGAACCAAATAACGTTTTCTAAGTAGAAGTTTTCATTAATTATCAAACGTGAAAACGAAACAATATGACTTGGCGCCGCGCGCTGTTCCGGGGCCCGAGCGATAAACTAATGATTTTGACGTATATGCTGGCTTTTCATGATCTATTACAAGCACAAGTACAAGAATTTCGCTTCTGTGTTTCGCGTGGCTGGCGGATTAAAACGAAACTAGTTTTGCTGTTTAGAAGTAGGGGAAATTATTACCGACCTCATTAGTTTTCTAATGTTTCATCCTTCCTACGCACTAATTTACTACCGTCGTAGATTTGTAATAGGAACTTAATGAAATTTCGGAGATACAAATCGTAATTTGAATTTCGTTTTCGTTCAACTACACTGTAAAAACAAATTAGCGGAATTACAGAAAAATAATACTGAAATTTTACTATAGAATCTGTAATTTTATTTTACGTATTTCTACCTCAAAACTGTAATTTGTACATAATTTATAATAATCATATAAAGTATAATAAATAAAATTGATTTAATAAATATGTAAAATTGGTTACTTTCTGCAAATTACATCACATACTTAATGTAGAATTACGTGTTGGTGGTATAACTTCTTAAATTATGTAATATTACAGCTTGCCATATTAATATCTGTAATAATTCATCAAAATAATGAAACTTAAGTACATATTTTGTGTAATAATGCTAATAAAATATTTTAAGTGTAATTCATTTATTTCAAAATACATCCTTTATGTAAATTTAGAAATGTATATAACATTACAGAACTAAACAAATTCCTGACAGCAAATTTACTGAAGTTCTGCAAATTTACTAAAAGAGACTATATATATATATATATATATATATATATATATATATATATATATATATATATATATATATACATATATGTACTTTTCCATTCCGTTGGTAATATTATATTGCATAAAGTTTGTAATAGTTCTGATATTAAGTATTTTTAAACAATTATGTTAAATTGCAGCAGTTAAGTTTAAGATAAAATATATTGACTGCTGTTATAATGAATAAAATAACAATTTGTCTCCAGTTATGTCATAGACGATATTTGTCAATAATTATAAAAAAAATTAAAAAACTTTGAAACTTTGTACACTTAGACGACGAACGCATATACACAAAAAAAACCGTAAACTTTATAGGTATGTAAAGTTTCGAATATTGATTTTGAATTAAGGTACTCCATCAAATATGTCAGTTACCAACTGTGTCTATAAAAAAAACTAACTAACCCCACTTACAAAAATCAAATTTTTATTTAGCTTAAAAAAAAAAATGACAACGCTATAGATCATCATATGATTTTTTTTTAGATTGATAGTAAGTAAGTATTTTTGAAAATCAACATATGTAATTCTACAAACACATTTTATAGAAAATTCTTTAAACATATTGGCTAATATTACAAGCTCGGTTTTTTGGGTGTTTTAGTTAATTTGTTCAGTCCAGCTCTTATAACAGTACGTTGTGCTAAAAACCGATATTAAGCAAAATCAATTTTAAACCGAGCTCGTAATCCATATATACATCGTACATAATTGCCTCTTACACTCCATTTTCGTGCAATAGTACAGCTTATGTAGAAAAAGTAGAAGAATACGTTACTTGTATACTATAATGGCGTAAAAATATCGCATTAAAAGAAAAACAAATATAGATAGTAGGTAGCTTTGAAAAAAATAAAATTTTTACGTGGTGTTAGAAGGAAGAAAAAAGTTGGTGTTATTTAGTTAAGATGGTTCGGTCATGTGTAATGCACGTTTGGTTAAAAGAATATATATGAAATATGAGTGGTATGATTGAGAGAGTGACTTGCTTGTGCAAAAGTTTCCAAGTAGCAGGAATAGAAGAGCATATAGGAGAGGTATCATCAATACGGATAATGCGGATAATACGGAGTTTCTTGTCTCGATACGTTAAAGTATCAAATAACTAAACTATGCTATAATTTAACTACCGTATGAAAGAATTAGTTATTCCATGGAATATAAAATTACACGCTTTAATGATAAATTAGTAATAATATAAAATGAAAATAAGAAAATTATTATTAAACCGCATATCAACAGCTGACACCAATTACAATAACGCCTGAAAATGGCGCGACATTCAAAAACCAACATTACCACAAAACATGTCAGTCCTAACCTCAACATTTGTCAAAAACCGCGAAAGAAGAACTGTACAAACAAGCTCGTTTCAACTCATTTCTTTCTCTCTCTCTCGTCCATCTCTTTCTAATCCTCGCTCAAGTCTCTCTCTCTCTCTCGGCCTGCATGCGAACTTTTCATCGTCGTTTAAACGACCGGATGAGTATTTACCTCAGACGCGAATAAATTACGTCATCTCCGGTGCTAGGCTAGCTAAGGCTAGAAGCGCGCGCATTTCAAAATCACGAACACTCCGAACCAGGGAAGAGGGGGGGAGGGGCAGGCTAGCCAACTTTATAATTTCTGTCGTCCCCAAAAACCCATGAATAAATTACAGCGGCCTGAAATATATGACGCACGGCAAGATAAATAATAGGTGAGAGAGAGTGGCCAGGTTGGTAGCACTGGTTAAGAAAAGAGAAACGCGTGCAAAATACTAACATGAACGGTTATAATTTTTTTTCGGGGGTCTAGAATTTATATATCAACTGTACCTATGTATTACGTTGGCTAACCTACCAACTGATTTAATGTCAAGTTTTTATGGAGACATATTTGAGCGAAAGATATTTTGATATTTTTTTTATAAAGTTACGTGCAAAATTTAAATAAATTTCTCATGTACCTGCTATTTTTATTCTGTTAGACGCATAAAAATGTTTTAATTCATTTTGACAACAATATTTATTTTCAAAAATGTCTAATATATTTTTATGAAGCATAACAATAATTTTAACTAAATAATAAGCTGGATTCAGAAAAACACTTTATTTTCAAAATATTTTATTTGCACAGTTTAAATGATGGTAAAAACGTTGCAAATTAATGTGTATACATGATCCAAATTTTGTAGAATTATTTTTAAATTAATATAAAAAATTTAAAAAAATCATAAATACCTTTTACTATTTCTATTATATCCATTGCAGTTGTGATTCCTAAAACAAAAATAAAAAATTAAAATATAGTAAATAGGTGTATAACGTAAATAATTATTGATATTTTATATAAAATTAATACGCAATATGATAATTATTTTATTATTAGTCTGTTGAGAATTATACATTAATAATCATATTATAAAACTGTTATTAGTTTAATTTCAATAAATATATTAATTATAAATAACAATTATTCAATATGATAAATTACTACAAATTAATTTCTAATGTAATATTACATGATATAATATTCATTATTATTTTACATAATTTGATTTTATGTCGTGGGCGCAGTTTCATAAACGTTGATTAAATTTAATTTAAAAATAAATATATTTTTTTTCTTCAAGCGTATCATTATATTATAATATATACTTATAGTAGAATGAAACTGTAGACTAAATTTTGCTTTATAATGAATATAAATATAATTATTCAGTTTCTATAGCACATAAAACGTTCTCATTGCATTTGTATCGATTAATTAATTCCGTAATTACATTACCATTATTATTTCTGTTGTATGAATATTCAGTAAAAAGTTAGAGAATGCAAAAATAAGTTGAATGCGTACTTTGCAATCAAAATGCGAAACCAATTAAATCGAATAATGCAATTAGAAAAAGTTAATTAAACTTAATTTAATGAAATAGAAAAAATAAAACGTTCAGCTGCTGAATTTTTTTAAAAAAAGTTCGACCCTCCTATCTGCAGAAAAAGTTTGGTTTTTCTACCGCTAATAGATTTAAATTACTTTTGAATTGCAGTGAAATTTATAGGTACAGTTTTAATCAGAATTTTTTTTATTCAATTAACATTGTTACTCAAATAGTAAATATTGTTTTTCTTCAACTGTAACAAACATAACTACAACGTCAAGTGTATTTATTCTGACATCGTCGACGGTCATATTAGAAATTATTACGTCAAGTTAAGTTAATTAACAATTGCATTGTTTATTTTCGTTTGAATTTTAATTTGATTATTAAAAATGTGTGAAGAAGTATAAGAAATACAATGTGCACCATCCAAGGGGGTCAGAAACTGCCTATTCGATCAGAGAAACTCAGTCAAGTGTATTTAATTTGACATGTCCGAGTGCTACATTAAAAATTATTAAATCAAATTAAATTAATTGACAATTGCATTGTTTATTTTCGCTTGAATTTACTTGGCATGTATTTTTATTTATTTTAATTTAGTTTCGTTTAGAACGCTTAATGAAAAAATCTTATATGTCTGACTCGAAACGGGAAGCTATCTTTGTGTTTGCAAAATTGTTTGACCTCGGCTTTGCCTATTAATTCGACTGTACCTTCAGTATTTTCTCGACTAAAGTGCAGATGAATTTTAAGTACCTAAGCGTCAAGATTGGAGCCGCTTACTTAAAGATGAAGCTCTCAAACAAATGCGGAGAGTAAAAAAAATTAATGAACTATATCTGCTCGGCTTGGCTGTAATGAGCTGCATAAAAATACACAATCTCTTCTTTTTTATTCTTATTCTTTTTTATCTCTTTGGTGTATTCTTATCGAATCATGCAAATGACACACAGTAACAGTTCGGCTAGTGCCCTAACTACTCTGTAGATATAGTTCTAGTTAGTAAAGAAAATTAGTGAAAGTCATTTCTAGAATGAAGTTGAATTTTTTTTAATTTTATCTAACTTGAAAGTCCGAGAAGATAATTTGGCTGCAGTTGTAATTTGCTATAGTTTGAAATATTAATAATATAATAATAATAATAACAATAATAATTATTAATATAAAATTGGATTTTTAATTACATCTAACTTAAAAGTCCGAGAAGATAAATTTAGATGTAGTTGTGTTTTGTTATAGTTTGGAATATTAATACTAATATAACAGTAATAATTAATAATATTAATTAATTCCAAATGTTATTTAAAGAAATTTTTCATTGATAAAAATTATTATAAGTTTGATGATTATCTCAGTGTCAAGTTCTAATCTTCAAATGTATTGTAAAGTCTTATCTACTTTATTTTTTATGTATTTTTAATTAACTTTTCCTATATTATGTGGTTTATATGGAAATGAAAAATATATTATTGTTGTATTATATTATTGTACTGCATTGCATTAGTTTATTTATTTTACCTACCTATTTATTGTAAATTCCTGACAGCAAATTTACTGACGTTCTGTAAAGTTACTAAAAGATACTATACTAAAAAAAAAAAAACATATTACATTCATGTGTATTTTTCCATCCCATTTAATAAATTTTAAAAAATGTAGTAGAATTGCCGGAGTTTGAATCCGTGGCCTCTTGCTTTTGCGGCAATTATTCTAAATACTAGACTGCGAGTCTAGTGGTTAGTACATTTGTCGTAAAAGCAAAAGTTACCAGGTTCGAATCCCGACGAGGCCAATGCATTTTTACAAATTTATTAAATTAGTTCACAAATATTTATTATAACTCTTAGTGTCATCACAGAAAACATTCCTTTAATATCATTCTTTTGTTTTGTACAAATTTAAACAATAATAAAGAAACAATAATAATAATTTCGAATAATTTTAACGAAATTACAATCCGAACTATTTGCACAAAATTACCCTGTTTCATTGTTTTCAACTAAACTAAAAAGTACACACAACACACTGCATACTTATTTAAAGGTGGTATATCTTTATCCTAGTACACTAGTAGTTTCTCTTCTTCTTAGAGTCGTTAACTCTGCGCAAAGATTTATCTAGCAAACTAACAAGCACTGTCTTTTGTTTCTTGGTTATATGTCGTACGCCCGGTCTTTATTTCTTTTGTTTTACTTGCGTCATAAGGACCGAGCGAGTGAGACAGAGATGGGCGGATTGTAAGAGACGTTGTTGCAAATGGCATGTAAAAATACTTTTTCGTATTTAATGTAAATGATGGAAAAACAAATGGTAAAAAGTTGACAGTTGCAAGGAAAATGTATTATAAGACGAATTTTTTTGGTTGATTGTAGTTATAATGTGAATAATGTTTTTGACATTGATTGTATACAAGAATTTTATAATTCAAGTTGATTATTATTATAATAATAACAATGGCTCATAATAGATTTATTCAAAAACTTAAATCACTCTTTAATAGTATTTGGAGAAAAATGCATATATAATATTATATAGTTTTCAGAATACAGAGTAAGCTCGTCGTGGTATATAATATTAATATTTTAAAACGTTTTAACAAAAAAGTTTATTATCTTGGCATTATTACTCGTATTTCAGCAATCCAATTATCCATTATCCTTCAAACCTTACACAGTTATCCTATCATTTTATTAACTTAAACTACCTTCTTCTTGAAACCAATAAACCAAAGTACAGTTTTCATCTCCTACTAAATAAATTCATAAAAACACGTTAACCCCCTCAGCCACAGTATATGTACCTTGCAAACACTGAGAGAAATATCCTACAAACGCACTCAAAAGAAACGCAAGGACACTCGGTGATGTCCAGTTTTATTGACAGAGTAGTGGCAGTCGGCAGCAGGACTAGCGGAAAGGTGGGGATTTATGTTGTTTTAAGCTGGCCCAAGGGAAATATTTTCCCATCGTTTGATGCAGGACACTGCCTAGCCACCTCGCCATATTCCGCAGGATGGTGACGCAGGAGTTCCGTTAGTCGAGTTGGTCAAATAGATAAACAACTTTTCGACGTTTTCGCGGTGCGGTGGTGAGATGGTTGGTTTGAAATGGTTTGTCAAAATGTTTTTGTACGATGAAAAATAAAGAGAAGGATTTTTTGAAGAGTAGATTTCCAAGCTGAATTTTTGTTTTTTTATGTCATAAATGAATCCTTAAGAGAAGTGGTTACCTTCTAGTATAGTTTTGTTTTTCCATTAAAATTTAAAATAAACATTATGATATACTAATTATTATTTATTATTATTTTATTTATTAAAGTCGTAAAAACAAAAAAAGTACATAAAGTAATTGAATTTGTAGCCTTATTAGTGCAAAAAATTGCCCTGCTTTTGCGTATTTTAAAATATTTGACTTCTTACCTTGATGGAAGAGTAAAAAATACGAAAAATAAGGATAAATAACTGCCTTTTTACCCTTTTCTAAGGTGATAAAGTGCTCTTTTCGAATTTACCTATTTAGGGTAATCATATTTACCCTATTTAGGAAACGCACTTATATAAGCACTAATAAGGGTATTTTTTTTCGAACAGTGTATATATGGATACCGGCCGTTAAAGCCTAAAAATTATATATAGCTTATATAGTAACAGAAAAAAATAATGATTCTTTTAATACAGTTGGTAGAAAACTGGGAAAGCTGGAAAAATGAAAAAGAACGAGAAAAAGAAAAAAAATGTTAGAATGTCAAGAATGCGTTGACGAAACAAAAGAAAAACATTAGAAACAACGAAATGAAACATATTTAAGGCAACGGTATTTGGAAACGGAATTTAATTGGCGTAAAATTGCTACATATGCGACTTATAGACGTACGTTTATATATATATATATATATATATATATATAAGCTCGCGCAGTTACGTTAAAAAAAAGAGAAATATTTGACATTATTACCTCGCATTTTTTCTGCTCTACAAAAAAATTTATCCTGAATTAAGAGTGATAGTAAATATGCCAGTAGAATGTCAACATATTAAAAGTTGTAAATATATATTTTGTATCATGTCTAGTTTAATTTTTTATTTTAATATTTATTTGTGTTATTTTATAATTTAGTTAGTTGTTCTGTATTAATATTTATTAATAATCGACGTTTCGACCTACTCAAACCACATATTTATCAGGATAAATAATACAAATATAATTTATACTAAATAAATAGTAATTTGTTTTTATGTTTTGTTTATTTACTATAAATGTCATTTATATATCAAAATATATTATATTTTCTGATGAAGATAAATATTAATACAGAACAGCAGCCTGTAGCCGTTTTGTTTTAAATATACGTATTACATTTCAGAAATAAACAAAGAAACAAATAAAAAGTTTTTCATAAAGCCCATAAAACATTATCGTTCCTATCAACAAAGTTATCAAACAAAACAATAGAAAGAAAAAACGCAACTAAAGCCCAGTAGTCCGCAGGAGAAAACTATCGTACCGTTTCTCTACCTAGTCGTAGATTTAATTTTCTTCGTTTCGAACAAAAACAGTCAGCACTTTGCGGGGATGTTGCGACATAACCAAATTAAATTCCAAAATGAAATTTCGTCCGACTGACCACAAGAACGTTTCATTCTTAGGGTGGGTGCCAAGCGCCACCCCCTCCCCCCCTCCCTTCGGTTACCATCTGAACTCTACCTTCCCCTGACCATTTATTCTTTGCTTGTTAATATCGGGTCAGTTGTTTTATTGCATTCATCCCCGTCCCGCCCTCCACCACAACCCACTTCATCGGATGTATACAGTGTTTCCGGTATGCCTAGATGAGTTCCTGCATCAGATCAACCATAATATAGATGGAAAACACAACACAATGACCCGTATTCATAGCCCATTTTATAATACTTTTAGATTTATTTTAAAAATATTAGAATTGTTTTTAGCATTGTTTATATTATAAAATGTTAAATATAATAAAAAGTATTTAATTTATAAAAAAATAGTTTATATTTGATTTACAGTAAAAACAGAAATTAATATTGAAATTTAAACTGATTTTAACTAAAAGTCTTCTAATAGGAACTATGAATATGGGCCATTGCTTTATTATATCAATAAGAAATTTTTTTTGTTTATAAACACGCTTGAGTGATATGGCAGTGCTGTACGAAAGGCATTTTCATCATTTTGACATTTTTCAAAAGATAAAATTCAATATTTCGGCAAAAAAAAAATTTATTATTTTTAAAGCTGTTCACTATTTATATATTTAATGTAATATATATATATATATATATATATATATATATATATATATAATAATAATAATAATAATAATAATAATAATAATAATAATTAGTTAAAGTATCGAATAACAAAACTATTCTATAATTTAACTACCGTAGATCGGTGTATTTTATGAAATACGGGAATTACACGTTTTAAGGTACATTTGCTTCAATGCCTCTGTGTTAACTGGCGAGTTTATTTTAGAGATATAAAGGTGTCAGGCTGCAAAATGTACACAATCACAATATTCATCTTTTTTTTTAAATGTATATAACAAAACAATTACCCATCTATATTTATGATTGATCTGATGTTCCTGTCGTGCTAGGCCATTTTGTGCAAATATTAACAATGTTTTACGATTGAGATTCGACAGGTTTTTGTTTTTACGGTCAACTATGATAATTAAAATATACCCGAAATAAATTAAAACCCGGTACTTGGTTTTTGCAAAACAATGAATTTCATTTACAGATATAGGGTTTGATATTAATAAATGAGTAATGTTTTGTATATTTTAATTATTTAGTAATGCTTGTAGCACGATTTATAGTAAACAGTATGAGTAAACAGGAATTGAAAATATTACAAATTACACCGATAACGATGTCACTAAAATTGTAATATTACGAATGTATGTAATTCTGCTTTATTCGTACTAAAAATTATCATGACACATAATTTCAACTCCTTAATTTATTTTGGGCTAAGAGAATAAACTGTTTTTAGCTGTTTTTATGTTATATTTATCAAAATAATAATAGTCTAAAAGAGTTGTTTGTTACATTTTATAAATTTTCCGTAAACTCAAAGTTTGGTTAGTAAATATATGGTTTATAAATATATGTCAAATAAAATATATAAAAATTATGAAAAATATTAGTTATTGTTATTTAATCGTATGATTATTTAAAAATTTAATTATAGGCTGTAATATTGAATGTTATATCGTATAATTTAAATGAAGAAAATTTAAAATAAATCGAAAAATTTTGTCAACCTATATCGTCTGGGAATATATATATATATATATATATATATATATATATATATATATATATATATATATATATATATATATTGTACCTATTCATTGT
Source organism: Clivina fossor (assembly GCA_963966155.1). Lineage (NCBI taxonomy): Eukaryota > Metazoa > Arthropoda > Insecta > Coleoptera > Carabidae > Clivina > Clivina fossor. Next base: position 23,430,668 of record OZ014557.1, read on the forward strand.
TTTCTTGCAGTTATCCGGTTCAATTTGATGATGAATATTAAATATTCAAAACCGGTCATCAATTTAAGATATTATTCGGAACAGTGTAGTTTGGCTTTTATTCGTTTTAATAAACCCGTTACAAATTTCCTCATCAATTTTCTATAAGTTGAAAAAGTGGAAAGTTGAAACAAAAATACATATAATAACAAATACACTTTCAGCGTTTGGTACTTGATAAAACATTTTAAAAAATTAATAAAAAATAAAAAAATTAATAACCTTTATAGTTATTTTTATTCCTTATTAAAAATACATATAGCAGTCGATATTCTCCTGAAATGAAAAATACGTATAATTAATTAATTTTAAATTATTTTTAAATTTTGTTAGAGAAATAATTAAATATGTAAATAATTGAAAATCAATATTTTTAATCAGTAATGAGTATTTGATTTATTTACATTAAGATTATCAAATACTCATTACTGTCATTCGATAAATAAATGAATAAAATATATTTTAAATTAATCATGAAGGTAGTTGAGATTATATTATATTTGGAAATCATTGGTCTAAACGTTGATTATCAATAAATATTCTTCAACTTGAAGCAGTTTTATTTTAATTGTAAAGAAACTATATGATCGAGCATGTAGCCCCCCCCCCCTGTTCCATTACGGGAACTGATGATGATTAAATAGATAAAGCAACGTTGTTTTTCTTAACAGTAATAATGCTAGGCAATTCTAATGCTCTTGTTTCATTGCAATACAATGCTTGGTGCAGATAAACAACAACCGTTGCTAACATGTACGTTAAATATCTCTAAGTACACGTAGCTGTTACATATTCAGACAATACTAGAAGAGTATAGATCCCCCTGTATGTATGTAGCACTGTTACAATGGGAACAAAATATCCAACAAAAATAATAAATTTCAATAACCCTTCTATTATATCCTCTCATTTACTGTTAGAATTCAGAAACAAAAGTTTTTGTTTTACAAAATATATGTATATAAAAGATTTAATCCCAGTTGGCGCTGCGAATGCATCGTACAATATACATGATAAAGAGAGATGGATAGAGAACAGTATATATATAGATGTATTTTACGAAGCATACTGTATCTTTATGTATTTAACAAAGTTAACCCAAAAAGATTGTGAACTTTTACAAACTCTACTGAGATATACAAAAAAAAATTGTTTACTAACAAAATAATAAAAATATGAACATAAAAGTATTTTTTCTTCAAGCGTATCAAAATATTGATAATATGTTACTATTACTATATTTCCTATATAGAAAATTATTATTAAAATAAAGAGGCTTTAGGAATGAGTTCTGTATTAATACAGAACTAAATTCTAAAGCCTGTTTTAATTTATTTTATAAGTTCTGCGCTAACTTGTCATTAAACTTGTAAATTAATTAATGTCTTGTAGTTGCGTAACTAGATAGAATAGAACCTATATTTATATGACATTTTTCACTCGTACACTCGTTATAAATCAGCTTGTATGTATTTGTAATGACAAATGAACAAGTTACTGGAATAACAATAACACAAACTAAAAAGTTCCTCAATGTTACTACGGTGGATTTGTAGCTTAATGTAAGCTGAGAATGCTATCACTAAATCCAGGAACTTTTCCGGACGAACTTATATTTCACCAAAGCGCAGTAGTATATAGAAATATTCTCATACATAACACACATCCAGGTGAATATATATAGAGCAAATATCATATTTTAGCGCCGAGCTGGTAAAATGTGTGGGGTGTAGGCGCCTGCGTTGCTTCACGCGTTTGACTAACAAAGTCAAATGAATAAAAATAGCCGTGTGAGAGAGGTTTTCCTTCAACACTGTCGACAATAGGTGGAGTAATTTATATCAATAAAAGAACTCGGAGCAGGACATATACACTCTAAAAAAAAATTTATGTAATTTTGCCTACAGACTATGAGACACTATGATGCCCAGTGTTTCTAGGTAGAATTATACTCAACTGCTGTAATTTTAACATAATTGTTTAAAGATACATAATATCAGAACTATTACAAACATTATGGTAATATTATATTACCAACGAGATAAAAAGTACATATGTATGTAATATTACAGTTTTTTTTTTATTAAAGTTTTTTTTAGTAAATTTACAGAACTTTAGTAAATTTGTTGTTGGAAATTTTCCATAAATAGGTAAAATTTGTTTAGTTCTGTAATATTATTGTTAAAATTACAGAATTTTGAGGAAGAATTACAGAATATTTATGGTAAAATAAAATTACAGATTTTTATAGTAAAATTTTACTACTCTTTTTCTGTAATTTCGCTATTATTTTTTTTTACAGTGTACGCTACGTTTGGCCCATGGTGGGCTTTAGACGTGTTTTCGGTCTGCAAGTCCTATTAACAATTATTATACTCAGAATATACTAATTAAATACAAACTGATTTATTGTGGATTACTTTTTTTTCACGCTGTTGTGAAGGTTAAGGATGATTTATTTGATGTGTTAAAAAGTTTTTGGGAGGGTAATTGAAAATTGGGTCAAGGATGAAACTGCAAAAGTAAAAATATTGTTTATTTTATTCTATTTTTTTTATTTACACCACATACACGTAAAAATCTCATTTCAGTAACGAGTCAATTTTCCTTATCTCTTTTTTCCTTAGTTTACAAAACAGAAAACACATCCCCCCCCCCTCTCATGGTGCACGATCTAATTTTCGTGTGGTCTGATTTATGCGTACAGCATTTGAATGATCTCCACTTAGCTGGTTAGGTGTGTTTTCTTAGTTAGAGCCGAAACGACAATCTGTTTACTAGTACCATGGGCACGTCTTCTCATCTACCTCCCCCTTACTGTTTTAGCTTTTGGACATGACACAGCCATCGTATTCCGTTTGTGTTGCCTTTAATTAAGCCTATTTCTTATGCGCATCGAGTGAAGGAGTCTGTCACAGCTTCGTTACGGTAAAGGGTTAACTGTTAAATTGTTGATGCTAATGGATGCCCTCCGGATTGGAGGGTTGACATTGGTTTAGAATATTTTTAAGATATACATCGCGTTTGTTTCGAAAAGTCGACATGTTAAAAATATCAGAAACAATAGTATATTATTCTGTATTCTTAATTACACATTGCGTATTATATTAGGTGATAGTATTTTGTTTTTGCTTAAATTATCATTAATTTAATTTGATGAATTAATTAAATTATTAATTAATTTTTAAATGTTAGACATACGTCAATCTCTTGCAATAAATTATAAATGGGAATGAGACAGAAATATTTGAGTAAGTGTTTATTTTAGTGTCAGACTTCTTTCCTGAACAATTCTATACCAAGAAACTAATTAAAAAAAAATCATGTTTCATATAATATACACTGTAAAAAAATGTATCTTAAATTTATGTAATTTTACATAGGTTTCAACAATAAAAATAACAACATTTTGTAATCTTACTGTGATAATTTACGTAATTTATATTTTTTAATAGAAAATTTCATTTAAAAAACATGTAAAATTACATAAATTTTTTAAAGTATATATATCTCATTCCGAATCCAAAGATTCGTTTTCACTTAAGTTAACCCAACCAAGCGTTTTCAGTTGTTCAATTGCTGAAAATCTTAGTGAATCTATCGTTTGTAATTAGGTTTGTCGCGTAAGTACCTAATTTTCGTTAGTATTCACTTCAACAAGCTAAATTCGATTTCGTTAGTTCTTTAGGTCCCCCCCTACGCAAGCGAAAGTGTTTCTTTGTGGCCGTAATAACCCTTCGTTGGTGTTCAGAAAAGAACCAACCAGGACGAGATGCGTCCATGCTTGAGAGTGTTGAAGGTGCGAAATGTTGGAGCTTTAAAATTGTAATCGTATTACAACATCTACAAAATCAGTGACGAAAATTGACGCTTCTTAATTCGTTTTCTAATTATATTAATTAAATTAGTGAATTGCAAACTGTAATTGGTTGATGTAAAAAAGTGGATTATATTTGTAAAATTATTATAAATATATATATAAAAATTTATATATATAAAATTTATATTTTACTTTAAAATAAATTTTTACTTCTACCTCTTATCAAATATGAATAGTATTTCTTTTTTGATATTTTTTATTATATCTAATATTACAAAATTAAAATAAACTAATTAAAATTAGCATAATAAGTAACTTTAAGTGAATGTCAAAAGTCATTTTGACAAAAAATATTTTTAAAAGTGTGGTGAGAATACAGGCTTTTATTTTCATTAGATTTGACATGTATGAAACGTGTCATGATTATAAATTAATTTTAATACAGAACTTGAACTTAAAGCAGTTAATTTTACACAAATAATATTACAGTAAATAAACAGAACATGTTATTTGTTCATTTTATTTTTTCTACATAATGTTGTGATAAATAATTTAGCAATTATGAAGCATTTTAATTTTACACAAATAACATTACAGTAAATAAACAAAACATGTCATTTATGTAATTTTTTGTGAACATGTACGGAATACGTCAAAACGTCGATTATTAATAAAAATTATTACAGAACTATATATTAAAGCCATTTTATTTTTTCTACATAATGTTGCGATAAATCATCCGAATAAACAAGAAAAAATAACTATAGAAAAAGAAGAGATACCATTCATAATAGAATTAATAATAGATTTAACAGCTCAAATATAATCGCAAATCTAGTATAATGCAGAACGAAGTTATTATTTTCCATTTTAGTCGTTGCTGGTCGCGCGTACATAAATCTGATCCTCGGAGTTGGTTTCATTGTGATTTGTGTGAAAACTTGAGCCGATATTTCATGTCACATCGTCGCAGAGGCAAACGCGTGGCGCGCACGACCGGGGCCCCAGCAACGAGGAAAACGTGCAGGCCAGAACATCCAGTTCTGGACCGCCCTATATCTTTATTACACTTTTCACACTCTCCCATGCACATACACACACTTACACATGTGCAAGCAAAAGCACATATGCGGACAATACGTAAAATACAATGTGACAAACTAATGACATTGTCTGCTTTAGTTTTTATTTCCTGTCAGTCGTTAAGTCATTGTTGGTTAATGTTTAAATGAGAAATTTCTGTAACCAAACTATGCAATTAAACAAGACTCAAAATTGTATTTAGACTAGTAAATTTTTTTGCCAAATTCACTATATTAGTATAATATTATATATAGTATATATAAATAGTAACTATATAAGTTAAAAATATTTTAATGTATTAGAGAAGTCAGCAATATTTAAACTGTTAAATTCTGGCTAACTTTTACCAACATCAGTTTAATTTTCATAATCATTATGAATAATATTAAAACAAATAAATATATTCAATGTTTGATATGCAGATAAAAACAACATTTGCTGAATTTCATTAAAATATCAAATAGGCAAATACAAACCGTTATTTTTTTTTTTAAATATTAACAAAAATAATTGATTACACATCATTTAAAATCAAAATAAATAAATAAATCAAATCAATCACTCTCTAAACATAAATAAAAAAATTAAAAACATATTTATAATTTCGGCTCCCCCATTAATAATTTTTATTTGCCTTCCAATCAACAAGCGAAAACAAATGAACGCACACAAAACATCGACAAATATTTAAACAAATAACCATCGATACAAATCATTAACAATCACGAATCGTCATCGGGTATGATCGGATTATCGCGCGACCAAACCGATGATAAATGACTAAAAAAAAAATTAATCCTTTTTTGCGGGGCCCCAATCTATTCTAAAGCTAGAATTATAACTTAACCTCCTTCTTTCTATATGTGAAATAATATATGAATGTCAACTAAATCATAAAGTAATGTTACTTGGGTGCAGTATTATAAAGAAATGTGGTGACTAGTACGACATCGTAAATTACTGGACAGTATTTCCGGTTAGCTGATGCCGTCGTTACTGTGCTGCACTCTGGCGGATGAGTGAGGATTTAAACTCATAGACAATGTGAAATTCGCGTAGACCTCGCTTAAAAATGTAATGGATGTAGTCAGAAAATTATGATTAAAAATTAGATGAGATAAAAATTATTAGTATACTTGGATTAATCATACTATATTATGTTACGAGGAGCAGAAAGCGATTTTTATTGTGCTGAGCTCAGATATTTGCTACCGAGGCGGAGCTGAAGCTAAGCAATCTACGAAACATATATAAAGCTTTCTATTCTGAATAACATATACGATTTTTTCTTCTAGCGTTCTAAACCTAAACGAAACTAAACCAAAAATAAAAATATATAGTTTCTAACTGCTGTACTAGTTTATAATGTTTATAATGCTGTACTAGTAACATAATGATCTCTTTCTACATAGAAGTTTGTTGTGATTGTCAGACAGTTTAATGCCACTGTACATATGTCTGCATAAATCCGGCAGAAAGTAAAAAATTTGTAAGTGTAGAAATTAATTAATAATAAACCCATTTCTAAAAATCAGTTAGCTGAACAAATATACCTTATCATTTAATTTCAATGAAACTAAATTACGAAACTTCATACACAATCAACTACCCGGATATTTTATTTAGCTTTGAAAAGGATTTGATCCAATTTCGTTCTACTCAACGAAACTAAAAACTGAGTAAACAATTTGCAAAAACAAAAGAGTATTTCCTATTTCAGCTAAAAACTTCAAAGACAGTTGAATAAAATTGACCTGGGCAGTTATAGAGTACAAACAATAGTTTAAAATATATATGTAAATGTAAATAAAATATGTATATGAACGTCTGTTATACGACATAACCTATTTTTGATACATAGTTTATTCTTGCATCATAAAACACAATTTTATACATTTGTAGAATAATGTTTTCATGCAGAAAAAGATGATTTTAAAAGTAGCTATAGTTTGTATCATCATAAAATGCTTTTAGATACTCGAGATTATTTTATGATATTTTATATTAAAAACTGTAAAAATATTGGCCCATATTCTCACTTCATTTATAAAAATGATTTTTGTCAAAAGTACTTTTGGCGTATACTAAAAAATAATTAATAAGCACTTTGTAATAGTTTATTTAAATTTTATAATACCAAATATAATAAAAATGATCAAAATAGAAAAATTATTTACATTTGATGAAAAATTAATGATAAAAGCACTTTTTCAGGAAAAACTAACGTGAAAATACAGTCCATTAAATTTATTTTTAATAAAAAAGTATAAATAATTTTGATTTTATAACAGAAATATAAACCGTCTAATTATCTTTTCAATAAAGTACATTAGATTAGCGAAAGGTTTTTTTACAACACTGTAAAAAAATATATCTTAAATTTATGAAATTTTACATTTTAACAGTTTTAACAGATTCTGTAATTTTACTGTGAAACTGACATAATATTACATTTTTATAAAAAAATCACATTCACAAAACCTGTAATATTACATAATTTTTTTACAGTGAAGTTAAAAGTTATAAATGTATATTTTTTAAAATTATCCTCATACATTACATTTATTAATACTACTGAGATAAAATATATCTAAAAAAAATATAATAAAAATATATATAAATATATCTAAAATTATTAATAAAAACTATTAATAAAAAAAAAAAACATGTAATATGAATAAATTTTTGCGTATAATATTAATCATCATTTTTCATTGTAAAAGACACCAAAACGTACATAAATTCTCATATTTTCTGTTGGTAAAATGTGTATTTTCCCGTCTACATGTATGTGTCTGTGCTAATGTTATATCATACCCTTTCCAAATTACTCTAAAACAATGCGTTACCGAAATTAATAACATACTCACACACACACACACACATATTTCTGCACTCGTAATGGCGGTGTATTGTTTCAAAACCATTCCGAACAAAATATGTATGTATAATAATATATTTTTAAATTACTAATATTTTTACGATTAAATGTAATGTATTTGTTAATTTGAATATTTTATTTATATTGTATAATTTATATTTGTTTTGAGAATAAATATAAATATCAAATAAAGTTGCGAATATTTATGTACTTTATAAATTTACTAAATAATTGTATTATTTTCGAAATAATAATAATAATATTTATTTTGTTTATAAAATACAGAATAACAGTTATAGCAATGTTTTTTTAGCATTAAATTTATTATTACTATAATTTATATACTAGTGCACAGGGGTGGACTGAATATAAATAAAAATTGTGTAATTTCTTGACAACGACATTTTTAAATGTGTAATTTTTTCAAAACTTCATATATTTGTAAAATTGTCTAGCAAGTACATAATATGAATGTAAATTTTTTTTCTTTAATATATTTAATTATAGCAGAATGCTCTTTTTATGTTTCGCCCAAATTAATTAACTTCGAAAATATCTGAGCTCAACACATTAAAGAGCGCTTTCTGCTCCTCGGAACATAATACACTATTATATATATATATATATATATATATATATATGAAACAATAATATTATTCTTCTAAAACTAAACAAACGCAAATTGTAAACGTTTAGGACAAATCTTTTTAAAACTTAAAAGTTTTGCGTCTATTTTTAATATTGAAAAACTTTGTAATATTTTTAATGTGAATATATATATATATATATATATATATATATATATATATATATATATATATAAAAGGCATAACCTTGTTTGGCAAAACTCAGACTGTAATGCAATAGAGCTACTTTACTTCAGCGCGCGACTTTTGACGTTAAAATAAAAGTTTTATATTAAAAATCAATAAAGTATTGCTTTCAATACACTCATATAGTGCACCCTCGCTAAGAAGTTATTTAGTTTTAAAAATAAATTTAGCTGAAAGCGTTCCGAGAATATACGACGGAAAATTTTCTAGAATAATTTTCAAAGAAAATATTAAACTTTTAGATTAAATAATATACAAAATTTTCATAGAAATTAACTACTGTAATTAAAAATTTAATAAAATAAAAATGTTTTAGGATTAATAGGATTGAGTTTTGTATATATTTTATTTAAAAATCGACGTTTCGATATACTCTACGTATATCAATATCAGAAAAAAAATATATATACAAATGAGATAAATAATAAATAAACAAAACATAGAAACAAATTACTTGGTAACAAATTACATTCTTAGCTAGTAATTTGTTTCATTGTTTTGTGTGTTTATTATTCATGTCATTTGTATATATTTTCCAGATTATAATGATGATATACGTAGAATATATCGAAACGTCGATTTTTAAATGAAATATATATAGAACATAATCCTAAAGTTTTTTTTATTTTAATTTAATGAGTTCTGAAAGATTTTTACTATGTAAAAATTTAATATAGATTTTTTTAAATAAAATTTTGCTTCCATTAATCAAAAACCTATAAAATTTTATGATTTAGTCACTTATTCGTTACCTAGTAACTTGTTTCTATGATCTGTTATTTACTGTAATGTCATTCGAATCAGTTTATACTGATTCTATCCGAAACGTCAATTATAAATTTTATTTTGGAAATATATACGTCAGCATTTCAAACTAATAATTTTTTTTCAACATTTTTCCATTGTTTTCTATAGCGAAAAATACATCAGTTACCAGCGTCGTCGCATATGGGACGCAAACTGTACCATAACCACCCCCGAACACCTCATAATTTATTCATAGATCTTCGCTAGATGGAAGAAATTATGAAACCTGCATCAGGTATACATATACCAAGACGGGCAAGTTTGTAAAGTCGTTCATTTTGTACATAGCGGTATAGTTGTGCTGTTTCCACCGTCATATCATCACGGAACGGCCTTGTGAAGAAGGGGGGCAGAAAGGAGGGTTGAAAAACGGAAAGATGTGGTTGCCTTTTTTAAAAGCACTCTTCAATATTTCACGAAGAAGCGAAATTGGATAGAATACGATGAGGGCGCAAACATTTCGCGATGTGTGTGTGTGTGGTACAGCATTTTATATATAGAAAATATATTTGCACAATGTTTGAGATGTGCCGCAACCAGCATTACTTGTAGCACGGACCGTTTTGCTTGCTCATATTACTTTTTGGTGTTGTTGTTGTGTTGTGTTTGGTCGCGGGGGGCCGTGGTTGCTTATTTGTACAGTTCACTGGAGAAGTATTTGATGTTTAGCATTGAAGTATATTCTTTGTATTTTCATTATTTTTAGGTTGTGTTTTAGCATTAATATCTCGAAATTAGCACACAAGAAAAATCCTTAAATAATTTTATAATGTTTTCGATGTTTTGATCAAAAAAAATAATCCGAAAACAATTTTTATTTTAATATAATAAGTTCTGAAAGATTTTTTTACAATAAATAAAAATAAAAATATTTATTTTGTGGTTTAAAAGAAAATTATTTTATTTTATCTTTTTACAATGTTAAGTATCTGAAATTTGTTGAGAGTGAATTGTCAGATACAAGTGTAGAAAATAATACTTGTACAATAATAATGATAATATATATTTATTTTAGAATGCTTTGTCATCGTAATTATTATGGACGCATTATCAAGAAAGCAGAAACTTGTTGTTGGGAATTTGCAAAATTAGAGAAATGTAATTTCTCTTGCTTTATAATTTCATTTCGTTTCTCGAGGATTTTCTGTATTATTTTACAACGACAAAGTTTTGCCCTTCTTTGTTACCCAAGTAACAATCATATATAATTTTCTAATCTGCTTCGTAAATTAAACCGTCATGTTTATTTAAATTAACGCGTTATTTATTGTTATACTTAGAAATCAGTTTGATTCATTTTTATTTACTTACTTTTGTTTCATATTTAACAAAAATAAATATAATATTTTTAGGGAAATTAAAATTTTAATCGTCACGAAATGCTAATTTTATTATAACTAAGAGACAGCAAATATATAACTTAATAAAAAATCGTTCTGATCTCATTTTATTAAAATAAAACTGCTTTAGGTTAAAGTTCTGTATAAATATTTATTTAGAATCGACGTTTCGACGAAACTTAACACTCGTCTCCATATGGATAAAGAAATACTATATTTTTTATCCATAAATGAACGTTGAGTTTCGTCGAAACGTCGATTTTAAATAAATATTTAAACAAAACTTAAACCTAAAGCCGTTTTATTTTACATAATTAGTTCTGAACAATTTTTTTACTATGTTAATATAATATAAATTTATGTAATTTTATTATTAACTATTAATGGTAAAATAACAGCATTTTGTAATTTTTACTATGATAATTTTCATGCAAAAATACACAAATAAAATATGTAAATTTACATAAATTTTTTGTAGTGTAAATTTAATTGTCTATAGATAAATAATAATAATCATCATTTGTATAAGTTTTCCTGATGAAATTTTAGTTCAGGCGTTGATTAGAAATAAACTTTAATACAGAACTTGAACCTAAAACAGTTTTATTTGATATAATGAGTTCTGAAAGATTTTTTACTAAATAATTCTCCCTTAACCTGTAAATAATTCCAGTGCCACCCCTGACTTTTAAATCCATCCAAGTCCTCACAAAATCTCGCCTATATTGCATTTCTTCCTTAAGCTCTCTGAACGATCGACGTGGCATGCGTATAGGAACAGTCATTTTAAGTGTTTGGCAAATTTGTCGTGTCGTCTCTACTTACTCGTACACATTCGTTTGCTGCCGTGCTTTCGTAAGCTTTATCCCGGAGCTTTTACGCATGTAGGCAATTAATTTTGCATTCTGTACGGTTGCGACAAGCCGAGACCTAGCTACCTTTAGACAATTGTGATCTTATCTTTCTCGCCCCCCTTCATTTGTGTTTCGGCATTTTGTTCATGTATGCAGTACATGTAATTGAATGAAAAAACGTCAAAAGCTCCTGGTATATGTCTTTGAAAAAAAAAAACGTTTTATACTTTGCTACTGTTGAGATTGGTAATTGTTGAAGAGTTTTACAAGAAAAATCAATAGGAAATAATAAAAATGTTTTGCGAAAAATTGATTTAGACATTGAAAGAAATATAGTTTAAGTTTTAAAAGAGTATATTTGTATATTATATTCAAGGTTTATTACTTTAAAAGAGATTATTACTCCACAATTGTTATTATTATTATAATAGTAGTAGTATTATATATATATATATATATATATATATATATATATATATATATATATATATATATAATGGTGTTGCAGCCAGGAGTGAGGAATTAAGCCAACAAAAACTCAATTATTATTTTTTATAGGCAAGCTTTCGAAAATAGTTTATTTTCTTCTTCGGGCCTTAATAACGGAAGAGCCACCAAACTACCTTGACCTTGAGTTGGTTAGAAGGTGATATATTAATGACGATAATTTTTAATTACTTAAAAATTTTTGATTTTTATTGGAAAAAAATTGACTAATTTGTTTTATATTACCAATACAACTTTGTTACACACTTTTATATGTTCATATTTTAATATGTTTAAAAAAAACTATAGAATTACTATTATGACGGAGTATAAACTCTTCCATTATTAAGGCCCGAAGAAGAAAATAAACTATTTTCGAAAGCTTGCCTATAAAAAAAAATAATTGAGTTTTTGTTGGCTTAATTCCTCACTCCTGGTTGCAACACCATTATATTTTTGATTATTAACTATCTCTCAGCCATAATCCTTTTATATTATATATATATAATATATATATATATATATATATATATATATATATATATATATTAATTATTAATTATTGTTTATCTATTTATTTATTTAATTTAACTTCAATGTTAATCTAGTTTATTCTTCTACAGCTAGATAATTTAAATTTATCTGTATTTTCTCTAATGAGTATAAAATTATGTTATTTGTCTTATGTTATTTTCCTAGCACTCAATATATGTACTACATATATCTAGTAGCAGCAGCAGTGGCGTCGTTCATTTAATTTTTCCCATGGGAACAAATGCGTGAATAATAAATCGAAAATGGGAAAGTGGTTTCAAGGAGAGAAGAAGAAGAAGTAGAAGTATAAGAGAACGATGGTATATTGTAGTATATTTGTGTGGTGTTCGAGCGAAAATACACCAGCAACAAAACACAACGCCTGTAAAACGTTTAAATCAGCATTTAATGGAAACTCTATTTCACCCACCTGTCTGGTGTTTTTGGCGGGGCTCTGTTGCTGGTTACATCGCGGTCTAGTAGCTTTCTCATTCGTGTATTGTTCACCTTGTCTTGTATTTTGTAAAATAGTATTTGTTATTTTAAAAAAATAGTATATTATATTACGAGGAGTAGAAAGCGATGATTATTGTGTTGAGTAATGTGCGCGAAACACAGAAAGAGCTTCCTAGTTCGAGGGACGTATACGATTTTTTCTTCAAGCTTTCTAAAAAAGCGTTCAAGCACTAAACTAAGAATAGATAAATATAGAATAGAATAGTACATATATGTGTAAATAATATTTATATTTGTTACGTGATTTGTGAGAATTAATCTTTCTTTGGTCGAATATACAATTTCTAATAACTTAACTTGGCTTAATAATATTTAATATTGAGTGAAGAAACGATTATTTTAGAATGCATCGTTTTAGTAGAAAAAAAATTAAAATCTAAATTTTTGAAAATATCTCAAGGGGGTACCCTTTCGATTTTTTCAAAATAAGACTATTTTCAAAATTTGCTAAAAAAAATCTGAAAAATTCAGTAAAATAGAGAAAAAAATTAGCTACATAATAGCTAAGTAACTTTTTTTTCAAGCTCATGCTGGTTTGGCAGGAAAAATTATTAAAAATTCTAAAAAACATTTTAGAATTTTCAATAATTTTTCCTGTCAAACCAGAATAAGGTAGAGAAAAAAGTTACTTAGCTATTATGTAGCTCATTTCTCATTTCTCTCTATTTCACAAAATTATTTCAGATTTTTTTGAGCAAATTTTGAAAATAGTCTTATTTTGAAAAAATCCCTAGGGTACCCCCTTGAGAAATTTTCAAAAATTCAATTTTTTTCTACCAAACGATGCATTCTAAAATAATCGTTTCTTTACTCAATTATAGTACTCATTATTCCGCATTTTTCCATATCATGCTTATTTTCCTACACCTCATAGTTTTTGAGAAAAAAAAATAAAAACAAAAAAATCAAAAAAAAATCTAGCGCCCAAACGGCACATGCTAGCAAATTAAAACTAAAACCAAATTATAGAACTTTTTATGCCCTATCGAAAAGTATTCTAAGTATTTCTTCGAATTTAACTCGAGAAAGTAGTATATCGCGCCCGGTATATATACGAAAAAAAAAGAAGATATAAACACAAACTGAGACTGTAACAATACGAATATATTAACATATAGAATATCATAATCAAATTTAATATGCTAAATACGTTACAAAAACGGCGTATAATAAAATCAAACAAAGACCATTACAATTCTGAAAATTAAATTCTCCCGATTTTATATCACACTCTTAGTGTAAATTCTCTCTCTCACCTAAAACTTGAACATATCTCTTGACAATCATTCTAAAATCCTTGCACGATAAATATTTGAACTCTTTACCGACAAGCGACCGTAAAACTAAAATCAAATTGCCTTAGACATGTCTTCTGTTATATCACATAACTGAATGAATATAATAGTGAAAGATTCAAATTACTTCACATTTAAATGTTAATTTTAACACTATTCCCAACCCAGCAGAGAAAATTATCCTTCGTTCTGCGTTCGTCTATTGTTATTTTCTATGACGCTGTACCCATATCAGTGGCGTCGTTTGTATGATTTTTCTCATGGGACATGCGGAACAATTATATGAAATCTGAGGTGTTTTGCATTTCTGTATAATTTTGAAATATTTTTTAATTTATTTTTTTATTATTAGTTATAATTTATTTATTTTAAGCGTATATACAAAATATTGTATTGTAGTAGTGCTTATTTGGTTTAATAATTCCATTGTGTAGTTTAACAAAAAACTTTCGGGAAATGGAGTCATTCGGTAAAAATTAAAACAATTTTTTTTCATGTAAATCGAAGTTTTATGCACACTATTTTTAATACAATTTGTTTACGCATTATATAAAAGTAGTACAGCTTTTTCTTCTTCTCTATTTATCTATATAAGAAATTATTAAAGATTAATTTTCTATTTATATGTTTAAAAAAAATACGTTTTAAAAATGTTTATTAACAGAATGAAACATTGAAAATACATTAGTTACAAGCTGTATTATTTCACCGAGATGCTGTACGAGACAATTATATACGATGTGTCTAATAAAATTTATATCATCATTAGTTTCAGTAATTCCTAGGTGGAACATAGAGGCTTATATGTTCGAGAAGCTGAACATATTATATAATTTCTTTAATTTTTTTTACTTGCCTTGACAATGGTGCAGGTCGTTAGCCTATAGCCAAGCAAGAAACAAAGTCCTACAGTGTTTTGATTTTTAAGTTGATATTTATTATATTTATAAATAAATAAAAAATAAATATTATTAAACTATTAAACTGAAAAAAAGTTTTATACATTATAAAATATTTTTAATGAATATTTAATAAAATAATCTTTTGAATTTGTAGTAATTTTCTTGTGAATCTGATACATTTAATTAAAAATAAAAATTGAAAGCAGTACATTAAAAATTTGCATACAATTTTATTCAGCAATTTTATATAAATTGCGCATTTGTATTAACTTATTTATGTATTACAATCTGTTTACAGCGCGAGTATTTATTATCAAGGATTATTGCAATTTGTACTGTCCTAATTCTTTGTAATTTTGGGATTTGTGATTATAAATTATTATACAATTTAATGTTATGTATTAATTTGTAATTCAGTTTAAAAAAACTTGATTTTATTTTAAACAATTTTATTTACATACATACACAATCACGCCATGTTGCCAACAGGGTGTGGCACAAACTTTTTCCACTATCTCGAAATCAGTTTCCTCCAAACAAGCAATTTTAGCTTCATCCACATTTATAATTCCTCTCATACATGTTCTTTTATTCCTACTACTTGGAAACTTTCGCTCGCCCAAGCCACTCTCTCAATCAATAACGTTTCATCTACTCATTGGACGTCCACAGAAACATATACCTTAAAAATCATTCATATACATTCTGTTAACCAAGCTTTCATCTTCACTAATAACATCTTTTTTTTTTCTCAACGACTTCAAATATAAAATTTACGCCACCAGTATTATCAAATTCTTTCATAAGCATTACCCCGTTAAAAAAAACTTAAAATATTCCACGTTGTTCGCCTAGGAAATAAATTAGTTTCATTCTTCGAGTGCCAGGCGAATGAATGTTCTAACATTTCGGACACTAAGCAACTTGGCAGCAAACAAGAAGGAATACGAAAATTTCATTTCCCTCCCACCTAGAAATGATATGGAACGTGGTGGAGATAACGAGTATCTTGGGAATACCATGAGATAGAAACACTAGACACGGAAGAAGTTCTGTGACAACGTTTCATTTTTGAAAAAGACTGATTTTCTATTTTGTAACGTTGGAGGAAATTTGGAAATATTTATTTGGTTAAATATTGGATATGAATGGGAATAATATGGGTGTATGGCGTAATCACGCCATATACCCGTAAAATTGCGGCATAAACCCTTCTAAATATAAAAAAACAAAAATGCAATTTTCTATTGTATAATCGTAGAAAAAGTATAGTATTCTAATCGCTAATATTATTTATAATACTTCTCACTTATCAATAAATGTAATTTTAAGTTTTAAGTTTTAGTTGTGTAAATTTTTTAATTAATATTCGATGTTAACAGAACTAAATCCTACAGCTTTTTTTATTTTAATATAATGATATCTGAAAGAATTTTTACTATGTTAATCTACATTGTAAAAAATTGATGTAAATTTACATATTCAATGAATGTATTTTTTCCAAAAAAAAAAAATGTAATATTACATCAGTTAGCATAGTAAACATTACAAAATACTGCTATTTTAACACTCTGTTTGTGTGTTAGGTAGAAATTTTTTAATCAATTTTAAACTAATTTTCCGATGAGTTAGAGATTTGAAACTTAGCTTAAACATAGCTCAGAACTGAATGACAGTGCAATATTAAGTAATTAATTAGTTAATTAATTAATAATATTAGAAGTATTAATTTTTATCTTGTGTCACGTTTTTAATTTTAAATTTTACAAGTATTGTCATAGCTATTAAAAATTCACAAACACAAATTTCCAGGACAATCTGTATGTGGTCAGGAATCTGTATGGAGATAGAAAAAAATATTTTATACCTTTTAGACTGTTTTAAAAACGTGGTATATTATTTTTTTTTTTATTTAAATAATTATTTTACTCTTAACACTAATGTAAAATTATATAAATTTATATTACATTTTTTATAGTGTATATTAACAGTGTCTTTTTTTTTCAAATAAAAATATTGTTATTCAGTTACAAAATATTTTCATTTTAAACATTTTAATTTAAATGTGTTTATCGTCAAAAATTCTACATATTATTGTCCAAATTCTTATAAAATTAATGAAACTCAATACCCGCTTCAACCAGATAACATAAAATAATTAAATATAGCCACAAAAATTCAACTTTTAATCAGCAATTAAGCTACATAAATATCTTTAACTCGGCCAACAATTTAATTCGCGTAACCTGTATTTATCTGAGCGACTAAACAGTAGCAGACCATCAGCCTAAACGAAATTCATTTTAACGTAAACATCATCGTAATCCATTTCATTCTCCCTCTCTTCTCATCCCGGTTATCTTTTAATTCTTCTGGCCCAGATCACATACACACACACAGAAATATCCGCACATTCTGTTTTTAACCGAGACATTAATTTTAATAAACTATGACGAATATGGTCGCGGCACGGACACAGTATGTGTTAATGTAACCAACGGTCGTGTATCAAATTAAAATAAAACAATTGCAACGCGCGCATGGCTAACTAGGACCTCGTAATAAATAACAAGTGAACGTCGTCGTCGACTCGTGGTGTGCTGGGGGGTGGAAGAGGAAGGGAGGGAGAGTTTTGTTGCGCGGGCACATGTGTTAATAAGCGCGCGCCCTCCAAGTTATACGTACGCCACTGACCTGTCGCACTATATCATCGCGGAACCGAGGGCTGACCCTGATGATCTATGGAAAATATCGCTGTAGGGGTTCCGCAGGCGTTCATTTTACCGGGAGATTTTTTTTTCCCCCGGAGCATACTCGTAGTGGTATATTCTACGCCTATGAGCTAAAGTTAGGGATTTTTTTTGTAGGTCATTTTGTTACTATTATAATGCTAAATGTTTGGTAGTTTTAGTAACAATTTCAGTTAATGGTCATGGTATTTCATAATTTCTATGAGTAGATAACTAGATGATTTTAAAATGTAGTTGTGTAATTTTGTACTACGTAGGTAATACTAATTAATTTTCATTTATATAATCATTATAAAGTTTTAAAATGAGAAAATATGTGTAACAAATGTATCTTAATTTATTTCAGCGTCTAATTAATTAAATTATTTACAGATTAAAATCTACTATAAAAATAATAGTATATAAAATTAAAAAAAAAAATTAAAAATTAAGTTATGTATATATTTTATTTAAAAATTGACGTTTTGATATACTTTACCTTTATCGTCATCAGGAAAAAATTTACAAATGTCGGAAATAATATACAAACAAAACAAGTTACTAGTAAACAAATGTAATAGAATATTAAATCCTGGGAGAGGTATTTTTGAATAAAATATGTATATTTGTGAAATGTTTGAACAAAAACGACAGTTTTAACACTATTACTTCCAATATTCAATTTACTACACTTTAAATTTTTTATATAATTTTACATTTTTGTAAATGTAATTTGTAAAAAAATTTATATTACTTTAATTATCACAGTAAAATCACAAAATGTTGTTATTTTTACCACACTTACATTAGCTCACACTATTAGCGCTTAATCATCATATCGAAATATAGTTTCCTGACAGTAGGTTAAGGTTATTTGGCACATATTTTTTTTAAATTTTAGTTTAGTGTCTCGTGTAGAATATACTATTAAATAATATTCCACTTTAAAAAATATCTGTAAGTAAAAATACAAAGCAAACAAAAACTAAAACAGTTATTACGCTACGGGAGTAAAAAACTCATTGTAAAACATTGTAAAATGAATATAAACATAAACTAACAACACGTTCAATAATTCACTTCTTCTGAACCAGCGGTCTGGCCTCGTGCAAGACGAAACTAGGGGTAGTTTAATAGCTCGACAACCATTTATTATAAAACAAGAATAGAGTGAGCGCAGTGGTACGTCTAAGATAAAAACGACTGATATCATTTCACGGTCTCTAACTTTATTGTTCCACTTTAAGATTGTGACGTGCAGGCGACTAGATAGATGCAAATTTCTGCAGCTCTAACCATCGTCATATAAGTCGGAAATGCCGATCTTGATAACGAAAGATGCAGTGGCGATGCAAGTGGGAATGTAGATGGAAGAAAATGTGAATGTATGAGGCATTTCGTTTGGTAGAAAGTGACGAATATTTTGTTGGCACACACACACACTAAACTCTAGCTAACCGTACCCCTCAACAGCTGGATAAATAGATTTTACTTGAAAATGCCGTGGTCGATCTATCTTCATTGCAGACGTTTCACTATACATCGTAGATGATATCCTCAGTGCTTCGAGACTGACTAATCGATGATTAATTTATTTAATCAAATAATAATATTAATATCAGAAAAGAATCAAGCGAACTTTGTAAAACAAAATCGATATAAAACAATAAAAATAATTTTTTCCATCACTTTGCGTGCTGAACGTCCGAAAAATTTGCCTTGTCTTCCCCTTAATTTAATTTACTTGTATTGTTTGATGTTTAACCGGATGTGAAAAGTGTAGCCAAGCAACTTCTATTCTCTTCCTGCTTCCAGCCAAAGTAACATTGTTAAAGCTTCTTAACAAACCAACATTTTCTAATTATATGTACGCGCCACGACGCCGTTGCCTAAACTTTCAGATAAAATATGTACAATACAATAGCAGGATACGTCAGTTTGTAAAACTTGAGTCCGCCCGCATCTTTGCCTGTGCTACGCAAGTTTATTGTTTTTACCCTCCGCCCCTACCCCAGATGATACGCCACTGAATGAGTCTTCAAAGAGATAAGCTGTTGGGTTTTGTGTTATATGTATTTTATTTGAAATCTTGCTTGCGTACTAACTAATATAATTGAATACAAACTAAAAAAGTAATTTTTTTCTTTGAAGAATGAAAGTGGCTTATTCTATTTTATTTATAAATATAAATAAAAATTATGATAGTGTATTTATTTGAGATTTTCAGTTATAGGACTTTAATATATTAAATCATACAAAATTAATACAATAAATCAATATAATACCATAAATAACAATTTTTTTTTCTGTACGTCATTGAGATTGTGTTTTTCAGAGATTGTTTTTATAGATTGTTTTCATCTACGTACGTGATAATTTATTATTAAAATTATAATTTAACATGCATTTAATGTAACAACGATAATTTGATTTTTTTAATTTTCTGACCAGATAATATATATATTGCGTTACATAATATTAAACACTAATTATGTTTCACACATGTAACATTAGCTAAATATATTCTGCTGTAAGTGTGTTTTTGTTCAATTATTTCTGTATATTATTATATATGTATATATGTATGTATTTTTATGTATACATATTTGTATCTCTTTTAGAGCACTGAAGAAGGCAATGGTGATATTAAACTGACTGAATTCCGTCTATTACTTATTGTTTATTTAATTTTACCTGTTGACTAATTACCAATTTAATACATTACATAACAATTGTAGATAAGAAAACAAAGAGAATAAATTGGACTATTATATTCTGGACCACGTTTATCCTAAAAATTCCAAACACATATCTCAACCAAAAAACAAAAACACACAATCACTTTTTTGGTGTGGTAAAGTAATATTTTCGGATAAATATCATACGTTCGATCTATTAGGAAATCAAACAGAAACCACTTCATCCTTTTATTTCCATTGTCAATAGATTCTGAGAAAGACTTCCTTCCGTTCGTGTCTATCGCGCGGTGCCCGCGCCAAAATCGAATCTCAACTGATGTCACCACGACAAAAGGTATGTATCCTCGTCGCATTCAAAAGGAAGCTCCCATATTGCCTTCAAGCCTACCTTTACCAACAACAACCATATGTGTTCGGTAAGCGCATCGGCGTATCTGCTTACGTATGTAGCAACAGTATATATACACCGAGGATGTTCGGCAAAACGGGCCGAGGACTCAACGAATCACTGACAGAATCGCAGATTAACACGTGCACGCCGCCGGAATAAGAAACTAACAACACTGTGTTTATTTATTGGAATCACGTGTGACCCGTTACCATTCCTGCTGCCTCCTGCTAAAGCTATTCTTTCCCCCCCACTCCTATCCCGACAGCGTTGCCAGATTGTGCACGTCGCGCGTTATTTATGTCCCTTTAGCACTGCTCATTTTTGCTCAACTATCTTTCGTTAGAAACTTACGATGTATCTGCCCCCGCTAAATCAAATATTTCTCTTTTCGTTCCTGATTCTTTTTTTTTCTTTGCTTTCGCTTCTCGGGTGTCTCAACGGTTAAACGATTTGATATTTCGCGATGTTGTTTTTTATTTTCCTTCTTCGTCTCTGTTCGGGTTCTTTCATGGCCTGCGTGTGTTCTCTTTGTCTGTTTTACAACGGAAATGTGTTTGTATGTGTGCGGAGAGAAAAAAGATATCTTTGTTTATCTTCAGGATATTTATCATTTTAAGTTTTTTTTTTCTCTAGACGCACGCCATGCTACTACGTTCAGTTTGGTGGTGATACATTATGTTACTAGGAAACAGTTTTCATCGTATTAAATCTATCGACACGTCAACTTCCAAAGTATATTGTAATATTTCTAGTTGGTTAACTTTATTATATTGGGAAAGGATTTATCTTTTTTGTAATGGCAAAGTTTATATTGATCTTTTTTTTTCTCTAAACTTGTTGTAAACAGTTTTTAGTTACATATGAAATAAATATTAATAGAAATAAATTGATTCTTGCACTCACAAAAACTACTCATTAAATAAGACAAATTATAAATTAATTTTTGTTTGTTTTGATTTTGAGATGATTAATGAATTTTTGTAAAGTGCAATGTAACATTCAAAAGTTCTGCATTTAAAAATAAAAAAACTTTAGAATTAAGTTCTGCATATATTTTATTTAAAAAATTAACATTATACTCTACGTATATAATCATCAGAAAATAATATACATATAATATAAATAAAATTTTGCTTCCTTTAACTAATAATTTATAACAAATCGTTCAGAATTCATTTTATTAAAATAAAATTAACACCTTGCGAATGCGATAAGGTTTATGTTGGACAGACAGGTAGAACTGTTTCTACTAGATTAACAGAACATATGAGGTCAATAGGTCTAATCTAAATCATCCAGATAAATCTGCTATTGCTCAACATGTTTTAGAATTTGTTCACGATGTAAAATTTGAAGATACTGTAATAATTGCAAGATCAATCAATATTAACAGCAAAAGCAATAGAAATTTATAAAAAAAAATAACATCAGTCATTGTAAAGGCACTGATTTAAATAAAATTTGGCTTCCATTAATTAATAATTTATAATTTAAATTTTTAATATTTCTTTAATTTTATTTTGTTACCTAATAACTTGTTTCCATGTTTTGTTTGTTTATTATTTATATATGTTATTTGTATAGTTTTTCCTGATGATAATAAATGTGCGATTTTTAATTAAAAATTATATACAACTTAATCCTAAACCTTTTTTATTTTAATATCTGAATATTATATAGTAAAATAATATTATAAACAAATAATTAAAAAAAAAACCATTCATACATATTTATATATTCAAAAATCTTTTCATAATAAAAAAAAAAACTCTTTTCTACAACCTGCTCCAATTCGAGATCGCGACATCTTACGCTAAAAGTTCGGATCGCGTCGACAAACTTCAACTCCCTTTTCGGAATGATGAAGAAGTTGAACGCATACGCCTACACACACACACACATACAAGCTGTGGATCTCAAAGTCTCGATTTCGTTCGCGTGCGTGTGTGTGTACGGTATGTATATGAAAGTAGTTTTGAAACCGGTGGAAGTTTTGAATAAGTTTCGGGGCGGTTTCGTATATTCAACATCTCTCAACATTGCATGTGCTCACCCCCTCTGGTTTCCATACTAGGAGGTAGGTCCGCGTGTGTGTAGGTCTCTGATTGCGTCAAAGATTACGGGGATCAAGGTAGGCTCCGGGTTGAGTTGGGACGACATGCTTTGATGAGAGAGAGAGAATTGTTTGATGTATGATATAGTGGAGTGAAATTTGATTGTCAGGTTAAAAACGGTAGATGAGTTTTGGAAAATTGCAGTGTTCAAAGTATAAGATATACGAAGAAACAAATTTGTTTTAGTATGAAACTATGTATTAAGAAAATTAAACGATTTTTTCCATCAAAAATAGGAAAACTGTTCATATTTAATCAAAAACAGAAGCAAAAAATTATTTTGAAATTAATGATAAAAGCACTATTTCACGAAAAACTGAGGTGAGAATACGGGCTATTATTTTTACAAATAATAACCAATTTCCAATATAAAATTTAATAACTTTGATTCCCCCATAACGATATTTCCAAAAATAAAATTTCTCCAAATGCACAAGTACTACTATTGTGTGCTTTATAATCGGGGAAAGGGGTAGGTTCTTAAACCCTTAGCGCATAGCTACTTAAGCGTAAAGTACATTTTTCACTAACCAATTTGCAGTAGCGCATCTCAAGTCTTCTTTGCTTCACTAGAAAACAATTGGCCTATTTTCTCATCGTCGAAGAGGCGAAAAGCGTACTGGTGGCTCAGTACATTGCCAGTTGGGTTAAAGAAGAGAGGGCAAACACGCTGACCTATCGCAACATACAACAATAAGGTCATTTACTGGACGATACGGCTCGCGCAAAACCAAGCACGGCTGGACAACTCTTGTTAACTGAACAAGACAGTCAAAATTGACCAGCTGAATGCACTAGGATATTGTAAAGCTTCAGTCGCATTGAAAATACTGTAATGATGGTATCTTAGAATAGCAACAGCAATTTTAGATTTTATTCACCAGATTTTTTCGTTCTATCAAGAAAAGTTATATACACACAATCACGCCATGTATCAATCAACAATCGACGTTTCGACGAAACTCAACGCTTGTCTTCATCAGAATAAAAAATACTAATGATAGTATAGTAAATAACAGAACATAGAAACAAGTTACTAGGTAACAAATAAGTAACTAAATCATAAAAATTATAGATTTTTAATTAATGGAAGCCAAATTTTATTTAATTCAGTGCCTCTTCACAGTGATTGATGTTATTCTTTTCCTTATAAATTTCTATTGCTTCTCTTGTCAATCTGCTGCTAGTACTGATTAGTCAAAAAATTATCACAGTATCGTTTTACATCATAATGACATTTATCTGAATGATTTAGATTTAGACAAATTAAATTCTTATGTTCTGTCAATCTAGTAAAAACAGTTCTACGTGTCTGTTTGTCTGTCTGTAATTTAAGCTTCATACAAATTCTAGAGTACATAACATGTTTATAGTAATATCATTTGTAAAATATCATATTAAGTCTATTAATATTTTAATTTTAATAATATTTAAAAATCGGCAGTGCCACTTCAAACATTATTATTATTAACGTAGTAAAAAAAATCTTATTCTCCAAATCTCCAAACTTATTTTATTAAAATAAAACCGCTTATGTTAAAGTTCTGTATTAATATTTATTTAAAATCGACTTTTCGACTAAACTCAACGTTCGTTTTCGTCAGGATTAATAATATAAATGACATTACAGTAAATAACAGAACATAGAAACAAATTACTAGCTAACAAATAGTGAAAGCCAAATTTTATTTTATAATAAATTTTATATAAAATTTGGCCAAGTAACTTGTTTCTATGTGCTGTTATTTATTGTAATGTCATTTATATCATTGAGTTTCGTCGAAACGTCGATTTTAAATAAATATTAATACAGAACTTTAATGTACGGCAGTTTTATTTTATTATAATTATTGTTATCCCAATGGGATCATCACTAACACTACGAATACATCTCCAAGTGTAAATGCATTCTGAAACTCATTATTTGTTCTCCGAATCCTTGTTATTAAGCAGTAGTAGCATGTATCGTGCATATAACCACACTCGTATAATATGCATACAAAACTCTTTGCATCGTAACAGACCCAATTAAGTTCTGACCGCACCCCGACTAATTTGAGAATAATAATTCGTCATTTACACGGAACAACCACACACACCAGCTCCGACGCGACGGTATAGAGTTTCGCCAACTTGTGTTTAACTCGCAACGAGATATAATATAAAACGTTGTGGTTATATTGACCAGTGGATTAAACTCGTGCAGTGGCGTACGCAACGGGAAGAAGGATTAGGAGGATAAATATCCTCTCGAAAATTCAGTAAAACACTAACTTTTTAAAGTTAATTTAGTTAAAAAAAAAAATAATTATTGTTGATTGAAATACAGTTTAATGTGTGACTGAAAAAATATCGTACATACCATTTAATTTGATATTTTTATGACTAATTTCATATAGTCAACAAGTTTAGTTTGTAATTCATTCATATATATTTAATTTACTTTGTTTTTTTTAGATCTGAATTGAACTGCTGGAACTGAAAAGTATCTAGCTCCCTCCCCCTACATCATTTTCTAATTGCACCGTTACAATGCCCTGATTAAAATTACTCAGCAATATTTTTGTAAATTAATACAATATCCTATCCTGAAATATTTTTCTGCATACGCCACTGTACTCAGCATAAGGAATAAGCAACAAAGAGGTAAATTATGAGAAATTGAGAGAGTTAAATTTCGTTTCCGAATCAAAGAGGAACATTTCATTTACTAAAATCTAGTGAGCTAGACTAATTATTTGTTTTATTAGTGGATATTTCATACGTTTTCAAATTGAGTTTAAAATGAATTGGTGTATAAGTAATGTGAAACTGAAAAAAAAAAATATTATTGCAAAATTAGCTGCAAGTCATTTAAAACTATTTGGTCATTTTTCAATAAATAATAATAAATATTTATATATTGAATCTGTGACGACAAATTAATTTAGCAGTTTTATTTGCTATATTGAAAACACAATATCTAATAAGCATTTGGCGAAATCAATAGATTCTGAATTTGACCACTAAAATATATAAAAAAACAAAATAGATAAACGGCTATCTTTAAGGCCGTTCTAACACCTGAAACATGAGCCATCCTAAAGTGAGCATTCATGTGCATTAACATAAAGTTACGCTTGCTACACGGTCACATACTGATTATAAATAAAGACGGCGGTTTTTATCTTTATTAGCGTTGTAAAATCAGCATTTTTTCGCACAGAAAAGTTTCGGGTGACGACTATTCCGTGAACGTTTCTATAGTCGACGGCCAGGGTCGTGGGCGTCCAAATGCCACCGTCACGATGCCACTAAATGGCGTAAGTTTTACACTAAAATTATTCGACCGCATCCCGTTTTTGTTTTGACTATCGCTGTGGATTTTTGCACGTACAATGCAAAATCTAAAGTTTGCAAATTTTTTGAATAGAAATTACCTGACTTGAAAGTTTCCAACAGTTTTTTTTTTCTTTTTATTTTATGATTTTATTTCAAATACTTATTATAAATAATACATTGAGGGCTGATTGCATAAAACATTGTTAAGGGGTGACACTACTTTAAACATTCTGAAAATACACTGTAATAAATTAATTCTCTATAATTACGTCTTAAAGTAAAGTAAATCGGATGTATATTTTCCGAGATTTCAACGAGACGAGATTGGTAACCATAGTTTCGAGAAAAACGGGTTTAAAGTTAGTTTGTACTTCCCGGTCGGTAAGTTTTACCTGCTCTGACACAACTCTGTATTGCTTGTTGTAACTCTGCAAAAATTTCGGAAAATACACTAACACTACTGTATAATGTTTGCGTTATTGTGCTAGTAATATACTAACGTAATATCAATATTTTGTTACGCGTGAAAAAAAAAACTATTGCCAAAAACAAATGATAAATATTATTTTTGATACTACATCATTCAGCGATATTTTGATTGATTGTTATAGGAATGTATATTTTTATTTATAATATTATAATAGATGACAGAATTGTCTGAAACATTTTGTGAAATATTTTATTATTTGACAGACAGATATTAGATTTCATTTTGTGCATTCAGTCATCAATATTTACAAAAATATATATTTTAGCATACAGTACATTTAAAAATATATCGTTTAAAATATAAATAAAAAATTGTTACGAATTTTTGCTTTGATTGAATATAATTTTTGTATTTTCATCACATGTCAAAATATTTTTTGACATAAAAATCATTTTGTAATAGCAAATTGAAATAATATAATTAAATTTATTCTATTAATAAAATCATGAATCAGTTATACTGTTACTATTATGTTTTCTATTAAAAATTTTATTTCTATTAGAAAAAAAAAAACCTGTTTATAGTTGAAAAAGACGTTTGCTTTTGAATTAAAAGTAAAAATCTTTTGGAATAGCTTGTTCATATTTATTTTTAATTAATTATATCCGGTTGAAAATTATCATCATTAAATAAGCAGAATAAATGCAGCATTATAATGAGAATAAATCTGAAACATATAATACAAATTTGTAGAAAATATAGAGAGAGATATTACCAGAGAGTATAAATGGCATTTGATTTGCAACGGATAATTAGCAGGAGGTAATTAACTATCTGATTAGTGAAGCGGAAACTTAGCTAGTTATGGCACTGATTGCCAAATCAGTTCATATATTATGATGTAATCCTATTTAATTTACTATTCATAACTATTAAATATATACCTATACAGAATATTCACTATAACTATTTCAATGTATTTATTTTAATTTCTTGTTTAAATATTTCCTTTTAGTTAATTTAGTTATATTATTTCAATTTACTAATATAAAATGATTTTTAAGTTAAAAAATATTTTGACTTATCAGATATCATCTGTGATGAAAATATATTCAATCAAAGCAAAAATTCATAACAATTTTTTATTTATATTTTAAATGATATATTTTTAAATGTACTGCATGCTAAAATATATATTTTTATAAATATTGTTGCCAGAATGCACAAAATGAAATCTGATAAAGATTTCTATTTTGTTTGGCATTTAAATAAAAATAAATTTTAAACAAACATCATAAAAATACATTTACTTAAACAATGCATATTTCCATTAAAATCATAAAATAATTTCCCCAGACAAGTTCCGAAATTATTTACAAGCAAAACGCATTTTAAAAACATTGGTAAGTAAACAAAAAATTCTCCATCCGAAAGTTTACTTTCCCAGTTTTCCATATAGATATCAATCGAGTAATATTAAAATAGTTTTCCCTCTTCTCTCACGGATTTATCTACTTTCGCAAATAAAGCTTCCTTTAGCGCATCGCTTTTCCCAGCTATTGAATTGAAATTAAGTTCGACAGCGAACGGAAAAGGAAACTTAAACTGCATTTCAACACACTGTCGGCTTCTTTTACCCTCTCTCTCTCTCTTTCTCTCTCTCTCTCTCTCTTTCGCCGTTTAACTTTCTTGACGTGTTATACTAGTTCCTATCTTCGTCTAGCAAAGTTTAAATCGATTGATAAGTTTATATTGGAAATAATAACAATCGGCTGAGTTACAAATTAAATTTTCTATTTAGTCGCTTTACTGTTTCAACTTTCTAATTAAATCGAATAATATATATTATGTATATTGCTGGATTTTGTTTGATATTGTGTTGAATCTATAATGAACAGTTTTGAATTATTTTTGATTTTAAAATAATTAGTCTTAGGGCAGATAAAGAAAAATAAACTAAATAAATATAAAGATATAAGACCCCTGAGAAGTTAGCAATAAAGTTATAGCAATAAATCCTATACCTCGCCATACTAATGCTTTGCTTAATAACTAAAAAACTAATTAGCGAATTTTAATTCGGTTTACATCTTCTTCTAGTTTTGTGCTAGTGTTGTTTCGCGAAATATTTATTAGAAATATAAAAAAAATAATTTTTAATAAAGCGCTTTAAAAAATTTACAATTTCTACTGATTATTCATATGCCACTCAATATTTTTAAATCTCTACTAGTACAAAACTCGTACACAATAAAAGCTATCAATTGATGTATTATTTATTATAATTACGTTCTTAATTAATTACAATTTTAACGATTTAATATCTTCGAAAATTACACATTTAATGAAATACTTAAAATCAACCTACTAATTTCTCAAATTTAGTATGGACAAAAGTTATGTTAATATTAAATCATATTATCTAGTTATGCTAAAAAAAATTTTCAAAAAATTTGAATTAGATAAGAAGTTATTTAACAATTTTTTTTTTATAATCTTTATCAAACTTCGTCAAATTAACATATTTCTTGTTGAAATTTTGCATAGATAAAACTTTTATACATAGAACGTAATATTATCTAATTATGGCAAAAAGAATTATCAAATTATCTTAATTAGAAAAAGAGTTTTATCTATGTAAAGTCCTAAAATGTTAAGGAGGCTGTAGCCTCCTCACCCGTAAACAGTCCCAGTATATCAATATAGTTTAAATAAAATAATGATATTACAAATTATTACTTACCTTTATTTACAGAATTATTATAGCTTCAATTGTAATAGTCTTCACTCAAAATTATGTCTATATATAATGTGAAATACGTACATCAACACTGTCTGTCCACTTTTATCATATAAAATTCCACAAAGTTAATTGTATCAATTAGAATCCGATATTTGTTGCACTTCTTATAAACAAAATACAAATATATTTATTAAACTTAGTCACAAAACATTAATACACTAAATTTTATACAATATTTTTATGAAAAACACGAAATTTTCACGATCTGATGCAACAGAATACACTAATTCTTCACAACTAAATTTTATTAAAAACATAAACTAAACTTGTATCAATTCGTTGCTCAACGCTGATTGGCTAATATTTCAATTATTTGAAATTCTTCTTTGTTTACAGGTATAAATATTGTTTTGCTTATAGAAACAAAACAGACAAAATTTAACAAGATTACGCATATTACAAGGTCAGACAAGTAGCAGACATAAAATTTTATTTATTTAGTTGAATAAATAAATATCTCTATTACTTTTATTTTTTATTAAATTTATTTAATATATTAAACAAATAAATTTAATATAAATCGTTAAAATTGTAATTAATTAAGAACGTAATTATAATCAATTGATAGCTTTTATTGTGTACGAGTTTGTACTACTAGAGATTTTTTTTTTTTTTTTTACATATATTGGCTTTGGAAACGAGTCCATTAGCCAGCTACTTTCATATTATTTATTAGTTCTATTTTTAGACGAAACAAAGACAACACAAACATTCATGCCCCAAGCGGGATTCAAACCCGGGCCTGCACAACTAGAGATTTGAAAAATATTGAATGGTAATATGAATAATTATTTAAAATTGTAAAATTTTCAAAGCAGTTTTTTCAAAATAATTTTTTTTTTCATATTTCTAATAAATATTTTGTGAAACAAAATTAGATATTAAGATAAGAGGTACAGTAAAAATTTATTTTAAAGCAAAAAAATAAAACAACTTTTTCATAAACAAAAAAGGTGGATATATTTTATTTACAATTTTTAACAGCGCACGTTTCTGGTAATTGAACCTTTCTGAAAACGCGATATCGTAGAAGAAATATTGAGTGATTGTCGCAATTTCGAATCGTGACGTGACATATATTAGCGTCTGTTTATTTTATCATCTTTCTCCGTCGCATCTCGCATCGTGAAATGGTATTTGCAGCGCGTCGATCGTGCACAATTTTTGATATAAATATCAAAGAATGGAAACAATTCAATTTTCGAGCATTGAACGTGCTACAGCGTTACAATAGAATAAATAAAAAAAAACAAAAAAGAAAACAAAAGCATCCATCTGTATTTTACACTGCACTCTAGATTCTTAGATTGTGTGCGAAAAGGCTATATTTTCATCCACTACTTTTTCTATTAAGGTTACTTTATTTCTTTTGT
Organism: Clivina fossor; assembly: GCA_963966155.1. NCBI lineage: Eukaryota > Metazoa > Arthropoda > Insecta > Coleoptera > Carabidae > Clivina > Clivina fossor. Next base: position 23,461,918 of record OZ014557.1, read on the forward strand.
TATATTAGTAGACAGTGATTCTTAACATTTTTATTGAGAATTAATATAACCAATATGAGAAGCACTGTTGTTATCTAGAAATAGTATATACCGGATAGTACAATATCTTTAATTATTTGTATAAAAATGACGTTCATCTTCATCAAGTAAAAATTTATCAATGATATTAAAGTAAATAACAGTTTGTAGCAACAAGTTACTAGGTAACCATATAAGAAACTAGATCAAAAGAATTATAGATTTTTAACTAATGGAAGTCAAATTTTATTTAACTCAATGCCACTTTACAGTGATTCACGTTATTTTTTTTTTTTATAAATCTCTATTGCTTCTTTTAGTAATCTGCTGCTAATATTGATTGGTCTAGCAATAAAATAATAAAAATTAATAAAATAATTAATAATAAAATAATTAAACAGAATCTAATCCTAAAACAGTTTTTATTTTAATATATACAGGATATTCATGGTCCATATTCTCAACGCACCCTTTCAGCACATTATTCTACGTACTATAATCTTTCAGAAAATGCAAAAAAATGATATTTTGTCAGGGCGGGGTGTCCCACTTAAAATAAAAAATGTAATAAGAAGTACTGGAATGAATTATATTAGTTTAACATAATTTTGTCTGATTTGTCTGACATTGCATCTCTTTAAATAGAAAAAGTAGCAATAGTTTTCTGGTTACCTTGAACACCATGTATTTCGTTTATTATACATTATCTATAATATTTTAAATATAGAGTCAAAATAAATCTTTTAATTAAAATACATGAATGTAAAAATTTCAATAAAAATTATGTCTTGTAGTAAACAGTATTTAATAACTAAAAAAATCGAGCTTTGAAAGGTTAAAGGTCACTGTTTTCTCAACACTCACAAATAAAATAATAAGAGTATTGCAGCTAGTAGTTCAATATCTTAGCTATACATTATAAATGATTTTCAGTTTTAATTTTTTCTTATTAACAAGAACTTTCAACTTAGGTACGAAGAGATGCTTCCACGATAAAAGATATTTCTCTTATTTCATCTTTTAAAACTTTTATTTTCCATTGTTTGTTTTTATTTTGAAAATTAATAAATAAGATGAAATGAAAATATATCTGCGCTATTTCGAGTCCTAGACAAATGGACTTTTTTTTCTCTGTAAATGCAAGGTGAGTTTTAAATGGAAATATCAAAGTAAATATAAGAATTATTTTAGTCTCCACCGACGGTTTCTAAAATACGCAGCAAAATTGCTAGAGTGAATAATGAAATACGATATCTTCGCGTTTTTCTTATTTAAAATGCTCTTTTGTTTATACAGTGTTCGTCAAAAAGTCGGCATTAAATAAAAAAAATGTTATTATTAGTTTTTTTGAAAATTATTGATATGGGACTTGTTGGTGCTTGCTTAAAATAAAAAAATTTAAAGTCCTATACAAAATTTTAGCAGTATACTAAAAAAATATCAGTAAAACTTTGAAAAATACACATAATTTCTGAATGGATTTATAGAATTTTTTAGGCTGGAATGCTGTGGTCGATCTAGTTATAGACGTTTCGCTATACATCGTAGATGACATCCTTAGTGCTTGGTAATTGATTTCAATAAATTTAATGAATACCGGCCGTAAAAACCTGAAGATTATATTACATAATTTCTATTTATATAAGTGTTTACTTTTGATTTGATATAAATTTTGAATAATTTAGAGAAAATATATATTTGCATAAAAATGATAATACTTGTTTATGGATCTTTCTTGTAAACTTGCAGTATGAATAAAGTATTATTATTATTATTATTATAAAATTGCATATGAAAAATCTGCGAAGTTATTATTCTTGCTATAATACTGTGCAAATTTTATACTACTCGTATTATAAGTCAGATCAAAAAAATGCAATTTTTCACTTTATAGATAATAAGGAAAATTTCTAATCAGATTAATATTTTCCTAACCTAATAATATTCCTCTATATTCTTCTAACCTCATCTAGTAAACATAACATTCTGCTTGTTCTTCCAATAGAACACAACAAACAAACAAAACTAATATGATAAGAAACGAATCTAGTTAATTGAATCTATATCAACTTATATGCAGTAAACAATTGAAAATCAATCTATACATATAAGTTTCGTAATATTATACCTATTTAGCATATAAATACGAAGTTTAAAAAGAAAATATCAGAGACGCAAAACTGTTTCTTACCGAAAGCAGATTGGATCGGTGTCGGGGCAAACGTGCTCTATCATCTTTTCCGTCTAAATTTTTCATCTTTGCATGTAAATTTACAGAAGAGGCAGAGGATGGAACAGTGTATTACTGGCGTATATGTGTGTTTGGCGCGGCCATATTTAATATTCAATATCTGTACACGCTGGTGTAATGAAACAACCTGCTTTACCGCACCGAAAGATATCACCTTGGGTACAGTATTACTAGTATCGTCTACTCATATTCTAAACATACGACAAGTTACGGGAATATGTATGGATATACCAAACGTCTAATTCCAGTGACGGCGAATAAGTTTTTATAAATCATGTTGAGTGATATAATAAATTTGGAAATTTAAATTTTATAATAAATGCTTTTAAAGAAAATTATTGATAAAATATAAATATAAATACCTTTTTCTATTACTGTAGAATTCTTGATCGCTCCTGAAAATAAATAAATAAATAAATTAGCATAGTAAAAATCTTTCAGAACTCATTATATTAAAATAAAACGGCTTTAAGATATAGATTATTAAAAAAAAATATTCATAAAAATATAACTGCAAAGGAATAAAAATATAATTAATAAGGAATAAAAATAACTATACAGGTTATTATTAAAATAAATAGGCTAGTTTTATTTATAAATTTTATATTACTCGACAATCGTTTCAACCTTTCAGCTATCGGAAAGAGTTACATCCGAAAATTTCTTAAAATTATTCCAATATAAACAGTAATAATAATAATAAATTTATTTCTGATTAAGATATAACAAAGTATATACAGACAAGTCAACAAAATATGGTAAATTTAATTCCTATATGAAAACAGTAAGTTTGTGAATGTCATTCACAAACTCAGCAACATTATAAAAGGCATTATTTAGTAAAAAGCTCTTTATTAACCTAAAAAACTCTTTACTTTGCATATCGCGTATGGTAGATGGAAGCTTATTAAAGAGTGTAGCTCCCACATTCATAGGAAGTTGTTTTGCAATATTCAATCTGCAAAAATCTAATCTAAAGTTCTCTTTCGTACGTGTGTCATAGTTATGATAATTACAGTATACAACTTGTGGTGGGAAAATACAATTTTACAAATATTAAACTTTAAGTTTACATTTAAAAAATAGCTTATTTAGATAATAAAATTTTTATAAATGATAAATTGTTCTTTAATTGTTAATTGCTAGGAATTTTAACTAACTAAGTTAATAACCCATCCTTTGAACAGAGGAGATTTTAAATTCGCATAATTACTCATGATTGCATGAAATACAACGCGCAGAGAAGCCTGTTGTATTTTTATTTTATATATATATATATATATATATATATATATATATATATATATGAATTATCGTTGTTTTTTTCTCAAAATTAACAACATTTCATGCAACTGACACATATTCTTCACTGTTTATTTACCAACAGTATTCTTTGTAAATTTTACTAACACTATTTTCATTTTTAAAGTCTACAAATACTTTTAACACATTTCCTTTGTAATTTAAATTTTCAAATTTATTCCTTATACCCCTAAATCAAAAATCAACCGTACGCCACTGCTCCAACATTGCGCCAAAACTTCACCATCCAACTGTTCGGGCGACGCTTGTTGCGGTAGCATACACGGCGATAAAATTTTAATATAAAGTGAACCGCTACGGCTACCCTCTCTCCCTCCAAAACCCCTAACTTCCGGCAATCTCTTGCAAAACCATTGCCAACCTCTTCATAAACCCCCCTGCCCCGCCCCGGCCGTCCTAACACCCAGAGAACCATGATAGCTGTTGTTGCAGTTCTGTCCAGTTTTCATCGGCCCCCCCGTCTACATACGCCGAAATCCTTAAGCGCGTGCACCACGCAAATAAATATGTAAATATGAGATTAAAAGTTGGCCGTTCGTACGCGAATTTGCATGTTTTGATCGTATTCCCTTGCTCGTGGAAAGGTAGGAAGGGGGTAGCGGATGTTTAAATTTTTCGGCACAAACCAGTGCGTGTACCCTAAATTTTAACCGTAACTGCCTTCCTAATTTAGTTGGTGAAATAAAGTTGTAAGTTTTGTTGGTTAGCCGAGTGATTAAAGTGTTTTTTAATTGATATTAATCTCTGGAATTAAATATTAATTGCGATATGAGTAGCTGATAGAGTTGTGGGTAGAGGTGATTTATCAAAAATTTGAATTTTGTTGAGTTGCGATAATGCCTATATTTTTTTACATCTTAATGTACATAGAAATAATTTGGTTGTAGTATTATAATGTTTTGAATAATTAAATAAATAAAGTATAACAAAGTAAAAAAAAATTAAGAACTCATTATATTAAAATGAAAAGGCTTTAGGATTAAGTACATTTGTATAATTTTTTCTGGTGATGTACCTCGAGTACGTCGAATTTTTATTAAAATGTAAACAAAACTTAATCCCAAAGCCATTTTAATTTAAATAAATTATGTTAATAGTTTATGGTTTTAATTAAAAACTTCTATTTATTAGATAATATTTATTTAAATTAATAAATTAAAACTTTAGATTTAATATATTACTTTTTATTAAGAAATAATTTGTATTATTAAAGAGCGCATCCACCAAAAATTATGAATATTGAATAATTTATTATTTCCAAACACAAATATTACAAACATTGTTTCAAGTTTTAAAGATAATAGTATATTGATCAACGAGCAGATTATGGTGGTTATAACTCACAAAAACCTAGCGGTGTACATTGCATTTTTTTTGTACTTTTTTACTCATTTTTAATAATCGAATTCAAATTTAACCTTCCGTTAGTCGCGCGGTGTACTGAGTACACGGGCGCTCGTTTTTTGATTGCAAAATTTTTTGTGATGAATTTAAGCACTTCTACCTTTCATGTATTCCTCCGGTGGTTCATTAACTATCGACTAAGCATATTAACATCAACTGTCCGTGCATATGTCGCGAGTATACACGCGAAAACCGAACGCGCGTCAAGACTCGGGCACCGGCGCGAATTGTTCCGGAACAGTTTTGTCGCGAATTTCGATTCATTTGTCGAGTAGGTGTCATCAAAGGAACATGTAGTAAGTATTTTCATTATATATACTTGAATTTATATATTTTATGAACACTATTTTTGTAATCTAGATTCATCTAGATTCATCCTGAAAGGATTTTATGTTGTGTTATATTGTGATAAAAATTATAAATACTATATATTTTTTATGAAAAATTGCATTTATATTGAATAAATATCATTTCACCCATATATATTTACAATAAAATCCCCAAAATGGCATCGTAAACTGGAAAACCTCAGCCGGTGTACTCAGTACACGGCGCGACTAACCGTGTAATTTGTTTGGCGCGACTAACGGAAGGTTAAGCAAAAATAAATAATGTAATTGTCAATTAACATAATTTTCAATATGGCCGCCGAAGGTGTTAGATTAAATATACTTGATTTTGTAGTGATATAGTAACAAACTGCTGTTTAATAATATACCTGACAGTTCATATAACATAATGATCTAATTCTACATAGACAATATAGTAACGCAATATCAATATTTTAATACGCTTGAAGAGAAAATATTCTTTAATCTAAATTACATGCATACATACACAATTACGCCATGTACCCAAAAGAGTGTGGCACAAACTCTTTCTTTAATACAAATTAATTCTTAGTGAGAAGTAATGGATTAAATCTATAGTTTCAATTTATTAATCTAAATTAAAAAGTACAAAACATTTAAATACGTCGTTATCCAATCTCCGACCAAAGGTACTAAACCATTTTACTATCGGAGATCAAGAAACTTCCTTCCCCCCATCTGTTGTAACTTGTTGGTGGCTGATAAATATAATACAGGACGCGGGAAGAGCAAAAGAAAAACTTTTTATCTATATTAGTGCCATAAAATCAACAATTTTCTGTATCATAAAACTTTGTGACAATGTTCCCATGAAACGAAACTTGTTAAAGAAAGTTTTTCAGGGTTTGAGCAATGATCTGAAAAGTCGCTCGCACTCACACTGCTCCTACTGCTCTTCTTTTTCTTTTACTTCTTCGATTTAATACGGGAGAGGCGAGGGGGTAGAGTGAGAGGGCTGTGAGTCACATACAGCTACCAATCGTTGTCACGTTGAGTAAAAAGAATTGAATTATTTTCGGCTGTCAGTCACGCTCAATTGCGCAAATACACACAAAGATTGACAGCTATTTTTTCGTTTGCGTAATGCAGTTTTTCAAGGTTATTTTACATATGTTTAGGATTTATAAGAAAACTTATAAAATATTCTAATTTTCATCAATTTTTTAACATTGTTTTTAATTAAAAAAATATATTAGATCATTTTGAATATGAGATTTGAAGTAGGATTTGAAAATAATAAAATGTTTCTAGATTAAACAGTTATTCATATGTATTTATGTTAAAAAATTAAAAAAAAAAAAAACATAGAAAAGCTTGGTGCAAATATATAATAATTATCGTACATTTTATATATAATAGCTGACTAACTACATTGGTTTCAATTTCGCAATTATCATACACACTATATTCGCCACGTACCTTACTTCAATGAAGCACCAAAACATTATTGTATATACTCAAACGGAAAAATTTTGCTGGAAATATTTACGTTTCTAAAATAAACGAATAATTTAATTTATAAATAAGCTCGACATAAAACCATATTACATTACAATCAAGTGAATTAACAAAAAACAAACTCGTATCTAAAAATAAACAAATGCGCAAACAAAACAATCCTATCTAGTCTTTTATTTTACAGGTAAACAAAAAACTGTAAAAAATCCAGTAACAAAATGATAAAAACAAAAACAAAACACACAAGCAGGCACAGTTGGGGAAAAATATATAGTTTTAAAATGCAAAAATCTCTAATAGTGTAGCGATGCGGTTGCATCATTTAAAGTTTTTATTTGCAGCCCACCCAACTTCAAGTTGAGCTTCGGAGTGTTCACCCACCAACCTCTGCATATGACAGTTGCTGGTTGAGCATCTGGGATTCGTATTCGCTTCATCAACCTTCCCTCCTCCCCCACCCCTACTGAATGCGCTGGCCTTATCAAAACTACGACTGGAAAGAGGGGGGCGAGGGGGGGAGCATATGTGCGACACACCGCCAGATATGTAAATCTAACCAGTTGGCAACATCGTATTGCTCTCTGATATAAAACCGCCGTTCCTGCTGGCGCGCGGCTCGCTCGTACGCCAATAAAATTTCCGAATTTATTGGCGAGAAATTTCGTTCCGTTTCAGTCATGCACGAGAATTAGATCAGAAATAACCTTACCCCCCGATTCGGTAAGGCTTCATTCACAATGCGAACATGATATTGGTACAATTTGACATTAATTATAGCTGATTAATACATACACTGTAAATTTTTTAAGCGAAATTACAGAAAAATAGCAGTAGAATTTTACTATAAAAAAAACTGTAATTTTATTTTACTATAAATATTCTGTATTTCTATCTCAGAATATTGTAATTTTTATATAATTTATAATAATCACATAAAGTAAGTAAAAATTCCTAATAAGTATGTAAAATTGCTTACTTTCTACAAATTTGCATCACATACTAAATTCAAAATTAGGTATTTGTGGTATAACTTCTTAAATTATATAATATCTGTAATAATTCATAAAAATAATGAGACTTACGATTAGTACATATTTTGTGTAATATTACAAATAAAATATTTTAAGTGTAATTCATTCATTTCAAAATATATCATTTTAGTAAATTTAAAAATGTATATAATTATACCAATAATAATATTACAGAACTAAACACATTTTTCCTATTTATAGAAAATTCCTGACAGCATATTTACTTCTATTCCGTTAGTAATATCATATTACATAATGTTTGTAATAGTTCTGATATTATGTATTTTTAAACAATTACGTAAAATTACAGCAGTTGAGTAATTATACCTAGAAATACTGAGCATATGAAATTTTGAGGTAGAAATACAGAATATTTTTGGTAAAATGAAATAACAGATTTTTATAGTAAAATTTTACTACTGTTTTTCTGTAATTTCTCTATTTTCTTTACAGAGTATATAAAAATAAAATATACAAATGTCTACAATATATGATTAGTGTGAATGAAGCTTTAGCCTAAGTATATCACATCTTTCTGGTAACCAAGCAAAGCAACAACATTTTTATTTGTTGGATTTTTTTGGCTTCGTCTCGACAGATTTTCGCATATTTATTTCGACCGACACGTTATTTACATTCGGTGACTGTTTTGATTTTTTTTTAAGTTTAAATTTCAATTTCGAAATTTATTTCCTTTTTCATGATGCACTTTGATCTGTAATCGAATCAAAATGTAAAGCTTACTTTACGAAAGATAATTATAAAAAAAAAAGTATCATATGGTTGACATTTGAAATTATATTTTTAATTTAAATTTTATAATTATTCATTGCCCTTTCAAAATATAGAAAGAAAAATTTAATTAGTTTCAATAATGTTCAATATTTCGGACAGCCCAAATTGGGCCTTGGCCTCAAATATCGAAATACCTGTTCCGTGATTGTTTATTTTTCGAAAATTTAACGCCAGTAATTTAATTAGTTCATCAAAATAAATTACTGGCAATTTAAGCAAAAACAAAAATACTATAACCTAATATATAATACACCATGTATAATTAAGAATATAAAAATATTCATATATTTCATTGTAGCTGAGTTAATAACTGAAAAATTGCGAGATCAAATTCTACACTGTTATAAATAAAATAAAAAAAAAGAATTATAAAACAATAATAATTAAGCAAAATAAATATCTCGTTGGAAGCATTCCGAACTAAAAATATATGTGAGCAATAATACAGAAGATTAGTGTTTACTAGTTTCACTGGGAATTGAGAGAGAAGTTTTCTTTTCCTAAGTGTGAACGTCGTCTTTTTTCTTTCCCGACTTGTATGTGCACATGTATGTGTGTGTGTGTGTTCGTATGTTTGGTTTTCTTACGGGAAAATTCATTAAACTTTTCTCCTTTTCAAGAAATAATTTGTCAGAGTTTCAGCTAGTCCATTTTCTACTCTGTCTCTTCTCCGTACTTTAGCTATTAGTCCGTGTGTGCGATTGCAGTTCTATAACTGCTCTAGTTGTTTTCATCGGATTAGAACAGAGGTACGTAAAATGTTTTTTTTTAGTAAGCGTAATTTAGTGATACTGATACAAGGCAAGAAATCTTGTTTTTACCACTTTGGATGTGAGGAATTAATTAGTTTTTCGTTAAAAAAGTGTTCATTAACATAGTAAAAAATATAGAACTCAGTATATTAAAATAAAACGGATTTAGGTTGTAGTTCTGTATTAATTTACATAAATAATCAATATTTCGACGTACTCACCTACATTATCATCAGGAAAATTATACAAATAATATTACAGTATTCATTAATTAAGGTAGCAAAAAATGAAAATTTTTTTTTTTTGAAATTAAAAGTTACTTCTATATTCTAGACACATTTTTAAATAGTTTAAAATAATTTTTTTATGAAAAGATAGCCTAAAGCTTCCCTAATAATACCCCGTTTACAAATTACAAATATTTAATTACATTCTTGAGATATATATCCTAAAAATGTTGCCAATTAAACAAAAATCTAAAAAGTTGATATACGTTAAAAACGTAAAATGTTTTTAATGTATCATATGTAAAATTTATTTCTAAATTCAATAACAATATAAAATAAAAATTTCATTTAAAATAAAAAAGTCAATATTTTACTTTTAACTAAGCATTTCTGAATATCTATACCAAATTTACAAAATATTATATAGTTTTTAGAATAGAGATAACCTGTTGCTCATCATGGGAAAATTTAGAAAATTTTACATTTTAACTACAAAAATACATACTTACATACACAATGACGCCATGTACCCAAAATGGTGTGACAAAAAAGTCTAAATCCAAACAGAATGTATAAAAAAGCAAGTTAAATAAAAGTATAAAAAAGAAAATTGTTAAATAAATTGTTTTAGTTTTCGAGTGCGAGTAAATAAATTAAAATTTTTATGAATTACCCCGACATTTTTCAAGTAATTTATGAAAAAAAAAAGTTCCAAGCTCTTGTCGTTTCTGACAGCCAAAGTTTTAATGAAACGCCTCACTGAATCGCACAAGAGAAGTGCGTTCATTAAAAATTCGGGGTGCGCCAATAAAAAATTTAACACGCAATTAGACTTTTCCCATTATTGCTCATTTGGCTACTGAATACCTGCATCGTTACCCCCCTCTCACACCCAACACGAGTGTCCACTGTTTCGTTGTTCAACTGTTCAACGGGGGCTTGCGCTTTTTTTTTTCTCCCTTCGTCGTTTTACATCGAGGAAAATTGAGTGCAAAATTTGTCATTTACCTCGGCCTACTAAATTAGTAACTGGATTCGCTTTTGTTTTTAGTACCGTGTTTTTTTTTTAGGTACGTCGTTACGCAATTTCAATCGAGTATTGTAATTTGATTTCCTGTCAAAGTACATGATTATGGTTTTGGAATGTAGTTTAAATATTTTTTCATTGTGACTTCATGATGGTTTTTTTTTCAAAAGGAAAATAAATTGTTATTGTGTTTAAAAGTTTGTAATTTTTTGACAAGTAAATTTATATAGTAAAAAATTTTTCAGAACTCTCTATTAAAATAAAAATGCTGCAGGATCTGTATATATTTTATTTAAAAATCGACAATCGATTTAAAAAAAAAATTGATAAAATCACATTCTAAATGTGATTTTGTCTGTAATGTAAAACATATACTTCCTAAAAAAAAAATTTTTTTTTAAAATTTATTTCTATTATAATAATATTTTAACATGGTAAAAATCTTTCAGAATTTATTATTTTAAAATAAAGTAGCTTTCAATTAAAGTTCTGTATTAATATTTATTAACAATCGACGTTTATCAGAAAAAATGATGCAAATAACATTTTCAGTACATAACAGAACATAGAAACAAGTCATTAAAACACAAAATACGTAACTAGAATATAAAATTTATAGATTTTTAATTAATTGAAGCCAATTATAAATCTATAAATTTTATAATCTAGTTACTTATTTTGTTTTTTAGTAACTTGTTTCTATGTGTTATCAACTGTAAAAGTCATTTTTCCTGATGAAGATATGGACGTTGAATTTGTCGAAACGTCGATTATTAATAAATATTAATACAGAACTTTAATCGAAAGCCACTTTATTTTAATAATTATTTTTATTATTAAAACAAAATCTAATCAAAAAAATTTAATCTACAAAAGTTTTTCTTTATAAATACGAAATATAATTTTAATTTCTATGTCTTCAAATACAACTTAACAACAATATTAGGATCTAAATCTTATGGTAAAAATAACTAAAACTACTCACCAAAAAGCAATCATTTTTAAATCCTATATTTTAAATAAAAATCAACGTGTGTATCCATGATTACTTTTAAGAATAAAATATATACTTAAATTTTACAAAATAACTTCTACTATATTAACATTCAACTGACAAAAATAATTAAAAAACTTTTGTTACCAAAACACCGGTCAACGTTGACCCAATATATTTTTATTATTTCATCGTGTATAAAATATCATGAAATATAGATATTTTAATTATTATTGCTTATGTTTAAATATAGTATTTTAGGAGAATTCACAAAAGGAAAAAAATATAAAAAATTTATATAACAAATTACAAAGAAAAAAATAAATTTTGACTCGTTTTCAGTCAGGTGAAGGTTAAGTATTATTTAATCACTAGGATATAAATAAATTATACTATCTAATAATTTTGATTGATCTAAAATTTCATATAAGAAAAATCCTGCAGAACCTGTTGCAAAAATGAAATATTAACGATTCAAATAGCAATTGTAGTATTATGAAGCAATTTGTGGCAGAAAAGATTTGAAATTTAGCGAGAGATTTATGATTATGTTGAATAAATGATGCTTTAACTGCTGTATTATTGTTCTAGGCATAGAGCAGCGCGCTCCAACCGCCCACCCCCTCCCCGCCCAGTTCAACGCAACGCAAACGGGATTTGAAATGGTTCCAAATTAAAGATGCAAAGGGGATAGTCGTACCCGGGTTATTTATGAAAGCATTTCATTCTTAATCGCAATTTTATTTATTCGCGGCAACAGGATTATTAAATAAATATTCAAATCGAACTATCTAACACAGTAAAATTCTGTAATTGACCTGATGAAAACAAGCGTTTAGTTTTTGTCGCTACGTCGTTTAATTAAAAATAATTAACTAATACGGAACTATATCCTAAAGCCATTTAATTTTAATATAATTAGTTCTAAAAGATTTTTTATTATGCTAATAATATATTCATACAAAACTTTTAAATAAAATCGAATTCAATTGTAAACTGACCGATCTTTTCAGCTTAGAGTTGAGTGAAACAAACATTGGTACGAACTTAGGTTCGAACTAGCTAAAAGAGAAGTAAGACGGAGGGTGCTTAGAAGGACCCAAACGAATCGTGTGCGCTTCTGTGCCATTATAACTTATTAATAATGCATGCAGGAAACTTGTTAACGTTCCTGCAACAAAACACTGACCGGTTTCAGCCGTTTGCTATCCTGCCTGGTAAACGAACAGCAACGAAGGAAAGTGGCTGAAAGGTCTGAAAAGTTCGTTTTGAGGTCGATATGATTTTAGTTTAAATAAATAATTGTAATTAAATACTATTACTGCGAATTAAATATTAGAATATTGTTAGTAAAATTCTATACCAATTTAATTATATTTACTCAAATTAGTATTTTTATGCTGGTTTTGCTTGATATATTTTTCTACACAATTTTTAATAAAAAATTATATATAAAAAATATACGAAATTAATATATTTTACACGATATAAAGTAAAATATATAGACGCATGCCCAATGATATTTTATATTTTGATAATTTATTTATACCTAATTTGGAAACTGCATATTTATCAATAATATTATTTATTGCTTTACTCGTGAGAAATTAAAAAAAAAAAACTGTACACATAAATATGAATTGACCATAATATATAATATCAAAGCATACTAAATTTTGCTGCAAAAATGCATAATAAATAAGACGTGTTCTAATTAATATATTTTACTACATAGACTATCTATCACGGACAAACTGAGCAAGCGCGTGTATAAAATATTCTGTACAGATTACAATACAGAAAAATTCATTTGTATAGAAAACTATGCATTTTTTTTTATAAAAAAATACATCGGGTGAACCCTGTGTTTTTAGAAATAGAATATATATATATATATATATATATATATATATATATATATATATATATATATATATATAGAATTGAATTTGTCGTGACTGGATAACAATAGTTAAAGATAAATTTTTCGTGAATTAAAAGCAATTTGTTAGGGATTTTGATAAATAAAACTCAATTGAAACACTATCCAAGCTTTCGATATATACTATGTCATCATCATGGAGCTACAATAGCATACTTTAACTAATATTACATTCTTTTTAGTTAGATTAACATCACAGCAAATGTTTAAATTATAATTCGCAAAGACAGCAAAAACTGAATTCATTTAATAAACAAAACATTTTAAAAGATAACCATTATATGTAAGCCGTTATTTAGTAATTCACAATCAAACCATTTGCATCAGTAACTTTATAATAAAGCAAGCTTTAAAAAAAAAGCACTATATTAATCCAAAATCTATAATCTATAATTTTGCAACTAGCTATAATACTAATTCCCGAACAATATTCAAGAGCGTAGAGTGAATGTGCGCAATTCGCCGTACCGGACGCGATAAGTGAAACGCATGTCAACCAAACTGGATGTTTGCTTTTCCAAACTTTTATTATCTAGTTTTTCCTTGCATACAAACGCTGCAATGATGACATGACATTAGTTCATTCATTTTTCCATCGCTAGATTGTTACACGTACTCGTCATATTTCAGTTATGCTCTTGCGATGAGAGTCTGATATATGTTGGTTTTGAATTATTTAATTGATATTTATTTGCAAATTTATATTTGTATTAGTCGTTTATGAATGTTATTTAAGAGAAACAATATCTAATTAGGTTTCAGTTATTTATTTATTGTTCATAAAAATAATCACTATAAACTTTACAATATTGAATACAATAAAATTGCTTTATGTTACAGTTCTGTATTAATATTTATTTAAAATTGACATTTTGACAAAACTCAAGATAAGTTACTAACAAGTTACTGGATAACAAATAAGTAACTAGATATAAAATTTATAGATTTTAATTAATGGAAATTTAAAATTATGCATTTAATGTAACGACGATAATTTTAATTTTTTTAATTTTCTGACCAAAAAATGAGTCTATTGCATTACATAATAAGAAACGCTAATTATGTTCCACAAATGTAACATCAGCTAATTATATTCTGCTGTACATATGAATGTATTTTTATGTATGCATATTTGTATCTACTGTAGAGCCCTGAAGAAGGCAATAGTTGGCATAGAAAATATTAAATATATATATATATATATTAAAAAAAAATGTAATAGTAGAAATGATATCCATAAAATATTTTCGTTACTGTATTAAAAACAGCTAAGTCATATTGTAGAAAATATATCGTCTAATATTATGTATGTTTTGGAAAAGCTCCAAAAATTTGGCATTTATATAAATCAAGTCAGCCACGTTTTCTACTGCATAAAAAAGGCAATTTTCAGTCATAATTCAGATTATCGTTGGCTTTAAAATGTGATGAAATTCATAAATTTACGGAACATTTATTAATTTTATACTATTATTTATTACACAAAAACAAATTTATCTGAATTCAGTTAAATATCATATAGAATATTATAGTATAAAAAGTTAATTTATCTAGTAAGTATATTTATTTAAAGCTAATGTATTAGGGGACCTAACTTTCTATTTCGTATTCGATTTTTTGAAGTTATACCATATACGCAATGTAAAAATCTCATTTCCAGCACAGCAGTCATTAATGTACTTTAATATAGATCTTGATGGCAAATATCGAAAATTCGCGTTCTATCGAAGTGTACTTACCGCTCCATTACTTAATACGGAAACCGCATTTTCGTTCATGGATGAAAGCTCTCACGTACAACTAAATTGCAATATTACAACATATACATACGACTATATGTATATAGATAAACGTGGCATCGTATAGACTAAAGTCGAAAGGTGAAGACTGCAAACTAAACTGACGCTACTATGACGCTACCATGAACTGGTAATGTAAGACATTTACTGGCTGTCTAGGAAAAGCCCCTAAGCTCTATACACTCTATTACATAACCTAACCTAAAATGTGCAAAGCTGAATACGAACTAAACTAAATACAAACAATAATTTATTTATAATAACAGTAAATATAAAAAAATATTTATGCCAACATTTTAATAATAATAATATATAATTCAGTAAGTTATATATATTTTTTATTATCGTCTAAGCCAACGTTTCGGCAATCACTATTGTCTTCTTCAGGGCTATCAGAATATTTTTAGTTGATGTTATATGTAACATGTACATTATTTAGTCAGGAAATAAAGAAATAAAAATTATTATTTTTTTTTTAATTTAATAATTTAAAAATATAAATCTGACTGAATTCCGTCTATTACTAATTATTTATTAAATATTTCCGGTCGACTAATTTCCAATTTAATAATAATACTATTTTATTACTCAACAGTGTAAACCCACTTAAAGAATAAATGCAATTATAAATATAGAAATACATATAAGAAAAATAATAAGTAAATATAAACAAAATTTAAAAAAATCCTACTACGCATTATACAAAAAAATAAATAAAAAATAAACAACATATTTATAATAAAAAATAATATCTAAATTATAGCAGAATTCAATATAAACCTGAGAAAATGGTAAAATAAATCATTTTTATTGGCAAATTTATTATAATTATTGCATACAAAAGTGATCGTTCTAAAATGTTTGAATTATAAAAATTGGTATGTAAAGTTAAGGGAGATCTTGATGTTATGCGAGGTACACAGAACAGTATTTTATATAATAAATCAGGACAATCTAGTGTATTGTTAATGAAAATTCTCCATTCTCAATCATTTTCATTTTAATTAACACAAAAACAGTTTTACCATTCCAGTCTGAAAACTAATTCAAAAAGGAAAACGAAACGAAACTAAATATTTCTACACCGCGCACGAGTACATTCTTATGTTAATATTTTACATTAGCGCGCGTCTAACTTTTCGCATACGACACTCGACGGTAACATATCACAGTCTCGCCATATACAGACGGAGCGAGGGGGAAAATGGGCTGGCACAAAACAACCTACCTCCGGACTAGCTCGTGTGAACAAAGGCAAAGAACATCAAAGTTTGATGGAAGGTAATTCCGTGTTTCTAATTGCATTACCAAGTTTCGTAATTTAATTGTGGCAACTTCTATCTTCTAATTGCCGTCAGCTTTTTACCCCCCACATCCCCCCTTACACCCCGCTCAAAGGTTAGTGCCGGCAAGAGGCTTTCACGCTATATGTCGAGGGGGTTGAATGTGTGTACAAGGGAGATGGTGTTTTTTCTACAGACACTTAGCAAATACGTGTCTGGCTGCGAATAGGCGTGACACCCAGGATCATGCTAGAAATGTTTGGTTTTTAAACTTTTTGTTATTTTTACCGCAAGGAAAAGTGCTATAGCTTTTGACACGTGACCGTATTATTTTCAAAAATTAAATATATATGTATATATATATATATATATATATATATATATATATATATATATATATATAACCTCTAGATGAGGAATCCGAACTTAGATTATAGGAATGTATATGAGTGTATATGATTGTATATCGCAACTCCTCCTAGACGGTTCAACCGATTTTATTGAGATTTTCAGGATAGGTTTATTTAGTGCCCAAGATAGTCATGTCGTTATATTGTTTGATACTAACTTTCCGAGAAAAAAATTACTAAAGTTTAAAAAAATTTATTATGGCTACATTACTTACTCGATTTTAATTAAATTTTCTAGATATAATTTATATAATTTTTTCAATATACAGACAAAAATTATTAAAATTAGTTTTGGCTTTACTATTTTTAGTGTCCTACAGTGTTGCCAACTTTCTAAAAAATACTAAAATTAAAATTATTTTTTTTTATTTCACTATTAATTCAAAATTAATAAAAATTTGACAAACATTCTTTTAGTGATATAAATTTTTTATTTCTATTTCGTAGTAATATATGATATTATTGATATTTACCAATATGCTTAACCTTGTAATTTAAAAAAAATTCTCATCTCTCATCGTCCTCATTAAAAAAAATACAGAACTAAAGTAAAAACTCAACATCTTAAACTGTCCAAATTGATCAGAAAACTAATCTCACCCGTATCCCAGCTCATATCTTTCTAGCGGAGGCGTTATCATCAGCCCCATGTACAAGACAGGGTGCTAATCTTAGATTTCTTGTGTAATATTGGCGTGGCAGTGAGTATTAAAGCCTAGAAGGGGCCTCCAGCATCGCGACGTCCGAGATACAAGCGTTCGGCGTCGTTGCCAAGTCGGCGCGGATGATTGATGGTGTTCCCGGAGCCGGAACATGCATCGCGGAATTTACCCGGAATCAAGCCGGAACACAGCAGGAGTTAGTGGTGCCGTAAAGGTAGGATAAAAGGTGATTGTTATTAAGTTTTTTAATTGAGTTTTACGGAAAGTAAAGGATTTATAGCTTTCTATCAGCATATTTAAGTTTTATTCAGGGCATGTAACTGGTTAACCAGTATCGAGAATTATATTTTAATTTCGGATTCATTCTTTAACCAGTTATTCATATTCTGAACCGGTTTTAATTCGTTAATTTTTCAGTTAATTTTATAAAATAAAAATGTAAATAATGCATTTTTTTAACATAGTAAAAAATCTTTCAAATTCCTTATATTGCGATAAGGTTTATGGTGGAGAAAGAGGTAGAACTGCCTCTACTAGATTAACAGAATATAAGAAATCAATACGTTTAAGGGGGTTTTCTGGCCTATATGCCCCATTTCTATCTCATTTTCAACATTTTTTGTTTCAAATGAAATCAAAAGATAAGTTATATAATGCTTATATGCTTTTATTTGTCAATGTTTGAGCTACATTGTAGAAAAGTTTGAGTTCGAAATAATAATTAACCGTAATATACGTTAGGAAATCTTTATGATGTAAAATTCAAAGATACTGTAATAATTGCAGGACCTATCAATATTTACAATAGATTGATAAGAAAAGCAATATAAATCGTGCGAAAACACTGATTTAAATAAAATTTGGCTTCCTTTAATTAAAAATTTATAAATTTTGTAATCTAGTTGCTTAATTTGTTACCTAGTAATTTGTTTCTATGTTCTGTTTATTTACTATAATATCATTTGTGAAATTTTTCCTGAGTACTTTGAGTACGTCGAAACTCGATTGTTAATAAATATTAATACAGAACTACAACCTAAAGCCGTTTTATTTTAATATAATGAGTTCTGAAAGATGTTTTACTAAGTTGAGAACATTTTCATAATATTAATAATTTTAACATAATAAATATTTTTTAGAACTTATTATATTACAATAAACAAACTTTGGGTTTAAGTTCTGATTAATTTGATATTAAAATTTCCAACAGAACTGAAACAAGAAGTCATTTTATTTTAACAATAATAATTTAAAAAACTCAATATTGTAAAATACACATTTCATTTCAAAACCTAACTGTATAAAAACTGATTCAAAAAAGTTGCAAAACTACTTTTCATAAACATTACAAAATATCTTCTCAACGTCATATCCATTCGTGGTTTATGTCTAGGCACCCTTGAAAAACACTGCAACTTCAATGCAGCACAATTCAACAAGGAAAAAAAACAAACAAAAAACGTAGCAACAGTGTCATCGCATGGCGTGGGCGTAGCACAGTGGTCCTGTCTGGTTCCCGTTTCTCATTTGTAAAATTTCCCGAAGGACCTACTCTCCATGCAGTAGGGGCCGAGATATGCAGGTTTCCGGCGAGAGAGATACTCTGCGCTGGAAACGCCACGCCAGACAAGCTCGCACGACAATATTTAATATTGTACTGAAGCAATAAACGATGTTATGTCTGTCTACAAGCAAAAAAAAAACAATAATATGAAGGATGACTATAGTCTATTCCTAAATTGATTTGTTCATTTAGATTGGAGCATATATTAAAATCTCAGACTAGACTTGTAAAAATAATATTGAACGAAAAATGTTTTTCGGACATTGAGCGAAACACGTGTCTATGGTTAACTGGCCAGTTATTGATGCATAGCTTAACAAGCCGATTTAATGATTTAGTAATTTGTGAAATTTTTAGAAAAAAATCTCAACATTTGAGTATGATAGTCTTGTAAAAGTTCAATGTTAAACTTTTCATAAATCTTGGTGCAAAATTATTAAAAAAAATATTACCCTATATCTGTTAAAAGCAAATATTTGTGCTGAAGGCAGAGCCAAGGCCCAGCAAACTGCGCGAAACACAAAAAGAGATTTTTATTCCGAGTGACATATACGATTTTTTCTTCAAGCATTCTAAACGAAATTAAATAACTTAATAAAAAAAAGTGTAGAATAGTTTGTATATGTATGTACATATTATTTATACTCAACTAATTTTTCTTTATTCGAATATACAATTTCTGATCACTCTGGGTGGTACACTGCATTTCTTGCACTTTTTCACATAATTTCAATAATCAAATTAAAATTCAAACGAAAATAAACAATGTAACTGTCAATTAACTTAACTTGACTCAATCATTTTTAATATAGCCGTCAAAGATGTCAAATTAAATACACTTGACTGTGTTTCTCTGTTGAAATATGCAGTTTTTTTACCACCCTGCACATTTTCAATAATAAAATTAAAATTCAAAAAAAATAAACAATACAATTGTCAATTAACGTAACTTAACGTATAGTTTTCGAATATGGCCGCTAAAGATGTCATATTAAATTCACTAACTGCTATATATTAATGTCGTTATCGGACTGGAAATATAATGACTCCTTTTTACATAAGCAATATGGTAACGTTATATTAATATTATGACTATTTTCCTAAAAAATTCAATCTTGCAAATTTAGAACAGAATGTACTCTAGCATGAACAGAAAAATACCAGTATTTTTTCTACATATATATATATATATGACTTTTTTTCTGTATTTTACGTTCCATTTTTATTCGGCGTTGGAACATTCTTGGGATAGGAAAAAAAAAATTGCCAGTTGTTGACGTGAAATAAAATTGGCTAAAGAGCGGCCACAGGAAAAAAAAAACAGCACGTAAATTTACTTACCATAGCCTGCTGCTTTTTTAGCAGGCATCGTGAAGCAAATATTTTTTGCTGTACTGAAAAATACTGCTCTCTCTTGTTACTTTATTACCGAGAACACGAGAATATTTTACTTAACTTTAAATCATGTTGCCGGATTTTATGTTTATATTCAATGGTATAAACTCCTTTACAGATTTATTTTATTTTATACTTACTATTAAAAGTTAAAAGTAAAATTATAATATTTTTGAATTTAATATAATATAATAAGAAATTTGCTTTTAAATTTTTTTATTTGTTTATATAATCATTTTCAAATTAATATAGAAATACTTGTAGTAAAACTTCAATAGTATATTAAAATAAAACGGCTTTAAGTTATAGTTCTGTATTATATTTATTTATAATCAACATTTCGACGAACTCAAAAAAAAAGTATAATTCCTGAAACCAAAAATCAATAATAAATTGTAAAACACCTATCATTCCCTTATTATTAATCAAACTTTACCACACAACACCCTTACATGGATTCCCAACCCCTTGTTAATTCCACATCCAGACAGCCAAACGTAATTTCCTCAAATACGAAAATGAATTTCCTTTCCTTCGTTACAATTCACCCATCAGTGCATCAAATAAGCCTTGGATTTCTCCACCTTCGCGCGAGATCCCACCCGCTCCCGGTAAATAACCGATTTCTTCCCTTTAGCAATAAAAGTCCATCACCTGCATGGTACACTGGCCAATTACTGTTCTATTGAAAGTGTGTCTAGACACTGCTAGGAGGGCTGCATTCAATGCCCTCCTAAGACGTGTGTTGGTCGTTACATGTGAGGGGGATGAAATGTAATGTGAATGGACTGTATTGGAGGGTGAAAGTGTAACTATGTATGTTCGAGGGGGGTGGGGGGGTAGCTAGAATATTCGACAGGGTGTGGAATCAAGGATGGAATGAAAACCAATGTGTGTATGAATCATTGCCCTTCTGATGGGTCTGTTGGGATTTGAAATATATTGGTACAGGTAGGGGTTGGATGTCAACGGATAATGCTTTGCAGCAGAGATGGACTAAGTCTAGATTTTAAAAAAAATATTTGTAGTATTTAAATACGTTATACTACAAGTTCGGTTTCAACTAATACCATTTTAATTTGATTAAATAATTATTTTTCTTAGTGTGATTTAACTAAATTTTTTAGATGAATTATTGAAATTTTTTTCCCACGAGTGTGAAAAAAATTTCCCGAATTGATGTAAAAAAAAGTATGGAATTCTATTCGTACATAATGATTATTATTAATGAGGATACTTATTCGGTAATAACTATTATTACCTGTTTGTTGAAAAATATTGTAAATAGTTTTGGCAAAAAATGATTTCAAATACACATTCAATTACAAATATTTATCATCAATTTAATAAAAAAATAAAAATTTAATTTTAGGTAAATATACTATCTTGTACAAAACGTAAAAAGTTTCTACCGAAAAAATTCTTAAAGAGAATCTACTTAGAAAAAAACAGTCGGATGAATAACGCATTAGTGGGAGCAAAACAAACAGTTTTGCCCTAACCATAGCCGGGGGGAGGGGGGCTGCTGCTTCAAGGGCTATATTTGTGAAAAAATATTTTGTATCACGCGAACGTTGAAAATATGTATGAGGGGTGTTTTTTTTCTCATGTTTGTCAGTCTCTACGTTTTTTTTATGATTGTGAATGAGGGCAGAAAAAAAAAAAACGCGCGAGCGCGAATTAAAAAGATGTATGGCCCTGAAATGCGCTGAATGAAATATGTCAGTTGAGTATGAATTGGTGCGTGTTAAAGCTTATCTTATTTCCAAGAATATTCTCTTCTCATTTCTTGCGCGAAAAGGATGATGTAGGGAAAAAACCAGAGAAAAATAGAAAGGGAGGGTTGTAGAGTTTTGTGTTGTCTTTCAACATATCAACGAGGTAATATATGGGATAGATATAAAGATGTATGTTTTGCCTAAATCGGAACAATGTTTTGACGGTTTATGTTGTCTGAGAGGGCTATGACATGCCTGTCTGCCCTTTTTTTTTCGATGACATGTGCAGAAGATTTTTTTTTAGTGCTAAAATTTATAGAAGTAATATTTTATAGCGTTATGTTACAAATAATGTTATTGCTTTTATAGAAATTATGCTATAAGTAGAAAATATTACATAATACAAATTAAATAATTTTTACTAATAAAAAAATCTATGAATTTTGTCCTTTATTTTTTTTTCGTATGACTTTTTTATTACTAACTTTATAACGTACCATTTACCTTATTATTAATCTGAAAAATTAATTAAAAATTTTGATATATTTTTTAGTTTTTATTTATATTTAGTAAATTATAAACATACAAAAATATTATATTGTAATTTTACATTAGGTGGTCGTTATGGGAACTTGTTACTCCAGGTCCTGTAAGTCCTACATTTTATAGATTTTTGTCAAATTTTCTACATAAATTTGTTTTACATTTTATCTACTACCTGTTGACACCAATTATATATCACGGACACTATCTTCATAAATATAATAGACATTACCTTCAAAGAGATTTGCGCACTATGTGGTAGATAAACTATAAAATGTATTTATGTAGAAAATTTGACTAAAATCTAAAAAATATAAAGTTGCAGGATCTATAGAGTAGCAAGTTTTCGTTAAATATTACACGTATAAAATTATATGATATATTTATATTCATAAGTGCATCAAAATAATTAATAAACTCTTATTTTAAAAAATCGTAAAAAAAAAATCACCAGCAGCCCTACCCTGTCAAAAATATTTTATTATTCGACTTATTCCGTTTTGATAAATTTGCGAGATCAAATGACTTAATAGAGGAATCGCCACTGAATTCTACCAAAGTAAACTAGGCATAAAAATGCGATAAAATAATAGGAATAAATACATATCTGATATAAAAATTAAAATTTTATAAACATGCAATACATCTAGCCCAGTACGTTCAAATAAAAACTGGAAACTTAAAAAAAAATCCCCAATTATTTCTCCCATTTTGAGCATGTTTCTATTTCATCAAAAAACATCAAAGCAGTGGGTATAACGAGTACAGCAAAACGGAATCGGTACTCAGGTGAAACGCGCTGTCTCGCTGTATACATAATAACCAACTTTAAACCCGAAGTAAAATGCTATAAAAATATCAGTATTTCGTGTGTTTGAAACTAAAGTATGTCGGTATAAAAATATATAGAGTATTTTTCAGTTTGCTGTACGAAACCAAAGATATAACGAAACATCATCTTAGATACTATAATACTCCCTGTTTTACATGTAAAATAGATAGCGCACACAGCGATGTACGGTTTTAGTTCGTTCACTTGT
Organism: Clivina fossor; assembly: GCA_963966155.1. NCBI lineage: Eukaryota > Metazoa > Arthropoda > Insecta > Coleoptera > Carabidae > Clivina > Clivina fossor. The sequence goes on from OZ014557.1 coordinate 23,485,925, forward strand.
TTTAAATTTTATAGATGACGGTAGTAGATAGAGACTAGCTTGAATAAACCAAAAAACTGATACTGATATTTGGTTTAGAAAAGCCAAATAAATATTGATTTTTGTACTAAATTTGTTTGAAAATAAAGTGTCTCTGATAATTAAAAGTATTCACTGCTTATTATAGTAATTTTACTATATTTTTTACTAAATTATTGTAAAATAACCGAAAAATTATAAAATTACAATAAAAAATTATTGTAATATTATAATTTGCTCAAAATTTAAATAAATCAAAATTATAATGTTAGAAGTTTGTTGTTAATTTCATTTTGACATGTTTATTGATGCATGACGGTAAATTATCAAGGTAAACAAAGGGTAACTACCCCTTTTTAATATATATATATATATATTTTATTACTATTGTCGTAAAAATGTGATAAAATTTTTAAATGTTTTAATTAAACTTAAATGCAAATACTTAAATTAAACTTTCATATTATTGCTCTATTTTAAATATAATCAAAATTTTAATAAAAATATTATTAAATTACATAATTTTTAATTTTATATGAAAATTTACAGCATATTTCAAAATATAAGCAGTGTAAGCTTGGTTTTTAAATGTTTTATTGTCTTAAAACTGGTATTATTAGAATTAATCGGCTTGAGGTTCTAGTTCTGTAATAATTTATTAATAAGTCAACGTTTCAACGAACTAAACGTGATAGAAAATAATTTTCTATCTTTTTTTCTGAAAGCAATAAAATATTTGCAATTTGTAAACGGGGCTCTTATTAAGAAAGTTTTGGGCTACCTCTTCGTAAAAAAATAAATTAAAACGATTTAGAATATTGCCTAGAATATTGCTGTTAACTTGAAGTTAAAAAAAAATTAAATCTAAATTTTCTTTTAATGTAAACCCCCAGTTTTTACTACTTTAATGAATTTTAGTTAGTTAGTTAGTTTATGTAATATGTCCTATATTAAAATTGGCATACTTTTAGTAAAATAGAAAAATAGTTAATTCATTTAAATTATCTATAACAGCAACAATTCTGCAATTACCTAATGTGCTTTTTTAAATCATTTCTAACTTATATCCGAACTTTAAATTCAATTACGTCTGTCATGCTAGATCTAGTTACAACTGAAATTGTCTATGACTGTACCAGCCTGCACATCTGTCTGTTGCAGGCGAAATGCAATGTGCGTTCCTGCTAGTATATGCGCATTTGAAACGAAACTTGTGTGCATAAATTGAGCGGCAGTATAAAAACCCTTATACTGTTTACTACCTAGCAAATGGAATACAAATTTTGTAGAAAATTGAAAACTAAAGTCATGTTCTCTATTCTGGTTCATTCACCATGGATATAACAGTCGCAGCAAAGACCTACCCAGTACCTTCACACAATGTCTGTCACTTACCGTCTCTATCGTTTTATGTCTATATTCTTCTCCCGTGTCGCTGAATTTATTTATGTAGCGAAATATAAATGTATATTGTTGTATGTGCCTGTATGAATGTGTGTGTGTGTGTGAAAGACACAGTGTGTTAGTTCCCTGTTCTTGTCTGAATGTCGCGAAAACCAATTTTGTTATTTTATTTACTTGTGTTTTCGTTGCCAACAAATGGAAGAAATTTATTAATATTTTATTATTGTTTCTGCAACAATTCTATGTTTTGTATTGTATACTAGTCGAATTGTTTTGTTAAAGAAAAAACTTCTTTAAACATAGATGAAATAAAACTATTTTGAAATAAACAAGGTCAGACGCATGTAGATAAACTTTGACATTGTCACATAAATACTAAGAAATAGTAATCAAAATTTGATATTTTTGCTCCAAAAGTTGGCAGTACTGTGTTCAAAAATAAAATTATATAATTTTTGAGACCACTAAAAATTTTTTTGTAAAACTTTTTATTAATCTTAGATAAACAATTTAGACCGAAATAAAATTTTATAAATTTTAAACATTTTTTCTTAAAAAGTTGACAACATTGTAAAACACGAAAATTATACAATTTATTTAGGCACTAATAAAATCTTTTGTAAAAATTTGATTACTATCAGATAAACAGTAAAACAAGAATTAAATTTTAAAAATTCTAATAATTTCTTTCTCAAAAATCTGGTAACACACTATATTTGTAAAGTTATATAATTAATGTGGGCACTAGAAGATCTTTTGTGAAAGTTTGATTAAAATCTAATAAATAATGTAGCTATAATGAATTTTTTAAAACCTCAGTAATTTTTTTCTCGAAAAGTTGGTGTCACTTAAAAAAAAAAACCACATGACCATCTCGAGCACTAAATGAACCTACCCTAAAAATTTTATCAACATCGGTTGAACCATCTAGGACATATATTCTCAAACTTATTTGAGCTATTGCTCAATTATGAATAAAATATGTTTGCGCCTTACGCGTTATTTTTATTTTGCCCTCGGAATTTTCATATTACCCATCAACCCATCATTGTCTACCACGGATCTTTAATTGCTCACAAGTAGGCGATATGTCCCACTTTGAAAATCACTGGTCTAGGAGGAGTTGCAGTAACAAAATCTTGACTGCCGATCGAGCGAGTTGACAACGCACATTCATACACCCTCACAAACTAAGTTCAGATTCGTCAACTAGAGGCTACATAAAAAATTTCTATATATTTTATTTTAAAATTGGACAATGTTACAGATCATCTCAGTTGAAGTGATAATAAAAATTAATGTAATCGAATTAAAATATTTAATAGCGAATACATATGAATAAATTATAAGTTTATAATAAATAATATATTCTATATAATCTCTCATATTTTATTATGAATTTCTGATGTATTTACACAGATTGAACAAAAATAATAAAATATAATAAATTATATACACAATATATATGTTTATTTATTAATATTGATTGTAACTTTTGTAAATATTTATTTATATGATTCGTATAATAAATAGCAAATAAATAATGAAAACAATGCACAGAGTTTTATATACAAAAAACTTCAAAACGTAATGAAAATATTTATTGTTTTATAAAACAAACATTGTCAGATTATTTTAAAATTTCATTAAAATTATTAATGAGTAATTTTAATATATTTAAATACATACATATATACACAATCATACCATGTACCCAAAAGGATGTGGCACAAACTCTTTCCATTATCCCGAAATCAGTTTCCTCTAAACATTCCTATCCAAACAAACAACTTTAGCTTAATCCATATTCATAATGCTCTTCTATTCCTATTACTTGGAAACTTTCGCTCAAGCAAAACACTCTAAATCATACCACTTCAACTACTAACCGCAAACGTATAGCTTCAAAATCATTCATATAAATTTTTTTAACCAAACGTTCATTAGGTATTCACTTGTGTACCTAGTAACTAACTGCTGTACAATAATGTTATTATTGTAGTAGTGATATAATGACCTCTTTCTGCATAGGCAATATGGTAATATTGATAATAATGATACGCTTGAAGAAGAAAGTATTTTTATTATAAAATATTTAGAATAAATTATATATAATAAAATTATAACAACGATGTATCACAATGCATCATTGTCACCTTAAATATTAAAACAGTATCGAAAAATATTCCGGAAAACTTTTCCAAATTGAAAATAACACAGAAAATGCATTACAGTATGGATTGTTCACAATAACAAAATGTTTATATATTTTTAATTACAACTTTAATCAATTTCTACAATGTGAATAAATATTTTTATTTTATTTAAAATTTTAACGTTGATTCGAAATTTTTGTTTTGTTCTAATTTTATTTTTTCCCAGGCAAAATAATACAAAATAGCAATTTGCAACTTGTCAATTCGAATTTTTGCCAGCTTTGTGCACGTTAATTAATTTTTTTCTGCATTATTTTAAAACTATTTATTATTTAAATTGTTCGTTTTTATTTGAACATTTTTATCAAAAAGTTTTATTATTTCGCCAACGGGTATTTCGTGTTATTTTAATTATAAAATTAATGGTCGTCTCTTTTGTTTTAATTATATACTACACAAAAAATAATTTATTGTAGTTCATTTTAATTTTTGAAATTAATAATTGTAATAAAAATGACATAATAAAAAATCTTTCAGAAATCATTATATTAAAATAAAACGGCTTTAGGTTGTAGTTCTGTATTAATATTTATTAATAATTTGATGTACGCAACGTACATCAGGAAAAATTACACAAATGACATTACAGTAAATAAACAGAACATAGAAAGAAGTTTACTATGTAACAATATTAATATCTACATCACTCTCACACATAAAAGAAATCGATTTTTTGCATTTTCTGAAAGCTAATAGTTTATTGAATAATGTGTTAAAACGGTTTTCCGAAATTCAATCTTTTGGCGGAGTTACAGCAACTAATTCAGAGTTATGTCAGAGCAGGTAAAATGTACAGTAAAAATTTTTCAAACTTTAAAAACGTTTTTCTCGAATCCGCCGACATCTCGGAAAATATCCATCCGATTTACTTCGCTTAAAGACGTAATTATAGAGAATTAAATTTTCTAAAATAATACTACTAATATCATTTTTTTTTTCGATTTTTGTACGATTTAAAAGAGATTTCTTTACACTGAAAATAAAAATGGTTGAAACTATCTCTCGTCTAGCACAGTAAAATCTATTTATCCAGCGGTTAGGGGGAACGCTTATCTACAGTTTAGTGTGCGCCAACACAATATTTGCTACTTTCTATTAAACGAAATGTTTAATAATAATTTTAATTTCAAACAGTAGCTGTTTAGTTGTGAATTAACAATCCGCACTATTGAATAAAATTATATGATGAATCAAACTGTTTTATTATTTATAATTATATATTATTAATAATGTAAATTATTGTAAATTTGATCAATACTAAATTATCAATAAAACAAAGCGAATACTATGTAATGCATTATATTTATTAAGAGATATTAAACAATAATGGTACTTGTATGAATTGCAACTAAAATAACAATAAATGATTGAAAATTATAGGAAAAATCTTTAATAAACATTAATTGTTATTGAAATTTATAAATAACATTTAATAAATTTTTCATTAATTTGAATATATAATTACATTTTCAATAATAATTAATAATTTGTCATTATTCATATAGAACAAAATTGATTGGATTGAAAATTAATATAATATCATATTGCTAACATATTATTATGGATAGTAATATAATAATATTAAATTAAATTTATAATCTCGTTCATTTCCGTTTTAGATATAAAATTTACGAAACACTGCATTGGCAAGCTTGTTTTTTTTTTTGAATTTCAAAAAATTACGAAAATGGCGGCTGTTTAAAAAAAGTGTTCTTTTTTCAGAGTAAAGCATATAAAAAATCGAAAAAAAAGAGATATTAGTATGTCATTTTAAAAAATTTAATTCTTTAAAATTACGTTTTAAAGCGATGTAAATCGGATTGAATAGTTTCTGAGATCTCGGCAGAACAAAATTGAAAAAAGTGGTTTCGAAAAAAAAATTTGTCGCTGTAACAGGATTGGCAAGTAGTAAATGGATGTTTTATTCTTTTTCTATGACTATAAAATATAAAATTGTACTAACATAGTAAAAAATCTGTTAGAATTTATTATATGAAAATAAAAGGCTTTACTTGTATATTATAATTTAGTTGTACAATCCAGTATATTTACAAACCAATTATAGATTTGTAAGCGACACATTTCATGATAATCGTAGATTTATGAGAATGCGAGTCGATATTTTAAATCGCGGTTAAAATCATACGGTTGTTGAATAAATTAAAAACTTAATTAAAATTACACATTTTCTGTATTTTCTGTACAGATTACATTAACAAGTACATTGTAAAAAATGTATGTAATTTTTCATTAAAAAATATAATATTACGTTAATTATCACAGTAAAATTACAAAATATTGCTATTCTTACTGTTAAAATCTATGTATAATTACATAAATTTATGATATATTTTTTAAAGTATGGTTAAATCTATATATTTAATTATGTAATAAACCTCGCTTAATTTGAAAGCTCGATTAGTTATTCATGCGCTTAACTAGAACACAAAATACATACCTGGCAGTCAAACCTGAGACAGTCGTTGTTTTGCTTAAATCTTAGAAATTGCATTCAGTTTCATCAATAGTTTGGAATATATCAGAAAATAAGACACACAGTTGACACCAATCCGTAAAGCAACTGACATAAGAAAAATAAGTCCTAATATAGATCCCTGGCGGGTATATTTCGTATTTCGTCTTACTTGAAGTCACAGCTCCAAGTCAACTGCGCATCACTTCAGTTACGTTTACAGATTAACAGATCAAGACCTCGGCGCCGTTGCAGCGCAACAGCATTGAAGAAAAATAATAAAGTCGGCGCCCGGATTGAGCGTCGAAACGGTGAGAGAACATCTTAGTTCCTCTCCCAATCGTGACGTGAAATAAATATGAATCGATGAGGCAGCTTTACCGAGGAGTGTCTGTACGGCATACACAACTGAAAAGGCAAATCCGCCATTCATCCCTATGCACATATATCAACGCAAACTTGGGTAGGAGGCTGGGAAAGGATGGCTGTGCATCATATGTCTATCGCATCCCATATTTCTTCGTATTGCTGGTGGCGACGTCATACAACGTGCGATGAATCTTCAAAAGCAACTACGCTACCCCGATCTCTTTTAACAGCCACCACTCGCTTTTATACTCTCGTCTCTTCGGCACGGCACGGGTACATCTTCCTTCTTTTTCATTCGTTCGGCTGTGGCGCGCCCAGGCCGCGCGCTACTTCGCACCCCGAAGCAGAGAGTCGTTCCTTATCAAGATATAACTCACTATATATTATGGCGGAAAATGGTCTCGATCTCCTTTTATTGCAAATATCGCAATACTATCCGGTTAAAATTACGGTTTAGTTATCGATTTTCCTTCCTATCCGGTTTCCTTTTGCGTTCTTTCGTTTTCTCTCGTTCGACTGGTGCTTTGCGCGTCGCGTCTTTCTTTATGACACAAAAGGAATTTATTCATGAGCTAATTTACACGATTCTAGATTAAGATATTTCTGATATATTTTTTCGAGAAAATATGTCACGTTTCTGCTGTTTGCCAAAAAGGTTTTTTTATTTTTATTTTATTAGAAATTTTATTTTAATACAATGTTGACAAGTTTATAACCTTGTTAAATACTTCATTCAGTTTTTTTATAATATATGTGTACTAATCATTATCAGAATAAAACAAAAAAATTTCAAGTTGTAATTCTGTGTTAATATTTATTAATAATCGACGTTTCAACGTACTCAACGTACATCTTCATCAGGAAAAATGATAATTAAATGGCATATACAATAAATAAACAGAACAGAAACAAGTTATTAGGTAGCAAAATAAGTAACTAGATCATACAATTTATAGATTTTTAATTAAAAGAAGAAAAATTTTGCTTAAATCAGTGTCTTCAAAATGATTGCTGTTATTCTTCTTATACATTTCTATTGCTTATCTTATCAATCAATCTACTGTTAATAACAAATTACTTAGTAATTTGTATCTATGTTTTGTTTATTTACGGTAAATGTTATTTGTATCATTTTTCCTGATGAAGATATACATTGAGTACGACGAAACATCGATTATATAAAAATATTAATACAGAACTACAACCTAAAGCCGTTTTATTTTAATAGAATGAGTACTGAAAGGTTTTTTTACTATATTATTGAAATTGTTTACTATGTTAATATTAAAAAACTTTATTTTAAATTGAAACTATGATTCAGAAACCAAGCCTAAATAAATATTTCCGAGCATAAATCGTATTCCAATATTGTCTAATAAAATTAAACCATTTCCTTGTAATAAATTATAACAAAAGCACTTTCTTGTCTTGCCTAAACCATAAAACCTTCAACCATTATTTCCATCAATAAATCCTGCAAAAAAAAACTCACCATCTGTATTACCATATGGCAATCAATATCCAACGAATTGTATCACAATAAACCTTATATATCTAGATCCAAATATCGCAACCCAAAACGAATCGTTGCGATAAAATAGTCTCGGAAAAATTCTCTCCGACATTTCGCAGCCACCGCGTAGCATGTCTTTACAGAGGAAACAGGATATAAAATATAAAAAGACCATTAGACTTTCCGAATGTGTTAGTGCTGTCTCTCACCCCCCCCCCCCCCCAGTGTGTGTGTGTGGTGAGTCAATTTCACGCGGCGATTTAAGAAATTTTCCCCCGGAAATTTATTTGAGGTCCCGTGGCCCCTGACCTGCTATTGATAACCGACACCCACTCGGCCACAGCGCGCTAATAAATACCAAACGCGCCGCGAAATGCTCCCACGGGACGTACGCCACTGCGATTGATGGTCCGTTTGCTCTTAATGCGATATGTGAAATATTTTTACCGATTCTTTTTACTCGCTAGAGTATTTTTATCGGTTTGAAATAGGGATGTCATTAGAGAATTTTTAGCATTTACTTCGAAAAACTAAACAAATTACAGATCATTTTCTATTCCTCGTAATATAATATTATTAAATGTATTTTTCATTAAATTATATTGACATATTATAGTGAAAAATCTTTCAGAACTCATTATATTAAAATAAAATGACATAAGGTTTTAGTACTGTATTAATATTTATTAATAATCAACTTTACGACAAATTCAACATACTTTACATTAGGAATAAAGATACAAAAATGACATTTACTGTAATTGTCACTTGTTGCTTTTATATTGGGTTCGTCGAAACATCGATTATTTATGAATATTAATACAGAACTACAACATAAGCCATTTGTATCATTTTTTCTGATTAACATGTACGCTGAGTACAGTACCTAGATTATTAATAATATTAATACAGAACTACAACCTCAAGCAGTTTTATTTTAATACTTTGACATAGATCTACAATTGCAAATTTTTATTACTTTTTCTCAATAATTATTATTTTTATGATTAGAAGTTTAAAACAAAAATTCTACGTTATTAAATTTATTTCCATATCAAAATTAAACCACTATATCAAGTTTTATTCACGTCTGATTATCACAGAACCTAGTTAATATCCCCTAGGTAAGGATAACAGAGGAAAACAATTAAAATCTACATGAGATAGAAAGAGAAGGTGATAATTTAGGAAGTAAATAGACTTACGGGTGCATAACAAGTAGGTATGTAATGCATAGCATAATATTCCTCTCTTTGTAGCCAGTGAACATACCACAAACGTTATACGTGAAGTAGATAGAGTTTTGGAACATAATAAGCAACAACGTGTTAAAGGCTCATCGTTGGAGCATCCACTGTGGATGGTTCATTCACCGTGAAGATAATGTTACGTAACATCATACAATGTGAAGGTAACTTGAACTGATTGAGCCAGAGAGCATATGGATAATTTAGTTTGTTTAACAATTACGTGGTTAATATTTCTGTAAGAACGAAAGTTGTTCGTTGTTATTGCAGTTTTACTAAATGTTTATGTTAACATTGGAAAAACTGGTAAATTTTATTAAGGTAAATTTAAAAGTATAATTATAACTACACGTGCGCAAAGCTAAATATTATTATACCGATTTAAATTGAAATAAAAAAGATTCCAAATTACGTTCTGTATATATTTGATTTAAAAATCAACGTTTCGATATATTCTACGTATATTTTCAGTGTATGACAAATCTGGCATTTTTCTTGCATTTTTTTTACATATATTCAAAAATAAAATTCAAATTCAAGCGAAAATAAGCAATGAAACTATCAATTACTACGATAAGTAATTAAATCTGATCATATATTATAATAACTAGAATTCGAATAACATAATGAAATTCCCTTAACAATATTCATTCAGCTGTTTCGAAATTTCGATACAAAATTCCAAATCGTTTCTAGCCTACTTGATCGACAACATTTAATTTCGCGATGTTTAATTAGTGCCGAGTGAACGCGATAATGCAATAATGCTATGAAACGATTGTCGATTGTCAATGCCGACTGTCACCGAACCGTTCCTGCGGGAGCGACAGTCACTTGTCTCTCCTGCTACAGATAGTATCCGGTACTGGTCGGTCATTGTAATAATTGCCACGATTCATTCTCCATATTGGAATAAAACATTTTGTATATCGGATTGGTTATTAAAAAACAGTTGAATTGAAGCTGTGGGATTATCTATTTTAATGAGATTTTTTTGTGTTATTTATTTTTATTATTTTTTCAATCTGTTTACCTTTATTTAAAGAGTTTATATTTTATCACAGTCTTTCCTATTCTCAGGAAATTAGAATTTAATAGTAAAAAAATTTTAATAATAATAATATTTACTTCTATATTTCTTTCTTGATAAATAAAAAAAATCTGCTGTAGCCACTACAGATCCGATCATATTAAATAAATTTATGGAATATAAAAAAATTTATGCAACAACTACTGTAGTCATGCTAACTAAAAACAAAACTGTCTTTACATAAATATGCCACCCACTTACAGAATTATATATATATATATATATATATATATATATATATATATATATATATATATATATCGCATAAAGATATAAAAAATTATAAAAAAAATATTTAGCCGTATCTAAAATTGTTCCAAACAAATGTTGTTAGTTTTATAACTTGTTTAGCAGCTTTTGTTAAATAATCTTATTTAAAGATGTATCTATGTTATAAAATATTCGTAAAACAAATAAAAGTAACATCAGTAGAATACTATTTTCGGTTGGCAGATCTTTACTAAAAGTTGATCGAATTGAGGTATTCACCACCGAAGCTTAAATATAAAATTTTATAACAACCCGTTTAGCTAAATTGACTCTACAGGTGTCCACAGACAGACAAACAGATAAACAGACAGACCGACAGACTATAAGCCTAATTCGTACTTATCTATACAAGTCTTGATATATCAAATTTGATATGATTACAATATCTCCCCTATCACATATGATATAACGATATGATATGTCTCTCAAATATCGTTTATTAAATACTGTATCAATTGAAATATATCAATACACAATACATATGTTGATTTCAAATATCTGTATTATAGAATCTAGATCCGATTTTAATTTCACCAATATGTACATTCAAAACAAAACACAACGCCTAGCCAATGCATGTGAATCGTTCATCCAATAATAATTTTCACAATCCATTCCCGATTTTGGGTGAGGAGAGAGAGGTTCCCGGGTAGTGGATGGTTACACCGTAACATAATCACACTGTATTAATCTGGATTTGTTCAGCTCGCACGATTTTCAAAATCGAACTAAAATTCGGTGTAAAACAGGAGGCACTCCTGACGGCCGATGGATTTAATTTCAATCAATGTCTGGTCTCTTTGCATAATTGGCAAAAGAGAGGATGAGTCCCGGAATATTGATGAATTTTCCTATGTCATTTGTACTTGTATTCGTATAGTGAAATATACTATCCAGTTTGATTTGGTGCTTTGCATTGTAGGGTTATTAACACGGACTTTTGAGTCGGACATTTGGTTTGTTTGACAATTTCAAGGACTGTTATCTCATCTTTGATATGGTCAAAAAGGATTTGTGGTCTACTTGAAGGCAAGTAGACTTTTGTTATTTTAATTGTAATTTTTTGAATTTTTAAAGTGGTACTTAAGAGTTTCAATTGATTCTGTGTAAGAATTTATATTTTAGATAGAGTTTATTGTTAAATTATTGACCCGTATTCTCACCTAACTTTTTCGTGAAAAATAAGTTCATTCATAATTAATTTCAAAATAACTTTTAGCTTCTGTTTTTCATTAAAAGTAAGTACTCTTTCTATTTTTAATAATTTTTATTATACATGGTAGTATAAAATTTAAATAAACTGTTATAAAGTGTTTAATAAATAATTTTAAATCGTTAAAAGCACTTTTGGAAAAATTACTTTTGTTATTTTGTATTTCAAATTATAAAAATTAACTTTTTCAATAAATGGAAAAAATATTCATTTAAAAATGTTTAGAAATTTATTTGATATGATTTTGACTTTATTATAATATTTTAATATGAAATTTAAATACATACATACACAATCACGCCATGTACCCAAAAGAATGTGGCATATATTCTTTCCCCTATCTCGAAATTAGTTTCCTCCAAACATCCCTATCCAAATAAGCAACTTTAGCTTCTATTCTTACTACTTGGAAACTATTGCTCACAAAAAACACTCCTAATCATACCACTCCAACTACTTACCGGACGTTCATGCAAACGTATTCTTTCAAAATCATTCATTATGAATGATATAAAATTAGTTTTTTTTTAATATTATATTGCATTGAATTTATAGATTTTTGTGTTGGTATATCGTGATTGATCTATCCTCGTCGCAGACGTTTCGCCATACTTCGTAAATAACATCCTCAGTTTTTGGTGACTAAGGATGCCATCTATGATGTATGACAAAACGTTGGCGACGAGGATAGATCGATCACGGCATACCAGCCTAGAAAATTCTATAAATTCAATGATATCGGACGCGACAAACCTGAAGAATACTATTATATTATAATTACTAATAATATTAATTATTGTTTAACAATCTCTATAAAAATACATAAATTGGAATATATTACTGAATGCTAATTTAATTCCGATTTTGACTAGAATCTATTCTCTAGAAAAATTCTTTATTGTTCTTAAAAACGAAGCTAGAATATACTTTTTACATTCTCTCTTCTCGTTTTTTCGTAGTAAAACCCATTATTAACAATCAATATAATTAACAAAGTATAATAGATAATAGCACTGAATAATTTATTGTGTAGTTTTTTCGCAGCAAACTACAATGAAATATGCAAATTAAACATAATAGCATTCCTTTGTTTCGTCCGACTAAAAGAAATAAAACAAAAGAATAAATCCATTAAAGTATTTGAATTGTGAAATAAATGAATATCTACCACGCAGCGCACCAGCTAGCTAGCTTTGCTTCTGTCTCTTGCTTCTCTCTCTCTTACTCTCTCTCTCTCTCTTGTGGAAAAGCAACAAAATAATAGGAAACATTGGGAAATTGTGTGTATATCTATTCTACATATATTGCTGTCTGAAATAGTTGTATTTATCTCAGAAACCAAAAGAGACAAAATAGGATTTTTGCTTGTCGTAGAATTACGAAAATTCAACTATTTTATTGAAATATACGTATGTCACAAATATAATAGAACGACATTTGTATTTGGATAGAAACCTATATCAATTTTGACTTATAAATTCTATTTTAGTTTGATACAATGACAAAAAAAAGCGTATTCAATTATTTTACAAATTAATTGAATTTTAACTTGTGTACTTTATTAATTATATCAATTGTATTTACGAAAAAATCATACATCACATTATTATAGTTAGATGAAAACCGGGTTGATCTTTGTGCTCTAATTTTTTGAGACAAATTAATTAGATCTTCAGTTGTTTCAACTATTTTCTAGTAAACTAAGATAACACAAAAAAAAATACAATAACTATTTTAATTAAATGATATTTCCAATTAGATTAGTTAATTTATCTAGAAACAAATTAGTTAAAATAAAATTATTAATTTAAATAAAGTTCAGATTAACAATAAATAAGAATAGATATACATATATACACAATCACGCCATATATCCAAAAAGGTATTGCACAAACTCTTTCCACGCGTCTTTATCAGGTCAAATTTTTTTATCAATGACATAAATGTACTATGTAACATACAAGTAACTAGAATTAAAATTAACAGAATTTAAACCTAAAACTGTTTTTATATTAATAATATACTATTATTTCCTTATATCTTAAAACCATCTCCAAACATCTTCAAATCTTTCTACCATTATAATACAATCATCACATGTGACGCAAAATAAAAATGAACCGAATTGTCAGAGCGAAAATAATATAAACGGTTGACACCTTCAAGATAAAGTGTGTCCATAAAAAGACACGAGAATAACACGAATGAGAATCATATTGTAAGCACAGACGGGTAGCAAACGACTTTAGCAGCAAACATACATAGACCAAAAATGATATGACATGAAAACGTCCACAAAGAATTACATCCCAGCAAATCAGGGGGGTGGGGGGTGGGGTAGAGGCGATGTGGTGCGTTCCTTCCTGGTATGAAATATGAGTCAGAACAGGGTGCTGGAATGTTAAAAAGGTAGTGCATAAATTCTCGTTTAGTAGACCGATTATATTTCGAAAACGTGAACGGAATTTTTATGGAGGAAATTTTTCTCATCGTCCATTGCATAAACATTCGTCCTCCTACCCTCCTGCTGGATGGTTTCCAGTACCGGATTTTGGACACATTTTTCCATTTATCATTGCATACGGTACTGGATCGGGTAAACGGGTTACAGGATAACTGGCTAACAGATGGAAAATGAAATGGACGAAATGCAATGCGTGTGAGGAAATTAATTTTCTTCTTTTTCCTAGTTGGTACAGAATGTTTATTGTAAAATGTTGATGTGTATAGCAAGAACGATATTTTTGTTTAATTTGTAAAAAGAATATAATTAGGAATGTAGTAACGGTGTTAAAATATTTATTATTCGATTTATAATAGAATTATTTATTGAGTTCTGGCGACTAGTTTTTGTTATATACCGTCCTCAGGCCAACTACAAATGATAAAAAATATAACAATTCATTTACATACATTTCACAAGAAATTTTATGAAATTTATACCGAAACTAGTCGCCAGAACTCATAAATAATTCAATTATAAATTGGGTAATAAATATTTTAACACCTTTGCTTTATTCCAAATTATTATATAATTTTCACTAGTGTATTATGGATACTTTTACAAATAAATTGTAAAAAAATTGTGATTTTCATTAATTGTGTTTGTGATTAAAAAAAAAAAATTATAAATAAAATTTACATAATGTTATTTGAAAAATTTGTTATTTTCTTAAAGAAAAATCATTTTAAATGCAACGGTAATATGAATTAAAGTAAATATTTGTGCTTTTTCTAAAACTATAATATAATAAGTTTTGAAAGATTTTTTACTATGTTATAAATGTGATATATTTAGAAAAACATTAAATTCTAATATTAAGATTAAAATCTTAATATATCAATTACCAAATGCTCTAAAAAGTTATTACAAAACTAAGATAAAAGCCCTATTATTTTTCGTCAGCTTCATATAATGTAAAGTAAACAAGCTAATTTAACCATTGGCTTAATTAACCGTGTAATAAAAACACATACACATCCTTCACATAAACATTAACTTGCTTGTATGTCCACCTCAAGCAACATAGCATTCATTCCGCTTTTGAAAGCAACGACAACGAAGCAGAGCAAACTGTAAGGGTAATTTCTCGCAACAATAGCGTCGCGACGCAAGGCGCCGGCCGGCGACTTTGCCGGGCGGGTGCGCACGCGCCCGCGCGGTGATTAATGTGACGCGTTGGCACGCGGGGAATGTGTGCAACATCAAACGACGGGCGTCAGACACGACAGCGGAACAGGGGTGTGTAGAACGCAACGCAAACAACCACAAAATGCCACGTCACATACACATGTGTCCCTCTCCCCCCCTCCTTCCATTGCCACGCATTCACAAATGCACACGGGCACGCGATTGTGGTTTGGCGTTCAACTAGGGTGCAGGAAAAGAGCGGCAGGAATTTTGCAGGAATCAGCAGGAACAAATTTAATGCATTTTATTAATAATTTCGATCTTACATACATATAACACGGATTTGGTAGTGTTTCTATAATTTGAGAAGTATGAGCAAAAATTAACAACAATAGCAAAAGCCAGAAATATTCAGGCAACTGATATGAGTTATGAGTTATTATGATTTTTTTAAATAAAATATTTGAATACTAGAGTCTTTTATATGTATAATAAAAATGTGATAGCGTCTTTAATATTTCATAAGATAATACTAGCAGGAATTAACAGCAATAAGCAGAAATTATAGAAATCAGCAGGATTAAATAAAATAAATTTCTATAATTTTACGATATTATATTTGACTACTAAATTATTTTGTTTGTATAAGAAAGATTTAATAGTATATCTAGTATTCGAAAAAAAAAGTTCTAGCAGAAATTAATAGCAATAAGCAGGAGCCAGCAAGAATGGCACAAATCAACAGAAATAAAAGGAAATATGTTTTAATAATTATAGAGTCAATAGAGTCAATAAATTATAGAGTCGTTAATTATAATAAAACTTCTTTATGGGTCTTGAATCTTCGTTAAATTTTTGGGAAAAATTAAATTATGCAAACGATGTACAATTGTTTCAATTATTTGAGTTTTTCACAAAAAATGATAATTAGCCAATATTTATTTTGTAATATAACTATGAATTTTGTATTTTCAAAGAGAAATTTGCGAATGTAAATGTATATATATATATATATATATATATATATATATATATATATATATATATATAAATAATATGGATATTAGAACACGGTATATTTTATATAATTTACAGTAATATTATATTTCGCATGTATTGATTTTTAAAATAATTATTTAATTATATGTTTCGTTAAAATACTTTTTCAATAATTTATTATAATTATTTAACGGCCAGTTAAACCATGATAAACATTTTACTCAAAGTTAGCTTTAAGCAAAAGAGAAAATACATTTTTTTCACAGCTATAAATAATTGTGTCATCACAAGTTTGAAATTTTGAAGTGTTTATTATGAAACAAACCATAAATATTTTACATTTATAAAATAAATTATATAGTCAATATTTTATTTTGCCACGTTTGAAAATATTTAGATATTTAAAATACTCAATTTTCCTAATTAATTTTTCTCTTTGAAGTTTATAAAAACCTGCGTACAGTAACACGAAAATTTCATTACAATAATATCCCTTCAATAGGTAATTCAACCGGATTTTCTATCTACCCCAGGCGTCATCACATATCAGACGGTATACCGACAGCTAATTCACTACTTGGGGGTAGGTTGACATCTAACCACCAACCCCCTACCCCGCAACTTTCAAGACACAGCGACGATGTAAAGACAGTTTATGCGCTTGACTGACCCACTTGAATGGACTCAGCTCGGCTTGCAAGAGACATCCTAAGGCGTCCTTTTACGATCCTGCTTCCTTGTGTATACACTAACCCGTAACGACACGTATATATGTGGGAGGGTCCTTCTAAGGACAAAAGCAGCGCCCCCAAGCGCCCAGGATTTTATACTACACGACGCTGCTAAGTTTTTCAATGAACAAAATGATGGAATGATGAATTGTGAAAGATCCAAGTTAAATGCTTTGTAAAGAAAACTTGACGGATATTTGGGTTTGATTAATTAGCTGAATTTTTAATGTTATTAATTGTACGATAGCACGATGCAATTTATTTTATCGAGATATTATGGCCATTACATTCAGTTTATAATAAATAATACCGGCTTAATAATTTTGGACAAGCTTACAGCTGAAATATGAAGAAATCCTAAAAGTATATTCATGCACAAAATAATAATAGAAATATATTTAAATTATCATATGACAAGAAGTTTTAACATAGTAAAAAATCTTTCAGAACTCATTATAATAAAATAGAACGACTTTAGGTTGTAGTTCAGTATTAATATTTATTAATAATCGGCGTTTCGACGTACTCGACGTACATGACATGACGTAAATGTCAAGAAGTTTAAAACAGTTTTGTTTTTAGTTAGCATGACTACAGAGTTGTTATACAAATTTTTCTATTCCACAAATTTATTTAATACGATGACGATCAGTTTTGTGGTAGTCACAGTAGATTTTATAAATTTATAAGTTCTAAAGGTTTTCCGCTTTATTGATATTTAAATTATATTTTTCTTGAACACTAATTAAGTAACTATCTAAGGCAAACCAGCTAAAATTGTTTTCAATGATTCTTCAAATAAGATTCACCTAGTCCGAGACTTATACTTCGTTCCGTACGTAAACTGCACTGAATAATAACTAACCGTCATGCGCACATTACCGAAGCTTTTAATGAAGCGTCCGTGACTTAATGCAAACCAGCATCGTGACGAGTATATAACACAGGATGTTGTGCACGTTGCATACAGCTTGGGGAGCAGTTGCAACCCCCTCAACATACTGTCTCTCTCTCTCTTTCACTCTGTGTGTGTGTGTGTGTGTGTTAATCGAGTGGAATAAATGAGATGACGTGCTTGCGGTACACGGTAGAGTTTATTATTTAGTTGTTTTTTTTGCCCGCCGTTTAGAATAAGGTTGTAATGAGAAATTATTTTAGTATTTTTATTGGCTGTAGAGAGGAATGTAAATTAAAATGAGAATCTCATAATCTGTGAAACGGGATGAAATTAATACTGCGGTCAATAATGTTTTTTTATTAAAATTGGAAGTTAAGCTCCCGCTGATTTTAATATCGGAGAGTTGAAAAAAGTAAATAAAATAACTGGTTAACTATAATTCAGTTGATTCAGTCCTGTAAATATTTTATTTAAAAAATCGACGTTTCGATATACTCTACGTATATTAAAATAAAACTGCGTTAGGTTGTAGTTTTGTATTAATATTTATTAATAATAGATGTTTCGACGAACTCAACGTACGTCTTCATCAGGAAAAATGATACAAAAACATTTACAGTAAATATATACTGAATATAGAAACAAATTTTTCTACAAATATCTGTAAAATTTCAGAAAGAAATAAGTTAATAAAATGTTTTAAAATAAATGTAGCTACGAGTATAAACTTCTAATCAAATATACTCCGAAAAAAGTTTTAATAAAATAAATTAATTTTCTTTTCCGAAATAAATATGAAATGATGTCTAGGGTTTAATAATATATTTTTTATCTTATTGAAATTGATTTCTGCTTGAAATATTATATTCTCATATTTTAATTTAAAATTGTTTTGAAAACTTTATATTAAAAAAATGTTTTTCTTCAAAATACATCAGGTAAAGTTTTGAAATTTGTATTTATCGATTATATTCATAAAGTATATATATTTTTCAAATATATCAACTTTTATATAAATAAAAATATGTAATAAAATTTCTAATTTTTTTGTAATAAATACAAAATTCTGATCTCAATTTTCGAAGATACTAAAATGTTAAAACTGGAAATTTATTTTTATTAACATTCTCTGAAATTGACATTTATGAATATAATCATAAATAAATTATTTAAATGATTAATAAAATTATTAAATCTATAATATTTAAAAAATAAATGTTTATAATAGTATATTATATACATACATACATATATACATAGACAATCACGCCATATACTCAAAAGGATGTATCATAAATTCTTTCCACTATTCCGAAATCAATTTCCTCCAAACATCCCTATCCAGATAAGCAACCTTAGCTGGATTCACATTTATGAAAAAAAACTTCCTCGTCGCCAAAAATCTTAAAAATGTCTTAATGTGTATGAAGCTTTACAATGCTAATAACTTTTTTCAATTAACTAGATCACGAGCCAACATAATTATTTATATATCCAACTTCTGACCATTTTCCGTTATTTAACAAGATAATTTCTGCTGAAGACACTTAGAGGTTTCCGTGAAGATGGCGGGCGCAAATTAAAAAATTCGCGAAAACAATGAAACCAGAACCAGAAGCATCGCCCCCAACTTTTAATGAAACGGTTTGTTCATTTGTGAATTTCACGCCCGAAGCAAATGCAATAAATATTAATGTATTCGTTTCGTAATTATTTTTCGCAATACTCATTTTCGCGAAACAATACTTGAGGCCCCTCCCAACCCCCCTTTTCGAATTTGAAACCGGCACGCCACTGGCCTTGTTTCCTGGCCCATTCAATTGATATAAAATAATTGCTCTGAGAGTGTGTGTGTGTGTGTGTGTATAAGAGAAGAAGATAATTGTGAACTGAACGTTCAAGGAATGGTATTTAATTTTTTTCTTCCGGATATTTTTAATGGAAATCTTATTATATTACAGACTTAATAAAGAGGTTTCTTAATTTGTAATTTTAGACGCATTTATTTTGAGGTCTTAAACTTTATTTTATTATAATTGTTTCCGAAGATAAGTATTTGGCCCTTATACAATTCGGGTTTATTATTATTTCAATTTAGATTTGAATTGCTGATATTTTTTCCGCGAACAATATAAAAATCTTTAAATATAAATTTCGATTTTAACTTTTTACGTATTTTTTTCAGTAAATTCTTTATAAATAGAAATATCAGAACTCATTATATTAAAATAAAAAATCTGCTATTGCCATCACAGAACCGACCGTTAACGTATTAAATATATTTATGAAATAGAAAAATTTGAATAACTAATGTAGTCACGGTTAACTAAAAGCAAAACTGTCTTGACATAAATATATCACCTATTTACATACATACATACAAAATCACGCCATGTACCCAAAAAGATGTGGCACAAACTCTTTTTATCATTCCGAAATCAGTCGCCTCCAAACATTCCTATCTAAACAAGCAACTTTCGCTTCATACACGTTCATAATTCCTCTCATACATGCTCTTTTATTCCTACTACTTGAAAACTTTCGCTCACGCAAAACACTCTCAATCATACCACTCCAACTACTCATTGAATAAACCAGTACACTAAAACAGTCTAATTTGTGCTTATCTATAAAAATCTCGATATGTCGAAGTTGGTATGATTACGAAATCATATGTAATATGACGGTTGGCAAAAAAAAGCTTCAGGATTAAGTTCTCTATAAATTTAATTTTAAAAATCGACATTTCGATATACTCTAAGAAGAAGATATAAAACGTCAATATTTATAAAAATATATACATTTTAAGTTGTCATAAATTTATTAACAAGATACAAAACCATATATTTCAATAAAATTCAAATTGATAATAATTACATAAATAACATTTTTCTTTCACGCAATTTGTGATATACGACACGTCCTCCCTTTGTTATTTTCATTTAATATCAAAGGGTGTGTAAATATAAAAGCCTGTTTTGACAATCCCAATACCACATTATAAATATAGATTCTGTATATTAATCCCGTGAATAGATCTCGTTTGTGAAATATCTTTTCACTCTTGTTTCGTGTTCTGCTCCGTTGTGGGTGTCGTTTTGGTTATTTAAATAAAACTCTCGAAAAACTTTTGATTTTCATTGAATACCGTAACATTTTCCATACATGCAACATGCAAATACGCGAACAAAAGAAGAGAAAAAACACAATAACGACGACGGGAAACAAAAGAGTGTGTGTGTGTATATGCGAATTGGACGAAAGAATAGAATAGAACGTTGCCCGATGTGACAGATGTTGAATACGTTATTCGATAATGTTAAGATGCATTCACATTGGAACCTAGTATCGATACGAATAACATATGTATAATGCCTGTTTTTACATTGAGCAAAATTACAGTTGCAAGTGCAAGATACAATCAATTCTATATACTTATGGCGAAAAGTACAGTTATATGCATTTTAACACGTTTTTATTAACTCGCTTTTTTTCCTGTTTGTTTGTTTGTTTGTCTGATTGATACAAATTTTGCAATCGATTTTAAACTAACTTCCCGATGAGCTAGAAACTTTAAACATAGTTCAGAACTGGATGGCAATATTAACTAATTAATTAATACTCGTAATATTAGAAAATTAATTATGTAATTATAATTAATTAGGTTAAAGTTAAAGTTAAACAAGACTAAAAAAAAAAAAAATAATTTAAATAAAAAAATTTAATGTAGCATGTTTTTAGCACTGACTAAAATGAATAAAATAATTTCTCCTAATCCCCTACAGATTTATAACCTCATATAGAAAATTGTGGGTTGCATGTAAGGAGTAGCTATCGTTATCCCACGTCTTTCTGTACAAACCTGTCTAGGGTTAGGACAAAATAATTTTTTTATCATATACTACTTGAAGCAGAATGCTCCTTTTATGTTTTGTGCAGATTGCTTGCCCTTGGATCTACCTCAACTGCAAGTATCTGGGCTAAATACAAAAAACTAACTTCTGATCCTCGAACAGAATATACTAATGACAAACAGTACTAAATTAGGTCATTTTTCTCGTCAAATATAGCATTGTAATATTCAAATATGAATGCATCCTAATGTTAGGTGGTTGTTCGTTACCAAGCAACCAGCGACCAACCGCTATTTTTACCATCAACCAAAAGAAAATATTTCCTTTCTTGTTTTGTTTTAGTTTTAGTCTGTTTTCGTTTTTCTCTCTCTCTATCTCTCTCTGGTAAATTTTTATTGTATTTTTCTGTTCCACTGTGGACAGCCTGTAATTACCATTGTAATTTTGTTTAATTTGAATTTAAATGCTATTAAAGTACAATTAAATTTACTTTACACCAAGCACCACACACACACACACACACACACACTCCCATTTAGAGAAAATAATTATTTTACTCGAAACTTAATTAAAAATGATGTGTGTTTTGTAAAATACCGCTGGGCACTTTTCCACACGCGTACATTTGTTTCTTCAAGCGTTCGTATTTCAACTCAGAAGCTTTTTTTTCAGGTCCTTTTATATTTATTTTACATTCAATGTAAATTAATGTAAATTACGAAAGATATATCTAATAAAAATAAAACTTTCACAGCGTGTAATAGAATAACTATTCCTAATTTTCAGAAATAATAGAGTGCACTTAGAGAAACATTTTTTATTAATAAACTAGTGTCCGGAAATTTCTCGGTTCCAAGATACCACTAGATATCGTTAAAAACAATCTTAATTAAAACATCAAAGAGTAGTTAAGTTAAGGAACATTTTATTAGAAATAATAGCGCTTTAAACTTTATAAAAATTGTTCGAAGTTACGACCACCATTTTTGATACACAAGTTGTAACGATGTACAATCGACTGCCGAAAAAAAAAAAAAATTCCGAACACTAGTTTATTAATAAAAAATGTTTCTTTATGTGCCCTCTATCATTTCTGAAAATTAGGAATAGTTATTCTGTTACACCTGTATAAAACTAGTAACTAGACATTTTTGTTTTATTTTTCATTTATGTATAGTATTTATAATGTATATTTCGTCGGTTAATAACTATACTTACTTATTTGATACCTAGTAACTTGTTTCTATGTTCTGTTATTTACTGTAATGTCATTTATATTATTTATCCTGATTAAGACGAACGTTAAGTTCGTAGAAACGTCAATTATAAATAAATATTAATACAGAACTTTAATCTGAAGCAGTTTTATTTTAATATAATTAGTTCTGAAAAAATTTTTACTATATAATTATAGTTGTATGCATGTATCTCATATTCGTAAACAAACCTAATTTTATTATAGTTTATATGTATATAATTACAAATTTAATCAACAAACATTTATGCTTACGAGCAACATGAGGTTTCTTTAAACTAATATTAATGTTAGTATAACATTTTCAGTAAACTTTTAATTAGCCGAGTTTATCTTCATTTAAACAATTTCATTTTAATGATATACATTTTCTCATTCAAACTAAAGTTTATTCAAATAAATTCAAATATTAAATTCAGAAAATAAAATGCTACAGCATTTAATATAATATTGTTCGACTCTCAGTAAACTTTGCTTTTTAATTAAGAGTATTTGAATGCATAAAGTAATTGGGAGAATTTTAGATTAGTCATATTAAACGGAATCAAATATTTTATTTTTCTTCAATGGTAACATAATATTAATAATACGTTACCATATTGCTCATGTAGAAATAAGTCATTATGTTGCTAGTACAATAATGACATTATTATACAACTATTAGTTACTAATAGTTGTAAAGCTTTTTATTTAAATAAAAGTTCTAATTTTTTTTTTGACTTTCGTAAACATACTTCTCAAAAATTATTATTATTAAAAATTTAAATTTTTTTTATATTTTTAGTCATTTTTGCTGCTTTACTTGAAACATTTTAATTTTTAGTATCTGATTTTTAATTTTTACTGAACATTTTTCTAAAATAAAAATATAATTTATAAACCAATTTTCTTTGGTGATGGAACAAGTAAAATAATTCAAATCAATGTTTAATCAATTATAAAATACCATGTAATCATATTTATATTTATATAAATTTGTAAAAAAAAATAATAAATTTAACAAAGCTTATATAAAAGTATTAAAATTATTAACGTTTGTATAATTACAAATTAATACGAGAGATTTATTGTATTTTGGTAAATCAAATACAAATTTAATAACAACATAGTAAGCAAATTAATAATAAATATAATTAGTTAAAACAATGCAATTTCCAATTTAACATTGTCAACACACCCTGTGCACAAAACTATTTTCATTTGTTTATATAATTATACATATTACAGTCTGCCTAGCGTACACAATATGCATTGAGAAAAAAAATTCAATAAGTTTAATTAAAAATAATTAATACGGAAAATATATTATTAAAGTTGACATAGCATATTAAACATATCGATAATATACGAAATAATTCTTTCTCCAGCTAATTTTCGAAAACTAACTTAGAAATATTTAGATATTAAAAATAAAAATGATTAAATACAATAAAACATTATTAATAATAAAAAATATATTTAAAAACTTCTATATATTAAAAAATTATAATTCAACTATACATAATTTCCCATAAAAATATTCAGATATAAAAAGCTAATTACAATTATAATGTCAGACATTTATTCAGCTAATATTTCACTCAATCAGTGGATGTGTGTGTAAATATGATAACTTTTGATTTCAATAAAGTGTGCTGATGAGACCAGACATTACAACTTTGTAAACTATCGTTTAAGTAATGACGAAATAAGTAGACATCGTTGTGACGAAACGAAAACTATTTTCTCTAGTCGGCAGACTCCTAGACAAGAGCATAGTTACGTACCTACGAAGAACAAACTCTAAATGGAATAACATTCTGGCATTTTCCTCACTGCTTTTACTACTTCGAACGTATTCAACTTTAAAACTAACCCGGAAACTAGAATTAGTGAGTATAGTACACACTAAAGTCTGATGAACATTTCTTGTTTTTGTAAAAGATAATTGGATTATCAAAAGAAAATCTTTTAAAGAATATATTAAAATAAAACTGCTGAATATTTTTCTATATTACATTCGAAAAATTTATTTCAAATAATTACAGTGTTTAATTTTTCAGCTATTTTATTCAATCAAACTATAGTAAAACAAAGAAACGTAAATAATAAAACTAGATTACTTTTAAAATATACCACATTTTGTTTATTATTTATTATTACCTTATAAATAACTTTATCACATCTAATCTAACATAACCTTGCTACTTCCTTAATCAAATCCAAAATTGAAATCCCCAATCAAATTCTCAATTGTCCTTAAACATCCTCTCACAAGCCATGACAACAACTCCAAAACATAGAACGAGATACAAACCAGAATAGCTGCCACCACAAGCCTAAACGATGCAGCATAAATGGCGTTAATTCCCACAGAACGATTCGACAATTCCACAATTCTCCGGTAACCGCACACAGAGAAAGCCCAGTCCGCGTCTGACATTTGCCCGCCAATTATAACCGCCCCCCCCCCCCCTTCCGAAAACGAGAGACAGTTTGACGAAACCTTTACCTCAGGGGCCATCATGTGACAGCCCCGACTGTTTCGTCTTCTGCCTATATCTCCAGACACTGTGTCACTGGATTGAAAGCGATTTCAAGTCAACTGTATTTGGATTTTGATAACAAGACGGGATCCTAAACCAACCGGTGTTTGTGATTAAATTTTTGGGATTATGGGGACGCAATGAAGTTACAATAGATAAAAGATATTAAACTTTAAAAACATTTTAGAATTTTCAATAATTTTTCCTGCCAAACCAGAATAAAGTAAAGAAAAAAGTTAGCTATTATGTAGCTAAATTTTTTTCTCTATTTTACTGATCTTTTTCAAATTTTTTTGAGCAAATTTTGAAAAAAGTCTTATTTTGAAAAAATCGCAAGGGCAAATTTTCAAAAATTCTATTTTTAATTTTTTTATACTAAACGATGCATCGTAGAATAATGATTTCTTCACTCAATTATCGTACTCATTATTCCGCATATTTTCATATCATGCTTATTTTCCTAGACCCCATCGTTTTTGAGAAAAAAAAAATACCAAAAAATCAAAAGAAAATTCTAGCGATCAAACGGCACATGCTAGCAAATTAAAACTAAAACCAAATTATAGAACTTTTTATTGTCTATCAAAAAGTATTCTAAGTATTTCTCCGAATTTAACTCGAGAAAGGAGTATATTGCAAATTATCGAATTTGCAAGTTAAACGCCCATACGAACTTAACGAACGAACACCCGGTATATATATATATATATATATATATATATATATATATATATATATATATCACCTATTTAAAGCAGAGTTGCAATATTAATGCTCTACCAACTACCAACTACCAACTTAGTCTTCAGTCATTTTAAGAAGATTTTACCAAACATAAATTTTAAATCCAAATGCAACGTTCGTAAGTCAAAAAAAAAATCCTGCATCGAAACTAAAAAACAACGATCTTCTCATTATATCATGCCGTTCCCCGAATAGCGTAAAGCGAATAATTGTGTTTGCGCGCGTCCGATAAAAAGATCTCGCCGGGTCAGTTTAAGAGAATTGTCGTCGTAACTCTTCGGACCGCTAAGTCCACTTACGACGTGTGCAAAGGCAAGCAAAGGCCGGCAACGATGAGCAAAAGGACGAACAGCGTATGTAAGGATAACGTACTTGAAAGGATACTTGTGTTTGGCGGCTGGCCAAATGCGAACCGAGTTACATATCCGACGTTTTTGGATTGTTCAAGAAAGGAGAAGCATTTCAAGAGAGAGGAAGGCATTTGATAAAATGTGCAAATTGAGATTTTATATATTAGGCATTTGCTAACTACCAGGCGTTTTTTCTTTGAGTTTAGTTAAAGATCGAAATAGAAATATTGTGTAATTTTTTTATTTTTTGGTAAATGAACAAAATGATTCAGAAAATAAAAAAGTTTTATATTTTATACTCTTAATTACGCATGGCGTATTATACAGGGTGCCCATTATGTTTGGAATATAATATATATCTCGGTAAATATCGACTTTATTAAAAAAAATTTTATATAGAAGTTGTTTAACATTTTATTTTCTATAATAAGACAGCATTCATTTTTTTGTATTTCAGAAAACAAATGAGCAACAAATAACACTTTAATTTTTTTAAATAGCAACGTACCCTTTCATTAGGCTCATTTGATAAAGATTTTTTTTCTCTTTTCAATGACATAAGATCTTAGTACTCTTATACCAAAATTTTTTGAAAAAAATATAAAAACTACTACTATTGTTCACTATTTACAGATTTCAGCAAAGTACGGCCATGTTGTAGTTATGGCGACAAATGAATAACCATGAACAGTGTTGACAGCAGAAAAAAACTAAATATTAACAAACATTAAAATATTCCATTAATAAAAAAATCCAATAATTTTTTGTTATACAATGCAATAATTAATAGTGCATAAAATTTAATGTTCACCTTCACTTCTGTGTATGCATGTATGCAAACTTCACTATTACATAATAAAACTGAAAAAAATAATCGGAACAAATTTGCAATTCATATTTTCCATAGTTTTAATTTGAAATCACATTGACGTGGAATAAATTGATAACGTGAGCAAAAAAAACACGCGATTTTCTAAATAATTAAATCCGAAACATATATAAATTTCGAAACCTGTTCCAAAACTCCGTGTCTAGTTAGTTAAGTTGTTGGAATCTAGTATGATTAGTGCTTAAAATATTTACACAACACAAACCCGTCAACGTGTGTCGCGCGACATAAAAGCAAAATAGAAATAAAAATATTTAATCCTAATAACATGGACAAAAAATTTCATTAAAACTTTCCTGTTATTCGTCGTGAAACTTTTGCGCAAATCGAAAAGCAATTAAAATTGAAAATGTTCATAGCGTTATTTACCATTTTATGAATAATAAATAAGTAACCCAATAAGTTTACCCCGGGGGAGAACTTTAGGGTTAGAATTAGGTTTAGGGTCAATCCCTCCCCCTAAAAACGAATTTAAATTCGTTCAACCCTTTATGTACAAGCTAGCACTAGTGGCTTGCTAGCTTATATGTTTGCAGACCACCCCTTATAACATTACCTATATTAAATTTATTATGTAAATTTTATCTATAGTATCGCAATTATTTGGCAGGATTGTTAATTTTATTTTAGAATTTAATGTTCAAGTTATTACGCTATATAAATTTGTAACAAAGTTTTGCAATAAGGGGGCATATACATGTAAACGCCAAAAAAAAGATGATTTTGTTTATATCTTAATGAAATCGGACAAATATATATACATATATATATATATATATATATATATATATATATATATATATATATATATATAATTTATGAATCTTATTCATGTAAAATAGGTTGACACAGAGCGGAATAATTTCATTAAAAATGTGATTCCGTTCTCATCGCATGATAATTTTGTTTTTTGTATATCATTATGTGTTTACATATTTTTGTATTGTATATGTTAAATGGGCAATAATGCCTTTTGGATATTAATTAAATATCCATTCCTACACCATATAAGAAAATAAAACCCAGTGTACTTTTCCAAAAACAACAAACATAGTGTCTACTATTCTAATTCTCTTTCCACTAAAACCTTTTTGCTATATTCTCAACACAAACAATTCATATGCCGCAACAAAATTCGGAATAATAATCATTTTGCATATATCATGCTAACGCTACATCTTCTCTCCAGCATATACACATTCGCTCTCCATGGATACAACCAAACATATAATGGATTCAGCCACGACAATAGCAGCAAAAGCCTTACTTCCATTCCAATATATATATATATATATATATATATATATATATATATATATATATATATATATATATACCATGTAAAATTATAAACGTATGTATAACATAATATCGTATCCATATGTGTATCGTCATTTTCAATTACGACCGCATAGAGCATAAGGCTTAGGGAATTTAAACCCAGTAAGCTGCAGGTATGCCCTTTGTGATCTGTGATCTGCGTGAGTGATCCCATTGGAACGTCCTACTCGCCCCCAAAACGAAATGTGGAGAAAAAGAGAAATACAAATTGGAACGAGGTACATTTTTCTATCTTTATTTTGGATTCCGCAGCTGGTTTGCAACCGGAACGAGATATGAAATACTGAATGAAAGCATTTTTTTCTTTTAATATATATTTTGAGTGCTTTTGGTTTTAATTTATTGTTATTCATTGTTCAAAGTGTATTTGAACGATACAAAGACATTACAAACATCCATGCCCCAAGCGTCCTAAACCGCTCAGCCATGCCGGCCGATTAAAAAAAACATACTTTTAAAATGTATAAAAATATAGAAAAAAAAACATATATCAATTTAGTGAATAAAATTATCTATAATTACGTCTTCAAGTGAAGTAAATCGGATGGATAGTTTCCGAGATCTCAGTGGGAAAATACATGGTTTCGAGAAACACGCGTTTGAAGTTAGTTTTTTACTGCCCGATCTATAAATTTTATCTGCTCTAACATAATTCTGCATTGGTTGCTGTAACTCCGCCAAAAGTTCGAATTGCACAAATATTATATAAGCACAAGAAACTGATTGGAATGACAAATTTAAAAATACATTAACACAAAATACGCACACGGATACAGATACAAAATAATTTGTGCAATATTTGACTGTAAACATTTACATTATACGTTTGCTGCCCTGGCCTGCATTATATATAACTCATAATGACGTGATTTGGCGTAAAGGCCATGAGAGATAACCTGCCAATATATTCATTCCGGTTGACGTTTTGACACGTTTGCAATAATTAATACCGCCATTATCACGTTAGCCCTTACATTAACATGACAATTGACAAACTAGTTTATATTAAATAATATCCGAGCCGAGATAATATAGAGAAACTGAAACAGCAAATTCGAAACTTATATTCTATTCCTGGATAACCTTACAGCACTGGTGAAGCAGATTATTTGCCTAATTGAGAAAATTACAGTATTAATTACAGCTAATTGTTCAGACAGTTTAATCTAATTAAATATTAGTCAGTAGAAGAAAACTATATAATATAAATGCTCAATTTCAAAATACAATCTTAAAGTTACTATAAAGTTATTCAAAAAGGCTTGTTGGATTTTTAAATTATTAAAAATATTTTTTATTATAAAAATGATTAAAAAAATTAGAAATTTGTCGAGTAAAAATACTTTTATCTAGTTTTTTTTTAAAGAAATATGCATTTCTTCAGGTTCAATGACCAAAATGGACAAAATCTCACCGGACAAAAACCCATAAAACTATAAATGATTGACTACAAATATTAAATTTTTCTTCATCCAAACCAAATTCATCAAATATATTACTCATTATTCATTAAATAGTCAGCACTTATCTTAATTCATTACTAAATGATATTACATACTAAGTAGAAATCTAATTATTCTATTTTGATTGACAGTGGCAAATTTATCAACATTGCAATCTATTAATTTATTTAAGTTTTTTTTTTTCCTTTATTTAAAATACTAATTAATGTTACTGATCTGAATATTACTGAATATTATTATTACTGAATATTAATAATTTTTTTATAACATGCATATAAAAATGTAGACAAATTTATAATAAAAAATTGAAACAAAATTTTTAAAAACCTTACTCACTTGAAATCTAATCCATATTGTAAAATTTTCTGAAAAAATATCAGAGGAACGCCAGTCGGAGACCAGCTGGCGTCGTCAATGTTTTTCAACGTACTCAATTACGCTTTTTGGATTTTTGTTCAATGATAAAATTTCTTGATAACTAATATAATGCATTACTCAGATCAGTGAGTTTTTAAATTACTACCAAAAATTTCGTTACTCAACAATTTGTAACAAATCACGACTAGTTACTCCTGTTGTTATACAGTTCAATATTTATATTATAATTATTAAACTCGGGTGTAATGATTACTACTTATTCGAATGAATTATAACATTTACTTGTAATTATGCAAATTAATGTAAAATATCATCAATATAATTGGTAATTAAAGAATTATATAACCTTTTTAAAAACCGAAAATTTAAATTTTCAATCCGATATCTTTGTCTTTTTATCATCAAATTCTAAACTTATTTTCTTTAACTAGGAGCGAAATCAAAAGAAGATTGGACAAAAAATAAAGTTGCAAAAAATAAAAAAATTGTCGACGTATTTTTATTCAAGAAATAAATTTCTGTTTGAGGGGTGCGCATGCGCAACGGAGCCGCCGTATACCCGCGTCTCTTTAGTGAATTCAAGTGTAAAAGAATAAGAAGTTTCGAAAAGTATTTAAGCGATTGAATTATGATGGTAGCAGAAAGAAATTATCGGGAAATCGTCTTCTACGTTTACGCTTCGATGGTCATACACATCGTGCTGTCTTTGTCATACTGTGCTCACAGACGCTTTATAGTCGCTTTTAAAGACTGGTTCAGTATTTTTTAATTTGCGCAGGAATAAAGTATTATATGAAAAAAGGAAATTCATTACATATAACTAATTTTAGAATGTATATGCCTATAAGCCTAAAAAAATATTCAGAGACAAAACCACTTTCTTACATTAAACAAATAACCAAGAGATCTGGTAATTAATTATTCATAATAACCGGTTATTATGGATAGTAACCAATTTATCCATATATAAACATTATAAAACATATATAACATATATAAAATATATAACATATATAAAATATTATTTAACCATTTCGTACATTTATTTTACAATAATGACAACTAGGTTTCTTTATTTGAAAATATCGCAATTATAGTTTGTATTTTATAGGTTTGTCAATAACTGATTTGTTATTGAAAAATATATATGTAACGTAAATACAATGTCTGTTTTTTGACATTCTACTAAACTTATAAATTAATATCCAATATACATCTACATATGTTAAAATAAACTTACCTTATATAAATTCTTTTCTTTTATTTATAATTATAAATAATTCTATTTCATAAGTACATTTGTCACACTATATGCTGTCAAGTTATTAAAAGTAACCAAATAGTTAAAACACTTAATAACACCAGTAAATATATGTAAGCCAGTCCGCAAATATATAGTTTCTTTTATTAAAAATTTGTTCTATATACCAAAATATTCATTTCATCACACACTATTAACCTCACTTGAATGAATATAATATTTCCGATATTGCAAAAATTTTACATCATGACCAAATACATTAACAATTTTAAGAATTATTGTAAAAACATTTTTTTAGCACTATAAACAAATGTATAATTCACCATAATTTTTAATTATTTGAGAATTGACAATTAAATCAAAATATGACATTTGATAAGACATCCGGCGAGCAGCGTGGAATGCAATAAAAAGATGCTAATGTAAGTATTAGTTTAAAAAATCGATAACAGATGTCGCTGCCGCTACAAATACAAAAACAGATAATTCATTTTATTTTACTGTTGAATATAATTAACATATTAATAAACAACAAAACATTATTTATGCATTATTAATAATATTTATTGTGCTGCATGATTTGTAAAACATGTAACAATAATAAATGATAGTAGACAATGTGGTGAAATATAATACACATAATAATGCTAGACGAGTATATGTCATTAATATTTCGTTTTAATTAAATTTTGACAATTTGTATGTTACACGGCAGATTCAGGTATGATTACTCTATCAGCCCCTGTACAACTAGTTTATACATATTATTCACTGTATTCACGTTGCGGAATTTAATTCAATTGTTGCTAAATTTCGTATTTTAGCGTAATTTCGCTTGTAACACAAGTGCCCCTTCCCTTATCTTATTGTTGCAATTTATAATCTAGTTGTAAAGGTAATTGTTACAAAAGATTTTAGTATGCATTTAAATTTAGTTACATGTGCATTGTTCAATTTTGTATAATTAAATTGTTAGTAATTTAAGAATATTTTGTTAATATTCCTAGTTTATTAAAAAAATTATGCTTTAAATAAAATAATCGTAAATGTAAAAAACATAAGCTGTTGTTCATCGAAATTGTTTATATTACGAAGTAAAACATAAAAATAGCAGAAATAAGTAAAAGCAACGTAAAAATTGTTCAAACGCAATCAAATAAATTGCCACAAGCGACCATATTGTTCTTTGTAAAATATACATTGGCGTAGGTACACATCATCACTCGAGTGTGTAAAATAAAAATAAAATCGGAGAAGAGGTAGAAAGATAAACAAAGTCTAGAAAACGCAGTACAATGTAAGAAGATTACAACAATAGAACGTTCCTTGCAATATTATCCTTGATATCTCGAGAACATTTCCTTCAAAATGGCGTGGTCGCGGAACGAACAAGATGGGGGGAGGGAGTGGGGAGATGGCGAGAGTGTTTTCCCCGAGAGAAACGAACACCACTTCCGGTGTTCATCACATGAACATTACATCCGGTTGGAGCATTTGCACTTCACCATCATTGCGGAGAGCGGCGCCAATTTTATTTCTCTATATCATTTCTCTAAGTTGGCGCTGGAATTTTACTGCTTAAGTTTTTGTTTTGCCACTGTGGCAAAATGGTACTTAATGTAATGAAACATTAACAAGTCTATTGTTTAATTGTTTTCGTTAATATCGTGGTCGTTATAAAGATTATCCGTTCTTATTTATAATGTTATTTGGACGCTGTTATCGTATCGTTTTTCT
Organism: Clivina fossor; assembly: GCA_963966155.1. Taxonomy (NCBI): domain Eukaryota; kingdom Metazoa; phylum Arthropoda; class Insecta; order Coleoptera; family Carabidae; genus Clivina; species Clivina fossor. The sequence continues at coordinate 23,519,794 of OZ014557.1, forward strand.
ACTTAATTTGTTCTTTTCAACTTTGTAAAGTATTTGTACTTAATACTTAATACATAACTTGAATTTCACAAATGTCTGTATTTATTTGGAGAAATTCTAAAGGTACAAGATATAATTGTAATAATTATTGAATATTTTCACATTAATGCTAGGAAGACCAAACTGGATTCGTGCAAAAGAAACTTGATTTTTTAAATAGTTTAGAAGTGCATATTGAATAGTATAGAAAAAATATTATATAGAAATATATTGTATATTATATTCTCTTCCAATTAATTCCAACTTTCTCTCTTTTCTCCCAATCTAATGTTAGTGGTTGAGGCAATCTCAGGAAGTCTATTTCTTAATAAAAAAAATTTTTTTTGTTTCTATAAGCTTCGGTTACTTTTTTATTTAAAAACCAATTCTACATATCAGCTGTCACGTGTCACAAATTCTTTCCCTTGTGAATCATACTGTATACACATTCATCAATTAATCACCTAACAAAAAATCATAAATTAGCGCAGTATTACAAAAACACATGTTACAGCGTTTTTTACACATGTCAGTTTGATATTTATACCTGAATATTTTTCATAGTGTTACACACGAACTCACACATACAAACAAAATCGGTCATTGTATATGAGCCATCATATATGTCCTGTTTACAAAATACATATTGTTCATTTATACAAATCCGATTGCAATTTGAAAGTTAAATCAATGTCAAATACATTTTTATGTACGTTTAGAACTTGTATTTTTTTACGAGTTTGATTTGATTTCGAAATACACACATGATGGATCAAACAATATTTTAAATAAATTCGGTATTAAATTTACTGAGAAAATTGATACATTTTGACGAACAAATATTGGTTTCAAATCAAATATTTTTTATATTATAACATAAATACATGTTATGTGATACATATACTGGCTGGTACTACAAATTACTTGGTTAAAACCAAACTTGTAGTTCCAACAATTGTTTGTATTTAAATAACAGTCAGTCTAAAAATATGCTACTTTTTTAAAATATTGAGTTTTAAAAAAATATTAAAAAATATTATTAAAATATTATATTATATATACGGTGACCATTCGTACTGTTTTTTAAGACGCTGTCCTATTTTTTATTTATTTGTAATGTTTTGTACTGTTTTTTTAATGAAATTATATGAAATTATAAATAAATTAAATTTTCGAATAAGAAAATATAATAATTAAGTTCGCAAATATACGTTTTGAAAAAAAAAGTTGTGACGAACTTTGGACGAACCTTTAGCATAAAACGCAACCCGTTTTACCGATAGAGTAGATTGGTCGACAAGTGTAAACATCGATAGCTAAACGTCAAATGTAAAAACTAATAAAAACTATAAAAATGACTGGATGTTATTAAATTACTAAAGAGGTTGTTATTTATTGTATATTTTGTGTGTTTTAAGTGAAAATACTGTTTAATTTTGTGTAAACTTGGTTTTACATGTGACAAACTTTTTGGTTAGATCGAGAAGCAGTAGATTTATATATGAACATTAGGTAAGCATATGTTATTCTGTTTCTTTCTTGTATTATTTTACTATGTTGTACATCAAGTTCCAATATGTTTTCAATATATACATTTTCTGCATATTCATTCAGTTATGTAGGTTATGTATGTCCTTGACTAATGGTTAACTTTAACTAAAATCGATTTACAAGTATTGTTTTATTGATAACAATACATAATTTTATCTCTGGAAGTTTTAAAAGTTGACAGCAATAATAATTATGCGAGTGGAATTTAAATTCCATGGTTTTTGTCGGTTTAAAGTTGATTAGTTTATTTCGGAAACGGTCGTAACAAATATTATTATTCCGGCAGGCATTTACGAGTATTTTAAAACGTGTGTCTCATCGCTTATACCTGTGCAGGTCCGGGGTCGTATTCCGCTTGGGGCAGGGATATTGTTGATGTATTTGTATCGTCCAAATTACTTTGAAACTTATATGCATCTACTGGTTGATGGCCTGAGATACCGAATCCAAATTATATGTTAAACAAGACTTTTTAATAATAATAATCAAACTAATTATAATATATATTAGCATATTTATTACAATTGTTGCATATTATAAACAAAGATAATCGTTGTAATATGTTGTAGATTTTAAAAAATTAGTATAAATAGTTAAGGAATATCTTTATGTTAAAGGAGGTACACAAAATAGCACGTAGCAAAGTTTTTTCTTGTAGAATCTCAAAATTATTATTTTTAACAAAAGTGTTACAGAATATACTCATATCTCTGATATATTTTGTACAATAAATAAATTACTCACAAAGAGAATATAATAAAATATAAATGCCACAACCATTAAAATAAATTTTCATTTCGTTGTTTCGCCTCATAAATAAATTCTTATGCACATTTATCACTAGATTACCGTAACTGAAATAAAAATCAAGTTCTATTTCGAGTAACTGCTCTAAACTCTCAACAGATGGTACTCGTTGCTTTTGCCAACATCACTTCGGTTATTTTCATCTCACTCAAGCTATATACCTAGACATCTCTGGACGTCTTTCAAATATTTAGCTAATATAAATTTATGATGTCACGGCTTTCGGCCATCCGGAGTATTCGCGCCGAAGTTTGTCTTTTTTAGGGGGCCCGCGGGGCCCATAATAAGGGCGCAGACCCTGCAGCAGGATGCCCACTTACACGACGGCCCGTATTTTATATCGTAAGCGCGTGCATAGGAGAGGTGCGCACGTCTGCACACAAACACACGAGAGATGCTTAGGTACTTTCACTGCATCCGATGGGACGCATATGCCAAGCCCCAAGTTTTGGCAGGGTTGTCATAATTTTTTTTTCTTTGTGTTTTGTCACAGTCTGCTTTGATATACGAGTTTGAGTGGGGGGGGGGGATAAACAAATTTAGAGGAATGTATGTAACAAAGTATGATAATGCAATATTACAAGTTATTTTTGGTTAAATCTGAAGAGCAACTGAAAAGGATAATTAATAAAATTAATAATTTATGATAAAGGTGATAAATTTGAGTTGATGAATGAATGTAAACCCTAATTCTGTAACGAAGTTGCTAAATTTTAGCAACGTTGCTAACAACATTAGCCAATAATATCAGCTGACACTAAATAAAAAATTAAAATGAGAACTGTTATATTTGTTTCTATTGGTTATAGTTGTTAGCAACGTTGCTAAAACTTAGCAACTTCGTTAAGGAATCAGGCCGATTGTGTATCTATTGATGTTATATGTTTAGAGCTGATAGATGAGTTTGTGTATTTCCGTTAGTTTATTGTCTAAAGATGGCAGCTTTCATTCTTGTGTTAAAAAAAGTATGAAACTTGTAAAATAAAAAAATGAATGCATTTTAAAAAATATATATGACAAAAAAAATATATTGTTCCAATGATAAATGTTGCTAAGAGTGGAGCAGTGGAACAGCAAATATTTTTACAGCTCCGATTCCATTCCTGCTACGAACAAAATCCTGCTGCTTCTCTTCTCCAAGCTTCAGCTTCAAAGACCTGATTACTAGGTGTTTGATACTTTGCGTATTTTTCCAAAAACGTGTAAATATAGCCAGTAAAGCCCGTTTAAGTTTATATAATGCTGTTTTGGTACCTACACTGTAAAAAATTTAAGTAATTTTATATGTTTTCATAAAAAAATGTAATATTACGTAAATTATCACATAAAATTACAAAATGTTGTTATTTTTAGTGTTAAAAAATTTATCATAAATTACATAAATCTAATATACTTATATTTTTACTGTGTATGTTGACGAATATTAGAGAGTGTAGGGTTTGACCAGAAAAATATAATTTATAAATAAATATAATTTTCTGCGTGGGGGTATCTGATGGTGTAACTGGAAGGAATTGGATGCAAAATAGATTGATGTATGATGAGTGTAATATTGGTGAAAATGTTGCAAAATATGGTGTTAGTTCAGATGGTTCGGTTATTTTGAGTGAATGCTTAATAAACGTTTGGTTAAGTTTGATATAGTTAAGTGAGTGATATTAAAAGTATACTGATTCGATTACTACATGTGTATGTATAATTAAAAATATTTTGTATAAATAAATGTTTCCGAGTGGTAAGAATAAAAGAGTATATATGAGAGGCAGGATAAAGCTAATGTTGCTTGTCTGGAAACGAATGTTTGGCTTAAACCAATTTCTGTATAAACTAAAAAGGTTTGTGCCACATCCTTATCTGTAGATGGCATAATTATATATGAATGCATGTATGTGGATAATAGATACTAAAAAAATATTACAGTATAATATAAAAAATTTCATTGCCAAACTAAAACAATTTGAAACTGAAATGAAAACCAATTTTCTCAGACAAAATACAATCGGAAATCATATCCAATATGGCGTCAAAACAAAATCAACCCGCAAAACTGGCGACTAAATTCTATATCCGGACGATATGAAAACGTAGAACCCGGTAAAGGGTCCAAATCGACATAAATAACCTCAAAATCGAGTTAATAAGAGACAAGCTATGTCCTCCCCCTCTCTCGATAACTTTTTATCAGATACATTAGCGTGCGCCCCGACTTTATTGTACCCCAGAGTAGGATAGACACTACCGCCGTCCTGTCGAAGTAAACAAGGATATGCAATCCACGATAAACATGATGTTCTTTTAGGACACGGACGCGCATGCGTAAAACGCAATGCGTGCCTGGCAAATGTGCACGTGATAAGATGAAATTTGTGGCGAATTAATTATTTCCGAAGTTTTATCTGGGCTGTTAGGGCTAATAAAGATCGGTTATTTATGGGTTTAACGTGGCTGGAGGCTGGGGGAGGCGGGGGTCAAAACTTACTTATACGAACTACGTAAAAGAACTTCCTGTAATTATGACTGAGAGATGAGTTTTATGAAGTTGAATAAATTATTTTTATTACTGCTCGTTTCGTGTCAATAAAAAATTACGCGCTCATATTTTTATTTAAATTTTTCATGACTTTATTATTAGTTGTTGAAAAAAAGTATTTTAAAATTAGTTTTGACTTAGAAACATTATCTGTTTTAAAAAAGATGAATTTTTAAAAAGAATTAATAGCATATTATTTTATGAGGAGCAGAAAGCAATCTTTATTGTGTTGAGCTTCCAATCATCCATATTGAGGTGTCCATCATCGATTTAAATAAACTTTGGTATTCAAGTAGAACACGAAAAAGTAAGCGACACATATTTGTTTTATATCGGCAATCGTCAAGGTTTAGAGGGTAAAAATCACACTCCAAGTTTAGAGTAAATTTAATTTTTTTTTTTGAAAACTATGCAGCTTAGAACAAAAGTGTAAATGTACGAATACCTTCTTTTTCTAAGAGCTATCCACCGATAGTTATTAGTTTTTTTTCTATACGATTTGTAAGGTTACGATTTTGCACTTCTGACATATTTAATTGTTATGTATTTTTTTTTTCAAAATTATGTTTTATATTAAGATAGCTCAATTAATCCTATAGCTTATTTACTTTAATATATAATTATTTAACCTGCAAATATACAAGAATGCAATTTTCCTGTCAACATGAATCGTTTCAGTGTCATTAAATTGACAGCAAATTCAAAATCAAAATAGATTGTTGTTATTTTCGACCACGTATTGGCGTTTTATTATAAAACAGATTTGCGAACCTGACACATTCATATCAAAGCAAGGCGAACAATATATCAGCGCGTTTGTTATCTTCTGTGCAAAAATAACACAAAATAAGAGTGTACTTCAATCTTCTCTGCCAACATGATAGGACGACCGGCAAACGCCCTGCATCACGCACTATCAGACAACTTACGGGTACAGTACAGTGTTACATCAAACCAACGCAGAGCCAACCTAACCAAACAGAATGACTAAGGTTCGTACCAAAAAGTTCTTTAGAAAATTTATTTTTATTTCATCTTTTTCTGAAGTAATCGGCTCTCATATTGTGATTGTGGATTTAAAATCTGTTATTTGAATTTTATTTTTTACAATTAGTATATATAAAATATATATATATAAAATGGTAAATAATTATTACGACTTAATATAGGAAATAATTAATGGGAATTTTAGACAGATTTTAATGATCTTAAATAAAAATCTCACATCTAGATTCTTAGCCGAGATTTCGGTGTAAATTTTTTTTTTAAGGACTTGTTCTAAAAGAGATTTTTTCAAATGTGTTTTTAGTAATCTTTTTTAAAACAAGCCCGTGAAGAAAGTGAAAATTTATACCGAAATATCAACTAAGAATGTAAATGTGAAGTTTTTGTTTAACATCATCCAAATCTGACTACAATTTCCATTAATAATTTTTATTATATATATATATATATATATATATATATATATATATATATATATATATATATATATATATATATATATATCTATAAACTCAATGCTGAAGGCTGTAGGTTCTCGGTGAAACATTATGAAATAAAATATAAATAAGAACACTCGGTTGTTTCACAAATTAAAGAATAATTCTTTATTGCAATTTCGGCTGTTAGGCCATCATCAGAAGAACATCACAGCCGAAATTGCAATAAAGAATTATTCTTTAATTTGTGAAACAACCGAATGTTCTTATTTATATTTTATATATATCTATATTATATATATTATATACTATACTATACTATATTATATATATATATATATATATATATATATATATATATATATATATCGCTCGTTAAGCGAGTCATTTTTTTACAATTTATTTTGCTCGTTATGCGAATTACTAGTTATGCAAAGTACTCGTTAAGCGAGGTTCTACTGTATATAGATTCGGATTTGTTATTAGCACACCGTAATTAACTATTTTATTATCAGTTCTCTTAACTCCTAAGTGGCTATACGCTATATGCTCGAAAAATTAATTATATACTCGTAGTTATTTAAAATTTTTACATACATACAGAATCACGCCATGTACCTGAAAAACTAGTTTTCTTCAAACATTTCTATCCAGACAACCAACCTTAGTTTCATCCACATTCTTGTACCTAGAAATACATGCTTTTCTATTTCTATTATTTGGAAACTCTCGTTTTGAGTAAAATACTCTCAATTATACCACTCCATCTACAATTTTAACTTGCTTTAGTTTTAGTTCAGACACAGCCGATTTCAGTTCAGTGGTACAAAGTTCTAATAGCAGAAATAATATTTGTATTCATTTATGATGGTGTCATTATAATCATGGTTCTACAGCTGCCTGATATTGCCAAATATGCAATAGATATTTTGCTAGAACATTTCTCAAAACTTTTTGGCCATACTTTCTACCTAGCTATTCCCGTTGCATGTTAGCGCAATTGGTTCTCAACTGGTAACCGGACGCAACACTAAAACAAGACAACATCGGCATCCAGCAACAACACACAACACAGAGCGCAATGATAAAGAAGAAATAGAAGCACACAAAAGAAGAGGAGAAATCCAGTGATCCCATCCCCCAGGTCATGTTGCCAAAGATGAATGCTTTCAAAGCGTAGCGAAGCAATAACTGAAAATATGATTCCAATACCAAAGACATACTCGTATTCCTACCCCTGCAAAAGAGGGTTGATTTCTTCTTATTTCGCTATTGTTTTATTCGGTCGTGTGTATGTGTGTGTACGCTACGAGAAATATTCCAGAGATGTTCCCTACTAGATCGAGTACCAAATACCCGCGTCGTTGTCTTTACATGCGTTGCCATAGAAACGAAGCATCCAATGTTCGATTTATAAATTATATGACGCGGCTCGGATTTCGCACTCGGGTGATAGTTTTAGTGTAATAGTTCTTGGTGCACATACACATATCGAAAGTTATTTCAGCTTTCGAGTGGAGATGTGTTTTCCTTAAGTTTTATCTTGATCTGGTTGCTTTTACGGAGAAAATTCTCAGGATCAAATGTTATGGATATTACTTCACGTTAACGTTTTTCTTTTTTTTGTTTTATTTTTTTAAAATATTACTGTAACAAAAGATGAATATAGTAATACTTTTAAATGTTTTCCTATCAGGGTTGGCCTGATTTTATTTATTTAATAATAATGAATGATTTAAATCAATTTTAATTAATTCGGTTTTTTTTTTACTAAATTTTTGATTAATTAAAATATCTAGATACATGTAACACATAATAAATATTAAAATAAAAAATCATATAATATATTAATATTAAAATTATAATATTCGAAATATATTAAATAATATTTAATGATAATGCAATCTGTGACTATAGGTATGCAAAAGGTATGACAAATAAAAAAATTGATATGTATTTTTGGTTTTTATTTTTAATATTTAGTAAATTATAAACATAAATAATTATTATGTTGTCTTTTCTCATTAAGTTGTCGTCCAGATCCTGTAACTTTTATATTTTTTTAGATTTTTCTCAAATTTTCTACGTAAAATTATTTTACATTTTATATACTACTTGTTGACACTAATTATAATATATCAATGACCACTACTTTCATGAATATAATATAATAGGTGGTAAATAAACTGTAAAATGTATTTACATAGAAAATCTGCAAAAAATCTGAAAAATATAAAGTTGCAGGACCTAGAGTAGCAAGTTTCCGTTAAATATTACACGTATAAAATTATATGTTATATTTATATTTATAAGTGCATGAAAATAATTAACAAATTTGTATTTTCGAAAACCATGGTTCTTATAGACCATTTAGTAATCTAGTAGGTTTAGCTTATCAGGAAGACCGAGCTGCGTTTGTTCGAGAGAGAGACTAGATATATATATATATATATATATATATTAGGAAAGAAAAGGGTAAAAAAAATGTTTTATTTTCTGTCCAACACGATGATTGTAATAAAATAGATAATAGCAAAAATCAGATATTCAACAATCGTCTAACCATCTCGAACGACATATTCAAAATCATTCGCGAAGTGACATTGACAAAAAACAATCGTCGGCCGAGTTTGACTGCAACAAATCGAAATAGTTTGCAGCGTGTGTGTAACTGCAACATTCAACGAGAAAAACCATTCCGGCTTTTATATCTCTCGATCCACTATCGTATTCGTTAGGCGAAGGGTTGGTAGATCGGGGGCGGGGGGAGAGGAAAACGAGCAAAAGCTCAAGAACACCAACAAAAAGCAGCACGGACTTATCTTGCCAATAAGACGACTTAGCCATTTCGCCTTGCAGCGGCGCTGATATCACGCGCAAGAAAGAACAATGGTAAGAAATTTCGAAGATAACGCATACCGTACGTACAACTTTATATACAGATTACGAATTGTCTGAGCGAAAACTTTTACTCTAACTGTGGTTTGCTGATGGTTACGTTTCGATATTCGTTTGTTTTTGCTTGTGGAAAAATTTTACTGTAACGAATCGATGGGTGGGAAATTTAATTTTGGGTTTAATATATTTAATGGGAATGTTTAGCATTTTAAAAAATATTGATATACTCATACAGTGGCGCTCCATTTATTAATGGACAAATAATTTTTTCTATGATATCTGCTCTTACTTGTTGAAACTTTAAATTATTCATTATGATAAGTAAATAATAACTACTCGGTTTTTTGTTTCAAAAAATATTTTATTTTGGTGACTAGTTTCGCTATACAATAGCTTCGTCAAACAAATAATTGTACTTCTGTTTCAGTTCAATTTTTTTTTATATTATCCAAACAGCATTGACCACACTGACTCTAGTTAACGTCTGCGATCGACCACGACATACCAGCTCAGAAAATTCTATAAATTCAAATCTAATCTTTGCTTTAAAATTGAATTAAAAATAAACAATCGAAATAAAAACGTACAAAATACTAGCAAAGTCGCAATGCAACAGCACAACCACAAATCCGCGTTAATATTATCCACCGAGAGAGTGTCGCTAGTGTCGCTTCAGTGTTCCTACTGTTGCCACCAACACCATACGTCTGATTATGAGACATAATCCGTCGCTAATGGTAGAGTCATGTTGTCCGCCTAGGTTATCCCATTACTTTCATTAGGATCTTGTTATGGTCCGTACGCCGAGCGTCAAGCTAGGCCAGCCGACTCCGGTGGCTGTCCGCGATGCTAACTCTGCTAAACTTTCATAGTCCCACTAAGCTGTTTTTCATCCACACCGGGCCCCCGACAAAGTGCTAATCTACATTACCAACTTACATAAGCTGCATGACTCACCGGGTGCGCTTCTCTTGCCCGCAAATTTCGAAACTATGTTAAGTAAAACAGTTGTCGTCATGAGATGAATCTATTAGGTGCGTGAGGTAGAACAAAGTTTATTTATCGGGTTTTTATAACCAAGACAGGTTGCGTCATAACACAGTTTATAGAAAGTACTCAATCTCAGGAAGGGGAGGAAATTGATGACGTTTACTTTGTCCATTTATGTTGCTAATACTGTTTAGGTTGGTAAAATTTAATTAATTTTTATAATTAATAATTGTTTAGATGTAAATGTATAATAGCTAATTTAGTTTTCGTATATTTTTTTCTTCAATCGTATCAAAATATTGATATTACGTTACTATATTACCTACGTAGAAGGAGGTCATTATGTTGCTAGTAGAATAATGCACATTATTATACAGTAATTAGTTACTGTATACAATACTGGTGATAGCACCAAACATGACTACTGGGTCAAGTGAATTTAATATATATCTGGTTGTTATATTGAAAATTATATATTGATAATTGCGGTGTATAGTTTCGCTTGAATTTTGTGTGTGAAGGAGAGCAAGAAATGTATTGTACCCTGTCAGATTTGTCAGAAACTGCATATTCGACTAAAGAAACAGGATCAAGTTGTATTGTTTATTTTAATTTTTGCAAATTTAAGATTTATCAGAAATTTATTGTATATCTGACCAAAGAAACATTAATTCTTACAAATTATCTAACAAATATAAATAATATATACATATACTTACTATTTTAAAACTGTTACTAAGGTTATAAGGTTACTTGGTATATATTTTTATTTATTTTTAGTTTAGTTTTGTTTGAAATGCTTGAAGAGAAATAGCGTATGCCACTCGGAACAGAATGCTCTTTTTATGTTTTCTCCAAATTGCTTGCTCTCGGCCCTGCCTCGGCCGCAAGTATCTGAGCTCAAAAAATAATGAAGACGAGCTTTGATTGTAAATAAATTTTGATACAGAACTTGAATCTAAAGCAGTAAAGAGTTCTAAAAGATTTTTTTACTATGTTATATTATTACTACATGTAAATTTTAAACAAACAGTTTTCACAATGTACCTTTATTTAGATTTTGTGATTCTGATACAAAATAATTGAATTATATAATATAAATATGATATAAATGTTGAATTATAATATTTATCACGAATATTACATTTCATTTATTCGTATATACATTTGTATTGTAATAATATTATATATTTTGTTTATTTTACATAAATGAAAATTTAATCCATATCAAAATATAATGTCAAATATTACTATACTACTATATAATATTATAAATTAGAATTATATGTTTCGAATCAGCCAAAGTGATTGTTTATGGTATTCTGCTTGAATTATTATAATAAATTAGAATAAATTTAAAGTTAACATAAAACGGTGACAAAAATACATATCAAATTTACTTTAACTAGAAGAATTTGTAATCAACAAAACCAAATTTAAATATAGAAATACATACTTTATTTGAATCAATATTTTTTTGAGAAAATATGGTAATTTTTACATATATGTCAAAGTTTAGCACTCATTTTTATAATAAAAATATTGAAACATTAAAGTTCAAATATGTTCATACAATAATTTTAATTAATAAAATTAGCGTAACGCCACTCTTTTTAATTAATATGTAACCAAGGAAAACGTATAAGGTGTATTTAAACTAACATTAACACTAATATAATAAAATAATTTCTCTTAAGGTTTAATGGAAATTATTTTATTTTATTAACTTTTCGCCACAGTAATATCTCATATTTTAATTTATTATTAACACTAATATTAATAACAACATTGACAAAAATTTTATAAGTGTATATGTGAAATTAATATATGTGATTTAATATAAAATTTTTGGGAAAATCTCAATATTAGAATATTACTATTATTAACTTTAAAACTGAAAAGAAGCATTTATAATTTATTATTATTTTACATATTTTTCTTGATTTACAAAATCAATTTTATTAAGCAAATATTTTTGAACTTATACATTTAACATGTTAAACGTTTTTGATTATCTAAGATCTTTGACCAATTAATGAAACAATTTTTTTTTACAAATAACAAAAATGTATTTATTCTCCGAACAGTTCTTCGTACGGCACTTTCTCGAAGAAACCCTTTAGACTGGTCGTTGTAATATCGCAGAGTGCTGCTGATACGACAGGTGCAAATTCTTGGCTTGTTTCCATCCAATTACTATTTAAACTCGTGTGTATAACGCGACCTGTGTTCATTACAAACAGATAGTTAATTGGATGAAAGTTGTGAGTGTTTTGGTGCGTGGCGCTTACAATTAAACGCCGAACAGAATTCAATTACGAACGAATTAAGACTTATTTGTACTTAGCCTACTTATATCGCGAAATTAGTGTTACGTTTTAGTCGTAATACTATTGGTTCTGAACTTACTGGCTTGTGAAAATACAATAAAAATTTGAATTGAATAAATTGAAGTCTTAATTTCGACTTGTATTTATTTTATTTTATGAAAAATTGCCGCAATTTGGCTGCAATTTTAACAGTAACTTGTTAAATAAAAATCATGCGTTTGCGTTGTTTTTTCAGAACTATTAACTCTGCGCTTATATATTTATAACACTAATTTTGTGATAGGTAGGATAATGTGACTGAAATCTCTGGATGAGTTAGACAAGAGTGTAACTTACTTAGAAAAGGATGATCGGGGAAGAGATTGTGAAATGTGTAGAATGATCGTTCCGATTTATAAGTAATTCTGCTCTCGGTTATGTTCACATAATGTTTTTCTTTGCGTTCCAGGAGGGTGTAATTGAAATTGTATTTCATTCGACTGTGGGCTGAAACAAGAAAATATTTAACATAGTAAAAATTCTTTCAGAAATCATTTATATTAAAATAAAACGGCTTTAGGTTTAACTTCTGTATTTATATTTTATTTTAAATTTGTCAACTTTTTTTAAATATTGATTACTTATATTACATACTTCTAGAATTTCTCTAGTTATAAAAATAATTTTACTATTTAACTACAGTTTTCTCCTTCTACAAATAAATGCAACTCAAACTAAATGTAACTTATAAAATCACAATAACCACGTATAGTATGAAAACTTCTTTGTAACGATTTATCTAAATGTATCAATTTCATAAAATCGTTTAGTAAGTTTATGTTTATGTAAGTTTATAAATTTTTTTGTGGAGAGTTAAAAAATTTAAAAAATTTAAATGATTTATTTTAGTTAAGATTATATATTTCTGTATATATGTTATATGTTTATATAGTGTGCAATATTGGTTTATACATAAAAATATCACTTTTTTTTTATGTATTTTTTATAATTAATTGTATTTCATGGTATTCTATATTAACGCAAGCTATAATAAATATATTATTATTATTATTATTACGTATTTAAAAAAAAACAATTTTTATACGTGTTTCTTATTTTTATAAATATAAATTAATATGTAATAAAGTCTTTTAAAATTTGTACATACTGACTGTTATGTTGACAAGTCCTCTTTCATTAATTGGCATTTGAGACATTTTTCCTTTGATTGTATATTGTCCTGATAAAGTTGCTCGTGGCATATAAAGAGCTAGTTCGATTTGTTGATCATCCAATGACACTCTGTAATTCAATTAATAAACATTAAACAAAATATTTGTAACATAGTAAAAAAATCTTTCGGAACTTATTATATTAAAATAAAACGACTTTAGGATATAGTTCTGTATTAATTTTTATTAATAATCGACGATTCTACATACTTAACGTACATCATCATCAGTAAAAACCAAACAAATGACATTACAGTAAATAAACAGAACATAGAAACAAGTTACTAGGTAATAGAATAAGTAACTGGATTATGAAATTTATAAATTTTTAATTAAAGGAAACCAAATTTTATTTAAATAAGTTGATGGGTTCTGGAACAGTAAATAAAATAAAATAATTTTTCTTTAACTATTTAAATTATTTTATTATATTAACTTTTCGCTGTAGCAAGATTCTATTTTAATTTATTATTATTATATTAACAGTAGATTGATAAGAGAAGCAATAGAAATTTATAAAGAAAAATATAACATCTATCAGTGTGAAGGGGCACTCATTTAAATAAAATTTTGATTCCTTTAATTAAAATTTTATAAATTTTATAATCCATTTTGTTGATTACTAACTTGTTCCTATGTTCTGTTTATTTACTGTAATGTAATTTTTTTGATGATGATTTATATAATGAGTTCTGAAAGATTTTTTACTATGTTAAAATGTATTTATTTATGCAAGAAATTTTTTATTTTTCTTACTTGGCATCTTTAACTTTGGCTCCTTCCAATTCACTAATAATACAATTTGTTAAATTTATTCTCAGATTTTTATCAGCATTCAATGTGATATAAGGAATGTACAATGGTAATAAACTTTGTATGTTGTAGGTTTTATCACCTAAAAATTATATAATTCTGTAATTCTATTCATATTTCGTACGATTCGTTGTGTTACAAGATATTCTGTCTTTTTCTAGTAAACTGAATTTTTCTTTTGACTGATAATGACTGGCATTTTATAAAATATGAGTAGTATTTCTATTTTTGATATATTGCTTTTTGTCTAATATTATAAAACGAATAATTTTTGTACAAATAAATAAATGTTTTGAATTTTATAATAAAAATTATAAACAAACCTTTAAGAAAAGCATGTAATCCTCCATTGGCATTGTGTACAAGACAGTCATTGATACTTGTGTCGTTTATTGAACATTGCGAGAAATAGGGAGCTATTTACAATAATAAAAATAATTTAATATTAACTTAGGAACTTTGGTCCAGCTGCATAAAATATTATTAGGTAATCATAACAAAATGTTTAACTATTTTTGAAATACTAGATTGATTGGTCAGTTGTGAATTTAATCAGTTTGTTTTCTAACTATATATTTTACAATTTTTTATGCAAATAGGTATTAATATTTTTGTGTATAAAATATAAATTAGATAACTTACGAAGTTTAGCAGCGGAAGAAAAATTGAAGCAGACAAACAAAAATATGAACGGAAATATTTTGTAAGACATGTTTATGTGACGGTAATTGACCAAACACTGATATAGACAGTTTTCTTGTTGATTTTTGACCTAATGAACTTTGATTTTATCTTATTTTTGTACATATTTATATTGGTTTTATTTGTAAATATGAAGGTTTAATGAATCACAAGAGGATTCATTGAAAATATAGTATAATATTGGCGTCAAGAATTGCCTTGTGTCAAATATTAATATAATTTATGAATGAATTATTATTTTATTTCTGAGAAATTAATATAAATTTTAGTAGATAATGTAAATGTTATTAACTGGCGACATAAATATTAAAAATTATGTAAATTTTAAATATTATTAATTTATTAACAAATATATTAATTTATTAAAAATCTTTCAGTACTAATTTTAGTATATATTTTAATTAAATATCGACGTTTCGATATACCCTACGTATAGTTTTATCATAATAAATTTATTAACATATGCATACACAATCACGCCATGTACCCAAAAATGTGTGGCACAAACTCTTTCCACTATTCTTCTCTTCTCTCATTAACGACACGATAGACTAACTTTATGAAAAATTATTAAATTCAAAATATTTTATTATTTTTATTTATTTGACTTATTTATATTTATTATTTGATTTATTCTGCTTTGATAAATTTGGAAGGCCATTGACCAAATGACTCAATAGAGGAATAGAAAAACTGTAGCCTCAACAAATTTATAAAATATCTTTTACAACAAAATTTTTAAACATCTCTATTTACTGTAATATTTTTCGTTGCTTTTAAAAACAATCTCATAGAATTTATGCTCTTAAGTCCATCTCGAATGTACTAATACTCGACATACGGTCCAACATCACGCTCACAATGCACTCTAATAGGCGTTTGTGTTTTATTTGACAACGTATTTCGGTAATTGGTTGCTAAGTTAACCGATATTAAGCGGAAAAAGATCGTGTAACGAATGCTTGTGCACGTAAACAATGTTTACCCGGACGATTTCCTTGAAACGAATTTTCAAATCAGTTTTAATGCTAGACGTCGCACCGAAATGAATCCCTGGGAAAATTTTTAAAAGGGTTTTTATGTGTTTTTATTAATTTTTCACTGAAAAAATGGTTAGGGTTTTTTTGAGATTTCTGAACATAGAACGTTTACTGGGAGCTTAGTTATATTTAAATTTTGTTTTCAAGTAAAAATTATAAACTTATTAATAATAATAATAATAAATAAAATAAAACGGTTTTAGATTATAGTTCTGTATTAATATTTATTAATAATAATCGGTACATCTTTATCAGGAAAAAACTACACAAATGACATTTACAGTAAATAAATAGAATATTGAAACAAGTTACTAGGTAATAAAATAAGTAACTAGATTATAATATTTATTTTATTCAGAATTCATTATATAAAAGCAAACTTCTATAGGTTCAAGTTCTCTATTAAAATTTATTTATAATCGACGTTTCGACGAAACTCAACGCTCGTCTAAATCAGGAAAAATTGATATCAGTTTTTCCTGATAAAGACGTTAAGTTTCGCCGAAACGTCGATTATAAATAAATTTTAATAAAGAACTTGAACCTATAGTAGTTTTATTTTATAAATTTTTAATTAAAGAAAGCTAAATTTTATTTAAATCAGTGCCATCACAATAAAACGGCTTTAGGTTGTAGTTCTATATTAATATTTATTAATAATCACTTATAAATTTTTAATTAAAGGAAGGCAAATTATAATAATTTATTAGATATAACTAAGATTATTAGAATTTTTGGTTTGTGAAAGAAAATAATTTGTATTTTTATCTAAATTACTGAAACAGCAAAGTTAACCCTTAAAAAAAAAGGCAGCCAAAATTGCCACTAATTGATAACAAGAAAGTTACAAGCCTGTTAACACTTGGGTTCTAGTAGTAGGCCGACCCGGCCAGGGCGAAAGAAAAATACCACTTTCAGTAGGGATGCAATGTAGCTTTCCATCGCTTCTAGTCACCGTATTAATTTAAACACGCGCCAACGCAACGTAACCGGAGCTTCCGGAAACGGATGGCAATGCAAGAAGAAGAAGAAGAAGAATTCTGCTTTCACCTCGTACTACGTTTATTTAATTAATTACGACATTAATTAGTCTTTATTTTGCGAGGATCAAGATTTTAATATAACCGCAGGCGAGGAAGGCGTCGACAGACTTCTCTGGCATTATTCACACGAGGAAATTATCTCGGTAAGCGAGAGACAGGGTCCGATCTGGCTTTTTTGACATTCCGAGTGAAAGATGATTTCTTAAAAATGGAATATTTCAGATACTGGAAATACATGGAAATTGGGTCCAACATGTCGAATTTAAATGTTGCTAGTTTAAGAGATACAGGGTGCATTAAAAAAAAAATAATTTTACGTAAAATACATGAGATACTATGATATAATTACTCAACTGCTGTAATTTTATATAATTGTTTAAAAATACATAATATCGGAACTATTACAAACATTATGTAATATTATATTACCAACGAAAGTGGAAAAGTACATATGTATGTAATATTACAGTTTTTTTAGTTAAAGCTTCTTTTAGTAAATTTACAGAACTTTGGTACATTTGCTGTCAGAAATTTTCTATAAATAGGTAAAATTTTTATACTAAATATTTTAAGATTGAAATCGCACAGTAATTTCGTAGCTCAGTTGGTTTAGAAGAAAGATCCGAGTTCAAATCCCGGCAAAATCAATAAATTTTTTCAATTTGTAACTAATTTAAATTAGTTCATTGTAATGACCAAATCGTTTAGATACGTTGGTTTTTTTTACTATAATTCTAGGTAAAATTTGTTTAGTATTATTTGTAGGATGTATTTTGAAATGAAGGAATTACACTTAAAATATTTTATTAGTATTATTTAAGTCTCATTATTTTGATGAAATGTTAAAGATACTAATATGCAAGCTGTAATTTTATATAATTTAAGAAGTTATACCAACAGAATTTAATTCTACATTAAATATATGATGCAATTTACAAAAAGTAAGCAATTTTACATACTTATTAGGTTATTTTAACTTACTTTATGTGATTATTATGAATTATGTTAAAAATTATAAAAAAATTTATAGTAAAATTTTATTACTATTTTTCTATAATTTTGCTATTTCTTTTTTTACAGTGTGTTCATAATAGTATTTTTGTATTATTACTATAAAGTTAATTTTTCTTTGCACATTTGTTAACACAAATTGAGTACGTTGATTATTAATAAATATTAATACAGAACTAAATCCTAAAGCCGTTTTATTTTAATATAATAAGTTCTGATATGTTACTATGTTAAAATTGCTTTTGTTTAGCAATTTTTTCTTTCCTAAATTTACTGCTTTAGGGTAGTTGCTCTGCTTGCATCCTCCTAAATCGGGTCCTGAAACAAGGGCGGAAAGATCGGCAGAGGGTTGGTGGGCATTTAATAATGAACAACACACAGGAACTGGGACCATTAGCATAATATGCGAGCGGGCAATAAAAGACACGAGTTAAAAAAGAATGGCAGGACAATGGACAATGAAGAGGTTACCAACTATACGGTTTTAGGAAAACCCTTGCGTCCTATATGAAGTTACGGCATCATGACAGTCGCTCGGTATAATTTATTTTCGTTAATTTTCGGATGATATTTTCCAAGGGTATTACCGCGATAAAGTTGAGTGTATTAAAATATAATAAATTGTTTTATTATTTTATTTGTTTTATTGCGTTCTGTTTATATTTTATATAGTTGTTTTTTTTTAAGTATAGTATATCAGTTTTTCTTATGAATTGAGTTCATCGAAACGTCGATTATTAATAAATATTTATACAGAACTAAATAATAAAGAACTTAAACCAGAAATCGTTTTGTTTTTGAATTGGTTTTTGAATTTTAAAAGATTTCTTACTATGTTATTTATTTTATTTTATTTTTTTTATATTAAAAATTAAAACTTATTGAAACAAAGTAGGTAAAATAATGTTATTTATTGAAATTAAAGTTCTTTACAGAGAGAAAACAAATGAACTGCATTATTACCTACCTACAAATAGTTAGTGAAATTTTTTAGGGTGATAATTGTTAAGAAGAGCTCATGAGGCGTTCAAGCGAATATAAGACAGAGAAAAAGACTTTCACGACCAGGGTAAAAGAACGATGAAGGGGCTAGAAAGGGTGAGTTAGATGATAAAATAGATGGAGCTAGTATGTAACTCGTCGCGTTGTCGCCTCTTTCGATGGAAGAGAGAGAGAGAGAAAGAGAAAGAGAGAGACCAGGCAGCAAACTTAGGTATATACGAAAGCAATTTGCATTTCAAATATGAGCTCTACTATTTCCTTGCAAATTTCCGATAAGAAAGCTTTATGGTCTGTGGGTCAAGTGTCTCTCCGTCGGCATTAAGGCCAAAAAGTCGTATATTTTATGGTCGTCGGGCAAACTGGGCTCTCTACGCCACTGGAATTTAAGTAGCTTACACGCGCACATCACTATACGTTTAAGCGCGCACCCATTCGCCTATATAAGTTGACATTAAATATTAAACATATAAATAGGAGACATTAAAAAAGGATCTATTCACAATAACGACGCACTGCTATTAGGATTTTTAAATGGGCACAAGTGTTTTGAAATAAAAACTAAAAAGCTTTAGGAATAAGTTCTGCATATTTTATTTAAATATCGGCATTTCGATATACTCTTCTATACTTATATCGTAATCTTTTATTTTTTTCAAATATTTAACTCAAAATTGTTAAGTAATAACAAAATTACTGGCTGTCATCAAACAGAAAATGGTAGTGACTAATTAATACATAAAACAGTTTATTAAAGAGATTGTTTTTTGTTGAATTTATAATTTAATTTAAAAATCAATTTATCTATACTCTATATGAGTTTATTAGCGAAAATTATTATTTTTATATCTTTCATGAATATTTATAAGTTTTCAAACAATGCATCAATATCAAATCATATTAAAAACTGTAAATAATCTGTTTGCGTATAATTTTATTTGTAATTACGAAAATAATTTAATTTCATAATTTTCTAAATAATTGAAAATAATTGAATATAATAAATAGCGCTAAAATTAATAATTTTAATATTAAAACAGCGAAAAATTAATTAATAAAATTTGTAAAATATTTTGTATCATAAGTAAACCACTGCCAAATTTTCTCCATTAACATAAAAAATTTGCGTTTTTGAAATTTTTTCTGTTACATAATGTAAGGATTTTTTATTTCTACATTGTTAAGTACATATTTAACATTTCTTTTCGCAAAAATATAAAAATACAATTATAATATATTTATAATTAACATACCATAGTAAAAAATCTTTTAAAATTCATATTAAAATAAACGGTTTTAGGTCAAAGTTCTGTATTAATATTTATTTAAAATCGACGTTTCGACCAAACTCAGTCAGGATAAATGATAAGACATTACAGTAAATAACAGAACATAGAAATAAGTTACTAGATAACAAATAAGTAACTTGATCATACAATTTATAGATTTTTAATTAATAAAAGCCAAATTTTATTTAATGTAATATGTCAATTTTAAAATATTTACGTTGCATTTATAATCCTTCGTATGTCATATTTGATTGAACAAAATAACTATCATAATCTTCATACTAGTTTATTAACGAAAGGCAACAACTAAACATCTCCAGTTATTCTCCAGTATATTTCCAGTGCTATTAAATATTCATAGAGAATGCCTGAAATTCCTCTCGAAGCGGACAATATCAAAAGAACAAAAGCTATATGACATTCACGTCTACCATACCATATAATAATAACAAGTCACATGGAAGAGCAGAATAGAATAAGCTACTAGCTGTGTGAACAGCAAATATGTGTCACTTCACGGCTAACTAACATTCTCTATTGTCCACGCTTGCTTAGATGACAATGATGGTTTAGATGGTGTTTTGTTTTTAGATTAGGACGATGTTGTCGAACATTAGGGCTATTGTACTTTTTGTCTCATCGAAGGTAAATGAAGTGTAAGTTGAGAGTCAATTAAGGAACGGTCAGTGACTTGCGAAAAGTTTATGAAATTTTACCAGAATGGTGTTGTTTTTGAGCTATGAATCAAATTATAGTATTATTTAAATATTTAAGTATTTTATCTATAAAGACATTACACTCTGTAGACATGGAAAAACTGACGTTTGCCAAAGACAGTGATGCTGTTGAAATTAGATCAAATTTACTATTATTTTATTATTAACTGTGTGTTTGAATGAAAGATGAAATGAGTTTCTTAATCGAATGATCATTTATTTTTCGTACTGAAATAAAATAAAAAACTTTTTTAACTTTGAAAAATTATTAAACTGTGACAATGTATGTTAAAACTGCAGTCACAATATTTGTGTACTAAAGTGAAATTTTTCAAAGTTAAAAAAGTTTGTTATTTTATTTCAATATGAAGTTTCGCAAAGTAAAGGCCAAAAGTGTTAATAATTATTTTTTATTTAAATTATCCTATCACTAATACTAATACTCAAGAAATATTATAACCACACGAACCAATTTTTGTCTAATATTATTTTATCTATTAATTTCCAGACAACTTCTGTCGTTAGGGCCTATCATTAATGAAAACCCCCTGCGGACACGCCCAACACTCTTTTGCAAACCTGTTCGTGGTAGACCCCACGTGCAGCGTCATAAAGTTTATCAGCGACGCTGTTGAAAAACGCTTGCGTTTTATGAAAGCGTCGTCGTCTTTGGCGATACGACGCGCCGGGCGGTCTTTGAAAAACGACGGGCCACGTACCGTGTAGACAATAGCCGTCTAGTGTTCGATTGAAAGGGTTGCCGATAAATTGGGGGGAGGGGGGTGGCTGTGAATTAGGTGATTGATTGATTGAGTCGTTTTTAACGGTGGCTGTCGAAAATGAGAATTTCGAAAGTAGTTGAAAGAAAATTTTGTAATCAATACTATGTGAAGTTCAAGTTTATTAACACGTTTTTATTAACTCGTTTTCTTTCCTGTCTGTTTTTTTATTTGTTTATCTGCTTTGTACAAATTTTGCAATCGAGTTTAAACTAACTTTCCGATGAGCTAGAGATTTGAAACTTTAAACATAGCTCAGAATTGAATAACAATACAATATTAACTAATTAATTAATTAACTAATTAACTAAATAATAATAATACATTTGTATACACATTTGTGTATTTAGCAAATTTTTTTTTCAAAATATAGAAACTACAGAAACAACTACAGAAAATACAAAACTCACACACAAGGCTAAAAAGAAGAAAATAATTACTTAAATAAAAAGAAAAAATTAATATACCACGTTTTTATTTTGGGTTAAAAAGTATAAAATAATTTCTCCTAGCCCCATACAGATTTATAACCTCATACAGAAAAACATGGGGCAACGACAGCTACTCACTACACTTCTTATTATTATCTGTATGGGGCTAGGAGAAATTATTTTATACTTTTTAGTACGAATTTTTTTATTTATAAAGGTAGATTTTAGTTAGTACTTTTCAGGTTTTCGTGGCCGGTATCTATTAAACTTATATAATTTTCGGGGCTGGTATGCCGTGATTGATGTATTCTTGTTAATTCAAGTTTAATTGTAAACAGCATTTGTATTTTAAGTTCTCTGAACAAATGTAATTTGTAATAACAGAAAATTTTTATTAACAAATAACAAATCGTAAAAATACAACTTTTGTTTACTGTTTACAGGTTAGCGCAAAGTGCGGTCATATTGTAGTTATGATTAATAAATAATTTGATAATTGTCAAATAATTATCTAATTTTAATATAATTTTCATTATTATATTTTTTGCACTTGGAATAATATACAATTATTCATTTTATTTTAATATACCTTTTGCTAACACATAATTAATAATAAAATAATGATAAATCTGATCTGATTTCAACAGCATCACTGACATTGTCAACGCTGGTTATTTTACGCATCATATTATAATATCCTTTGGTAAACGTCAATTTTTCATTGTGTCTATAGTGTGTAGTGTAAGCTTTACAGGCAGTCATAGATAAATTACTATTTTTACAATTTTTATCACTACTTTTAAAGTTAAATAATTAAATTGAAGAGTTGTTCCAACTTCTAACATGTTTTCTGTTATTCGTGAAATGAAGATAAGAATGAACAGTATTTGATGATTGATCTATATCAGGCAAAACTTTATTTTATTAGCAAAAGAAACAGAAAATAATAGACATCTCTGGTTAGTAAAGAAAATAAAACTACTACCTAACTTTTGGAAATGCAGCCATAACCAGCTCACACCATTTAAACCCTTTGGAAGCCCAACTAAAGTTTTCTCTCTGTTAATTGCCAACGACATAACATCAAGCGCCAAGCTATTCTGCAGTCTCTTATCCCAGGGACTTAATTCCGTAATTCCGATTGTATGTGTGTGTGGTAGGAAAAGTTCCGGCCGATTCGTTAGCGACTTACATTTGGCTTCTAACACGCAGGACACTGCCTACCCCCCTCAACCCCAACAAACGTTGATGGCGTATTAATTTGATTACGTTCCCAATACGCGTGGCGTTATTTTAACGCGACCGTCAGCGGAAACACTCCGAAAATGAGTAAATTGAATTTTCGTCCACGTTTTATTGGAGTAGACCGATGCCAATGCTTGCTCGGGCTTCTACTTGCCACGGCTCTGCTCTCAGTGTGGTAATGAACGCTGCGGTTCAACAGTTCACCCCTTTTCGGGCTTTACTGGAAGGCTCTCGGGGGTTAATGGGCTGGGATAGAGTTTCCATTAATTCTTCAATCGCTCGAATGGTGTAATGGTAATGACAATATCAATTCGATGGAGATTAAGTGATGCAGAAGTTGTTTGATAGGGTAGATCTTGAAGGATTGGAGAATTGAGAATATAATTTTTGATGATAGGTTTTTTGATGGGATGCTATTTTTGTTAATGTTAATTTGATACAGATTAAGTTATGTATAATTTGTTACAATAATTAAAATTCAAGCGAAAATAAACAATGCAATTGTCAATTAATTTTTCAATATAATCGCCGCCGAAATCAGATTAAAAACACTGGACGTTGTAGTTATATTTGATGCTGCCACTAGTTTGGTATATAGTAACTAACTACTGTATAATAATGTCGTTATTGTGCTGGTAATATAATAACTTATTTTTACATAATCAATATTATATGCTTGAAGAAAAATATATTCTTTAATCATATTATTTATTTGTTTACTTTCTTTAATAAAATGCATCTGTATCTAACATTTAGTTACTCATATTTATGTGGCGAGTAAGAATTATAATGGTATAAGTCAAGCTTTTTCAGAAAAGGATTTGTATCTTTTATTTTTATTAACATTGTTGTTACTATTATAGGCAATTTTTACAGAAAAAATAAATTTCATTAATATAAAATTCTGTTAATTATTTATATAAAAACGCGTTTTTATGATGAAGACTAGCGTTCAGTTATGTCGAAACGTCGTTTTTATATAAATAATTAACAGAATTTTATTCTAAAACTGTTCTATATTAATACAATGAGTTCTGAATATTTTACTATGTTAATAAATTTTATGTTTTACTGAATATTTTAATGCCAACACATGAGTTCTACAGACTTTTTCAAAAAGCTCTCCGTTACTTTTATACTTCATACAGTCGGCTAAAATGCAATAAACCTTCCTCAATTTTTCTTCACCATGACCAACTGTTTTTTGCCATCGTTTTTATGTACAATTGTTTTCTTTTGTGTTCATCTTCGCTCAACACAATATCAACGACGCTAGTGGATGACTGCCGCCAAAGATAGGAGCCTGTGTAGATTCAGTTGGAGTCCATCTGCTGTTGACGGCTGACCAATTACTCGGAGCCGTTGTTCTGCTGACTCATCACATTGTGAACTCATGCCACATACACATAGCAAACTATATTTTTATTGCTACTTTTATGAAATTGCTTGACGGCATATGGATGCTTTGTCCGTGTGAGAGAAAAGTGTGGATTGCATAAAAATTTATTATTTTTTTTTTTTTAATTTGATATTTTTTCTTTATGTTGATTTTTGAAGCAAAACTGATAGTAAATTTATTTAAAATTAACTATATATAATTAATATAGTTAAAAAAAACAAACTTGTGTTAGAAGCAAGCCTTGACACAACTCTGTATTAGTCGCAGTAAGTCTGTCAAAAGTTCGAATTTCTGGAAACCGTTTTAACACATTATTCTACACACTATAAGCAGAATGGAGTTTCCCCTTAGAGCTTTTTTCTGAAAATAAGTAGGGAAGCAGAAAATTACGAAAGTTTTATTTAAATGTTAAAGTTTTATAAAATAAACAATTAGTAATAGACGGAATTCAGTCAGTTATATATTTTTTATTATCTTCTATGCCAACGTTTCGGCAGTCACTATTGCTTTCTTCAGGGCTAGCACAATATTTTTAGTTGATGTTACATGTGTGGAACATAATTAGTGTTTCATATTATGTTACGCAAATACTTGATCAGAAAATTAAAAAAAGAACATACATTTAATATAACAATAATAATTTTTATTTATTAATTACATAATATTAGACACTAATTATGTTTCATACATGTAACATCAACTAAAAATATTATGCTAGTCCTGAAAAAGGAAATAGTGATTGCCGAAACGTTGGCATAGAAGATAATAAAAAATATATAACTGACTGAATTTCGTCTATTACTATATAAATATATTATTTAACAGGAGTAGAATAAAGACAATTAAATCATTTTTTTCATAAAATTTTGCCTTCTATTTACTTTCAGATTTTGCATCATCTCTGCACGCGTCTACTGTTATTTTTATTTAATGTTAAACAAACAAACAAATCCTTCCACATTTAAATTGTTTACGAAAAATAAAAAAAAGACGATCATAATACCCTATAATATGAAACACACAAGCATCGCTAGCGAAACAAAACACAACTGAAGAGAGCAAAACTATAGGACAGCCAACTTGATCTCTGAGCGCTTTCGCTGAACACTTCGCCGTGTGCTAACATTCTCGTTTACCCGTTCGGCAAACAAAAACCGGGTAACGGGCGCGCGACTGAAACGATACGCGCGTACACATTGTACAGATCCGGATTATCCGCCAACCCGGAACGTGTTTCCGTTGTCGGCGGCTGATGTAACCGTTACGCGAAATCCGGTAAAAATTCGGTATGTATGCAAAACGTTATGTGTGTGTGAGAGAATAAGTCAGTAGAATCGATTTTTGTTGGATTTGTTAAATGTAAGCCTGAATTCTATGTAATTTTTAATAAATATGAAAATATTTTAACAGTAGGTATTTGTGCAATGTATTGATTTTAATAAATTAATTATTTTTTACTTTTGCTAAATACGAGAAGAAAATCTCTTAAAATTACACATACTTTCATACATTCACAATTACATCATGTATCCAAATGGGGTGTGGCACAAACTCTTATCAATGTCCAGAAATTAGTTTCCGTCAATTAGTTTTATACAGCCAACTAATTTTTAGTGCATCTACATTTTTGATACCTAGAAATGCATAACGTTTATAAAATCAATTAAAAAATTTTTTTAAATTATTTAAATTGTTACAATTTTAGATATTTTTTAATAAAAACCGTAAAATCAATAAAAAATCACTACAATCTTAACAATTATATTAAAAGTTTCGCCATAAATCGTAGATGTCCGCGATTAGGATAGAACGACCACGACATACCAGTCCAGAAAATTCTGTAAATTCAAGAATGGTTTTTTTGAAACAAATCAAAAATACGACAATCTGTATCTAGACATTTACAAAAAAAATCTATGGCCTGTATTTCCACTTCTTTTATTTATAAAAAATGCTTTTATTTTTTGCTTTAAAATAAATTTTTAATCAAATATGAATATTATTTCTATTTTTGATGTTTTTTTATATCTAATATTATAAAATTCAAATAAATTAATTAAAATTTAATTTAAGTTAACGTGAAAAGTACTTTTGGACAAAAATCACTTTTAAAAGTGAGATGAGAATACGAGCTTACACTGTAAGTTTATGTAATTTTACGTAGGTTTTAACAGAAAAAATAACAACATTGTGTAATTTTACCTGTGATAATTTACTTCATATTACATTTTTATAAAAAATTACATTTATAAAACATATAAAAATTACATTATATGTAAAATTATATACATTTTTTACAGTGTATATGTTTTAAGTCTATATATTGAGAATTCCTGTTAGAAATAAGCTACAACATCAATTGTGCATTCCATCCATAAATCCGATCATACGAACCCAACCAACGCTTTGCAGTGCATTTCAAACAGTAGTTACTACTCGGATTCAGAACCACGGTCACATCAAGCAATAGATTAGCATAACTTAAAACAAGGAGATCTTTCACCTCCTGCCCGCCCACTGATAGAACCACGCCAATATACTCATTTTCTCTCTCTTTCTTCAATATTGAGTTTAAACAAAAAAAAACTTCTCTCTCTCTCTCTCTCTCTCTCTCTTATTCTCTCTTTCCAAGGCAATGCGATTAAATTGAAGATTCAATTATCCGCGATCGTGACTGATTGAATTTTTAAAACGCAATTTAAATTTATAAGCCGAACTGCAGTCGAGACACACAGCGCCACGCCAAAGTTGTCGGATCGCGAATTATTTATATTATGTATATCGTGAAATATAGGTTATGGATTGATTGGGGGCCGCTCTTTCCGATCTTTGATTTTGTTTGCAAACGTTGATATTCATTTGTCTTTATTTATAGATACGGTGTGTAGTTGTAATGTAATTAGATGCAAATCGTATTTGGATTATTCCTAGGATCTACTAGGCCAATTTACTATGCATTTTAAAAACGGTAACGAAGTTATCGGGAAAATATTGCTTTCGTCTTTGCGTTACGGTTTATTTTTGTTGTAAAAAAACTGTCTTAATTACGTTAATATCTTTCAAAGACTTCTTTACTGTGCTTTTAGTGTTTGTATTTTCGATGTAAAAATGCTTTCATGAATTTTGCAGAATTTTAAAAATTAAAAGTTTTAGACTAATAATTATTTTATCGAAGATAACTGTTATATTTTACGTTCCGGTTTTCATTCCGAATCAATTAAAAAACTATATATCGGTTCGGCATTTATAGTAAATAAATAGAACTTGGAAACAAGTTACTAGGTAACAAAATAAGTTACTAGATCGTACAATCTATAAATTTTTAATTACTGAAAGTCAAATTTTATTTAAATCGTTGCTTTCACAGTAATTGATGTTAATAAATATTAATATAGAACTATAACGTAAAGTGGTTTTATTTTATTGTAATTAGTTCTGAAAGATTTTTTTACTTTAATAAATTTTGGATATGCAAGAAGGTTTTTATAAACAATTTTCATTAATATGTTAATCTGATGAAGCTAGGAATTTAAAATTGAATAAATCAAATATTTCAATTCTACACTACTAAGTTCTTAAAATATTCCACAATTTCCTATAATTTTAAGCACCAAAATCATCACCGATTTCAGACAATCTGTGTCCCCATTCCCTTCTTGACAAAAGAAAATCGTCCTGTTATCCTAGCAACAGCCGATGTCAGATCTAGTGTGGTTACATTGGGTACTACCGCGCCAGCAGCAGAGAGGTAGACAGGACCCAGGGGATCGTTACACATCTCGATAGGATTACATTTGTTGCCTCCTTCCACCTTAACGGCTTCAATTCTGTCGGATTATCATGTTACTTTGTTTCGTTGGTCGCCTCTGCCAGTGAGAGCGTTTCCCTTTCCTTGCGTTTTGTGCTTTTTGGTTCAAAGTCTTACACCAGGTTTTTTCTTTCCTAACTGGAGATTGTTTCGTTTGAGAAATGTTTAGACGATAAGGGTTTGAGACACACTTTAAAAAAATAAATAGAGAAGTTACAGAAAAATAGTAAAAAAATCTATAATTTTATTTTACTATAAATATTCTGTATTTTTACCTCAAAATTCTGTAATTTTTACATAATTCATAATAATCACATAAAGTAAGGAGAAGTATTTAAAATTGCTTACGTTCTGCAAATTGTACATACTTAATGTAAAGTTATATATATTGTTGGCATAACTTTTTAAATTATGTAATATTATAGCTTGCATGGTATTATCAAAATATTGAGACATATTTTGTGTAATAATGCTAATAAAATATTTTAAGTGTAATTCATTCATTTCAAAATACATCTTTTATGCAAATGTAATTATACCAACAATAATATTACAATATTAATATTACTATTTAAAATTTGTTTTTATAGATGTAAATATAAGTTTGTATATTTCTGTATTTATTTTATAACGGGATACGGGAAAATATATTTTTATTTATTTGTTTAAATATAAAGTCAATATGTTTGTTTATATATGTTTATATAACAACAAAATGAAAAGAAAATGTATATATTTTGTTTTGATTTTATTTGATTTTATGTACATTTTGCTACATAAACAATACTGAATATAAAATTTACGTTAAAAATTTATAAACTTGAATATTTTTTTAAAAATATTAAAAAATTGTTTAGTTTTTGTATTGAAAATTAGCATTGAAACAAAAATTTTGTAATATACCTACAACTATTTTAAGGAAGAACATTGTTTTGTATTAGTATAATAAAATATCTTTCAGAACTTATTATATTAAAATAAAACGGCTTTAGGATTTAGTTCTGTATTAATATTAATTAATAGTCGACGTACTCAACCTACTCAATGTACGTCTTTATCAGAAAAACTGATACAAATGACATTTACAGTAAATAAACAGAACAGTAACTTGTTTCTATGTTCTGTTTATTTAGTGTAAATGTCATCTGTATCACTTTTTCTGATGAAGATGTACGTTAAGTTTATCGAAATATTGTTTATAATAAATATTAATACAGAAATCGTTTTATATTATTAATACAGAACTCATTTTAGAGATTCCACGTTGGAAATTACGTGCATTAATTAATTTTTGCCCGTTGAAAATTTTCCCTAAAATCAACGGACCATATCTAATTGTTGATTAATATTTGTATTCATTGATTTCGTATAATTAATTATTAAAGCTAATATTTACTAACTGTATATATCGTTTCACTAATTTTGTATTATGTATGTATTTTAATGTATCGTACATATGTTCATAATTATGAAATATTGCTAATTACAGAATGGAAAAATATTCTCGTTACTTTTTTATATAATTTTTTTTATTTTAATTGGGTGCATAACATTTTTAATGCAATTTTAAACTTGATAATATTAACAATATTTGATAATAATTTCTATTCAATTAAACAAGATATTGTATTTATATTATTCACCGTATTTTATCACTTTACAATGTCAAATATTCATATGCGGCAATCGATAATTCGGTAATATTAATTTCATATCACTTCTACAATTCCTCCCCATGCCCAAACTGAACAAAGAAAACTAATCCGTGTCGGACAGACAAACCACACTGTATTGTTCGTATTATTGTCCAACGAATGGTATATAACGATTGTATATACACCTGATAGCTTTGTTTATTAATTTAATATCGCGATGGTTGTTCCGTTAGGTCGCAAGGGATGAAAATGTGATTTGGGAATTTATTGGATAGGGGTGATTATATAGTTGTACAGGTTAGGATGTAAGTTTTGCGGTATTAGTGATTATAATAATATTTATACAGGAAAATGTATCTGGATAATAAATAATATATATTATATATATATATATATATATATTATATATATATATATATATATATATATATATATATATATATATATATATATATATATACAGTAAGACCCCGCTTAACGCTGATCCGCTTAGCGCCGTTTCGGTTTAACTCTGTTTTTTTGGAATAGTATATGCAACTGAATTTAGCCACTATAACGGAAATTATGGACCAATTTATTGAAAATTACACTGATTTTGATAAAAGTTCAAAGGCAAGACGGGGTGTCATGGATACCTTGTCCACTTATTGACAACTTCTTACAGAGCGCTAAAGAAAAACACAACTGACATTAAATACCTTCTTGATAAAAAGGCAGAAAATTGGAAATATGATAACGTAATATTAATATTATTATACGCTTGAAGAAAAAGTATTATTTTATAACAGGTAAATAATTGATAAAATATGTGAAGTGTATGAAAATAGGATATGGTGTATAATTTTGTACGCTCGTATACGGCGAGTGGCAAACAATATTGGTGCTGCCCCCTAGGCGATGGTAAAACTTTATGTTTACTTATCGCTACCATTGATTTTGCAAACGATTGTTGAGCTTATGTATTTTACAACGAAATTACAGCACTGATAGCCCACAAATAGCACTATGAAATTTTAGGCCTGGTCTGACCATTATTGGCTTATGATATATAATGTATAATAATGACCTGGTACTAACAATGTAATTTAGTTTTTATGTGTAGTTTGAATTCTGTTTGGAAAAATGGGAAAATTGATGAATTTTGACGATAACATCACGTGAATATACTTATATATAATACATACATACGTACGTACACAATCACGCCATATACCCAAAAGGGTGTGCCACTAACTCTTTCCACTATCGCGAAATCAGTTTCCTCCAAACATCCCTATCCAAACAAGCAACTTTAATAATAATAATAGCGTTAATTATATAATACCTACATTTTATTGCAACCAAACAATATTAACAAAAAAGTAAGGTGTATCAATTTCGAAAACACTATCGAATTAAAATTGAAACAAAAAAATTCCAATAATTTTTCTCAAAAACTGTATCTTCCATTTGGGGAACTTCTCTACTAATCTTCGATCTTTCGTTTGTGCGAGGGTATACGACGTGCGACTCAATATCAGCCGTGGAAAATCTCATTTCAACGGCGACGGCCATGTGTCAGTGACAGGCCGGAATAAAGGTCTGCCCTCTCCCCCTTCTAGGTTTACCGTTTACCGGTTCGATTTGGTTCGGGGTTTGTCAGTTGGCGTTTGCTGCCGGCAGACACTGCACAGTCAACCGGTATCCTACTTTCTACTCCGTTTCCAATTTATGATCAAAACCAATCTAAATGACGCTGTGACACTCTGTTGCATTTTAATTTCTTATCTACGAAATGAAATTACTCTTAGGGGATGATGCACTGATGGTGTAGAATTGCTTGGTGGTTTTGCAGTAAGGTGGTTGATTTTAATATCTTTGGAAAGGGACATAAGATATTGGTTATATTAAAAAATGATTGAAGGGGTGATGTGTTGGAAATGTTTTTTTTTTTTTGAGAAAATCAATAACGAATCAAAGAACTGTTATGTAGGCAGAAAATAATACAGTTAGTTTTTGTAAAATTTGGCAATTATTAGTAAAATGTATAAAACAATTTTTTTTTAAACAAAACATTACTGTACTTAAATAATAAATACAAAGTATTCTAAATATATTGACACTTTTTTTAAATGTTCGTTATCGTTTTCAACTAAATAAAAAAGTTATATTACGCAAAGTAATTTAATAAGAAAAATTAAAATAGGTTTTAAGTTTAAAAGATCAGAACGTCGAATTTTAATAAAAATAATATAGAATTTTAACTAAAGCATTTATTTAGTTTAATATAATGAGTTCTTAAGGATTATTTACTAATTAAACAAATTAATTGAGCTAAAGTTGCTGGTTTTGATTTCGGGATAATGGAAAGAGTTTGTGCCACACTCTTTTGAGTACTTGGCGTAATTGTGTATGTATGTATTTACTAAATTTAAAAAAATATTTTTATGAAATATTAGTGCAAATAAATAAATGTTTTAAATTTTTTTCTAAAAAATATAAAATTATGAATAAGTGCCATTTTATTTAAATGTATTGAATTAATTTGATTAATAATATTAATATAATTTTTTTTTTGAACACTTGAATGGCTGTAATAAATTTTTTGTAAAAATTAATATATTTTTAACATAGTAAAAAAATTTTCAGAACTCATTATATTAAAATAAGAAGGCTTTAGGATTAAGTTCTGTATAAAAAGTTTTAATTAATAATCGACGTTTCGATATACTGTACTTATATCATCATCATATATGTAGAGTATATAAAAACATCGTATTTTAATTAAAAAATATACAGAACTTAAGCATTGTTTACTATATTATGTTAATAGTTATTATGAAAATTATATGTTGCAAATAATAAAATTATAACATTTTCACAGTATATTCAGTAAACCTTAGAAACTTTTACATTATTATAACGAAACGCACATTTTTCACATTTCAAATCCATTTCAAATTTAGATAGTAATCTTCCCTTTTTTTCGCCGTATTGTCTCCTCGCCAAGGAACATCCCATAAAAAACGTTCGAATCACATTTTTTTTTCAAAGCGTGAAAAAGATCTCATCCCCTCAGACCGTTATCGGCCATTTTTATTCAGTGCCTTACCGGTTTGCAGAGCGGTAATGTTGCCGTTTAAACCGATATAAAACCACCGAATTAATGTTTTACGGGCGCGCTAAGGTACGCAATATTCCTGCTAGGACTATTATACGTTAGGTAGACTGCTGCTAACAGCAAAAGGGACTATTTACCACCAGATACTATAGAAGTTATTGCGTGTAAAAACGGCTTTATGATAATATTCATTAGTTGTCGTCACCTGCGTTTGTCTACTCTTTATTATCATTAGCAGGAGGCTTTATGAATTTTGAGTTTAGTTAGAAACGGATGAAGGAATTGTTTTAGATATGCGTGGTATAAAAGTTAAAGAAGATACTCAAGAAATATGGTACTTATCACAATATTAATGTTAAGTTTCAATTGCGATATTATTGGTTCTGAATTTCACTGTAAAATTAAAATAAAAATTAAAGATATTAAGAGTGGACACCACTGTGACACTTTTTAAAATCGATTTTTTTTACATTTTCTGAAAGCTTATAATGTGTAGAATAATGTGTTAGAACGCTTTTTCGAAATTCATACTTTTGGGGAATTACAGCGATCAATACAGAATTGTATCAGAGCAGGTAAAACACACAGATCAAATTTATATGCGTTTTTTTCGAAACCTTATTTTTAAACCTTTTCCCATCAAGATCTCGGAAACTATCCATCCGATTTACCTCGATTTAAGACGTAATTATTGAGAAATAAATTCTCTAAAAATGATACTTATGATATTTCTTTTTTTATGCTTTAAAAGTTGATTTTTTTATAGTGAAAAAGAACACTTTTTTGAAACAGTCACCATTTTCATAATTTTTTGAAAATTTTTAATTTGTGTTACAATATTTAAACAACAAAAATTATTCTAAGAATTATGTTTATACTTAATACTTATTTTATATTTTTTACAATACATAATTATTTTTTTTATTATTTTAGAATATTGCGGAATCTGCACGATAACGGTGAGTCATTTTTTAATATATTATTTTATTATGTTCTATATTTGATTATTTTTATTTATGATAATATTGTAACATATCAGTAATACAAGTATAAAAATTATTTAATATGTTTATTGTATAAAGAATACATGATTTTATTAATGTACTAGTTACGGTTGAAATAATAAACACTTTTTTCCGTGTATATTTTAGGAAAAATACTATTGTTTAGTAACAATTTTATTTGAAAATTTCATTTATACGTTTATATTTTTTAAATATTTTTAACTGCAGTTGTTTACAACAATAATAAATAATTTTATATTAGGTATTCAATATTTTTCAAATAAATAGTGAAAAACAATGTAAAATTTTATATTATAATCATAACAGTTTTTGGATACTAAAAATTGAATAGTTAGAATACATTATTTTTGTCAAAAAGTTAATTAAATATTATACACAATTATTAACTTATACTATTGTATTTTTTTTTTTTGCAAATGACGATGCACGTTTAGTGGGTTGAAACATTTTTTGTATTATAATTATTTTTGATTATAATAAAACAGAACTTAAACCTAAAGCTTTTTATTTTTAACTTAAACAATATTAACAGAAATAACATAAATATTAACGCCTTTAACTGTTTTTTTATTATTCAGAAGTATTTGAAACTTAAATATTGTTGAAATAAAAGGCTTTGGGAGCAATTCTATATAATTTTTCCTCATGACGAGTTCTGAAAGTTTTTTACTATGTTAATAAATTACTTAAAAATTGTAATCATTTTATTGCTATGTTAGATCTCCTTATTTTCTACTATTTCATAACGTACAAATATTCTGCTAGTTCGTTATAATCTCTGACAAAACTACCCAAAACTAAGCTATCCTTTCATACGAGCACGTACGATAGGGTTGCCAATATTCTTTCGTCCTTGGCGACAAATCTTCTTAGCGACGATACATCAAAGCCACGTCCCAAATATAGGTTCGTCCGCAGATGAAATTGGCCATCTTACACGCCATCTACATTTCGCCCGCCCGTGTCGTGTCATAGATATGTCGTCTGTGACGGACCAAGGCAGCTTATGTGTCACTCGAAGCGCAAAAACGACAAAAATCTTACAGCCCGAGAAATATTGAAGGCGTTGAGAATTTGATTTTCGACGCGAATATGGAGGTTGCGCAATTTGATTGCTTCCGATGTGAAAATTTCGGAAAATCTATTCATTTTGTCGGAAGGGCTGCAAATGGTTACGAAGTAAAGTTGTTTGCTTACGGTTGAGGATTTTGATTGAGATATCGGCGAAATTTGTATTTAGTCGAGTATTTTTTACTAGCTGGCCCGGCAAACGTTGTCTTGCCTTTATTTTAATGTGAATATTAAATTATTTATATATTTTGTATTTGTATTACAAAAAAAAATCAGTTACAAGTTTCATGTTATAATTATTTTCAATTTATTTAGCTCCCCGGGAGAGCTACGCCCCCACAAGGCCCCAGAAATGTTTCAACGCACATTTTTAACATATTTATTTAGTTTTATATTTTGTTCTTTAATAACTTTTTTCTATGTTCAATGCTACTTGTGTAATGTTTCCTGATGATAATGTACATGGGGTACGTCAAAACGTCAATTTTTAATAAAAATTAATTTTATTACAAGATAAGCTTAGCAGTTAGTAAATTATCACCGAAAAGTTATTTCATCTCATAACTTGTCTTTCATCCATAAACTCATATCAGTCCCAGTTTAATTAAAAACAAAACAGCATCATCAACAACAACCACAACTATTTTCATCATCGTTGTCTCTCTCTCATCTATTTCGTCGGCAATTTTGTCATTTAACTCATTAACCCCGATGCCAAATCTCACCATACTACCCATTCGAATAAAACACAATCACAATCAGTCCGAGTAAGTCACTGGTCCTTTTCCGGTCATCGACGAAGCAGCTAATAGCCGAATGGGCTAGAGATAGGCGGCAATAAGATGATGAGCCTCATCCCCCCGCCCCCCACCTCATTGGTCGTCGAAAGACCCGATGAATCCTTCTCGGGTTTGGGTGATAGTACCGATGAAGCCTAGCTGTTGCCCGGCTGCTGTTGTGTCATTTGCAAGATTTAGTAAGGGTATATCGGGGTACCAGGGTTTAGTTGAAGGTTTTTGGGAGCGCCTTTTACGATCATTGCTAACATTCGGCGCGATGCGATGCCACTCGTTAAGAACGATGCCGGGCGTTAATCTTCATTGCGACTTTGTTGAGGGTTTATTGGGATTTTTACGGGGCGAGCGGAAGGGAAATGGATTTGTCTTGTTATGGTGATGTAGATAGATTTAAATTTGTTTATAAAGTTAGGATTTACTATTGTAAAAAAATCGTCTGTAGATTGTAGTTCTGTTATTAATTTTTATTAATAATCGACGTTTCGACGTATTCAACGTATGTTCTATGTTCCGTTTTTTTAATGTTTCTAGCATTTGTATCTATTTTTCTGATAAAGTTGTACGTTGAGTAAGCGTTGATTATTAATAAAAATTTATACAGAACTACAACCTAAAGCTATTTTATTTTAGGATTTATTTTATAATGGTGCTGCCATTTGTGGTGTATATAGTAAATAACTGCTGTATTCTAATGTCATTATTATAGTAGTAACATGATAATCTCTTTCTAAATAGGCAATATGGTAACATAATATAAATATTATGATACGCTTGAAGAAATATATATATATATATATATATATATATATATATATATATATATATTTGTGACTGGAAAATTTTTTATATTTATTTGTTTCTTGGGATTTTCAGTCAGGCAGAAATAAAAACAACTCAATTCATTATGCAAGCTTTCAGAAATATTTTATTTCCTTCTTTAAGCCCTGTATTATAACACAAATAAACAAAATGTAATTGTAAAAACAATAATATTACATTAATATTGATAAATTAGGCCATTCATTCACATGGTTTCATAGTACATTGCAGATAACTCTGCCATTGTAAGTTAATTTGTTTTAAAAATTACATTTTATTTACTTGTGTTATAATACAGGGCCTGAAGAAGGAAATAAAATATTTCTGAAAGCTTGCATAATGAATTGAGTTGTTTTTATTTTTGCCTGACTGAAAATACCAAGAAACAAATGTATATATATATATATATATATATATATATATATAATATTTCAGAAGGATTAGAAAATATATTATACAGTAAAAATAAATACGGCACAATTATTTAAAACGTCGACAAGTGTAACATTTCAAAAGAAATTAAATTTCCGTAGTTTGTATTCCAAAACACAAGTCTCCCTAAATCTTTCGTCTACCACCACGCAATAAGTAATCTTTCAAGCGTTTATAATACCTCTCTCATACGTATCACTATGGCGCGCGCGCACACATACAGACATTCAAACATCGTCTACATAAAATACTGGCCGGAGAAAAACCACGTCGAGTTTATCATTACATAGCAGAACCAACAGCAGCGCGGCGTAGCGGTCGCAGCGGAATAAAATAAAACATCTCCCTTGAGCGCAAGCGGCGTCGTGACGCGTTGTTTGGGCGACGGAGTCGAGGTAACGGCAGAAATCCCATGAATACATTTTAGAAGTGTCTAAAGAAAAGAAAAATAAACATGTTACGACGACGAAATCACCAGGAACGGAAGAAATAGCGACGGAGAGTCTGTGTGTGTGTGTGTCACACTACAGCGTATATTAGGTTGTCATGTTTGCGCCAAGTGTTATGGGTGTACGTCGCCAAGGGCGAGGTAGCCGATCCTTGAAACAAACGGAATTGGATTGTAAGGAAAATTTTATAAGTGTGGTTTTGTTTAAAATGAAATGGTTAAAAGAATATTATGTGAATGATTTTGAAGGTATACGTTTGCCAGTGGACGTCCGATGAGTAATTGGAGTGGTATGATTGAGAGAATAGACACTACAAAAAAACTTTTTTAAAATTTTGATTATTTACGAATAAATAATATAGCCATTTTTAAAAGTTTTTGATATTTTTTCTCGGTAAGTTGGCAACAAAAATCTTACTAAAATCATATAATTTATGTAGGCACTAGAAAAATTTTTCGTGAAAATAAAAATTTGATAAATTATGTAACCACAAATAAATTTATTTAAAGTTAGCATCAATGGAAAAAATAAAACCACACGATCACCTTGGTCACTAAGTAAATCTATTCTGAAAATTTTATTTATATATTTTAATTTTTGAAAATATTACAGGCACCGTATCGACCACTATACCTCTTTTCTTTCAGTCAAACTGGTAAAAATATAATAATATATTAAAATATCGATAGTATAAAGTTTGGAGAATTGGGGGCTGAAGTGATGAGCATGGCTTTGGTAGATATATTCCGGGGCCGTAATCCAGTGAATTTGATCACATCGGTTTGTTTAGGACCATCTTGTTTTCATACATTAGTCGCCTTGGATACAGATGGTTCTTGGCTTTAAAATAATACGGGAAATACCTCCAAGTTTCTCTGCTCTGACCTTTCTCGGCGCGCGCTCACAGTTTCAACATATTCTTCCTTCAAGGCAAACGACACGTGTATCATTCCTGATTGTTTTTATAACGAAGAATTCGACAATGTTCGAATCAATATTATTATTTGCAATTTTTACGACATGTTTATTTTGATTAGAAATGTTTTTGACGGTTTTGAAGTGTGAGAAAAAGAATAATAATACTCGTATTATTAGTTTATTTTAGTTGTTCTAAAACGCAAATAAATTTATATCAAAATTTGTAAATATATAAATAATTTTTCTCAAATTTGGGTGTTTATGACAATTTTAAATATAATTTTTGAAATTAACGAGTCAAAATTAAATTATAATTAGTAAATGACAAAAATTGATACTCAAAATTAAAAATTTGAACATGAACTTATTTTAAAAAAATTAATTTTAACTTGCGTTACATTTGCCAGAAACTGCATTTTCAACTAAAGAAACACGATCAAGTATATTTAATTTGACGTCTCCGGAAACCATATTAAAAATTATTAAGTGAAATTAATTTAATTGGCAATAGCATTGTTTATTTTTTGTTTGAATTTCAATTTGATAATTGAAAATGTGTGAAAAAATGCAAGAAATACAATGTGCATCGGTTCAGAGTAGTCAAAAATGCACATTCTACCAAAGAAACATGATCAAGTATATTTAATTAAATTCAAGTGTATGGTCCGACGATTATAATAAAAATTATGAAATCAAGTTAAGTTAATTGACAATTATATTGTTTATTTTCACTTGAATTTAAAGTTGATTATTGAAAATGTATAAAGAAGTGCACCTCCACCAGAACTCCACCA
Source organism: Clivina fossor (assembly GCA_963966155.1). Classification (NCBI taxonomy): domain Eukaryota; kingdom Metazoa; phylum Arthropoda; class Insecta; order Coleoptera; family Carabidae; genus Clivina; species Clivina fossor. The sequence continues at coordinate 23,559,906 of OZ014557.1, forward strand.
TATTTGTCAAAAATTATATATTTGACCAAAGAATCATTAATTTTCTCGAACTATGTATAAATATTAATAATAATAATAATATATATATATATATATATATATATATATACTTACTATTTTACAATTTTTGGTAAGGTTACTTTGTATGTATTTTTGTTTATTTTTAGTTTAGTTTCGTTTGGAACGCTTTAAGAATAAATAGCATATGTAACTCGAAACCGAATGCTTTTTTTATGTTTTGTTTGGCCTCGGCTCTGCCTCTGCTGCAAATAACTGGGCCCGACACAATAAATATCGCTTTCTACTTCTCGTAACATAATATACTATTATTAATTGAAAAACATAGTTTTATATTTTAAATCTTTTGTTTTATTTAAAAACTATTCTTATATTTTAATCATCTTTTTATTATTACATATTTATTTTTCTAAATGACATTATCTCTATAATCTACATCAGCAAAATTCTAATTCTATTAACTGTAGCACCATTTCGCATTACAATTCCCATAAACCATGACACGAATATTCGCAAATAAAATCAACATTGGCCACAGTGTCCCATTATCAAAGCCGTGTGTATTTGAATACCATCATCATTATATTCTGTCATTTATTTGTCTGTATGTGCAACGTATAATACCACTATCACGACGATATGATATTATATATGAAATCTAACACGAGGCCGAAAGCAAAATGAGGGGTGGGGTGTGTGAGTGTGTGTGTGTGTGTGCAAAGCTCAAAGCACATGATGTTGATCGAATCAACCACATCACTCAAATCAGTGGCAGAGTCGGTAGGACAGAGTCGTTGTCAAGGGATTAGTAGAGGTAGGAGCTTTTGGAGCTAGAGTTTTGGACACACGGTGGTATTGCTCTACAGTCGTCTGGTGATACTAGATTGGTATTAGCTTTTATTTCATTATCGTTATGTGAGAATACCGGTAATGCTGTAATGTTTCTGCGGCGAGAATGAAATGGCATAGTTAATAGATAACTTGACTACTTGGATTTTTAATTATATAATGTATAATTAGTTATATAAATAAAAATACTGTTAAGTTCTGTATATATTGAAATAAGACGGTTTCAGGATATAGTACTGTTTATTATTAATCGGCGTTTCGACGTATTTTTCGTACATCATTATCAGGAAAAATTATTCAAATAACATTACAGTAAATAAAAAGAACATACAAATAAGTTACTAGGTAACAAAATAAGTAACTAGATTATAAAATTTTATGAATTTTTAATTAAAGAAAGCCAAATTTTATTTAAATCAGTGTCTTCGCAAAGATTGATGTTATATTTTTCTTTATAAATTTCTATTGCTTCTTTTATTAATCTACTGTTAATCTTGATTATAATATTTATAAACTTTTACTAAAATAAATGCAAGACCCAGCAATAGAGGAATAGAAAACGATGATTATTATGTTGAGCCCAGATAATTTGTACAATCTGGGCAAAACACAAAAAGGGCTTTCTATCAGTTACGTGATTTGTGAGAATTCATTTTTCTTGGGTCGAATATATAATTTCTGCAATTCATTACACATTTTCAATAATAAAATTCAAATTCAAACGAAAATAAATTAACTTAACTTGACTTAATAGTTTTGCAACATGGCCGCCGAAGATGTCAGATTAAATACACTTGTCGTTGTAGTTATGTTTGCGTGGTGTATATAGCAATTAACTGCTGTATAATAATGTCATTATTGTACTAGCAACATAATGATATTTAAAATAAAATTGTTTTCGGATAAAATTCTGTTTAATTATTTTATAAAAACGACGTTTTTACCAAACTGAACGCTCATCTTCATCAGATTAAAATTTACTAATATCATTAATAACATAATAAGATAAGATAATATGATAAGCTTAAAAAAAAACCAATTATTTTAACAAATACAAATGATTCCTGCATGATCGCACTATTAATTTTCCAAATCTACATGAATTACATATAATTACACATTAATTTGAAATATGTCCGCAAATACATATATCCATATTTATACAAATTACCCACTGCGTTCTAAAAATACACATACGTTCACAACGTACACTAACCAACCAACCAAAACAGGAACGTTAAGATTAATAAACAAACCGCTTCCGGCAAATAGAATTTCGGTTACATAAATATTAACATACATAATTAATTATTATTCGAAATAGCTGAGAACTGGCTGAGTGCTGCCGTCCTGTCGTGAACCTAATTTCGAACTAGTTCAAGTTTAATATTTACTTATGAATTCTCTACTCGGTGGCGCACGATTCCTAAACGTCTTGCCCTAAACTAAGATGGAAAGAGTATTCATATACCAAAATGAGGAGGAAGTCTTAGGATGTGTTCCTAAAGCTTGGATTTAGGAATAAAATTCGAAAATTTAATTACATTAAATTAATTAGCACTAATGATCAAGAAATGAATAATAAATAATTTAGTTACTTATTTTGTTACCAAGTAACTTGTTTCTATGTTCTGCTTTTACTGTAAATGTTATTTATTTCAGTTACCCTGACAAAGATGGATGTTGAGTTTCGTCGAAACGTCGATTATAATTGATTTTAGTAAAAAATTATAAATATTTTAGTTTTAATTAATTGATAAGAGAAGCAATAAAAATTTATAAATTTGGCTTCCTTTGATTAAAAATTTATAAAATCATAAATTATAAAATTGCAAAAAAAACTTAGGCCCGTATTCTCACCTCACTCTTTCGTGAAAAAGTGCTTTTATCATTAATTTCAAAATAATTTTTTGCTTCTGTTTTTGATCAAATATAAATAGTTTTTCTATTTTTGATTATTTTTATTATATTTGGTATTATAAAATTTAAATAAACTATTATAAAATGTTTAAAAAATAATTTCAAGTAAACGTCAAAAGCACTTTTGGCAAAAATCACTTTTATAAATGAGGTGAAAATACGGACCTTAGTTTTTTTTTACATTTTTGTCTATTTAATTGCCTTCAATAATTTACCGAATAATATTAAATTATCTGTTTTTGTTAAGTAGTTTACCTATAAACTCAGAAACTTTATATATATATATATATATATATATATATATATATATATATATATATATATATATATGTAGTAATATAATATCAATATTTTGATACGCTTGAAGGAAAAATATAATATTTTATTGTCGTCTTTATATGATCGTTAATCATATAAAGACGATTATTAAATTACTAAATCTTAATAGTATACGAATGATGATCATATGATACATTAAGAACTATGATTGAGGAATTGGAACGCAACCATTTTGTCCAGGAAAAGACAAGGATAAATGTATTGTACGAAAATAGGAGAAAGCGTAAGAAGCGATAGAGATGGAAAATGATGCTCCTTCTCGTCTTGGACAAGTCACATTGACTGATCGTTTTCGCCAGACCATGTTAGGTAATTAATTTTCCTGTTAATTGGTTGCTATCTACCAGATATCTGCACGAATTAATTCAACTGGAAAAATTCATATTAGACCCTTCCCGCCACCCCTCAGCCGAGTTTAGTGAATGGAGATGTTTCAGTCCCTATTTACGCTCGTTTTCCTGTTCATAACAAATTGTCTTACTTTAGAATATTATAATTGAAAGATTAATGATATTTTTAACTTCAGTCTTAGTTTCAGCTATAAAGAAAATCGGGAAAATGATTTGAAAAAAGTTTTTAAAGTTAATTTTGATCAGAAATGTACAAATTTTTAAATTTCTTATGAAATCTTTTTTCCAAAACATTAGTTAGTTCAGTTATTTAAAATATTCATATTTTATTAAATGATTAGTTTTGTTTTGTAAAAAAAAAAACAATATTTTTAAATAATCAAATCCAAATTTCGGGAAAATATTTCATTGATTTCTGCAATGGTTGTTTTGTTTTGGCTTTTAAATATTATGTATTATTAATGTTAAAAATAAATAATTTCCATTTATTTAATGAATGTCAGTATTGCAGGATAAAAATAAAATAGAAAATTGAACAACAATCAGTAATTGACAACAACGAATTGAATGTAGCTCGTGATTATTTTTGTAATTTACATTTCTAAGTAATTATATAATTGGTGCTTCGACTTAGCTGTAAATTTTAATGGAAATTATAAAATGAATGAATGCCGAATGATAGCGATTTACATTTTATATTTTCATCTGTTTCGTTTCTTCCTACATTGGCAGCGCCCATTTGCCAACGTCGCTACTTTAATAGATAAAGATGAAAATTGTTCTTGACCTGCTGCAAAATGAATGTACTTTCATAAAGTCGTAGCGAAATACGGGTTGTTCCCGAAAATTTTTAGATGAAACACTATAGAATTAATATAGCGTTTTGTACAGTTGTAATTTAGAATTTAATTGCAAAAATGTTTTACGATTATTTGTTGGAGAAATTTGTAAAATACATGCTGATAAGAAAACATACCTTATTTTTAAATTAAAATTGAATAATGTCAAATAATAACAAAAATGGACGATTAACATTTCAAAATTATTTTTTTTCAAATAAAATACAATTTTATTTTAAGTGAAACGTATTTAAGAATGTAAAATATTATATTTTTTTATATATAAGAGGTCAATACGTCTAAATCATTTAGATAAATTCGTAATTGCTCAACCTGCGTTAGAAAATCTAATTGCAAGACCCAACAATATTAACAATAGATTAATAAGACACGCAAATAAAATTTGGCTTTTTTTAATTAATAATTTATAAAGTGTTTAATCTAGTTACTTTGTGATTTAGTAACTTGTTTCTATGTTTTGTTTGTTTATTATTTACATTATTTGTATATTTTTTTCTGATAATAATATACGTGTAATATATCGGAACGTCGAAAACTAATTGGAAATTATGCAAAATTTAAACATAAAGTTTTTTATTTTTAAACATACAACAATTCTGAAATACCACATTGAAAACTGACTGAAGTTTTTTATTTTTATTAAATAATTATATGTAATGGTTATTACGTATGCGGATAAATTATAAAAACTGTATTTTATGAGTAATGAACATTATCCATGTATATAAAATAATATACGAATTATTATGTAAATACATTAAATATTTAATTTAGTTTGACGTGCAATAAATAAACAATAAATACAACTAATATTTCATTATATGTTATTTGCATCATTTTCCTGATGATGTACGTAGAGTATGTCAAAACGTCAATTTTCAATTAAAATTAATACAGAACTAAATTCTAAAGCCTTTTAGCTTTTATTATAATTTTTATTTATTATTTTACTAATTATGTTTAATTAATAAAAAATAGTTAAAATCAGTTTTTGAATCGCTTTGTAAAAGTTATAAAATAACGAAATTCCGAATCTAAAATCAACGAATCTAGAGAGAATACGTAGGAATAGAGTAGAGAGGTGTGAGTAGAGGTTGAAAGAAAGATTTCTCTAACGTTAATCGAATGTAACTGCAATATAAATTAAAAGTTCGCTTTCTTCGGTAATTTAGACCGAAGCGACACGGGAGGGGTCGGGGGGCTGCCGGCCGGTTTGCTGAAGGTGACAGTCAATTTATTGAAAATCTAAAGTCGAATGAATTACTGAAAAACTTTCAAGTCACCGGTTTTCAGGCGCGCATAGGAACAAAACATTTCTTCCATCTAACCCGGAAATTACGTAAACTAAATCTAGTCGCACATTGCAATTGCACGGGTATTACAAAGTGACATTTTCGTAATATGTTTTTATTGTCAAACGCTTCAAAGGTTTTGTCGCCGCGCCGATTAAAAATTGAGAGAATTTGAAAATCAAACGGGGGATGGAAAAATTCTAAGAAAGTTAATGGATTTTTTAAAGTTATTTTGTAATTTTAATAATGATTGAAATATTAGAATTTATAATTTTCTGGTAATATGACAACAGTAAAAAGCAGAAAATAAAATATATAAAAAAACATTTTAAATGCACTAAAAAGAGGAAAATAAATTTTTTCCTGGTTATCCAGAAATTTTAGAAAGAAATAAAAGCGTGGAGCGCTTAATCATCATTGCGAAATATATAGTTTCCTGGCGCTCCACGCTTTTATTTCTTTCTAAAAATTTTGGATAACCAGGAAAAAAATTATTTTTCTCTTTTTAATGCATTTAAATATAAGCATGGTTAAAAAAAAAAAATTTATATAATTTATTTGATATGCTTTTTATATAACAATGATTATTTATATTTTTGAATTTACTAATCAAATGATTTACATGTAAAATCAACAAATATATTCTGCTATAAGTGTTTTTTATTCTGTTGTTATATTTGTTATTATATGTATATTTATATGTATACATATTTGTATTCATTGTCGAACCCTGAAGAGTAGTAGTTAATAAAAAATATATAAAAAACTGAATTCTGCAAATAACTAATTATTTATTAATATTATCATAAGCTTGCAAAAAATACATTTCTTCGAAAATGTATATGTATGTATTGGAATATATTTAGTCGTTTTTCCCATATATTGTTTTTACAATAATAAAAAAAATAAAATAAACAATATATTCAAGAAAATAATCCATGCAAAATAAACCAATAAAAAACGCTTAAAAATGAAATAAAAAAACAAAACAAGGCGAGCCAAGCTTAGCGCGATCGGCATTTTGAAAATCCGTTCACAGTTTTCAGTTAGTACTGAAGCCAAGCGTACTAGGCAGGCTAAAGCCATCAGAACTTCCAACTTCCTGCCGTTGTGTAGAAAGTTCTCTCGGGCGAGCGAAATTTCTGTATCGAAGTTTATATTAACCACAGCCAGACAACAAGCAAATGCGAAAGTGTAACAGCACGAGACGAATTTCAATCAATGTATAAAATCTATTTTAATAAAATATCACCGCCGCGCGCGTTTTGTGTGAGACGTAATCCCTAGATCTTTTGTGCAATGCCACCCCCGTTTGTGAGAGAGAAAGAGGAGCACAGCAGGAGTTTCGGTGGTGAATAGTAAGAGATGGGAGACAGAGACAGAGCAAGGAGTTTGTGAACGACCAATTTTGTTTGCGAGGCACCAATTTTCGATGCATTCATCAAGTTGGAAATTATGTAATACTGTTATTTATTTTAAATCAAATTTTGGGGAGCGTTGCGCGAGAGAGAGATATGTTTGAAATATGTTTGGTTTCGTTAGTTGATCTGTGAAGGGGGAAAGTCATTTTAAATGCGTGTATGTTGATGTTGCCAAATTGCAAATGTGCCGAATTCGTTTTGTTGAAAATAAATATTTAGTCGTGTTTTCATTTGAAATAAATAATATTTACGAATAGTCGATATACATTTTTAATTATGAGTTTATTTATGGATGGTGTTTATGTTTGTAAAAATGTTAAAATATTTTTTTCGAAAAATATTGATACGTAGGAGGTTATTATGTTAGAAGTACAATAATGAGCACATTGTTATACAGTAGTTACTTATATTAAAACAAAATAACTAAATTTCTTTCTGTTCTTAAATACAATTTAACACATTCTTTACAAGTATCCATTTTTATCATCCATCTACCATGTTAACACCGTATCATTTTCCAATAAATATTTCCTTGATCTAGCAACAATAACCCTATTTTCGTGCCATCGACTATGCGAGGCGGAAAAATGAAAATAGCTGTGAAACGAATCCGGCCATAAAATCCCATCGTAGGCGGGCTGGGCTGTGTGTGTGTGTGTGTGTGTGTGGCCGGTTATGATATTATGTATATGGGAAGCCAAAGGGGCGCTGATGACATTCGACGATCGGCGTTCGGCCATTTGGCCGGAAGCAGAAATTGAGATTCACGGCTACAAAGTTGATTGTCGTTCGGATATTTATTGGTTGCGGGTCACTGACTTTACTGTTTCGTAATATTGTTCAGGATGGATTTCCCGGTTTTGAAATGTGCGGGCTTGAAGATTTTTGTTAACGGGAAATGTTTGGTTAAAAGGATAAGATGAAGGAAAGTTAATTGACGAGTATTTTGAAGTTAATCTATAAGAAATGTTTTTAAAATAATATAGAAGGTATTGATATTTAGGAGGCATTTGTATGAAATCTAAGATTAACTTTCACACCGTTTTATTGATTGTTTTTGAATTGGAAATTTAAATTATTTTGTACATATAAATTTTAGATAATATGAATGTAGTATTTAAATTTCTAAAAATTACATTAGTTAAAAAAATCTAATTTTAATATTTAACTATAAATATTGAAATGCTAAAATAAAAATGCTTTATGTTAAAGTTCTGTATTAATATTTTATCCGTTTTCATCAGGATAAATGATGTAAATGTCATTACAGTAAATAATAGAACAAAGAAACAAGTTACTAGGTAACAAGTAAGAAACTAGATCTTACAATTTATAGATTTTTAATTAATGGAAACCAAATTTTATTTAACTCAGTGCCTTCACAGTGATTCATATTTTTTTGAAAATATCAATCAATCCGTAGTTATAAATAAATTTTTATAATTAGTGAAATAAATCAGTTTACAAAACTTTTTATAGTGCAGATATTTTTTTCTCTATCTGTTTCAACACTGAATATGGGTATATAGTACTCCGAGTAAAGAACCATCTTAAACTAAATTAAAACTGAGTCAAATCACACGCGAAACTAAAACAAGCGATATATAAGTATAGCTTTTTGGTATAACATGTACCTATGTATACCTGTATGCTATACGAATCAGCTGTGATGAGCATCGCACTTCGATTGCATGCATAATAAATTCGTCTAGGGAGCTTTTATTATAGCCCGGGCGCGCAATGAAGTTGCTTGTGCCGCCGTTGCGCGGATGTACGGGTGTAACTTTAAGGTTAGGTGCACACAAAGCACTATGGGGCTCCTTTATATCCAGTTCCGCAATTTCCTTTTGCTAAATCTCCCAATAAGTTCGCCAGTCAATCTCGGTGCAAATCCGTAAATTCGTGCTACCGATGGCAGGGGCGGGCGGGCGACCGGCTCTGCTATGTGTGTTAGTAGCGATGTTGTTGCCTGGAAATACATTTACAAAGAGCCCATGGTAGTAGGTTGTTTGTGTGGTGAATTCTGCACCAGAAAGAGGTTTTATGCATAAGCAAGGAAGTAGTTTTTTTTTTTCAGAGCGACAGTATGTGACACATTAGTTGATGAATATTCCTAGATGACTGATGGCACTGTGTTTGTTTGAAATGGTTTTATCTGGAGAAATTGTTTTTATAGTGTCTCCATTATGTTGACTTTATTTAAAATATAATGTTTGGTTTTAAGAGAGTGTTTTGGTTAATTAATAATTTTCTAATAACACACAAGATGACTTAAGGGTGGGAAAATATCACCATAAACGCTCTGAAATTACAACTCCAAAGCATGGTTGGCCTGATTTTAATTAATTCGGTTTTTTTACAAAATTTTATTTTATTCATGGGGAAATAATATTAATGTTTTGGGTTTTTAATATGTCGTTTCGATATATTTGAATTACATTTTTAAATTTTTATGCCAAAATATGTTTTCAAATTGTGACGTCATGAATGGATTTATCAGCCTTTGTTAAATTTTACAAAAAGATTGCCTTGTAATTGTAATTTTGTTGTTTTATTTCTCGAACATAATTTATATTAAAATATTACAAAAAGTAAAATATTAAGAACGCAATTTAACTTTAACCATATATTTGAAACCACATAAAATAACTTAACAAAAAGTAATTTAAAAAGAAACACGCACGTTTAGACGACATTTGAAAATTTGATTATTTTTTTTTTAATAAAAATAATTTAACTACATCTAAAATTTGTTATAAATTTTTAAACAGTACACTGATAACTACTGTTAGCAATGTCATTGAAAATTAATAAAAAGTATTGTTTTATTGACATCAATAATAATTATGTCAATAGAATTTTAAATCTATATTTTGTTTGTGAACTTAAAGTATGTGTTTAATATGAAATCGAGCGTATTAGATTTAAAAAATTGTACATCTAAAATAAATTATTATTGAAATACATTAGATAAAAATTAATCTAAATTACTTACGATTAGTAGAAAATGAAAAATACTTTGATCTTTTTTATTATTTAAAACTAGAAAAAATATTTCACCACATTCTGAAAACCTTCCCAGTAAACGAAACCCTTAACAATCAAGAACCCTTGAGTTCTTCTACCCAATCTACATAACCATGGAACAAACGGCGTAACGCACAAACGCATCTCGTAGCCAACTGAATTCCGAGGGAAAGGCGAAAAAAAAAAAAAAACAAATGTAATGCGCACGAGATTTGTAACGTTCCCCGAAGACTCGTATACTAGACGGCGGAGGCTTACCCGTGGAACTAACGCAGAAAGGCAAAAGGATACCTAGTGGAAAATCACAATAGTCTGCTACGTTCATGGACGTTTGCTGCCATTCAAATAAACTGGATTTTTGAATTGGTTATGTTATGGTATTTGTGGGGAGGGGGTGCATTTTTCTTTTACTATTTTATACGCAGACAGAAGTTTTATGTGAATGGAGAAAATCAACACTTTTGGATGTCCTTAAGTTATTCTATCAAAATTTGCTATTGCTTAGTAACTGAAACATATTTATTTTTATAGTTATGTGACTTTTCTTGTTTTAAATATTCTTTGTACTTACGTTACCTCGACTTGCGTGAATTTATAGTTAGGCGTTTTTTTTTTTGATAATGTAGACACTAATTATAGCTACAAAGCAAGGAATTAAAACAATTAATAGTTTGCTACAAAGAAATCTTGACTGAAAAAAAGTAACAGTGTCGTTAAACGAGTCTGCTAAATTTTAGAAAACCAATTTTCATTGAAATAAATACATACACAATAACGCCATGTATGCAAAAAAAGTGTGACACTATTATCTATTATCCCAAAATTATTTTTCTCTAAACATTCCTATTTGGACAAGCAATTCTAGCTTGATTCACATGTATGATGCCTCTTATACATGCTCTTCTATTTTTACTACTTGTAAACTTTTGCTCACGCAAACCACTCTCTCAATCATACCACTTCATACCAATTATTTATATATATTCTTTTAGCCAAACTTTTATTAGACGTTCGATCAAGTTGACCGAATCATCTTAACTCAGTAATACCAACTTTTGCAATAACATTTTTTTTTTCAATTTCACATTTATACACTAATCTATTTCGTATCCGATTTCTTCTAATTATACCACAGACACTACGTTAAAATCTCATTTTTACAGTAGTTATTTTTAATAACTTAAAAATTACTAAATTCAGTCCTACCATTCTCTCAAACTTGAAAAATCCGGGATATATGAGGTGTGTTAAATGGTGAAAACTCAAAAGATTCAGTGTTATTAATTTTGTTACAGTGCTATCACTCTTATAAATCTTGAAAACCCAGAAAAACCTGGGGTGCCACAAAAAATAAACCTTAGCTGCAATCTAGAAAAAAAATCTAATTAGAACTATTTTCCTCGTTAAATTATTATGTAGCAACACAACATATACAGTTAGGTAAAATAGTAAAGCTGACCAAAGCAAAATAATATTTTTTACTGTGAATTTTAATGAGTTATTAAAATATTCTCTTCTTTTGCTTCGTATTCCCGATAAAAAAAATGAGTCATAACATTGCACATCAGATGGAATAACAGCCCTGTACCGAGCCTAGTCTCATATAATTAACCGAAGTATCATTCTTTAGTTATTAATATTAACAACAATGTCCGCTTCTCGGACGAAGAAAAAAAAATACTATAAAATATTCATTTATTTACGACTACATAACACGCTGTCTCGTTTTTGCTATATTATTTATGAAACGAAAACAGCTCGGGCACAACACAAAGTATGGGTGGAAAAAAAAAAAACGCGGAAATAAAATAAAAAAGAACAAGAAGCATTTCAAAATGGAATGGAAAATTTTTGCGCACAGAGAGAAAACAGATAATTTTATTATTTTATCCGTATGCTAACAATACGTAATGTAAATAACTGTAGGAAAAAAATGCCGAGTTTTTATGCTTTTAAAAAATTTAGTAAGCTATGATAACTGTTTTTTTGTTTTATTAATTATTCACTATTGAAATTTATCATGGCGGCAACAGTCATTAAAAGTTTTATTTTAATTTGTAAGTCTAAAAGGAGTGGTTTGTTGTAATTGCAATTTTTGAATTTTTTATGTAAGTAAAAATATTATTGCCATTGAATTTATAAAATTTTCTGGGCTGATATGCTGTAGCATATAATTTTGAGAATCTATGAATTACACTAACTTTTATTATGATATTAGGTCATAAAGATAATACGTTATTCTTTATAATTATTTATTAAATCTTTTCGAATAATTTACAGAATTTGCAGTAAAATGCATCGATGCGTAAGAATGAAAAATATTTACGACATTCGAAATGTAAAGATATTTGAATATTAAAATGCGCAGTTGACTAGATTTTTATAGGTTTTTCGGGTTCATTTTAATAAAATAATCGTAAGATAAATTTCAAAGTTATCTCTGCAAATAAAAAGGGCCATCGATTATTCCAAAATAACTTCGGAGCAATTTTACTGCGTTAGAAACATAATTTTTTTTAACCATTTTCCCTTTTTGGATTTGTATGTAAAAATATAATTTAGTTTCGTTTTTTATTAATTAAAACATAACTTTAATTAATATAATATTTATATGATTGTATTGTAAAAATATCTGTACACATGAACAATCACGCTATGTACCCAATAGGATGCGGCACAAACTTTTTCCATCATCCCGAAATCAGTTTCATCCAAACATCCCTATCAAGAAAATCAATTTTAGCTTTATTCACATTTATAATTTCTCTCATAGATGATCTTCTATTTTTACTATTTTAAAACTTTTGTTCACGCAAAACACTCTCAATCATATCATTCCAAATACTCATCGGATATCCACGCAAACGTATACCTTCAAAATTATTTATATAAATTTTTTTAATCAAACGTTATTAGATATTTGCTTAAGATGACCGAACCATCTTAACTGACATACACTAATCTATTTCGTACCCGATTCCTTCCACAGCAGTCATTTTTTTTAATGCTTTAAACAATATATATATATATATATTTTACTTAGAAATAATTTGTTTTTTTTTGTGCTGCATAATATTCAATCTCATCTAACTTATCCCAGCCCAATTCTCAAATTTATAATAAATAACTTCGTGGCGTAAAATTGATACTGCTCGGGCAAAATATCAAAATTGAAATATTCCAAAATAAATAAATAATATAAAATATTCGTCGGCAACATTGCGACTGGTGTCCCGAGGGCAATTTTTTTCCTCCTCCCTCTTCCACTACTTGCCGCCCGCCCCACCACGGAAGCTTAAATTCGAAACTCAACCGATCATGTCTCTCGTATATAATATTTGGTAACGCTCAAAATCAGTGCAACGCAAATCACGCTGAGCTGCTTATCTTCGTTCACAGGTCAAAGGATTTGCTGTGACCTCTCACCCCCCTCCCGCCTCCCTTTGCCTTGAAAAAAAGCCAATTTTGCCCCTGGCTCTAGAATGGACCGATATTCATATGACGTTTCTATTTAACCAAATACATATTTATATGTACATACACGTTTTTTTTTTTTTCTAAGTGATATATTTTTTTGTGGAGTGTTTTTTTCTGCTTTCGTATGGAAATGTTTATGTGCATGGCAATATCAAAGTCTTACGATATTTTGATATTTGATAGCTTTGATGTTTACTAAGGATGTTTATTAAAAATGAACTCGTAAACAGAATTTTTGAAAAAATATATTATTTATACGATGAACATAATTTAATGTTGAAAAAGAAATATATATTATCAGATTTTTGTTGCTCGATATGCAAAAATGTGATTCATATTTAATTGTTTTTGAGTTTTAATTTTTAATATGTTTTTTAAAATTATCTTTAAATGTTTGTTATCGTAAACAAGATTGCAAAATTTTTTCATTTAGTACTTTACGACCAGTTCCATGATAACACTTTAACAAATAATTTTGTTTTTAGTAGTTTGAGAAAGTTGACAAAAAAGCATCATTTTATTGACGGTAATAGTAATTATGTCAGTATAATTTAAATTACTGGTTTTTTTCTCCATCTTAAAATTGACTTTCGCATTTGAAAAATATATGAATTAAGATTTTATTTATTATCAGTCACTGATGAAGACGGACGTTGAGTTTCGTCGATATGTTGATGTAACTAAATATTTAAGTATTTCTGTGAAATATCTGTAATTCTCCGTTAGATTTGTATTTCATTTCATAATTTCCAGTTTACGTACATACAACATAAACAAATCATAAACTGTTTTAACTCCTATCATTTAGTTACTGACAAAAAATATCTGCACATTAGTCCTTTAATATATGAACTCTAAATTTAGTTTTATGAATATAAATCTATCTAGATAACATATGACTACGGCTAGGTTACTCTGTCCCCAAGCCTGGTATATTATAATAATAATGCTGTTGTTTTAATAACGATGAATAAAATATTGCAAACAGCTGCAGAACAACAGCAATGCAATTAATTTTCTCATTAGTTAAAATGCGAAATGAAATTCTGTTTATTGTGTGTGTGTGTGTATCTGTGTGTTTGTGTGTGATGCACTGATATGTATGCAGGCGCAATTAGCATTTGATATAATACTACCAATTATCTATTATAAATTATTTAATCATGCTGCTTTTCCTCTCTCTTCTCGCTGCTTATATATTGGTAGATTTTGTACGTTTTGTCATCTGTTATTTGATAATAGTAATCGTCTTACGTTAATTATTCTAGTTAATTATTTATTTAATTATTTGCAAATTATTTTCTGTTTTAAAGTAAAATGAGGGATTTTTGTCAGGTTCGTATTCGAGGAATTTAAAATATGAAACTTTTACTCTTAACTTCAGTAATAATATTACATTTAGAAATTTTTTGCATTACATATAAGGTTTTTACACTTAACTAAAAAATAAACGTGTTTTTAAACAGTAAACTTATGTTTTTCCAATGAAAATAAAAAAATTAATAGAAAAAAATAATAGTAACTTAATAAATATTTTCAAAGCTTTGTATGATATTAGTTACCATTTTGTTTAAAAATAAAACAAATACAGTTGAAACGAAAATTTTTAATAATTTTACAAATTACCTTTATTCCAGAAAAATATGGTTGCTTCTAAATTAAAAAAATTAATAATTTTATACAAATCTTTAGAAATAGTTATACTTAGCTTCCTTTAACTAATAATTTATAACTTATTTTTATTAATATTTTTAATGATTTATGAATTTTTTAATTCAGTTACTTTGTCACTTAGTAACTTGTTTCTATGTTTTGTTTCTTTATTATTTATGTCATTTGTATTATTTTTTCCTAATGAACAAATATTTATAGTATATCGAAACCTTGATATTTAAATAAAATATATACAGAACTTAATTTTAAAGCTTTTTTATTTTTATCCAATATCTATTTGGAGAGTTACTAAATATAATTTGTTTTTTATTTGTGAGGTAATTAGAAATTAGCAATATTAGTTTTTATTTAACTTGTGTGAAGTTTTAGGTTTTAATAAAACTATTTGTATATTTAAAGTTAATTTTTTAAGGACTCTTGTTACAAATTATATAGCTACATACTTAACTTTGCAATTTAAATAACAAGATAGCTATTTTAAATAGAGATACTTATTGCAATTTTTTTTACTAATTAAATAAAAATTAAAAATATTATGGAAAGACTTTTATAACTATATTTATATATAATATTTTATGTTTTAATTAACATTCATTAGTAATTAATTAAATACTTTTTATTATAAATAATTATATTTCGTAAAAAACAAAATTTAATAAAGTATCTGCTGATTAAAAAATTAAATATGATAAAGAAGTTATAATTTTAAAAAATATATATATGTATATGTGCTAAAATATAAATTTTTAAAATATATATTTCAAATTACTGTTTTATATTAATGAAAAATAATGTTAATGAGAAGAAACTTTGCAACTGTATGTTATCATGGAATTGTCTGTAAAATAACATTTGTTATAATTAAATCTCCCCGACAAATAGAACAGTAATTAATAACTGTATATAGATAAAAAAAAGAACATCATTAACATTGTGATAATGAACAACAAATCAGGTAACAGAGAATATAATAAATCCTACCCTGAAGCACAATTAATAAATCTCGTATGACTAGAATTAATTACTGTTTACTTTGTCTCTATATAAAGTCAAATAATTTTGAATCAATGTTCCCATTTAACAGTTTGTCCTACAAATATGGATCAGTTTTTTGTGGGCCCACAACATCTCTTAACGGCTATGGGAGTTTGGCCATTAGAAATATCTTTTACTTGGAAAATATTTTATCTTATATTTTTTTTTATCAACACCTTTTGCGTTACATTTTGGATGAATGTTTCTTCAATTATGTACATATATATTAATTCTGAAGATTTGATGGAAGTTGCTGAAGGGGTATATTTCTTTTTGACTCAAATTACATTTCTATCAAAACTGGTTCTGTTCGTTTGTTTGAAATATGGAAAATTTGTCAAACTAGTAAAGTATTCAAAATCTTCGGTGTTTGCTACTGATAATTTTGTGCACAAAAAGTATTTGAAGAGTTGGGTAGCAGTTGGAACTATCTATAAGAAAATATTTTTGGGAGGATGTGTAGTCTGTATTATCTTTTACGCTGTATATCCATTTCTCGATCAAGGAGCAGGACGTGTTCTTCCTTTTTCTGGATGGTATCCGTTTGATGTGAGTGAAACATCTAACTTATATTATATAGCGTTTGCAATGCAAATGTGGGGAATTTGTGTTAATGGTTCTACTAATGCCAGCCTAGATTTGGCACCTTGTGTTTTGATGAATTTTGCTTGCGCACAAATTGATATATTGAAGGATAATTTGGAGAATGTTATTAAAAGAACTGAGGAACAAGATGATAAGGAAATAATTGAGAATGTTAAAGAGGTCTATGTTAGATTTGAAAATAGTTATGCTTTGGCGTATATACCATTGACTAAAGATCAGAATGATAAAGTGATAAGTATTTTGAGGAAATGTGTTATTCATCACGAAGCAATTAATAAGTAAGTTTGTCTGTTGTTCTAATTTTAATTACTAACAACCGATTTAATAATTAACACTTTAACTAAAGTTGACAAAAAAGCAATTTTTTATTGGCAATAATTCTTTTTTACCGGTTTAAATTATTTATTATAAAACCGGCTGAAATTGTAGTTAGATGTGATTTAAGTCCTGTTGATTAGAATATTTGAGGAAGTATTTTGAAATAAATGTTTATTTTTTATTATTTTTCAGATTGTTATTAGATACTGAAGAAATATTCAGTCCTGGAATGTTCTTTCAATTTATTACAAATTGTATTACAACATGTGTGACTGGTGTAATGTTAATTACGGTAATTTTTATAAACAAATCTGTATAACTTACTATTTGTATCAATATAATCACCAGTAAAAACATTGAAAAATTTACTAAAAATATCAATGCACTTTTTGCCTTGTCAAAAATTTTAAAAAAAATTTTAAATTTAAAAGAAACTATAATAAATTATAAATTTTTATATTAAATGTGAAATTTTTTATAATTTTTGATAAAACCGAAATAGCAGAACTTTTTGTTAAATATTTTAATATTTGGTTTTAATTTTTATTTACATAACATGATTTTTTAATTTAACTTTTACATTTTATCCTGATTAAAACTCAAATTTGTTTCCATCCCATACAGAAAATAAATTCTTAGTAATTGATACATAAATAACAATATAAAGTCTTGCTGTTAAAAAGGCTAAGCAAAGTTAAATTCGTTAACATACCGGCTGACCAATTAATGAGACGGTTTAAAAACAATCTAGAAGCCTAGTTAACTCATTGATTAAGTTAGCAATGCTTTGTGCAACTGAGCTGTTTGTAGTTTTACTTTGAAAAATATTAATACACACTGGATTTTTTCGGTCAAAAATATATTTTGATATTCTGTTTAAAAGTTTACATACATACACAATCACGCCATATATCCAAAAGGATGTGACAAAAACTATGCCGGAAATTCTACGATATATTTTTCTATTTATTAGTAAAATAATAATGACAATCAAAATTGTAATTTTTGTAGGTACCAGCGGGCTCACTAAAGTTTTTTACTATCGTTATGTATTTTTTTGCAATTGTATGCGAGATAACTTTATATTGCTTTAATGGTCACCAAGTACTTGTGCAGGTAATTAGAGATACAAACATACTAATAAAATATGTTTTAATTTTTTTTATTTAAATTAAATTTTCTTTAGAGTTCTACAATTGGAGATAGTTGTTATGCAATGGAGTGGTATAGATGTGATTTGAGAGTGAAGAAAATGTTACTTATTATTATGGAAAGATGTAAACGGCCTGTAAAACTTAGTGCTGGAGGATTTTTTATTCTATCAATGTTTACATTTACATCTGTAAGTTACTATTTTCATGGACCGAGTAATAGATATGTCAATATATAATTAAATTGGAAAATAATCGACTGATAAAATTTAATAAATAATAAGTAATAAACGCAATTCAGTCAGTTAAATATTTTTATTATCTTCTATGCCAACGTTTCGGCAATCACTATTGCTTTCTTCAGGGCTCCACAATAGATACAAATATGTATAATAAAAAAATACATTTATATATATATATATATATATACATATAAAATAATATACAGAAAACACTTACAGCAGAATATAATTAGTTGATGATACATTTTTGGAACATAATTAATGTTTAATTCCGTCTATTACTTATTATTTATTATATATAATGTCTGGACAATATGATAAACATTGGTTAATTTATTAAGTTGATCAGTAAATATTATCCAGAAATATATAATGACCTAATTATTACATTGACTACAACATTATAACAGAGTAATTGACAACGGGAAATAATTTTAATAATTTGTTCTATATTGCAGATTATGCGAACATCGTATTCATATTTTACTGTCTTACGTACCGTATTTTGAAGAAAGAATTGCAGCATTTATATTAAATAAATTTAATGCTTATTTAGTAAATTTGAACTATAATTTATTACAATAGATTAAAAGCACTGTGCCGCATTTAGTATATTTATATTTCTTTAAGAAATATATTTAGCTTAATACAAACTTTGAGTTTTTGTAAACTTTTAACACAATCAATAAATCAAACTATATCTATATATCAAGTATAAATTATTTTTGATTGTTAATTCAGTATCTGTTTTCTCTGTAATCCTATTTAATTAATTCTTAAATATCAATTGCATAAAATAAAATATTAATTAAAATGAACTGCTTTACGTTCAAGTTTTGTATTAAAATTAGTTTATAATATAATATTTATAATTTAGAATATCTTCATGATGTAAAATTTGAAGATACTCTAATAATTGTAAACCTATCAATATTAACAGCAGATTGATGAGACAAGCAATGAAATTTGTAAAAAAAAATATACAACATCAATCACTGTGAAAGCAGTGAATTTAATAAAATTTTGCTTCCATTATCTAAAAAAATATAAAATTGTATTATCTAGTCACTTATTTGTTACCTAGTAACTTATTTCTATGATCTGTTAGTTACTGTAATGTCATATGAATTAATTTATCCTGATGAAGACGAGCGTTGATTTTCGTCGAAACGTCGATTATAAATAGTAGAAAGAAAAAACTTTAAATTAAAAATTGGTATATAAGATCTACAGGGTGTAACAGAATAACTATTCCTAATTTTCAGAAATGATAGAGTGCACTTAGAGAAACATTTTTTATTAATAAACTAGTGTCCGAAAATTTCTCGGTGTCAAGATACACTAGATATCGTTAAAAACAATTTTAATTATTACAACGTCAAAGAGTATAGTTAAGTTAAGGAACATTTTATTAGAAATAATAGTGCATTAAACTTTATAAAAATTGTTCGAAGTTACGACCACCATTTTCGATACACAAGTTGTAACGATGTACAGGGTGGGCAAATTTGGACGTTTTCATAGGGGAACTCGGAAACTATAAGACATATGGAAAAATGGACCGCGCATCCTCGATCGCTTTTTTTTTGAGAGAAACTCAATTATGAAAACAAAAATTAGCTATCGTCTTTTGTTTTCGAGTTATGGCGAAAAGTTCGTTTTTTCCGTATTTTGATAAATGGCGATATCTCGATGGTTTTTTAAATTAGATAAAAATAATTTTCACATTCTTAAGGCACTTTTTTGAGTAGAATGAAATGGTCTTAACGGATATTATAAATCTCCGTTAATTCTCGGGTTATAACATAAAGTTGTGTTTTTTGCAACCGACTGCCGAAAAAAAAAAAAAATTTCCGGACACTAGTTTATTAATAAAAAATGTTTCTTTATGTGCCCTCTATCATTTCTGAAAATTAGGAATAGTTATTCTGTTACACCCTGTATATCATCTTCACTACAATTTAATATTTTCTCATTTTATATGGTATAACCAGCATCAAACACTAACAAAGTCTTACCCCAGTAATTCTCTGCTTCGTAGTATACTACACAATATTCATGCCGGCAAGTTAATTAGCTGCCCCCCTTCCCCTCTTCGACTAAGTGGTAATGAAGCATGCACTGTCGATAAATTGAAAATGATGTCCCACTGGTGGGTCAACGCGGGCAACCGCGAGATTGCTAAATGAAATATAAATACCTATTTGGCGGTGCTTTACCGAGAGTTTGCACTCGATGCAGCCAGGGCTTGTGTTTGCGGTAAACACACTTGTT
The DNA here is from genome assembly GCA_963966155.1 of Clivina fossor. NCBI lineage: Eukaryota > Metazoa > Arthropoda > Insecta > Coleoptera > Carabidae > Clivina > Clivina fossor. The sequence continues at coordinate 23,580,759 of OZ014557.1, forward strand.
TTACTTCGCGTTATTTCGCCAGCTTCTTGCATAATGAAATTTATAATAGTGATTTTGTTGTGTGATGGTTGAGGTTATAAATGCGCGAGGGAAAGTTTGGTAATTGAGTGTGTAGTGGAAATATTGTTGAAGATAGAAATTGTTTTTTTTATGTGGTAATATGAAAAATTACTGCTGTGGAAATGAGATTTTTACGTGGGGTATGTGGTGTAACTAGGATTGCAATTTCCATTGCAAATTTAAAACTATTATATTATACAACAAAATAATAATAATAAATTTAAATTAGAAATTAAACAACATAGTTTTTATAAAATAAAAGTATTTTTAAATACTGACTTATACTAATTTTTTAAATTCTACTTTTATTGACATTACAATAAATTTTGGTTTTATTATTTTGATTGTTCTTTATTATTTATTTAACATATTATTTATATATTGTTCTTCTGTATTTTGTTAAAAGAAAAATGACATTAGACACAAGGTTAACAACATTAAGATAAATTGGCATATATCACTTTATATAATTTTTCTTATATTAAATTTATTATAATTATTTCAAATATATATACTACGTGAAGCAAACTGTATTTATGGTATTATGCTAAATAAATAAATATTATTATTATTATTAGTAACACATTTATATTAAAAATATCCATAATTTGAAAATTTTATTATTAAAATATATATATAAAAACATCACTTCAATTTTATGATATATCTTTACCTCTCTTTAAAATAACAATACGAAAATAAAAGCTAACGTGACATTATATGAACTGAACCCTATTTCACATCAACTCCAAAACCTTTAAACAACGTAGCAACGAAACACAAAACGAATCGAAATAAAAATGACGACTCTGCTATCGCATCTTATCTTATCTTCTTATATATCTCACCGAACAGAGTTCATCTCGCCATTTCGTCGTTGTTTCCTATATCTCGCCGGGGACCTGTTAAGTCGGCTGCGCAAAATTTTTTATTTCCTACTGTCGCATCGTGTGCTCTTGTAATGGCCCCGAACGAAAGATGTTCGTCGGGGTCTCTTTCGCTCTGTGTGGCCATCTTTTGCTGAGTTAGCGCTTTGTGCAGACATAAAACTTTTGCGCGTTGCCGATGTCCATCGTGTGAACATCGTGAGAACATCAATGATGATGTAGATTAAGAGATCGTAGGAGTTGGTGGCAGGGAGAGAAGAGATGGACATGAGCGTTAAATGCGACAGAGATGTGATGTTTTAGTGATTCTATAAAATAATATGATTGCTTGGTGGATGTGCATCAAGGAAAATGGAGTCATCTGTGACTTGGCTTTGGGGGGTTATTGCCCGGTTTTAGCGGTAGTTACGGTTGAAGATATATTTTATAATGGGTCTGAATTATTTAATTACAACAAAGTAAAAACATAATATGTTATCTATGCAGAAAGAGGTTATTACAGTACTAGTTACTAGTACAATAATATACATTATTATATAGCTGGTAATTGCTATATACACTGATGGCATGACTACAACGTCAAGTGTATTTAATCTGACATTTTCAACGGCTATATTGAAAACAATTACAAGTTAAATTGCATTGTTACTTTCGCTTGAATTTTAATTTGATGTTCGAGGAAGTGCAAGAAATGGAATATGCACCGTCATATTTGTCAGAAACTGCAGATTCAACTAAAGAAACACGGTTAATTGTATTTAATATGACATTTTCGACGGCTATTTTAAAGTTAAGTTAATTAATAATTGCATTGTTTATTTTTATTTAAATTTAAATTTTATTTTTTTAAATGTGTGAAAAAGTGCAAAAAATGTAATATATACCGCTCAAGGTGGTCGTTGTATATTGTATATTCTGCCAAAGAAGGATTAATTCTCACAAATTACGTAACAAATAAAAATAATATATACGTATATATACTATTTTACAACTGTTAGTAACTGGTTAAGGTTACTTGGCATATAGTTTTACTTATTTTTAATTTAGTTTCGATTAGAACGCTAGATGTAAAAATCGTATAAGTCACTTTTTTTATGTTTCGTTATGTGTTCATATTTAGATTTATCGATCATAAGATAATGCAAATTGTTAGTATTATTTTTAGTATTAAAAATGGGGAAAAATATCTTTTTGTGTAAATGATTTTATATTTGTTCATTTTTTTTTTTTGCTGTAACTTAAAAAAATAACTCCGCTTTTAATAAAATTATTACAATTGCTATTTACAATACAATGCTTTTTACTGATTTAAAGTCGGCCATAATTGCCTTTTTAAAAATGAAGCAGAAAAAATATCAAAATCAAATATTTCAAGTGTTTCCCATTTATACCCCTTGATCTAAAGATCTTTGACGTATGATGCTCGTTCAACTTTATGCTTCTGTAATAGTCTTCCACTCACACCATCTATACCTTCAATGAAATCGCGTGAAAAAATCCATGCTGGTTTATCGTGGTGTCTAGCGTCACGAGGCAGCATAGAGCGCGAGGCGTTTTCTTCCCATCCATCGGATCTTACAATAAGACAAAGTACATCCAGGCACGACGTACGTTACCCCGAAATTTATACCGAGATTACATCGGGAGAGTGCGCGCAAGTTACCCTCGGCTTCGTCGGGTTGAAGCTAACCCGGGCGTTTTGCCCGGTTCAAATCTGGCTCCGGTTTCCCGTATCGTTCGGATTGATCTCGGGGATAATTGAAGCGATCTCTGGGATAGGGAAACGCAAATGGGGTAGAGCGTTTGTTATTTTAGATACAGCCGGATTGAACTAGGGTTTTTGTTCTGTTTTTAAATTTCGGGGTTTTGAATAATAATTTAGCATTTTATTTGTATGATTTTTAAAATAAAATTGGATGTTTAAGGAACGTTGCTTTAGAATGCATTTGTGAAATATTTATTAATAATTGTATACTCATAAATACATATATACACAATCACGTTATGTACCCAATAGTGTGTGGCACAAACACTTTCCACTATTTCGAAACAAATTTCTTCCAAACATTCCTATCCAGACAAGTATCTTTAGCTTCATCCACATTCGTAATTCCTATCATACATACTTTTCTATTCTTACTACTTGGAAACTTTCGCTCACGCAAAACACTCTCACTAATAACAATAATAATAATAAGAAAAAATTATCTTTAAAAGTTTATTCCAACAAAATTATATAAAGCAGTATCAAGTTACATATTATTTTAAAATATTTTTTGTTTAACTGTTTTCCAGTAAGTTTTCTTCTACATTTCATAATAATAATAAAAAATTATTTTTAATGTACACAATGATAACAATTTTGTTTATACAAATAAATAAAAAGTAAGATTTTTCTAAGTTAAAAAGTTAAATCGACTTACATTGAAAAACATCGCAACTTCAAATACTTTCGTCATTGTGAAACTTTATAAAGATTACTTAGTTAGAAAATAAAATATAAAAATTCAGAATTAAAATCAATATTTCTCGTAAAAAATAAATAACAAAACATCTATGCGTTTAAAGCTGCACAATTCTCCTCATCTGTAATCATCATTTAGTAATATTTTTTTGTGGTCGTGTGTACCTACTTAGAAAATATTAAATTTTACGCGTCAAGTAATATATTATTCAACAAAAACTGTGCAAATGATACGTTGCATTTTTTTTTTTGAAAAGCAAAAAGAAGCTGTAGCAGAAGAAGGTGAAATACATTTCTGTTCGTCTGCCGTAACAAAAGCCTTTCAAGTTACACGCCGCCCGGAGTGATCCATCAGACATTTTAATCCGAGTCAGAAAATTTTAAAAAATTATACGCAGATGCTCGAGCCATAGCGACATTATGAATCTTAATAAAAAATTACAATCTCTTATTTGCACGATTGCCTAATTCATCTTTTGTTTTTTTTTTTCAAATTTTTTCTTTTATCCTTTCGTTAGCTGAATGTTTCCGTAAAGGAACAAATCTGGTTGCCTTGTACAACACACTTCGTTTAATAAGTAGTATTTTTTTCGGTAATAATTTTTCTTGTGAGCGAAAAAACATGGCCCCCCTCATACTGGAAAAACTTTTCGTAAAAATCCGGGGTAGGAAAACTTTGCGAAGAGCAAACATCGTTAAAATTTCTTTAATCTCTTCCTGTGTATTTAAATAGCTGAATTGTAAAGGAAACTGTGAGTGCTTCCTGCTCAGGGCACAAGATATATGATATATATATCAGTGGCGTATCATCTAAAAACATTATATTCATATTAAGATTTTTTAAATGTTATAATAATTATAAGTTAATTGCTTTATTAATAATCGACTTTTTGACGCATTCATCGTACATTTTCATCACAATCCTTTATATTTCTAAAAATGATGAATCTAAATATTTAATACTAATTTATTTTTGTTTTGTATTAGGTACGTATTCATTTGTTATATTTTACAAAAACAAAAACCAGTACATAATAAATAGTAAGTAAATAATTTAGTTTAATGTTGTTAGTATGTAAATATGAGTTATAGTTGTTTAAATATTTTTTTATTATTGTTTATATGAAAAATAATTTTACATATATCTGCATAAATTAGAATTAAATAGAAGTTGGAGCTAGTTATGTTATTAAAATAAATGCCTTTATAATACTTTTTTCATAAATATTTTAATATAATTTAAACTTAAAACAATTTTAGCATTTTCCTTTTCCGCCACCATTTAAAGCACACATTCAGCATTACAATGAAAATTTCCTTCGCGTGAAACCTCAGAAACCAGCCAAACTTAAACCCGTAGCGCGGGGAAACTAAAAACTGTCGAGCGTGTTTCTCAATATGGGGTCCCCGCCTATGCAAAACAGTTGAAAATATACGCCGTCATACAAACATACATTTTGAAGCACACATCGGGAAGAAATAGAAAATCGGCAGAGACGTTCCCAACTCGGTCGTGTCGTATGACGAGCGACGGCGAAAATTATGAAAGCAGCCTGACATGTTTTGAAGTTGAAAGTTGGGGCGGTAAATCGGGGCCTGTAGTTGTTCGTTGTAGGGCGCTAAAGTTACGTTTAAGAATAAGAATACGTATGCGGGCATGGCACCGTTTGCCTGTACCGTTTTGCTTCATGTCATTTGCATGATTTGGTAAAAACGGGTGTACGAGAAGGAAAATTGTTTGAATTTTGCTTGCTGTTTTGTGTGGAGTGTATGGGGCTCATTACTGCTTACAATACTAAGATGTTATGTTGATATTGTTTATTTTGTTCGCTAGGAATTTTAGATTTATAATGGAGAATTTGGTTTTTAGTTTCTACTAAGATTTTACAATGTTTATTGAGTACAATTTGAAGAAAAAAAAGCAATAAGAATACATTTATTAAAAAATTTATAAATAAAAATTATACCAGTTATTTTGTATTTATTATCTAAATATATAAATATATATATATATATATATATATATATATATATATAATTTGTTTTTTGAAAATTAAAATAATATTTAAGACCTATACAAATTTTAAATTAAATAATTTTTTTCGAAGTTTTTTTTTAAAACGTAATTTCTAGTTTATTTAAAATAAGCGTTTTTTTAATAATAAAAATAATTATTTGACAATAATATCACTCGCCTAAATGTAATATTACTTAAAATTTATCATACAACTAATTGTTATTGAAAATTTTATTAATTTTTTATAAATAGGTGTTACAGCTTTGATGCAAAGTTGTTATATTTTTCAAATGAATTATATTCAATACAAAATTCATGTCAAATGAATAAAAAACATTTATTTAAATTGAAATAATGTCATCCAAACTTTATTTTATCTATTAAAATAAAAAAAAAAACTATTTACATTGACTATGAAAACTAAAAATTTTGTATAGGGACCTAAAAATGTTATTCTAAAACTTTTTTTTAAATAACTTTTTCTAATTTTTTACAAATAAAGTAAGTTTATTGTTTAATTTAGATAATAATATTAAAGATCTTTATATTAATAAATTTAAAAATAGTCTAAAAGAATTTTTCATTACACACACATATTCTACAGTGTTAATGAATTTAATAATTATTGTATTACTGATATTTCTTTATAGCTGTGAATGTAAGTTGTTTATCTTTATCTTTGTATTATGACTTAAGTTTATGTATTTTTTTGTATTTTTGACTTTAATAAACTCAGACAAGCAACAAAAAGTACCGTAATAATAATTTTCAAAAAACTGGCGAACCCTGTAGAACCAGAATATAAAACAACAAAAGCATTTACTTTCAAAACAAAGCAAAAATTTGAGATAATATTATACATTTCCGTATTTAAATTTACAATTTTTGAAGGAAAGGTTTATTTTATTCTTGCGTTGTGTTCGAAGGCTGTTTTTTCCGCAAGCAACAAATTTTTTTGGTTGTCAAAACACGCTTTACTATGAGTTTTTAGTATACGAAACTTGAAGAACAGACGAATGTGTAGAGTAAACAAATGATAACATTATGAAGAGAATATTATAAAGTAGCATTTTTACGAACGAAAAAATCAAAACATTTTATACCGCGTGCTTGTTGTTTTTCCAACCTAGTGAAAATTATGCAGGCGCGTGTCTTAGCTAAACAAAAACACAGTGAGAATTTAATTTTATATATTTAACGTCTGAGCAAGCTCAGTAGAATGTGAGTTCTTAAATTTCATTCAGTTTCAATTGGAAATAAATTATGTTTACTACATTGAATGTACCTCAGATTGTTTCACAGTCTACATAATTATATTTATATTCACTAATGTCGACCTTTTTCAATTTATAGAATAGTACAGTCAGTTAAGTAAAAGCGTGTTCGGGTTAATGAACAGAAAAGTTTATTTACAATCAGTTTCAAATACAAAAGTATGTTGTACTCCATCAGAACAAAGATGCTATTGTATTAATAATGTGTCCAATCACCACCGGCGTCGATAATTGCCTGACATCTCCGAGGCATGCTTTCGACCAAGTTCACGGCATATTCATTCGGCAAGGACCTCCAAATGCGACGAATATTTCGTGTTAACTGCTTCAAAGTGAACATTTTTCTTCCACGAAGCTTGTGCTTGATGAATGACCACACATTTTCAATCGGATTTGCATCGGGCGATTGCGACGGCCAATCAAGAGTAAAGATGCCAGACTGCTCTTTCCATGCGGTGCAAAGCCTGCTGCGGTGTTTGGGGTCATTGTCCTCCTGTAGGATCCAATCCTTGTTTTTATTGATGAACCAACGTTTGGCACTCGGTAACAAAGATTTCTTATAAATCTCGAGCATTTTCTGAGCATTTAGGTTGTAGGTGAATAGGAACAATGATCCAAAACCCATTTTTGAGAAGCAGGCCCAAAGATGCACCTTTACTGGGTGTTTTAGGGTCCGCTGCACCAACCTGTTAGATGAAGTTGACCAGGCACGTGGGATGATAACATATCCCCAAACAGAAGCTTCATCTGTAAAAATTACATTGCTCCAATCTCGGTCGATATTGGCCTTGGCCCAAGCGAGTCGCTTCGTCACATGTTTTTCACCTAACAAAGGTTTCTTCACTGAACTACGCCATTTGATATCATGCGCACGGAGATGGGTTCTAATAGCTACATACGATATTTCTATACCTTTTTGTTTCAATTTTGCTGCTCCTTGGCGCAATGTTAAGCCCGCGTTTTGCGAAAATAATTTGACGATCTGTTTTTCGACCTTAGGGGACACTTTGCCTATCGAGCCACGGTCCGGCAAATCATCGACAGTTTTTGATTCTTTATATTGCTTTACCCACTTACTAACAAATGACTTAGACTTTCTCATGTATTTAGCAGCCGCTCCATGAGTCATTTTCGGACCCTTCGGGTGGGTACAGAGGAACACAGCCTATTAGCGCGACGCGTACGTGGAACTCATGGCGCTCTACGTGTTTCTCTGGCAAGTAGTCAGGGCCAACTGAATTTTCCGTGACAAGTCATCGAGCACAGAGGTTTTTTCTATCCACTACCAAAAGAATTAGGGCGATTCTTTTACCAATTGCAAGTTATGCCGAACACGCTCTTACTTAACAGACTGTAGTTGTAGTGTACTGTATTAGTCGTGCAATTTAAAAAGGTTTATTTTTCCACATTTTTATTTTCCTTCTATGATAACGGTTCTTTATACTATTTTCATTATAACACATATTAAAAATAAATTTTAAATTTATAAATATATTTTTTGTTACGAAATAAATATAGAAAAACTTAAAATTGTAAATTTACATAATTTGACAGTTACATTAGCTTATATGAATTTTTTTTGCAAAAACTAAGTATCAACGAAAACTTTAGCTATGATTTTTTTTAAAATCAACTAGTTGAAAATTATATGTTACGATGTAATCTTTATTAAACATGAGTCATCATCAGGAAAACAAATTATAATTTTAAAATAAAACGACTATAAGTTTGAGTTCTGTATTAATATTTATTAATAATCGACGCACTCGACGTACATCAGAGGAAATGATACAAATGATATTTACAATCAATAAATAGAACATAGAAACAAGTTATTACGTCGCTTATTAATAAATATTGATATAGAACTACAATCTAAAACCGTGTTATTTTAACATAATGAGTTCTGAAAGATTTTTGTTTACTACGTTAAATAATAATATTCTTTATTTAAAAAAAAAATTCAAATTCACCTCTGTCTACAATGTTTTTGTGTCGCTGCTGGTAGTAGCTAAGAGAGTAGCAACATCAGAATAGAATATGAAATAATATTGTCGACGGTCGTAGCAGTGAGGATTACGACGCACTTTACAGCAGAAACATGACGCAATAACGCGACGCTGCGCGTCCAATACGGGCTAGAGAAGGGTGGGGGCAGTCTACCCCATCGGCGCGGCGTACACCAGCATCTTCGCATATATTAGCGTTGAACCGCGGACGAATTTATATGCGATACGCTCGGGCCCGGTGTCGCATGTTTTCATCCCGGCAATGGGCTCGACTCTCCCGGCGTTGAAACGATGGTTTTAAGTACACGCGTGTGCTGTTTTGTAACTTCTTGTTGAGGGATATTGGGTTAATATAACTGCAAAGGATATATAGATGGGATGAAATGGTTTATAAGTGGGATAATGGACGAATAAAAGAAATGATATGTTGATAAGTTATGATGGTTTGGCTTGGGTTAAACATTTTTTTAATATATTTTGTTCTGTAGATATTAATTTTAGCGAATTTTTTATGTATTTACTTCGATAACATTATATCGGCAATATTTTGATTGATCTAAAATAGGGTTATGAAAAAAGAGAATAATAATAATAATAATAATATTTTATTTATACACAAGTTTACAAGAAATACCCAATTACAAAAATTACAGTGAAATTGAATTAATTTTATCAATCATCTTTCTTCCGAATATAATATAGATTTTTCTTAGTAATATCTGAATATACATACCACTTTTTTTTAATAATCAAACGGTAAAAACTGTAAAAAATAATTTAGTATTTTGTTATTGACATTTTAACTAAACCCTAAGTACAAGTTAATCAAATTTTATTTTCAAACGTAACAAGAACATAAATTTGCATCAATTTACAGACAACACAGCATCGCATGTCAAAAAAGCATTAAGGCCATCCACCCGCCATCGAAAAAAAAACATATTGTCCATTATATTTTGTCGACGGCCGTCCCCATTAAATGGCCCATGAAGTCATTCGGCGTGAGGACCAATTAAAACCCACATAAAAAACAGGCGAAGGCCTAAAAGCCTGTCCTCGCAACCGCATTTTCTGCAACCAACCGAAAAACTAAACCGCGGTTAAAACATCTTTGTATCCTCGTGCTTAAGAAAAATCACTCCGCTTAAATTTTGCGCATGGCGTACATGATGGAAATACTGGCAAAGAAGGATCCCTTCTAATACCAACTGGGCATTAATCTTTCTTTGTCACTCGGCCGGCGAATGAGAGAGATGGTGCGTGATAGAGGAGTGTGGAATGAAGGAGGGCGATTAAGTAAAAATGAACATGTCAATTTAATATTGATAGCTCGCCATTTGCGATGAAATGAAAAAGTATATTGCCCGGCTAGAAGGTATTCTGTCTGACGGGGATTTATTAACTTGAAAATGGCCCGCTAAGGAGACTGCTGAAGAATCTGAGAATTAAAAAATTGTGATGGCTCTATAAGATTTTTTGTATGTATTATTATTATTATTTTATTTATTATACAAAGGCGTGTTAACGTGTTTAGTTTAATATTTAAATGATGAAATTCGCATTACTGAACTAATTACATCATTAGTTAATTTTTAAATTAAAAAAAATTCGGCAAACATTTTTTTAATTTAATAATTTAGTAATTATGGGTACATTTTTATGTATGTAATGTACGAAACATAAAAGTATTAACTTAAATAAAAATAAAATTTAGAAATTGCATGATTTAGTAAACTACAAAATTGATTCAAATTATCAAATTGTACTGTTTACTGGGTAGCTCAGTTCTCCAGAGCTAAAAAACTGTAATTTTCAAACACGTATAGCTCAAAGGGAAATTAATATTTTGGAATGGGGTAAAAATACTTTATTATACGTCATGCGAACACCAAAATAAAATCGAAAATGTTTTTTTTGTTGCTGAATGCCCGCAAAATGGCGTCACCCGAAGGTCCCCCAAAAAAAGGTGGCCTGATTGCTCTGGGGATTGCCGCCTGTAGAATAAAAAAAATTTTTTTTTTTGCTAAATTTTTTTCACTGAAAATTTCTCTATAGAAATGTTGATAATTTTTTTTTTAAATAAACATCGAAAATTTTTCTGATATATAATCATAGAAAATATTAATAAAATTAGTATTTCTAATAATTACGTAATTTAAAAAATACATTATTAAATTTATCAGTGTGTATTACAAGTACGTAGTATACTTTATTTTCTTAGCAACATACATATGATTATATAAATAATTACATAGATTTATAAGTTAAACACTAAATTTTTAATTAGTTGCATACAAATTTAGTGCAATATTTTAAAATAAATAAAAAATAAAGAATATCTGGTACATTTTATTAGCTCTGCCCAATTCGCACACTTGCGTTTACTGTTTACTGCTGAGTCAATGTTTATTGTTTTCATTTCTCAGTTTCATGTTATGTAAATAGCAAACAGCTGCGTTATTTACGGCGGCGTTTTGCAGTAAAATGCAACAGAGTTAATCGAACAAACCTATTAGATAGTAACATTTTCTGAAATGTTAGAAAAATAATTTATTTGTAATATGTTTTGATATATATTTTATCTATTTGTGTTGTAAATATGTGCCGAGTAAATTATTATAGATCAAATTATTAATCGTCTTTTTTATAGACGGTTCGGAGAACAGCAAAATACGAATACGAAGATCTCAGAACCTGAAAGAAATTTTTGTAATTAAATTTATAATTTTTCTAACACGAGTGTGTTTTCGTACCGCTACAAAGGTACCAATAGAAAGAACGAAAAAGTTACCAGCTGTGAATGTTATTGGACGTTTACATCTTTCCGTAATTATAATAATTGTACGCCGAACTTTTGTACTACACCGATACCAGTCCATATTGTACAAACTTAATCCTATTTCAGAACTCTGGAATATTAATTACATATTATTTTGTTAAAATTAGAGTATCAATTAGTAATTTTTACGCTTTATATAATTTTAATAAAAATATTAATATTGAACTTTATCCTAAAGAAATTTTATTTTAAAAATTTAAAATAACTGAACCTGTACGATTAATTGATGACCATTCCAACAGAAACAGGAAATTTGGATGGAAATTGCCATTAAATATGTTAGAACTGATAAAAATTGGGCATCGAAATTTTGCGGTATCTAAAATTAATAGTATTTTTTTTTTTATTTTATCTTTTTATTGATTACTAGAAAAAAACGACTTACAATGACCATTTGCAGAGCTGTAATGCATAAACTGAAGCAACTGGTACAAAATTGTGTAAACAGTGTCCAGCTAAAAACTTGGTTTGCATCTAATATTAATCTGAAATTAGGAACAATATTTGATATATTTTTATGCTTACAAATACAAATGGTGTTAATTTTTCTGCAGTAATTTACAAGATAATGTTTATAAATGATATATTTCAATTGTATTTAAACTTGTGACATCCAATTATTAAAAATAACGAAAAATGCTTTACGTAAAAATAATATATTAGATATTTTAATTTATTAGAAATTAGATTTAAGATATTTAAGATATTAAATTTAAGCTGAGATATTAATGTATAAATATTACAGTTATTCATTGACCGTATTAAAATTTATAGTATTGGTTAAATAGTGTAATTTATTGACTTCGAAATAATATTGTTATAAAAATGTGAGAGAGAGTGTTTTGCGTGAGCGAAAGTTTCCAAGTAGTAGGAATAAAAGAGCATGTATGAGAGAGGAATTATGAATGTGGATGAAGCGAAAGTTGCTTGTTTGGATAGGAATGTTTGGAGGCGACTGATTTCGGGATGATGAAAAGATTTTGTGCCACACTCTTCTGGGTACATAGTGTAATTGTGTATGTATGTATGAAATGTGAGCTTAACATTATTGTAACCATTAACGATAAAGTTTAATATTAATAATATTTTCTGAATAAACAAACACATTTAAAATTTGCATTATGAATGTTAGAAAGTGAAAAATAATATAATTAGATAAAGTAAAGTTTGGATTGTGTATAAATATATGTAATAAATAGTCAAACTTACTGCACAATAGCTTTATGGTGATGCACACATTGAACAAGTGTTTTATACACCTCTTCATCTGCTTCTTGTGAAAGCATCTCAAAATAATTATTTCCGATAACCATGCTGTTCTTTTTAATTATTTCTTTAACATTCTCATTACTTTGATTTTTTTCTCCGATTGATTTTTCAGCTCTAATTACAGCATTAGCCAAATTATCTTTCAACATTTCAATTTGAGCCGTTCCAATATTCATATAGATCGACGGTATCAAATCTATAGCTGCATTCACAGCTATAGCAATTCCTAATCCTACTAGTTGATAAACAAAAGTAAAGTAATAATTAAATCCTGGTTTCATCTCATCGTAGGGAAACCATCCTCTTAAAGGAAGAATGGGATCTTTACTAGTTGATATTACTGGTCCTAATCCGTAGAATAGTAAACAACTAAAGCACATTGCATAGAAAACAGATCCGTATGTTGTTGATAACTTAGACCAACTTTTGTTAAACTCTTCATGTTCAGGTCTTTTACATCTGAAGATTTCTTCACGTGGCGTCTGCAACAGCTTGACAAATTTCGACCAGTTGCAGGTAAAGAATAAGAATTTAACTCCATATGCAAAGATTGTAATAAAGTAATAGAATGCTTCAATCAAGACGTTGAAATCGGTCAAATTTAAATAGATGTCCACGGTTAAAGTTACGATGTACGTGTATGAAATTAAATATGTACTGAGGATTAAATACAATTTGTACGGTATGGTCCACCAACGTTTCGGATAAGGCCAGTATCCGGCCATTGTTAGGAAAAGTCTAGGTACTTTTATAAAATCGTCCATGGTACAATTAGATTGCTCTGGTTTACATGGACTACTTGATTTCAATTTGATTCGGAGTAGGTTGTTGTGAGTGCTTTTTAAGGTATTATATTGCCATGGTGATAAATTGCCCCTTGCAAATTTTTTATTAAGGTGCATATATTATTTATATGTATAGATATTCATACAGCACCGTAATGAATTGTTTTATATTTTTTTATATTACTATATATACTTTAACACGTTTTTATTAATTATTTGTTTGTCTATCTTTATTTGTCTGTTCGGCAAAAATTTTGCAATTGATTTTAAATTAACTTCCCGATGAGTTAAAAACTTGAAATTTTAAACATAACTCAAAACTGAATGACAATGCAATATTAACTAATGAATAAATTAATAATATTAGCAATATTAAATTAAAGTTAATTAATTAATTTAATTAATTATAATTATAATTAATAAAATAATAATTATTAAATTATAATTAATTAATTAGGTTAAAGTTAAAGCTAAACAAAACTGAAAAGCAGAAAATAATTATTTAAATAATAAAAAAATTAATATACCACGTTTTTAATATGGATTAAAACGTATAGAGTAATTTCTTCTAGCCCCATACAGATTTATAACCCCATACAGAAAAGCATGTAGCAAGTAACTGTCGTTACCCCACGTTTTTCTGTATGGGGTTATAAATCTGTATGGGGCTAGGAGAAATTATTTTATACTTTTTATACCGTGTTAAAAACGTGGTATATTAATTTTTTTTTATTTAAATAATTATTTTTAATTAAAGTATTATTTTGTGATATAGATTATTTAAAATTTTATTTAAAAGAATGATTTTCTGTAATTTCTATATGCTTGATAAATTGATCATATAGTTTTTTACTTGCATTTTTAATAGTGTGAGTCGTTAGCCCATAGTAAAGAACCTACAGCTTATAGTGGGTTCTAATCCACTCAATTGCAGCTGCTATCACTTTATTGATACAAGGTTTTAGTTCCAGAAATAATATTTTTATTTAAAGTGATTGCTACATATTAATTTTGTTCCATTGTTTGCACGAATTTGTTTACAAAACAAGTCTTTATCAAAAAATCTGCATAAAACAGTTAAGCATACTTTCTGCATAGCACATGTAATTCAAGAATGCAAATTTAATTCAATTCATATCTGTCGTATTTCATATATATTTTTAATACGTTCTCATTTGCATATGGTCTCGTTAAGTACAACCCCCGACATACACAGATAATTATTCTGCTAACTTCAGATTAAATACATGGTACAACCACACACACACACATACGCTCATCCTCTGACGTAGATATATACACACACGCACGCACATACACTCGTTTGATGGTCACTTATTTCTGTTGAACTCTTTTAATATGCAAATTAGAACGCGAGGAGCGTGCGTCCTAGCTGCAAAATCCTCCACTTGTAATTTTATTTCATTTGTTGCAAAACGAGAAACGGACATTACTTTGCATTTTTATTTACGTTAAACCGTTTTTGTTTTGTCGTCATGGTTACGCGAATGCGTAGAGTTGTTTCCAAGCTCAGATATATGTTTTAATGCTCTCAAGATATAATATCAAAATGAAACGACTTTAGGTTTTAGTTCTGTACTAATATTTAGTAATAATCAACATTTTGACTCAACGTACATTTTCATAGCTTGATTTTTAAATAAAATAAACTTAATCTAAAACTTTTTTATTTTTAGTAATAGAATTCTGAACGATTCTTTATTAAGTTATATACCAATGTATATTTTTTATTTTTATTTTAAAATTTTACTATATATTATATGTACAATGTAGCTATATTTATTTATATTGAATTCAAATTATAAACAAAATTACATTTTTTGTAATTAACTTGTTATTTATTATGTTAAAAATTAACAGTAGTTTTGATTCAATTATTTTTAATTATTTAAATTAATTTATAACCGTAAAATGCATGAGCCGTATTTTTTTCGATATAAATTTTTGTTTAAAAGTTTTATAAATACAGTACTGGAAATTATTAAATTATGAACAAGATCTTAAAGACGAAAAAACAACACCTGTAAGAAGTAATATATTAATTATTAGAATATAAGTAGTATATATTTTGTCACACATTTTCTAGCTTTGATTTAACCTATGATTTTATTTTTTTATTATTGATGTAATATAAAATTTATAATAGGATATAAAGAAATAATAGTCTTTGCGGTTTTTTTTTTGACAGAAATTTGTGAAGAATATTTAGAATATAATTATAGATTATCTTATAAACTCAGTGGTAGGCAGTAGTTTGAAATCATCAAGTTATTATTTTTTATTTATAATTAAAGTAAAAGCCTTTTTAATAAAAAAATTATTCGAAAAATACATATACATATCTGTACCCACCATCTTCTACAGGTGCCATTTCGCCACCGGAAAAATGTATTGGTCTCGTCGTGATTCAAACCCGGATTTCCTGCTTTTGCGGCAAACTTTTTAACCACTACACTACAAAAAAAATACATTTTGCTAATTATATTTTATTTTGTTTGACTAGTCATGACTGTCATGCGTATACTGTTGAACCAGTTAGTTATTTTGGTTCATCTACATTATTTCTATTACCCCATTAACCAACTAAAACCTACCAAATCCTCTAACCATCACATCGGTATCTATAACCAATTTCAAATCGAGAGACATATTAAACTTATCGAGCCATCATCGGTACAAGCAATAATAATAATAATAAGTCTTAACGTAATGGCCGTTCACAGCTAATAAGGGCTTCGGCTGTTCTATATCAACGGCAATTACCATACACGAAGCCGTGAGGGGAACTACCCGTACACATAACGTAGCGTAGTGTAACGTAGACGGAGGGAAATCAGTACATACATATCAGTAGCACGGCGTAACGTAGTACAGTACTAGTACATAGTGCGAGCTTTGTCCTGATAGTGTGTGGCCACTGATTAAACGCAATATCAGCGCGTTTTGCTTCTGGTGTAATTAATGCAATCAAATGCGCATATACATTCCCGAAGAGGCTGTTGCGTTATAAATGTTTGGTCAACAACCGGTAGGTTTGCTAGGTTATGCGGTCACTGGTAAATATATTTGTTTATTTATATACGCCGAAAGTTTGCTTTTGGTGGTAATTGGAAATGGTGATGTAATTGGTTAACTTTCTTATTTATTACTAACAATAAGTAGAGAAGTAAAAAAAAAGAACTCATATTAAAATATCTTTTTTCTTCAAGCGTATCATAATATTAATATTACGTTACCATATTGCCTATGTAGAAACAGGTCATTATGTTACTGGTACAATATTATTATACAGCAGTTATTTACTATATACACCACTGGTGGCAACACCAAATATAACTATCCAGGTCCAGTGTATTTCATTTGACATCTTCGTCGTCCATTTTGCGAAAACTATTACGTCAAGTTAAAATAAGTTAATTGACCAATTGTTTATATAATAAATATTTGGTTAAAAGAAAACTAATTTCTGCTTAAATAATGAGTATATGTACGTATAACTATAAAAAAAAAATTTTCAATCTTACTATTATATGTAGTTATTAAATTAAATTCTATTTGAAAACAATTAATACAAATATATTTATAAACAAGAGTTAATTTTAAAACAGTTGAATATTTAATTGTAATAGTAAATTTGTTTGAAAAAATTATAGAACAAAGAATATTATAAATTAATGTTTATAGATATTTTTCAATCGAAAGTCAAATAGCTTGTTGAAGAAAAACTAAACAAAAAAAGAGGATAGAAATAATATGAGAAGCAAAGCTATAAAAATCAATTTTGAAACAATGATTTAATAGAAAAAGTTTGTAAAGACTAATTTAGTTGAGATTTTAAATTAAAAATTACGTTTTATAGAAAGTAATAAAGTTGACTAGTCACTCCAACAACTACCTATATAAATTAACTTTTCAAACTTTTTAATTTCTGATGTAGTAAGCACCGACTAACTTATTTCAATTTTTTTATTTCTCTATTTTCCATATAAAGTAACTAATTTTAACTTCGTTTAATCCAATTTTTTTTAAAAAGCTACTAAAAACTAAATCGTTTCATAAGAAATATTAAACAGTGCGAAGATTTGCACATATAAGAGAATTTGGTAGTTTTCAGTATCTTAAAAATTTATGTAAATCTTTAATTTTGTCTGGCTGCTATTTTAAAGCTTCGTTCACAATTATAACATAAGTATAGTGGTGTCATAGAACCGGAGCAGTCCAGAAAGTCGTTCCGGTTCGGAAACAGAACTCGTTCATCGTTTCCGCTGCCTTCTTGTCTTGATTATTGTCAAATAAATATAAAATAATGTACTTACATAATATATTTATAACTATGCTTAGTGTTTAATGTTTTATAATTATTTTGTTTGTATTTTTTTTTTAATTTTTACGAAATGTAAAAATCTGATGTAGTAAAATGTCTTTCAGAACTCATTCTAAAATAAAAAAGCTTTAAAATTAAGTTCTATATGTATTTTATTTGAAAAATCGACGTTTAGATATATTATAAGTATATATATCTTAGCCAAAAAAAAAATATATATATTTTTAGTGCTATTTTTAAATTATGAAATTTTCGAATACTTTTACTTGCTTATTTTTAATAAATTTTTTTAATTTTCAAGATTGACTTGAATTGTAAACGTGAAAAAAGTTTTGCTCTTTTAAATTTATCAACAAAAATCATTTTACTTTCTGACTAATACTATTTTATTTATATTTATTTAATTATTATTTTAAAATTGCATAACGTTTATTAATATTAATTTAATAATTTTATACTGCTTGTTTACATTCTGTGTCCAATAATGTCTTATAAGATTATTTAAAATTGTTTTAATATTTATAACAATAGTATTTATTTCTAATCATACATTAATTTAATTTATATCTTTTTTGGTAAATTATTATTGTTTTGACAATCGACTAAGTTTCAAATAATTTCAATTAGAACAAGCCTTTGAAAAAGGTGAAAATTTACACTGAAAGCTCGGCCAAGAATCTAGATTTGAGGTTTTTATTGAACATCTTCCAAATCTGACTATAATTTCCATTTCCATACAGTTATTTGAAAAATGAATTCTAAAATTTTAATAGAATGTTTTGAAAGTGAATGAATCCTAGGAATGCAAAATACTGAACCTAGACTAGTCGAAAGCTGTAAGGCCTCTGTGACAGGCCGAGAAACCGAGCTTGCTTGCCAACCAGGGCAGCGGAAGCACAACTTAACAAATTCCGTTAAGCTTCTTAGCTTTCTTACCGGCTGAGTTAATGCATAAATATGCACGATATAAATTAGAACTTTAAATATTTTCTTCTTGTTAAATTCAACGTACTATAAGACATTTTTCTCCCAGTTGAAAACTTATTAATACTTGAGAAATTTTATACTCGCTCTGGGAATAATATTAAGTGTTGTATTTTTTCTAGGACTTAATACATTTTTAATGAGAAGATAACTAAAACAATTTTATAAAAATTCTAAATTTTATTTAAAAATATAATAATAGTAATAATAATTTTATTTGTTATAAGAAAACTTATACAAAAGATTGGCAAATAAATATATAATACATACAAATTTAAAACAATAATAATTTACATACACTCTAAAGAAAAAATAGCGAAATTACAGAATTTATGTGAGATCTAAATTTTTTAAAAAAAATATTTAAAAAAAAAAAATTAGATTTGTTTTTAAAATTCAAAATATAAATTTGACAATTTAAATTACTAAAATTACGGTAATATTAATATTCCCAATAAATACGGAACTAAGAAAAAAACATACGTTATTTAATTTAACAGTGTGTTTTTGTATATATATATATATATGTGTGTGTGTGTGTGTGTGTGTGTGTGTGTGTGTGTGTGTGTGTGTGTGTGTGTGACAAAACAGAGTATAATTATTTGTCTTGAAATGGTACATGTGATATATAATTGTATAGTATATATTTGTAAGTGAAGCAACAAACTCTTTGACGTTTTGATATACTCTATGTATATCTTCATCAGGTAAAAGAATAATACAAATGACATAAATAATAAATCAGTCGCTTCCAAACATTCCTATAAATATCAACACAGAACTTTAATCTAAAGCAGTTTTATTTTTCACATAATTATGTATTAAAATGTGCAGAATAAATTATTGTAGATTAAGTTTATTCATCCGTTTTGTAAAGACTTGAGAGAACAGCAAAATATGAATATGATGATCTAATAATCTGAAAAAAAGATTTAAAATTACATTTAGATTTTTTAACATAATTGTGTTTTCGTACCGCTACAAAGGTGCCAATTGAAAGAATGAAAAAATTACCACCTGTGAACATTATTGGTCTTTTACATCTTTCCATAATTATAATAATTGTACGTCGAACTTTTGTACTACAACGGTACCAGTCCATATTGTACAAACTTGTTCCTATTTCTGAACTCTGGAAAATTGATATTTTTTTATTGTAATCATATTATTAAGTTTTAGTTTTTATTACAAATTCAATTAGTTTCTAGGTTTTGTAAGTTAATCTAACCAACTGACCAAGAAATGAGTTGGTTCAAAAACAGTTGACATTCTAGTTAATTGATTCAGTTAACAATGCTTTGAGCAATCTAGTCATAATGTATAATAATTTATTGATCAGTTGACAATTTAAAATTAATTTTATGCTAAGAATATTTTATGTAACTGCCAATAAATTTTTTAAAAAAGTTATCAAGTATTTTTACAGTGTAGTAGTAGTATGTTGTAGTTATATAATAATATCAAAGTGGTCTATATATGGGTTTATCCATATCTAATCTTTTTAAATATACTAACCTGTACGATTAATTGATGACCATTCCAGCAGAATAAAGAAATTTCAATAAACATTGCCATGAAATATGTTGCAATTGATAAAAATTGGGTATCTAATGTTTGTGGTATCTAAAATTAGTAATAGTATATTTAATTTTATATTTTTATTAATTTTTAGAAATATATCTTACTATGAGCATTTCTAGAGCTGTAATACATAAACATAAGCAACTAGTACAAAATTGAGTAAAAAGTGTCCAATTGAAAACTTCATTTGCATCCAAAATTAATCTGTAATTAGTAATAGAATATGTCATTTGTATCATTTTTCCTGATAAAAATGTACACAGAGTACGTTGAAACGTCGATTATTAATAAATATTAATACAGAATTACAACCTAAAGCCTTTTTATTTTAGAAAGTAATGTTTACGAAAGACATATTTTTTATTTCAACCTATGATTTTTATTTCTAATAAAATTTTATTGAAATATTGTGAAAAAGTTAATGTGAAAATTTAAGTAAAATTTTAAATAAATTATTTCAAATTCAAATTTCTGAACGTACTATATATATTTTACGTCAAAAATATGTAAATTAATTGTATGTGCATGTGTATATGTATATTCATGTGTGTGTGTATATATGTGTATACATGTAGGTATTTATATTCATGTTTGTCAATGTATTAGTTTTTTTTTTTGGCTAAATAAATACTATTATTATTGTTATTATTATTATTTTTAGGAAAATAACTAGTAAAGCTTACTGCACAATTGCTTTATGATGATGCACACATTGAACCAGTGTTTTATATACTTCTTCTTCTACTTCTTTCGGAAGCATTTCAAAATAATTGTCCCCAATAAACTTGCGGTTTTTTTTAATTATTTCTTTAACATTCTCATCGTTTTGAACATTTTTTCTCACTAATTGTTCAGCTCTAGTTATAGCATTAGCCAAATTATCCTTCAACATCTCAGTTTGAGCCGATCCAAAATTCATATAGATAGATGGTAATAGATCTATAGCTGCATTCATAGTTATAACAATTGCCAAGCTTACCATTTGATAAACATAAGTAAAACAATAATTAAATCCTGGCTTCAGCTCATCGTAGGGAAACCATCCCCTTAAAGGAAGAATAGGATCTTTGCTGGTTGATATTAACGGCCCCAATCCGTAAAAAGCCATGCTGCTGAAGCTCATTGCATAGAAAACAGATCCGTATAGATTTGGTAACTTTGACCAATTTTTATTAATCTCTTCATGTTCAGGTCTTTTATATTTAAAAATTTCTTCATATGGCGTCTGTAATAATTTTATAAATTTCGACCAGTTGCAGGTAAAGATTAATAACTTAACTCCGTATTCAAATACTGTAACAAAATAGTAGAATGCTTCAATGAGAACATCAAAATCGGTTATATATATGTAAATATCCACGGTTAAAGTTGCAATGTATGTGTATGAAATTAAATATGTACTGAGTATTAAATATAGTTTGTACGGTATGGTCCACCAACGTTTCGGATAGGGCCAATAACCGGCTATTGTTAGGAAAAATTTTGGAATTTTTATAAAATTGTCCATGATACAATCAGACTGTTTTGATTAACATGAACTACTTGATTAAATTTTGATTTAGTGTAGGTCTGTGAGTGCCTTTTAAGGTAATATGTTACCATGGTGATTAACTGCACCTGGCAAACTTTTTGTTGAAGTACATATATTATTTATATGTATATTCATGCAGCACCGTAATGTACTATTTTACTTTGTACGCAAACATATACCTTTAAAATCATTCACGTATTATATTCTTTTAACCAAACGTTCATTAGACATTTACTCAAAATGACCGAAACATCACTTAACATAAAAATTTTAGTACTAATATAAAATTTTTGAATAATATTTCAAGAAAGTACAAGTACTACATTTTAATTTTGTTTTGTTTTTTTGAACAAATTTATTTACAAAACAACTTTTTATCAAGAAATCTGTACAATTAAACAAATTAGTTGCGTAGCACTTATAATCAAAGAATTCAAATTTAATTCAATTCATTTCTGTCGCATTTCATATACATATATTTTTAATACGTTTTCATTTGCATATGTTCTTGTTAACTTATTATTCTACTAACTTCAGATTGTACAATAGTAGTTTTTATTAATAACTTATTGCTATATAATTAAATACATAGTACACACATACGCCGTCCTCTGTCCTAGATATCCATTCATTTGTTGGTCATTTATTTCTATTAAACTCTTTTTAATATGCAAATTAGAGAAAGTCTATGTGTTTTGACAACAAAATTTTCCACTTAAAATTTTGTTTCATTTGTTACAAAATATTAGCTATTGTTTATTTATAATAGAAAGACGTTTTAACGTAGTTTATGTTTAATATTTAATTGATAAAATCGCCATTAATAAACTAATTAAAACATTAGTTAATTTTTAAATTAATTCGGCGAGCTCAATATAAAAATTAACTAATAATTTAATTAATTTATTAATGGTAATTTTAGCAATTAAATATTAAACCAAAATAGTATAGCTATTTACTAATTAACTTCTTAACTTCAGATTCTCAAAAACTTATATTGATACAACTAAAAACTAGAATTGCTATCAAAGTTATTATAATCAAAGATAGAATTTGGTTTAATTTTTGAAATCAGCAGATTGTAAGTTGTATAATATAATGTAAGAATTATATTTGAAATTGTTAAAACTTCACAAAATTTTGGTAAAAATTTGCTTCTGTGAAATAGTGGGTCGTAGAATGTGCCAACTTAATAGCGCAACTAAGCGGTGATTAGCGACGTTAATCGTTTTTTAATCGCGCGGTTAACTTGGTACACGCTACTATTTATTATATTTAAATTTTTAGATTTATCACTCAAATTTTAATGTTACAAAAAAATAAATCTAGTTGAAATTGGTTTCCAATTATTGATTTCCAAACTTTAAAGCACAAAAAACTAATGTTATTGTAACAAATATTTGTATATCTAGAAAATGTTATTGCCTGAAGTAAAATTTAATTATGATTTTTGAAATCACTGAACTGAAAAATATACATAGCCAAACAACAACGAAAAAAAAGGATATTTCTCGAAATTTGTAAACGAAAAATTTTAGGTAAATTGTAATTTATAAATTTTGTAAATTATGAATTATCACTGACTTGATTAAACAGCATTTTATTTATTATGTTGAAA
The DNA here is from genome assembly GCA_963966155.1 of Clivina fossor. Taxonomy (NCBI): domain Eukaryota; kingdom Metazoa; phylum Arthropoda; class Insecta; order Coleoptera; family Carabidae; genus Clivina; species Clivina fossor. The sequence goes on from OZ014557.1 coordinate 23,604,422, forward strand.
AAATATACAAATAACATAAATAATGAACAAACAGAACATAAAAACCAGTTACTAGGTAAAAAAAAGTAACTACATTAAAAAAAATTCTGATGTTTTTTATTTCAAATTTAAACTGCTTTAGGTTAAAGTTCTGTATTAATATTTATTTATAATCGGCGTTTCGGCTAACTCAACGTCCGTCTTCATTAGGATAATGATATAAATGACAATACAGTATATAACAGAACATAGTTACTAATTAACAAATAAGTAACTAGATCATAAAATTTATAAAATTTTAATTAATGGAAACCAAATTTTATTTAACTCAGTTCCTTTATTTTAATATCAAAACATCTCTCTTATACAACGCATATTTTTGGACATGATTAAAAAAAAAACATTTTTAATAAAGTATATATTTGTATTTATTATCAAATTTTTAAGAATTTTATATAATATAATTTTATTACAAATAATAATAATTTTTTATATCAGTTTCTTTAAATATTAGAATAAAAATGTAATAGTAATCTACAGACGGCAGTATCTATCGAATTTGTAGTTTTCTTATAAAGATGTAAGTTTTTCTAATGCGAATTTAAAATTCTACATACTCCTTCATCATCTCATCACCATATCATTCCACTTCATCGAAATTTCAGTTGCGCGTTTAGCTGTTGGCGATTGTCATTTTCGTTTTTGGTGTCGTGTCGCAACACCGAGTCGGCACTGGCAAAGACATTCGAGGCCCCGTATAAACGGGGTAGTGCGAGCGCGCAATACTAATTCACGGAATGCAGATGCTGTAGCTTCGATGTGTTCCTTTTGTCCTCGATACTCCTTCCGACGACTGGCTGGCACAACGGGCGGTTTGTAAGACGTCTTGAACGCCTTGTGCATTTATTGTTCCTGACGTTATGTACGCGGCTAGACACCATTTTGCACAGGGCCAATAAAATATAGGTGGTGTGGGAGGTGATAGGGGACCTATTTTTGAAATACATAATTTGATAGTTGGTCTAGTGTTAATAAGATGAATTATAGTTATAAATCGTGGAAGCATATGCTTTTATATGAAAAAAACCACGTGTTTTCTAAATTTTAATTGAACTTACGAAGTTCCTTACAAGCCAATTCTACTTACAAAGTTATAACCTAGGAACAAATAAAGAATACAAAACATAATAATCTAACTAAATAGATTGAAAATAACAAAGTTTATTCTTGTTAAAATTTCCGATTATTCAACTGCATTAAATCCCTCTTTAAATAAATCCTATTGTAGCAAAGCGAGCTAGCCGGAACCCGTCTGTTTACGTCAAACGAATAGCCTTGACCGCACGAGACATGCTGGAGAATTCTATGTGTGTTTGCGAGCATGCTGATTCGAGAATGTTCTACAGGCAACCAGAGTTACGTTCGAGAAAACACGATGGCCGTATAAAAACACAGCGAATGCTAAAGTCAAGACAGTTCTTACGCAAACCTTAAGCTTGAAACAAGTTCACTTCGAGTGCAACAGTTATATAAATAGTGAAATAAATATTTAGTGTTAGTTTGATTACTAGTGTTTAAGCTTATAACTATTTAGTTTATAGTTATATTCATACTTTTATATTTTTATATTTACATTCTATATTTAATCGTTTTAAATAATAAATATCTAGTTAATAAGTGCATATTTTGTTTTATTTAATTATCTCGTAAAAAGACGAACGAAACGCATTACACTATTAACAACGAGAACAATTTAACAAAATTACCATTATTTGCTCAACCGTTTCAAGAACAGCAGCCGGAATATTTGTCGAAGAACGACAAATATGAGACGAATGCATCCGCACATTGAATGATGATTGAAATGTAAAGTGAACTCACATTAGTCCTACGATCTATGTAGTTCTCCACCACGCCACGCCACGTCTAGTTGATTTGCACTGCCATTGTAAAATGTATGTTAGCATATTTACTTGCACATTTCAAATCGGATTTGGTTTCAAAGAAGGGAGAAGGGGCTTACCAGATGAAATGCATCTATATCTTCTTGTAATTACTAGAAATCTTTAGATTACGCGGCAGATATTGTAGATTGAGATATTGAAATTGTTCGAGAATGATAATTTGGAGAACGATTCTATTTTGGAAATTACGATTAGAGGAGATTGCGTTACAAGAAATTAGTTTGTTATTAATTAAGGGACTCCACTTTGAGCACTCTAAAAGTATTTTGAAATAATGCAACTGTTTTCGGTTTTTTATATATTATTACGGTATATTTGAATTACGTTTTTGAATTTTTATATCAAAAAATGTTTGCAAATTGTAACATTAACAATCCCAAACTTTGACTATTTTCAGAGTGTTTAGAGTTGTGTCACACCTGAAACAAAGCTATTAAATAAGAAAATGACTACTAAAAGTAATACTTACATGTTAAATTATTATCGACAATAATAAGACTATAGTATATAATAACAAGTTTATTAAATAACATTTAAATTTATTGTAAACATCAAGCATACGTTCGTAAAAAAATCTCATAAATATTTCTCCAATTCCGAGCCCAATAAAAAAACAAAACAACATCGGGTATTTAATATGATATGTAAGAAGAAAAAAAAATAGAATATCGTGCCATTCCGAAACAAAACATCAACTAGAAATTGTGGCGGGCGATTCAAATATAGAGTTAATAAAACCACATTCGGTTAGGAAGTTGGAGCGATGCCAAATGACGTTATTTCTCCAACTAGGATGTCGTTGGCTGTTCGGTCCAACAGACCCTTCACTCCACTTTACTGTGTTATGTGTATGATTTTACATATTCCAGTTGTTAACGGATTCGGTAATGGATGGTAGATCGTGTGTAACGAGATCAAAACGGATATGGACGTCACAGAGTTTAAAATGACTCGCTCGCCCGCCCGTTCTAAACGTCCGATACTCTCGGGTTATCGCTTTTTTGGACAGTTTTCAGGTGCATTCACATTTAAGATGTATTGCTGACGCTAATTACAATACTATTATTTCTATCTTTGGTTTAAGACAATACTGTATTTTAGTTAATTATCGAACAAAGTCAGAATAATAAAAAATATATTCTCTTTTATTTTTATTTATATTACAGGGCTTTCGCTAGAGTTAGTTGTTTTAACATAGTAAAAAATCTTTCAGAGCTCATTGTATTAAAATAAAACTGCTATAGATTAAAGTTCTGTATAAATATTTATTTAAAATCGACGTTTTGACCAAACTAAACGTTCGTCTTCATCAGGATAAATGATGCTAATGACATTACAGTAAATAACAGTACATATCTAAACCACTTTTAATAATATATATTTAATATTAAAGTAGAAACATTATACAAATATCAATTTAATTTATTCAATGGCTTGTATTTATAGCCCCCTTTTAGTTAAAATCAGTCAAGATATCAATATTAAATTTTACTTTTATTATGTATGAAATATATTTATTATATTTAACATTTTAAAATATAAATAATGCTAAAATTAATTTTAATATTTTTTAAATAGATACTTTAAAATATACGCACTATTATCTAAAAGTACTCTAAAAAGACTATGAATATGTTTTGTAAAAAAGTTTTTACTATAATAACAATTAACTAAAAAGAATTACAAATGTTATTGCATAATTATATTTTCTATGCTTTGATAACAACAACAGATATAATTTTGTTTCTATTGTGAATGAATCCTTAGTGTAATACAATTCTGGACTAGTGGCGCGTTTACTCTATCGACACACGAATTTGCATAGTTATTTTAAATTTTATTCCAAAATCGATATTTCTCATTACAGTTTTGCGTTTAGTCCCAGCCAAATAGCATGAGGAAAACTTATAAATTTATTATACAAATGGACAGATTAAATTAGTATTAGCGGCTTCAAATAAAAGCACAAGGTTCTTCTGCTTCTGTTAACAATGTTTTCGTTTAACCGTTATGTTAGTTCAAAAGTCACTTACTCTCAATGTTATCGCTTTTATTATTCTAGTTATTTTAATAAAATTACAAATTCACATCTAATGCATATTTAAAATGTCTATGCGATGAATATATTTACTTCGTTTTAAAATAGAAAATTTATGAAAATATTAAGTACACATTATATAAAAATAAAAAATAAAATAGGACTGACTTCTGTATATATTTAAGAAACTCATTAAATTAGTACCCCAAATTTAAATATTAGAAGTGATAAGAATTTAAATATGTTACTAATTTTTTTTCTACAAACTAACAAAAGTAATTTTACAGCCATAATCTTAAAATATATTTAGTTTATTGCATTTATATTACAGTAAAATTTAGCGTAAATTCGACCTTTTCCAAAAGCGTGGACGGAAATTGTATCTCCACGGCTGCCAACTTTAGCTACTAACACTAAATTCTCTTATCTTTACTTCGACATTAACGTCTCCTTTATATTTATATTCAGCGTTCCAAAACGGTAACACTGTTTACTAAGTTTTTAAAACACGATCATTGCTACCAAGTTGAAATTGTGATCTCTCCAAACGCATCATTTTTAATGAAGCATCTCTTTTCTTTAAAACTTTATTAACTATTATTGCGCAAGTCTTTCGTATCGTTTTTATCACTAACTTAAACTGTTCGTTATAACATTTTATTTACATGACAGCACATATTTTGCTAAAAACAAGTTTTCTAATATTAGTTTGGTACGTTGCAAGGATTTTACAAAAATTGTTATTAGTTTCTTGACGCTGCTATAGATTTAAAAAGGAGATGGAGTTTTTTTTGGTCTGCCATATTTACGATGGCGTGATAGGAAAGTATTTGTAAAATGAAGAAAGTTTTTAAAATATACTGGATATGTTAGTTATATTTATATTTACTGCACATTGTGCTTTTACAACGAAAATATCGTATTTTCCAGATTTTTAGAAAATCTGGCGTGTTGTACTAATTTTATTAACATATTGCGCCAGTAATTGAACTTACAATTAGTATTGATTATAGTATGAAGGTTCATATTTTAATGTTACTTTTGCACTATAAGACGTACTCATCTTAAATCGATTTTTCTATGTAAAAATATGCATCTCATGATCTGAAAAATACGGTAATATTATATTTCTGTATAGTAGATTTATCTATATTAAACTAAGACTTTTTAAGGTTATCGATTTTTTTTGAGGTGTACTATCACTTCCTAAAAGGATACAGAGAAGACCATAAACATCCTGCATTTTTATTTTCAATAATTTTCTTCTGTCCGTCTTTTATGTTACATCTCCATATAAATTCTATTGTATTATGGTAAAAATATCATTTGTATATAGCCTGCTCGTGGTTATTCTACTCTACAAACTACAGTAATAATAACATCAACATATTCAATAAAAATGAAAGACTTATTGTTAGTTTACAATTTATAAACTTTGAATTCAATTTTCAAAGCAAAGCAAAATCAAAAGAGAAAAATCCCGAATCCATGTTGGCGTTTGCAAAAGAAAAACAAACGATGTTCAAAAGCAATAACTGTCGGCAAGCGAACTAATCACCAAAACTATTTGCATATACAGTCGATAATAGCTCGCTCGTTTCTGTTTCCAGTCCCAGAGAACGCGTTCCTTGCTACCGAATCGGGAAACACATTGCTTCTGTGCACCAACTAATGCCGATTCTATCCACTGAAGTAAAGTTAGCGCCCAAAAGTGATAGGAACTCAATATTTGTTAGAGTTCTGGATAGATTTTAAAGAGTTCCTGCAAGTTCTGGCGATTTAAACATAAAAATCACATTTTTCAGTTTTGCGGAAATAACGCAGCGCCCAACTATGGTCAAAAATAGGTTAGATTAGGTTAGATACATTTAGGAACTCTAGAAGTCTTTGGTTTCAAAAAGTTCTAGAGTTCTTGCAAGTATTATCAAGAGTTCTGGCGATTTAAGCATAAAAATTACATTTTTTATTTTTGCCAAAATTACAACACGCAGCGCCCAACTTTGGTCAAAAATGAGTTCTGAGTGTATTTTAGATTAGATTAGGTTAGATACTTTCAAGAAATCTGAAATTCTTTGTAAACCTCTCCAGAACTCTAACAAAAATTGAGTTCCTATCACTTTTGGGCGCTAGCTGCACACGAGTTTCTATCCTTGAATCCGTCAACCATCCCGCCAAGAGATTCGGTAGCAATTAAAATAAACCGTGCCAGTGTGCACGCCGAGGAATCTCACTAGTGGAGCTTTGCGTTCTCTCGTCTTTACTTTTTCTTTGTCTCTGAGCTTTTTTTTCTGCTACAGTATTTCTTTTGTCTTGGCGAGGAAGGCAGGGTTTGGTGCTTTAGTGTGCGTTTGTTTTATGGCTTTAACGGGAGCCACACAGATGTCGTTACTAGTTGTTGCTACTGCCGCTCCGACTATCCTAGTTTGTTTGGGGAATAAGATTCGTTAAATGAATGCGAAAGGTTTGGGGATTTGTGTAAAGTGAAAAACTGTTTCAGAAGTTAAAAAGCGAGACGTAATTTTGATTTATAATAATATAAAACCATTCTTAGTTTTTTTTTTAATGTAATTAAAATATTCTTAACTGCTTTAAGAATAATATTATTGTCGTGTAAACATATAAATTATGTAATTTTTATATTTAGTAATTGTAATAGAATTGCAATTAATATAAAAAAATTTTTAGCATTATATAACGGTGATTATGATAGAGTTACCTGAAGAATCTTTTCTTATAACAGGAAGTTTATTACTGCAAATTGCTGTACAATACTCTACAAGATGATCGCTTTGAAATAAATACACGTAAAATAATTTACAAAATACAACTTACAAACAAAATTAAAGTGATAATCTGTGTTAGTTTTTAGCAGGCGAACGGTCTTATTTTAAAGCTCTACTACTTCTTGCTAACTTTCTCAAACTCTTCACTATTCAAAGATATATCTAGTTGCCTTCGCTTCGTTTTATATTATAATTGTAAAGCATTTACGTATTTGCATAAACTGTTCGACAAAAGTGTCTTGTAAAAGTTCAGGATACTGAAAATCAGAGTAGGCGGCGGCCTCGCTTTTCTTCTGTTTGCCTCGCGCAAAACTTTTCGAATGATAAACACGTTGTAATCAACTGTTCATTAAGTTTGCTACTTTTTTTTATCGCTTGATGTCCGGACAAGAAAAAGTCGCTTGCTATTAAAATAAAAACTGAACAAGTACTTTACTAGTAAACAAATAGGCTACTGTTAGTTTTTTAAAGTTATTTTTGATGTTTAGCGCAATTTGCATTTTGGGGGAATTTAAATTTTTTATTTTGATTAGAATAACTTGGCTGAAGATTAAATTTTAATTAAAATATCGACGTTTTGACATACTCTACGTATAGCATCATCAAGAAAAATAATAAAAATGACATATACAATAAATAAACAGAACATAGAAACAAGTTACTAGGTAAATTGTTTCTATGTTCTGTTTATTTATTGTATGTGTTATTTGTATCATTTTTCTGATGTTTATGTTTTAATTAAAATTTAAACAGAATTTAAACCTAAAGTTTTTTTTATTCTAATATTAATGAGTTCTGAAAGATTTTCACTGTGTTTAATTTTGATATTTTATTTTCATAGCTAATGTAAATTTTTTGTAATATATATATATATATATATATATATATATATATATATAATAAGTGACTGTTAAAGATTATCCGATTATAATGGAACACATAACTTCAATTTATTTTATTTCATCAAACATTTTCAAATTGATTCAATCTGTCAATCAAGATAACAACTGTTCCTCATTTGTTCACGAATAAAACACATCTCAAAATAAAACTGCTTCAATCGTTTCGCATCTATAACGTACCATGAAAACTCATTCACTCGAAAAATGCAAAACACTAAAAAAAGATAAAGATCCGTCGTCAATTTTTCGGTTTTCCGTATTCTCCCATCTCCGTTCGGGTCCTTTGCGCGCTCGCTAGATGTGTCCGTGTCAAATAAAAGCAAATAAAATGGTCGAAAGCGTTCGCCGCACATAAATGTGTCGTCAAATGTTCAACTCGGCTAGATTCGACCCCTCCATCCCCTCTTCTGACTGTCACATGTTCGAGTAGCCGACCGGATACGGATATTCGGATGTCATCTAGCCAATGTTCCCGAATCCATACGGGGAAATGTTCGGACAGCGTCAAAGGATAATGCTAGGCCGTCATATGTGGATAGATTCGCCAAGAAAGTAGTTATATATTAGACTACACTGTAAAAAAAATAGCAAAATTACAGAAAAAAAATTGTCAAATTTTACTATAACAAATTTCCATTTGCAATTGAATTCGTACTCTCTAACCGCTAAATAAATACTCCTAGGTTTTACTGCGGGAATATTATGCTAGAGATATTTTCATTATTTTCATATCATTTTGACATTTTTCAATTGACGAAATTCAATACTTCGGCGGAAAAAAACATTTATTTTGCAAAACTACCTACTATTAATATTTTATAGTCATTATAGTATACAAGTAATGTATTTTTATCTTCTCTTTCTTTTCTTATATTATTTTCGAAGATGCTGTAGAATCTGGCCACAGCAAGCAGAAATTAGTTTTCGTTAAACATTTTAATTAAGATAATCAACTTTTATTGTATTCATATTGATAATATCTCTCATACATGTTCTTTAATTATTATTAACCAGAAAACAAAAATCTTGTGTAAATATTTTATTACAATAACACAGCAATCAAAAAACCATTTTCGTATTTCCGTAACGCTCGACTATTACATGTTGTGGTAAGAAAAATAGGGTTTTTCCCGGCGATCTTAATGACCTAACTAACAGGCACACAAACACACTATATCCAGCGAGCCCCATTCAATCGATACATCGTCGAATTGAGCCATCAGCCAGCCAGCGCGGATGACGGTTGACGAGAAAATATCTTAGTTTCTTTTTTTTTTTTCGTCTTCTTCTTTCGTTACTTACTTCAGTTTCATTTCGTCTTTTTCGCCCCATCTATACACTGGGCGAAACTCACAGTTAAAAACAAACTTGAAAAAGTCCATCACGGCGGCAAAAAAATGAAAAGCTATTTCGTTTTAGCCGCGAGGAGAACTTGACAGCAGCGTCTCTTTTTTCCGTTTACCTCCCCGCTCCGTTTCGATGGTTTACGGCTCAGAAACCTAACCTCACCCTCTCCCCAGTACTGCTACGATACACACACATTAACGGTATAATGAAAAACTCACAAAAACTGTTTACTTTTCCGTCGTTTCGAAGAGATCTTCGTTGGCCTGCCGCGCGCGCTTGGTCTGGGATCTTGTTAGTGGAAGAGGGCCCATCCAATAAGATATACTTATATCGTATGCAGCTACGATGCCAAGATCTTTTTTAAATGCCGTACGACAGTTATCGGCTTCTTTACGTATTCTCTTTCAGTCTCGCGGGATTTTTCAAATTTTTACCAAAATTATTATCTTAATTTTTTTCTGAGTGGCTTTATATACGGCATAATTTATTAGAAAAAAATAACAGAGATAACAGAATATTTTTTTGACATTAAGCGAAGAATTGTCGAAGTCTATTTTATTTTATTTCAAAGCTATGTTTATTATATCGTATACGATGTAATATAATAAAATCTGATACATTTTTACTACCCAAAAGGGTGTGGTCAAAAATTTTTCCATTATCTCGAAATCAGTTATCTCTAAACATCCCTATCCAGACAAGCAACTTTATCCACATTCATAATTCCTCTCATACATGCTTTTCTATTCTTACAACTTGAAAACTTTCGCTCCGCAAGTCACTCTCTCAATCATGTCACTCCAACTAATTATCATGACCAGTCAAAATATTGAAAAGTAAATTATCTTGTCGTTAATATTGTGGCACAGTTGCCACGAAAGCAAAAGCTCCTGGGTTTAAACCTTGGCAAGGTCAATGCATTTTTCTTTATTTAAAATTTACTAATAATTTAATTAGTTCATCAAAATAAATTAATGGCTATTTCAGCAAAAACAAAATACTATAACCAAGTATATGTTATTTGGGAAAATAATCAACAGAAAAGCATTGCAATATTACCATGAATATTTATACAAATCAGTGAGAATTAATTTACAATATAATGGCGGGGCAATTCGGCCAAACAATGGGCTAATTTGGACATCAGAATTAACAACTCAGTTAGTTTAATTGTTCATATTAATTAGAAATTAAATTGTAAGAGATTGCAAAACAGGAATATGCACATTTACGCCTAGTACTATTTCATATGATAAATATTTGTTATTCAATTTTCTATTGTCATTTCCCAAATATATATTTTAATTTTAAATATTGCATGTATTCATATATTTTAATTAGGTTATATTTATATAGTAATTTGTATATAAATATTTTATTTGTAATCAAAATTTGAAATATTGTATTAATATAGAAATCAGGTTAATAAAAAAAAACATTTATATTCTTGTTTTGTTCGACAATTTCCATTTTAATTTTGATGCAAAATAATTAATGTAACTATAGTACCTTTATATTTTATTTGTTTGATTTTACAATTTTATATTTTCAATATTTTTTCTGAAATTTTATCCATGTTCTAGAATACATTAAAGGAATAATTTTTCTTAAAACAAATACTAAAAATTGGACTAGTGACGTAATTTATCCGTGTATTATAATTAATGCATGCGTGAGCGAATATTTTTAAGTGGCAAAAATGAAAGAGCATATAAGAAGCATTATGAAGTAAAAGTTGCTTGTTTGAATAGGAATGTTTCGATAAATAAATAGAGTTTGTGCCACACTTTTATATACTTTGTGTATGTATGAAAAATGTACTGTATCATAGTGAGAGTGATAACTAACTATTTTAAATACAATTTTGTAAGTAGTTGCAAACTGTCAGTTAAAAAAATAATTGGCTGAAAGGCGTTAGTAATATTTTAAAATTTATAATTTATTTATATGCAACATTGATTATTAATACAAATTAAGTAAGCATATCTTTATTTATGAATGCTACCGAGTAATATTTCAAAGATAAATTATACCTACAAGAAAAAATCTTCAAATATTTTTTAATTAACTAAAAGTTGTTATATATTTTTTTTAATTTATAGATTTTTAACTTTCTTGAAATTTATATAGAAAAAGTTAATATCAATCAATGTGAAGTTACTGATTTAAGTAAAATTTGGCTTTTTTATAAATTTTATAATCTAGTTACTTGTATTTTGTTACCTAGTAACTTATTTCCATATTTATACATTTATACCATTTTTCCTGATGATGATGAACGTAGAGTATGTCAAAATATTAATTTTTAATTAAAATTAGTATTTTATTAGTAGTAGTATTTTATTAGTAGTAGTATTTTATTTCTTTATGTTTAATAAAAACTCTTTATAAACTTACATTTTTTTCTGAAATATAATTTTATAATCAGTCAAATCTTTTACTCCTCAATATGTGCCAATTACACTTTCAATAGACAACTAAAAAAACTTACTAATATCAAGAGTTACAACAACAATTCTCAACTATCCGTAGTGATTAATTTATCGCAACCATACAGTCATAATTCACATTTATACTCTGCGAATATAAATGATGACGCATGTGTTTCATGCTTTGATATTTACCATTCGAAGCCGAGCTAGACAGAGTGTCCACCAAATATTCTCGCGCCGTTATAAACACATAACTGATGGACGAAATTTTCGAAAACGGATAACCAGTTTAGGGAGGGGGGGTCATTTATCTATTGATGACCGTCTGTGACAGCATGTCGCTCTGATGTTGGTTAATATAAATATAGAAAGAGAACGAAAACAAAAAACAAAAAAATGGATGTGCCAAATGGTGGTTTTTGAATAAATGGTATTTATGTTTTTTGACATTTGGTTTGGGATATAACTAAATATTGAGAGATATTGACTGTAGTTATCGAATATGTCATGATTGATAGATTTTATTTGGTGAATTATTGTACAATGGCAATAGTAATATTTTTTTTATGTAAAATATAGTCCAATTATTGTAAAAAGTAACTAAATCTATGACTGACTCACTAATTACGTTTATTTGAGCTTATAATAAATATCTTTTTGTAATGTTATTTGAGTTACTTAAAATAATGTAGTTATTGTTTTATTATTTATTATTTTAATTTTTTTGTAAGGTATGCAATAAAATTAAAATTAAACCTTTAACTTTAAACATTATTTTAACGCTGTTGACATCTATGATTTGTTTCCCTGCATTTTATCGTTCTTAAAACCAGGGCTTCAAACCGTTATATTTTTTTGTTTTCGTTCCGGCAAAAATAACGGTGTTTTTTTTTCGGTTCAGTTTCGAGTTATTAATTTTTAAATTTTTCCAATGTTTTAACTTATTTTTTACCATAATTTAGAATATTTTATTTCTACTTTTATAATAAGCATACTGCATAAATTGATATAATAATATAATATGAAAAAAATGTTTGTCATAATAATGTAGATACAACGTAATAGACAGAACAATTTGTGTGATAATTGAAATTGTATATTCATTATGTTTATTAATAATAATTATTAGTACATTATAAATTAAATATCTCTAAAATTCAAATTAAATGTGATGAGGTACTCATTAAAATATAATAAATTACCAAATGGATAACAAATTAAATGTTTCATTAATTATCTAATTTATATTAATATTATATATTTAATTATGTTGTCTAGTTCGTAAATTAATTTATATATAAAAAAAAATTTCTTTTTACATTTTTAAAACAATGCTTTTTTACAAAATTATATTTCAATTAGTGAACTTTTCACTCATTTTTAACAACTTTTAACTAACTTGATTTGATTTAATAATTATCAATATCACTGCGGAAGATGTCAGATTAAATACACTTGATCAGGTTTTTTTGGTGAAATATATATAGTTTCCGACAAATTGGTGTATATTCTATTTCTGTTATCAGCAAAAATAAAACCAAATTTGTATAATTTTTCCTGATGAGGATGTACATAGAGCATAGAGTACATTGAAACTTCAGTTTTTATTTCAAACTTATACAGAGAATAATCCTACAAACTTTTTAGTTTTATATAATTTATTTTTCTAGTTTTAACCACAGATAAATATCGCGAAAAATTATTATACTTTCTTTTCAATTAACCCCTCTTGTAAACCATTTCTGCTCACACAATTTACCATGATATTTCATAATTAATAAATTACTAGCGGGGGTAATACGATGAGTGCCAATACTGTATGGACTAGCCATTTGTTCTGATCGCTTATTTGCGTAATAATTATCAAATGTTCGTATATCAACCTCCGTCCCTTGGTCGTTGGTCATTTGCATTTCGGGGGGGGGGTGGAGAATGGGGGTTGTTTTGCGATTTACCATCTGACAGCCGAAGTGGTGTTGCAGCCATTCAGTTCTCTGAAATAACGACATCGTTATGCGTTTAGTGGCGCGATTATTTTGCGCTATTAGTCTGTATATGCCGAATTATGTGTATTGGGAATAATGCGAAATGGATTTATTGACTTGGCCCGATAATGATGGGATTTTTGGTATTTCTAATGGTATTTGGATTGAATTTTTGGATGGTATGAAAGATGAAAAATATGGTTGTATGGAGATGTAGTTGTCGGATTTACATTAGAATTTAATTGAGCAGATTTTGATCAAAATTAGAACAGAATTAGCCTATCTCTATTTTTTGTTCTTGCAGCGATTTAAAATATTTCACACTGAAAAAAACAGTCACCATTTTCTTAATTTTTCGAAATTAATAAAATTTCACAGTATCATGGTAGATTTTTTTATTTTAGTTTTAGAATATTCTAAGGACATTTTTTTATTAGTGATTTTTGACAGAGTCTGACAAATCCATGCATGATGTCACAATTTAAAACATTATTTGACATTTTTCAAAAACGTAGTTTAAATATACCGTAACAGTACAGAGTGTTTTATTTTTGTTGTCCTTCCATTAATTAAAAAATGGTGCAATTCAAACTGTTTTTGATTTTTTATTTTAGTTCATAAGTTTATTAAAATATCAATTTGATATATTTTTATAAAATGAAATAAACAAGAGAATTAATCATTAAGCAGTTTTTGATATGTTTGAATATTTAGTATTATTATTTAAATCATTATCCAACTTAAATTATGTTTAAAATTAATGAAATATTTCATAATTTTTAAAATATAACAAAAGCAATTAAAAAAATAATCTTAATTTGAAAACAAAACATTTTACCGTAACTGGAAAAGGTATCAGTTTAAAATCTAAAATGTTCAAATCAGGAAACATTATCAGAGGTTTGTTATTTTAAAAATCCAATTCTTTCGAAACATCTGAAGACGGTAGACGACAAGGGATGCACAGATGGAAAAGGGAGCCTATTGAAATTCTGAGTAAAATCTGTTGGACGAATTCTTTCGAACTTTGACCTTTCACCCCTCCAAGTGTCCACACACACACCGCAAACGTTCCAGAAAAAAAGGAAACTCAACCGACCAGTTACCACTAGAGAATGCAACCAGTGGCGTGGAATCAACTTCTCTGGTTTTGGTTTCTCTATACGTAAACTGGAAAGTAAGTTTTAAGGAAACATTTTCTTGGCATGTTAGAAATATATTTTCTTGTACGTTTTTCTTGTTATTGCTACTTACACACATGATTATCTTCTACAGAAATTTAAATTCATAAAGTTAATAAACAAACGTACCATTACTAATTTAATTTTCGTAAAAATGTGAAAAATTTATATTGATTCTCGATAATAATTTTTTGTTATTAATTTGTTGTTCTTAAGTCATGTTGCTACTGTAGATTAATCTAGTATCTTTAAAAAATTTCCTATGTTAATTTGCTACTGATCACGGAAGCTTAGTTTGCAAAATACGTGTTTAGCTGTATATTTAATTAATTGTGTGGTTTTGGAAAATTTTAAAAATTTTGTTTATATTTGTGTCATAATAGATCATATTGCAATTTAGTAACATATTCGTTAATAACTTAACTTATTAAAACATTATACTGTAATTAATTAACTAGTTCACTTTGGTTACACAACACCAACAATTTTTTTCCGAAACTAATTCCAGAGTCAATATTTACTGATCGGTGTAAATTAATTTCGTAACTAACTAAATGTAACATTTGAGTAAGGAAACATGATACAAAGACCCTGGGTTCGATTCCATTTCGGGGGAGGAAACATGAGTCGACAGCATAACGGTGAAAATAAGTCGAAATAGGAAACGAGCGGTAATGTCGAAACATCGAACATCGAATATTCAGTGGTAAAAGTCATCGTATACACCAATTCATATCCCGAGGCAATGAAGTTAAAACTTTCATCCCACATCGACGGGAAATACTTGTCCAATTAACGACAGTAATTAATTTAATTAATATTCTCGCAGACAGATGTCGCGTCAGTCAAAATATTGGCTTTACTTTTACTGGAACGAGCTTCCAGTTTGAGTTGCGATTTATTAGTCTGACATTTTTAACTCTTAAATGCATCTTTTTTTGTTTTCGTATGCAAGTTTTATTATGTCAGACAAGATTTCAGATAAATTCCAAAATAAAATTTTATAACTTATTGTATTAAAATAAAACTGCTTTAGTTTAAAGTCTTGTATACATATTTATTTAAAATCGATGTGTCGACAAAACTTAACGTTCGTCTTCATCAAGATAAATGATACACTGTTTAAAATAATAGGGTAAAAGAGTAAAAATTTTTGAGATTAATTGAATTTGTAGCCTTATTAGTGCAAAAAATTGCTTTGCTCTTGTGTATTTTAAAATATTTGACTTTTTACCTTAATGAAAGGGCAAAAAATACGAAAAATAAGGGTAAATAACTGCCTTTTTACCCTTTTCTGGGATAATAAAATACTCTTTTGAATTTACCTATTTAGGGTAATCATATTTACCCTTTTTAGGGAAAGGACTTATATAGGCACTAATAAGGGTTTTTTTTTCGAACAGTGTACTAATGACATTACAGTGAATAACAGTACATAGAAATAAGTTACTATATAACAAATAAGTAAATTCGTAAAAATGCAGTTTAAACAATTAACAAATACAACCGAATGTCATTGTACTAATTTCAAAAAATGCTAAATAGCAAATATCCACGACTGTTGCACTATTTAAAAAAATATTCGCTTTTAAAACTTCAATTTTTTTTACCAAATCCACCTGTCTATTTTGAAAGGATTACCCGCCCAACTTGAAAACAATTTCTCACAGTAAATATATATAAACTGTTTGGGTGGACTTTCTGAGATTCGAGTGGCAGGAGTCATTCCTTCAACTTGAACGGTGTCAAGCCCCCAAGGTAGCCGGAGCAAAACGACGGATGTGGGGGCTCCTGTGGGGGCATTGCGCAGACAACAATAATTGCATAAAACTTTTGCGGAGCGACTTGACAGCTCCGCTCGTGGAAAGTCGACAATAAAACGTATGACAACTGTATGTGTTTTCTCCGCAGGATGCACACGGTGGGAAAATTCATGTTTTTGCAAATTATACTCGATTTGCTTGCGACGTTCTCTTGGTATTTTAATGTTGGATTTTAATTAACTGCTGACAACTTATAACGAATATAGTTATTCACTGATTTTAGTTAGATTTTAGTTAATTTTATATACAAGGTGATTTATTAGTGCTCTGATAAACTTTGACAAAATGACAGGTGATTTGGATTTAAGAAAAAATGTTATATGAACATAGGTCAGATTTGTCTTAATTAAAATGTTATAACCTTTGAAAATAGCATTGATGTAACACAGAAATAAATTTAGTCATTTATTTCATACTTCTAATTCTAATCGGAAATTCTATGCTAAAACTTTATATAGATATAATTTTTATCCAAGACTAGAAACCGCTAAACTTTTATTTTAATGAAAATTTCACTAAACAAATCTAATAAATCCTAAAATTACTAAAAAAAAAAAATATATTTTGTGTTTTTTTTTTAATTTTAATATAAATACACTAATTTGCAATACATAAACAAATTATGATAGTTTTTAATACATATTTGTTTTTTTGCAATAAATGATTGAAAATTTGAAAATTTTAACCTCATTTATAAATTTTGTTAGGGATATTTGTCATAGTATGATATACGTTCAGATATATACACAATAAGTATATTTAACGTTGAAAATAATCAAAAAAATATTGTTTGAAAAATACTAAATAAAATTTGAAATAAATTGTTTATTTCTGTTTTACAGAATTTAAAAATAAATTAAATAATATAGTAAAATATTTTTTAGAACTTATTGTAATAAAATAAAAACTATTTTAGGATTAGATTCTGTTTAATTATTTTATAAAAACGACGTTTCGACGAAACTGTTTTTTTTTTACCTGATGAAGAGGAGCGTTCAGTTTCATCGAAATGTCGTTTTTATAAAATAATTAAACAAAATATAATTTTAAAATAGTTTTTATTTTAATGAATTAAATAATTTTTACGCGTACAAACCAATGAAGTATTATACGTACCTATCCCTGATAAAGAGTACGCTACTAGATTCATATATAAATATCTATTTTGTTACAATTTAAACAATTGATTATTAAAAAATAATATAATATAAATTTATTTCAAACATTACGTTTTACTTATTCTTAAATATAATACAGAATAAAACAAACTGTATACTTATTTCAACAGAATTTAAATTTCAGCATTCTATGAGAATATGAGAAAGTTATATAATTATTGCTTCCATTTACATTTTCGAATATAACGGTAATAAATATCCATAAACTCAGTATGTATATAGAGAGACACATATTCCCTGTACATAAATTTCATCCCCGAATGCAGGAAAGTGCCGTTATAACATTTTCCCTTTTACGTTATGCATTTTGAAATAGGCAACAAAAGCATCTCTCGGCTAGTGTCCTTAAAATTGCCCGGGGGGTAGACACCAGGACAATTTTAAAATGATATGTGTAGCTTTTATATTTTGTAAGTTTCCGGTTCTCTTTTTTTTTGGGACCTTTTTTGCTTTTTTCCGAAGAAGCATAATCGACACCTGCGTCTTCTCTCATCATTTATCGTTGCTGAATTCATGTGTGTGTGTGATGCGCTTTTATTTTACATCGTTTTTCACATTTTTTTTGCGTTGTGCTTTTATTTTCTTTGTTCATGTTCTACGTTTCCGTCTCTGTCATTTTTCGCACAACATAAACTTAGATATATAAACGTGACAACATTTATCTAAAGAGTATGTTTAGAATGTATTTGAAATTTTTTGAAAATGAATATATCGAAACATAAACGTTTAGTAAATGTGACAAGGAAATATTGTTCGGATCAAAAGGACTTGAAAAGAGTACTTCTAAATTAAATAGGAAAATATTAGTAATAATTTGCAGTTAATACTAAAGTCTAGTTGCTTGTCTGAATACTAATTACTAAATTACTAAAATTTTAAAAAAATTATAATTGATATATTATTTATTCGTAATTAACAAAAATTTCACAAAAGTTTATTTTTTGTACCCATAAATTAGATAATTTTACTAGTATTGCCAACTATTCGAGAAAAGTTACTAATATTTTCGAAAATTCATTATAGCTACATTACTTATTCGATTTTAATCAAATTTTCAAAAAAGATTATCTAGGGTACAAATAAAAAAATTTTAAAATTTATTTCTGATTTTACTGTTTATCCGAGGATACTCAAATTTTTACTCAAAGCTTCTATTAGTGCCCATATAAATTATATAATTTTTAGTGTCTTACAGTGTTGCAAACTTTCTGAGAAAAAATTACTAAAAAATTTTAAAATTTATGATCGCTACATTATTTATTCGATTTTAATAAAATTTAATATAATTTTACTAAAACACAGTGTTGAATAAAAAATTATTTTATATTTATTTTTTTAGTATTTATAAGATGACGTTAAAGTGATTTATATATGGGTTTACTCACATGCTTCTGATCTTGTTTATTGTATTATTGTTTTTATTTACATATTCAAGGCCCAGTATGTATTCTTGGAATAATTTTAAAATTAGTCAATGAAATATGGTCATTTATTTTGAAGATACATTTTCAACAAATCACAAGTGATTTTTTATTTATCTTAAAAATAAATAAAATTGGAAATACCGGCCCTAAATTATTTAGAATAATTTTACCAGATGATTTTTGAATGAGGGGTACCATATGAATAGCACGTGCTAATAGTCAAAGTTTTCCCAGTACTTGCACGTAAGTTTCGTCAAAATATGATTATTACATAAGTTTGTAAATAATTTATTTTGGCAGTTGTCAAAGAGTCAGTCGTGTGCAACTTTACCTAACCAAGTGAATAGTTTTAGAATATGTTTACTGTGACACCTACACATGCGATGTGTTTCTTACATTATTAGATAAAGTTTTAATTCAATATGTTTATTGCTATTTATAGTAACTAATTACTTAACAATTTGCAAACTTACACCTACACATTGATGATAACTTCTAGAAATAGATTCATAATTGAATAGGTGATGATTTTATAATTAGTACTGAATTTATAGTCTAATAATTATTGTAAGTTCCGTTGCACATCATCCAAAAACGTAACTATATCTATAACATCATCACTGGGTACGTTTATATGATAATAAATATCTTTTTAAATTGTTATACCAATTGCATAAAATAATGTAATTATTGTATTATTTATAATTTTAAAATTTTTATAATTATGATTATTAAATAATTATTAAATTAGTGTTGAAAGAATTTTTTTTAGATATTTCAAATGAAAACGAGAAAAATTTGTTTACAAACATTAAACAAAAAAATAAATGGTTTTTTGTTTTTAAATGTAAACGTACAATTTAGCAGAACTCAAAACTCATTACATAAAATAAAACGGCTTAAGTTGTTATGCATTAATATTTATTAATAATCCACGTTTCGACGTACTCAACGTACGGCTACATCAGGAAACGTGATAAAAAAATAACATTTATAGTAAATAAACAAGTTACTTATTTTGTTACCTAGTAACTTGTTTTTCTGTTCTGTTCATTTACTGTGAATGTCTTTTATATTTTATTTTCTTGATGAAGACATACGTTGAGTACATCAAAACGCCGATTATTAATAAATATTAATACAGAACTAAAATCTAAAGCCGTTTTACTTTATCTTATCTTCTAATCTTGTTAAATTTTATATTTTATGACTATTTTGCAATATTGAATTCAATACATTCTAAAAAAAAACAAATATGTTGCAGTTACCAAAATTAATTACTGGAACAAAATAAATCTGTTCTGGCAACTAAATTTTGGTAATTATAACAGAAAAAATTTTAGAGTGTAGAATCATAAATATAGGTCAAAATATTGTAAATTTATTACGTCAATTAATACCAAAATATCATAATTGAATTTTGTCTTTAAATCATGCCAATTTTAAATAACCCATTTCAAAATCCCAATAAGACCGTCAGTAAACTATCACCACCGAATTCACCCTTATCACCAATCCTGTCATCCAATTCCTCCCCTTCTTCATCCCTTTCTATCACCCATCCCAACCCATCAAACTAATAAAATCATTCATTGTTCGAGGGCAATGGGGGGCAGAGAGGGGTCCGATTTGACCCATCCAACCATTTGTGCAGCCAGCCCAATTTCTTGATTCTCCGATTGCCGAATCTTGACACGTGCGCACGAACCGTTCGCATAGCGAACGTTGTTAGGACGACGTTGAAATGCCTCTTTGCGTTGTCATGGAGATAGTGCATATATAGATAAAGATGAGAAAAGGTGGTTTAATAAGAGCCTGGTGCGTTTTTATGATGATGTGATGCAACTGCTTTGGAAGATAATGGTGATGAGATGCTCATAAGATTTTATTGCTTCTTCGGATATTGTTTATTAAAAGATAAAGATAATGAGGTATTATGTATTGTTCTGTATTAAAATGGTATTTCTATTACAAAGCATTAAGTAAATTGAATAATATTAAAATAATAAAACTGCTTTAGGATATAGTTCTGTATTAAATTTTATTAATAATCGATGTTTCGACGTACTCTACATATATTTTCATCAGACAGATAATACAAATGACATTTATAGTAAATAAACAGTACATAGAAACAAGTTACTAAGTAACAAATAAGTAACTAGATCATACAATTTATAGATTTATAATTAATGGAAGCCATATTTTATTTAACTTAGTGCCTTCATAATATTTGATGTTATCATTTTCTTTATAAATTTCTACTGCTTTACTGTACGGTTATGTAATCGATTTTATTTAAACTTTACATACCATTAATTTTGCAATTATTACGAATATAAATCGTATAAATAATTGAATCAGTACACTAAAAACTAGCTAGTGAATTTGTAAATTTATAAAATATTTTCTGTGTAAATATCACAATAAAAATTTCTAAAAATATAACAATTACATTTGAGTACAATAAACAAATTCGTAGAAATGAAACATGACGCACATATGAGATAAACAAACAAAGCAAGAAAAAAAATTGTAATAATTAATTTTAACAGACCGGTAGACATATTAAGTGAAACATCACACGTACGTACTATATATGCAGACTGACAACAGGACAGACAAAACAAACTACAAACGTCTAAACTATAATAACTGACGCTAGGGTTCCATACATATGTTTACAACTTGTTACGATAATTAAATTTTCTAATTTAATTAGTAGCATCCATATGCTAAAGGCTTGTATTAGGGCACATAACATACTCAATATTACTATTATATAAATATATATGTCTATATATGTCTATATCCGGTTGACTGCGTAAAAAATTTATTAATGAACAGAAATATTTGTTTGGAGGAAACTGATTTCCGGATAGTGGAAAGAGTTTGTGATGTATGTAATTATTTGTTTACTATATAAGCAAATGAAAACCGTATATTGTAATGGTGTTGTCTCATTTTTTAAGTATGAAATTTAAATGTGAATGTCAGATAAGGACCTTATCTGACATTCGTTTTTTCAAGATGGCTGTTCTTCAAAATTGACATGTGTTTTCGCTCACTATGTTTTCCAAATTTTAAATTTCAAATTGTTATCTTCAAATAAAATCAAGAAATATGTTAATCTGAAATTTAAATCATACAAAAAATGAACACATCAACAATCTGTACAAAATTGACATTTTATTTTTTATGTAATCTGACGGACATTGTCTCAATGTATTGACTTAACAAAAAAACCTAGAAGATACTGAAGATGGCTGCCCATTAAGGAGCCGAACGTCTATTTTTTTAAAAAAAATTTTTTATTTAAAAAAATAAATGAACAAATATTAACAAGAGAAAGTTATTTGTTATTTGTTTTTTATTAAACTGTTCCTGTCACAGTCCTTCAGAAAATATATATAAATTTCCAAGGAACCAAAATTAAAGAGTTTTTAAAATACAGATAAGGTATGCTTGTCATGAGACATTCAGTATACCATAAACAGCTTTAAATAACACAATATCGTGACGATTATTATCAAAACAAACTCGTGTTACAATCTGTGTACAATACATTGGTCCATATGCATAGATTCATACATTCCCCCATAATATCACATGGTTAAAAAGAACGGCACGTCTCTGGTTTGGCGGGGTGCCAAAGCTTGCATACCCCTCCAACAGGCTGTACCCCAACCTATTTCCTTCCTATTTCCGATGCACTTTCATCGCGAAAGCTCGGCTGAAGCTCGAATCTGGAAATCACTGTGCCAAAGCTAGGCGATCTTGTGATGCAGTTACTTTTCGTTTGAATATTTTTTGGACTGTTTTGTGTATTTTTTTCTGTTGCAGAAGTTATTTGACGTTGAGTAAAGGTATGAATGAACGACTTGCAATTTTTTCTCGTGCGTCACATGTTTCGGGAAATTAAAATTTTATTTAATGGACTATTTGACAGCTGAAAGAAAACGTTTAAAAGAAAATTTTACTTATAGTTCAATGGATGTGTAGTAGAATTGGAAAAGCGAATATAAAAATTGATTTTAAAATTATTATTTGTATTTAACATAGTAAAAAAGTCTTTCAGAATTCATTATCTAAAATAAAACTGTTTTAGGTTCAAGTTCTGTGTTAGTTTTTTTATTTATAATCGACGTTTCGACGAACTCAACGTCCGTGTTCATCAGAAAAACTGATAAAAATGACATTACAGTAAATATGTAATGTCTTTTGTATCAATTTTCCTGCTGAAGAAAGACGTTAAGTTTGTCGAAACAATTATAAATAAAAAAATTTCATACAGAACTTGAATCTAAAGCAGTTTTATTTACATGGAAAAGCACATAACTTGCTAACTAAAAAAATATATTAATTTGCTAATACATTCTCCGATATAGGTGTATAAAATAGTAAATCAGAATATTGAAATCACATACATTATATGTTCATCATATATTCAATAATTGTGTAACTAATAGCTTAAGTGTAACGTAACCTAACCTATATATGTACGCAGAATCATGCTAATGGATTAATATTCCAGTATCAATCCATTATTTCGGTCTCTGCATATTTCATTTTCAGTTGGGAAGTAACATTGTTATATACATTGAAGAGATCCTATATATATATATATATATGTTTTATACTAATATTTAATTTTATTTCTTGTGCCTTATATACATACATACCCAATTACGTCATGTACCCAAAAGGGTGTGGCACAAACTCTTTCCATTATCATGAAATCAGTTTCCTCCAAACATACCTACCCTAACAAGCAACTTTAGCTTTATCCACATTCATAATTCCTCTCATACATGCTCTTCTAATTTTACTACTTGGAAACTTTGGTCACGTAAGTCACTCTTTCAATAATACTACTCTATTTACTCATGGATAAGTAGTAGAAGCAAAAAATAAAAGCACTTTTTCATAAACAAACGCGGTGGGAATACGTGACAATATTATTACATTTTTCGATTAATAATGAAAAAAAGAGGAAATAAATAGAAATAAATCAAAAATATGCTGTCAAATAAAACTATATTTATTATTGCTCTTCGTGGAGATTTATTAATACAATAATATCAACAAACTCGTATATAAAATATTGAACACAATAATAATAAAAATTGTTTTGTGGTTCAAATTAATGTCGCTATTAAAACAACGAAAATATTTTATAAATATCGAAGACAATTTTACGACTTCATTAGTATAGTTATAAAATACATAATAAAAGACAGATTTAGAGTAGCAAAAAATATATAGTGGATTTTCGATTCTCGAGAGAAAAAACCTGAATAATTTTTTTTAACACGTTTTTATTACCTCGCTTTTTTTCTAGTTTGTTTGTTTGTTTTCTGTTCGGTACAAATTTTGTAATCGATTTTAAACTAACTTCCCGATGAGCTAGAGGCTTGAAACTTGAAACATATCTTAGAACTGGATGACAAAGGTTCCTTAACTTTGAAACCATCTCCGATTTTTAGCATCCAAAATAATCCGACTAAAAAACCATTTTCTTTCCACCAAGATGACGATTAAACTCTGCGATAGCATCGCCTATCTATTACAATTACACCATTTCAACACAAACAAACTCGCACCGGCGTTCACCCAGCCAGCTATTGGAATAATATCACCATGGCTGGTCGAAAATCAGCTCTGGGTTTAACTCCCATCGGTAGTTCATGTTGCAGATGTCAGTTTTACGAACAAGAAGATATCCTGGTTGGTTTGGGTTTGGCGGAGAGGTTGGGTTTTGGAATAGTGACGTAATGTGGCCGAACGTTTGTTGTATAATCGCTGACAGGAATCCCTTAGTTTAGTGTCTTTCGGGATCAAGACGACCATGAAAACGATTTGTGTTTTCTTTGTGCGTTTGCGATTTAAGTTTATCGCTTGCTTTACTTTCTTTATAAAGGGAAATTAGAATTTTTGCCCCAAAAGAGACAGGAATGAAAATAGGTTTATTTGATTAGTGGTGTGTCCTTGGATGATCAATTTAAATGGTATTATTTTTGGAAGTTCAATTTAATTGTTTTATTTTTAATATAGTAAAATATTTTTTAGAACTCATTGTATTAAAATAAAAACTGTTTTAAGATTAGATTCTGTTTAATTATTTTATTTAAGCACAGCTATTTAAAAATAAAACATAAAAACTGTTTTAGGATAAAATTTTGTTAATTATATAAAAACGACGTTTCGTCGAAACTAAACGCTCGTCTTTATCAGGTCAAAAATTTATTAATAACTTTAAAGTAAATAGCAACAAGTTACTAGGTAACATATAAGTAATATATAAGTAATTAATGGAAGCCAAATTTTATTAAACTTTACAGTGATTTATGTTATTCTTTTCTTTATAAATAGAGTTTTAAGATAACAGGAAAATAAAAAAGCTTTCGGATTAAGTTCTGAATATATTTAATTTAAAAATCGACATTGTTTTTCTTAATGATTATATACGTAGAGTATATCGAAACATCGATTTTTAAATAAAATATATACAAAACTTGTGTCGTTATTCTAGTCATCACATTTAAATATAAATATATTTTGTCTAAATGAGATTTTATCTTAAAGAAATTTAGATAAAGCAATTCTAAACATTTATCTCTAATTTATATATTTAATTTTTTATCTCCAAAAATCATCGAAATATAAAAATTGCAAACAATTTTATATTATTCATACACTGATTTTCTTAACAGTTCTCTGTTCACTGTTTGTAGTTATATAAATATTGACACTACTTTTTACTTAACTTCTTGTAAAATTCAAAACCTTTTAAATAAAATATTTTTGTCAATCTTTACCGAGTCAACCATCAAAGCCACTTAAGATCCAAATTAATTATTCATCTAATGAATACATTTCGTGCAAGTAATTTAAATAAACAAAATAATTAATCACATCAGATAAGAAGTTGGCATCAAGTTCTCGTTGGGGGGTAGGAGAAGCTACAAAAAGTCGAAAATAAACTTGACAATCTCGCATTCGTTTCGTGCCCGACATAAAACTAAAATGTTTTGATGAACACAAACAGGCAGGTATTTAATCTTAAAATGTAAATTGCTCACGTTTACATCGTCCGACATTTATTTGTAACAAGCTTGTCATGTAAATAGGGGCTAATTGGGGTTGACTTTGAAAGGGGTGGGATGCTATATTAATTAGTAAACAGTACGTTTAAATGTCAACCTGGATTTGAGCGGAAACTATTCGAACGAACCGAGCCAGGCGAATTGAGAGTCAGGCCCGACTGACTCGCCTAGTGCGCGCGCTCAAACATTTTAAACAAATACAAACTGACATGAATTAATTGCATTTAGACGACGCAACCAAACACATCAAATTTACTCATATTTATTAAACGCATTTAATATAAAAATATTTATTTATATCTGTATATAGTTTGTTTCAGATGGTAGTAAATATGATTTATAAATTATTGAATTATTAACTTTGATAGCATTTGATGAAACATTATTTAAAAAAAAAATTATGTAAACAAACACAAAAATATATTTTATTTAACATGCTATGTACATTCTGGCTCCTTAGGCTATCATCAAATAACAAATATCACCAAAATTTAAAATAAAGAGTTTTGTGTTACTTTCTTCTATGTTCTACTTTATTTCTATTTCTGTTATTTACTGTAATATCATTTATTATATATTATTTATCCTGATGTAGACGGACGTTGAGTTTCGTCGAATCGTCGATTTTAAATAAATATTAATACAGAACTTTAACCTAAAGCAATTTTATCTTAAAATATTAAATTTTTTATACAGCCATGCCTGATTAAAAGACACTTTGTAGAATATAATTGTGTATTAACTTTAAAATCTTTTATTTTTTCATATTCATAATGCAGGAGAAAATATATGAAATATAACAATTTTGAGGCACAGTTTATATAATATAACATAGTTTCCATGTGACACACGATCGATAAGTATTTTTGTTTATTTATTTCATACCAAATAAATAAATAAAAATATATTTTGTTGGCGTGAATATTGTAAAAAATTAAACGATGCATATGTTCAAAAATGGATTGTTTTATATATACACCTGATATAAATATTTAATTTCCGTAACATATATGTATACTGGATATACAATAACCGTAAAAATATATATAAAATATTCAGATTTAAAAAAAATTTGATATGCAAACAATGTTAAAAGTATTTATATATTCCCATATACATCATTCATTTTTAATCAAAATTAAATTTTTAAAAACATGAGTTGAAATTTTAAATATTATTTTGAAACATTAAAACTTATGAAACATTTTTTAAACTTTGTAGTGTTTAGAAATTCAGTTATATATTTTATTGGTAATTCATTTTTATATTTAATACTATGATTTTTGTTTTCAATATTAGAATTATAATTAGTAAGGTTGTAGTTCTGTATTAATATTTATTAATAATGATTGTACCCCATTTTTTCCACTCCATTATTTCCACCAATTTTTTTTTGGCGGAAGAAAATACGGAGTAGAAAAAAATACGCAAAAAATGTCTCCCTACCATTAATAATCAACAACCCTTGAAGAGTCTAGACTTACCTTTTATGGTACTCACTCACAGAATTAGGATTTTTACGTGGTAAAGTTTTTAGCTTTATACCCAACCAACTTTCTCCGAGCTGCAAAGTATATATTAATATAGTGAAAAGAAATTATTGAAAAAACGATAAAAATATTTTAACAAAATTTAATTACACAGCAAAATTAAAAAAAAAACTAAATGAAAGATAATAGGTACAGTTAAAAATAAAAAGGACACAGTATATATTTACAAAATTTATTTTTCAGAATATTTATAATACATTAAAATCAAAATAAATCTTACGTATATATCATCTTTATTTATTATTTTTAAATTTAAATACATAACTATAGTTATACATATTTATTTATAATTTCATGTACAATAGGAATGTCTTGCCAAACAAGAGAAATACGAGTACAAAAATCAAAATGGCAGATCAAAACAAAAGAACAAATTAACAACAAAAATATTATTCAATATATTGACAATTTATAAATGACAAAGAGCCATGGAATATTTTGTACATTACATTGGAATTCTGGAATGAATTTGAAGATTTTTATAATTGGAGCAATTATTTTCTTCTTTTATGGCTATTCTAATTTTTTTTTGTTAAAAGTTCACAGTTAGAAGTTCCATTTAAAAATAATTACGATTGTATTTATTTATAAGTAAAATGATATAATATTTATATATATATATATATATATATATTTTATTTACACGTAACAGTGGTTTTTTTTATAGTATGCACTAAATTTTTCAGTCTTCAAAATATCACCAAACATATCGGTGCTAATTGTAGCCGTAGCAATTTGAGTTAGACTCTTGTAATTAGCACCCCAACGAATGTGGATAGCCAACAGGTAATGATGCTTAATTGAGCTGAAAATATAGAAAAAAAATTGAACAGAATTGAAAAATTTTGGAAATCTATGATTAAGTAATTATAACGTATTAAAATTATACATTTTTCTATTTTACTAAAAAAATTATTAACTTTCAACCTACTACATAAACTAATTTATTACAGTGGTAAAAAAATAAGGATTTCTTTAAAAAAAAAAAACAGATTTTAAAGTTTTATAAAATTCGAATTTATAATTTAAAAGTTTTATTTTATTTTTTTAATAATAAGATAGCTTAAAGTTTCTTTAATATGACTCTGTTTCTAAATTAAAAATATTTGGTTACATTCTTGAGATATGGACCCTAAAATTTGTTACCGATGTCAGACAAAAAAAATCAAAAAAGTTCAACATCAAAAACAGCTGAATTATATTTTTTTTGTAGTCTTAATTAAACATGTCGTATTATATACATTTTAGGTTATTTTTGCTTAAGTCGCCATTAATTTATTTTGATAAACTAATTAAATTGTTAGTTAATTTTTAAATGAAGAAAAAAATGCTTTGATCTTTCCGGGGTTAAGCAAAAGCAAAATACTATAGCTGAATTACAGTAAAATGTTTTTTTTTTTAATGTATCACATTTAAATTTACTCATATATTCGATGATAAAATAAGGAAATGAGGTAGTCTATTTAAAATAAGAAAGTTAGGGTAAATATCTTATTGTGAATATTTTACTTCGACTGAGAACATAGGAATATCTCTGAATATCAAATTTTGTAACATAATATTATATAGTTTTTAAAATACAAATATTGTTAGAATAAACTTGATTAAATATAATAACTGACATTAAAAACATTGGGTAGTACAATCCATTATTATTTACGTCTGAAAAAAAAAAGACACCAATTACCTGAGTTTTCCTGCGAAAGCTTCTGATTCCCAAATACATTTCTGGCTTGAATCGCCGATATGGCTGTAACGGTGGCGGTTTGCGACGGTGCTGGAACGCCAAACGGTGGCGTAGCAATACACTGCAGCTGTAGTGTGGCATCCGGTTCGCGGAAATGACGTCTTTCGACGTGCAACCGTAGCGCGATGGATCGCTGCACCAAGCCCAAGGAATCGGGCCGGGTGTTTCGTGGCTGTGTTACTGCAAGAGCAGGAGCTGGTTGACCGTTGACTAACCAGGACATATTGGGAGGTGGATCGGCTGCAGATGCGGTGCAGTTTGCCTGAGGGATGATAATTGCAAGGGTAGGATGAAATGGAAATATTTGATAAATTTGTTTTTATTTTTACGTTTTTTTTTTTTAATAAAAACAGACTATTAGTAAAATGACTATTAAGGTACGCACTAAAAAAAATATCATGAGACACTATGATGTCCAATATTTCTAGATAGAATTACTCAACTGATGTAATTTTAACATAATTGTTTAAATCACATAATATCTGAACTATTACAAACATTATGTATTATGATATTACCAACGGAATGGAAAAGTACATAAATATATATAATATTACAGTTTTTTAGTAAAATCGTTTTTACTAAATTTTAATGAAAGATTTGCTACTCAATTTTTTTTTTTTCCATAATTCATCTTTTTTTTTGTGTATACATAAAATTTGAAATACTGTAAAAATATATTTTAAATTTATTTAATTTTACTAAAGTTTTAACAGTAAAAATAAAAACATTTTGTAATTTTACTGTGATAATTTACATAATATTACATTTTACATGAAAAATTACATTTACAAAACATGCAAAATTACATACAAACATGTAAAATTATATAAATTTTTTCAGTGTACTATGGAACTTAATCTAAATTGTTAAAAATTTGACATTTATTAAACTGCACTGGACGAACATTACAACACTACATTAATCTGACTATTAAACATTAGTTTAAATAAAAACTGAAACGAATAAACTGGACTTAGCTTAAGTAGCATTTTACGTAAAGATTATTTAAATAACATGGTACCTGAAGTATATCTCCAGGTGCATAAACACTTCCAATTCCTTCGATCTTCGGCGCCTCTTTTCCAACTGCTGCGACAGTAACATTAGCTGCATCGAACGCAACGCGAAACGTTGGTGCTTCCGTGGACACTTCACATCTGTACGAGCCACCACTATGCGCAGTGGATAATTTGGTTAAACGCACCAAACACCTCTCCAATCCACAATCATGTCCGTACACGGCTTGCTGTGCCAGATGAACGCCCACTACCGGAAACGCCATCACGTGCGGTTGCTGACGCGGTGTGTAACGAAAGAATTCCTGTTCGTCTTTGTACCATTTCACCGAGTTGAGATCGTCACCGTCCATTTGAAAGCGACAACTGAGTGTTAGTTGTTGGTCGCGGGGATCGACTAGAGATGGAATTTTTAACTCTAGGATTCGTACACCTTTGCTCCAATCTGTAATCATTTAAACAGTTCTAGTGGATTTTCTTCCGTATTTATTTTAAATTCAAAAAATATAGACAAAGTTATAGTAAAAAAATTATCAAAACAAAATACAAGTAACTAGATTACAAAATTTTATAATTTATTAATTAAGGAAAGCCAAATTTTATTTAAATTAGTGTCATATTTTTTTTTTCATTGTTAATTTCTATTGCTTTTTTTATCAATTTTAGTATCTTCAAACCAAAAATTTTCTAACAATTGTTATGTAATAGCGGATTTATGTAGATGGTTTAGACGTATTGACCACTTATGATCTGACAATCTAGTAGAAACAGATCTACCTTATATAATGATATAAAATTAATATATCGAAACGTCGAATTTTAATATAAAATTAAACAGAATTTAACTTTTAAACTTCTTCAATTTTATATAATGTTTAATTTTAAATATCTGCACTATAAAAAAGTCTGTGAATTTACATATTTTTTCATAGTATAATAATAATTTTCTCGATAATGCAAATTTACTACATTTATTCTGTAAATTTCATAAAACTATCATGGAATTAAAATATTACATAAAATACTTTTTGTACATTTTCACGAAAGTTTATATAAATTTGTGCTGTAATCATAATATTAGATATAAATATTTTTCTATATTACTTGTACCTATAGTACTAAAACTATAATTATATTATAATAGCATTTTTATAGAATAATTTAAGTAATATTACAGATAATATACAATAATATTACAACTTTTGTAGAATTATATTTTATGTAAAATTACACAATATGATAAGGCATTTTTGTTACTCTAGTTTTTTATAGTAAAATTACATTAAAAAATTTACAATGTGAGCTCAACACAATAACCATCTTTCTGATTTTTGTAAAATAATATACTATTATTATTATTTTATCTACAACTGAACATTTTCTAAAGAAATTAATAAAATTTTTAAAATTAATTTCGTTCGGCAATAAAAACAGCACAGCATCAAAATAATGATTTTTTTTTATTATTCGAATTTATTTACTAAAAATTATCAATAAGAACTACAATAGCTAAAGAAAGCGTAAACGAAACTCTGAACTTTATACAAGGAAGATAATACTGCTTGCACTGAAGTTAGAAAAGTTCTTCCTCGCTCAAAAAAAAAAAAACTTTTATTTTGAAACTCTTTATAATTCTATCAATAAGATTTTATAAAAGCGGGCCATAAGTGGCCCGAGTCGTTCAACTTTTTCCCTCTATCAGTTATTGAATAGTGGTATGTCGACGCTAAATTGAAACTTGCCCTATTGTTCATCATTCTTTCGCCCTGTTAGCTCGCTATAGCTCAGATTTCGCAGCTGATTCTCAAACGAAAAATCACTATTCTTTACTATTTTTGTTCGATTTGCACAATCAGATAGAATTCATCGCAGTTAATAAGTCTGATGCGAAGTTAGTAAAATTTAGTTGTAAATACATAGTTTTGCTGATGATATATTTGAAATTATATTTTCTTCTTAAGTGTTTTAGTTTGTATATTCTTAATTACATATGACGTATTATATATATTAGGTTATAGTATTTTGTTTTTTTGCTTAAATTGTTATTAATTTATTTTCGATGAACTGAGCTACCATTGCGCCACTAGATCACAACAACAAAGTAATGCATTTTCTATATTTTGTTCGGTAATGATAAACTTATGAATTTAATCCAGTCAAGTACATCACATGATGTATCTATAATTCTAGCAATGTTAGTATATTTTTATTTTCTTAATTACACGTGGTGTATTATATATTAGGTTAAATCGCCATTAATTCATTGTGATATACTAATTAAATTATTAGTTAATTTTTTTTTGTTTTATTTACAGATGGCACGTGATGTAGGAAGGACAAAGGATAATGTAAGTAGCTATTTTTTTTTAAATTTATAGTTATATTTATTCTGTATTTAGCACAAATATATAGGATTTAGAAAATTGGTTTTTTCTATGACTATACTAAAATTTGTCACTTATGAATCTTGAATCTGTCAGTACTATCAAAAAATCTCCACTACCATATACATATTGTAGTATTTTTCATTGTATTTTTGTTGATTTATATGACGTAATAAGTTGCTATGACAACACATCACTAAGACGGCGTACTGCCACTAATTATATTAACAACATAAATGCTACATGAAACTGCTACATGTTAACGTGAGGTCGTTTTTTGTTTGACACACAAAAATATTATTGAAATAAGATAATTTAAATAGTTTTGACATACGAAAATATTTTATTCTATGCTAATGAATTATGTACGTTATATCATGTAAATTAGGCTTTTAAAATATCACATTTCTATTTTCTGATTAATATTAATTCTAATTAATAATGAAATCTTATAATAAAATTATTTATTATTTCTGAAACTGTTGTGAAAGTACAATTAACTAGAATGTTAGTAAATATGTTTAGAAAAATTAAACGTACTTTTTAAAAAATATAACAGCTTTTTTCATTAAAAACCGACCGGATTTTCGTTATAGAAATAGTCTAAATATATAAATCAAACTACAAAAAGTAATTAATACTATCTTCTACCAAATTTATCTTCCAAACTAAAAAAAAAAATTATTTTTTTGGTACAATAAACATCATCACAATTTTAAATCGTCCTTTATTTCAGTGCATTGCTACAAAAATAAACAACCCAAAACTTAATTACAATTATCCTTGTCATTCTCCTTCAACAATATTAAAACCAGAAAACAAAAAAAACCATCTCCCTTGTAACCATTATCCTAACATCTCCGGGGGAACGACACACCATCTCTTCCCTCGCGCCAGCCTAAATAAAAAAAAAGATCGGGCTCAATGACGGCCGTATCGGGCGACTATAATTCAGCCGGTAAATGGGCCATGTGGTTGTTTGGTCCTTCGAGCCGGATCTGTATATCGGCCGGTCGTGTTGGGACTGTACAGTATCGTAGCTAGCGAACGTTGTGTCAGGGGTAGTATACGTGGAGGTAACGTGCTCGTTTCAAGACATTTCGTTACGTTCCCTTGGTAATATAAGGGTTGTAGGGGGTGGTGGGAAATATGAGAGGAGTAAATAGAGGCAGGGTGGATTAGAACAGGGGTTGTTAGAATGTTATAAACTAGAGAGTATATTATTAGATTTATTTTTATATTTGTAATATTTTTCGATTTAGTTTGCCAAAAATGGTTTGGTTGCTAAAAGTCTGACAAAAACATCAAAAATTATTGAACTATATTATAAAATTTTAATGGTTTTATTAAATTAAAAATATTCTTGTAGTTTATTTTGTGGAGCTTATTATTTTTATCTACAAAATAAATATATAATTAATTTTCTAATTATGTCAGTTTTTTATAATATAATATTTGTTTTTGCTTTATTTATTTTTTAAGTGTTGAAGCTGTTTATTTTCTTTATTGAAAACATTTAAATTCATAAATAAATTAAATATTTAAAGAGCCGAAAATGGCATTAAAATAATTTAATTTTAAATACTTTAAGCATAAATTTACTATAATTGTAATATTTTATTTATATTAATTCTATAGCGTATTTAATAAGTATATAATTAATTTATTTTTTAGACGTTTCGGTCATTAAATCATGGCTATCCTCAGCTACATATTATATAAATGAAAAATATAAAATAATACAATTAAATTACATAAATAATATTATATTAATACAATTAATATGATGTGGCGGTACATACTAATAGTTTTTATTTATATTTCAGTAGGTTTCTTGCAGGTTAAGTTAATAACTTAAATTGTAAAAAATAAATTGTTAAAAATTAGATGGAAATGTTGCAAAATATATATTTACTATAAATTCTATTATTTAGTCATTTTTAATCATCAGTGATAATCAGTTTTTATAAATTTATAGGAAATATGAAATATTGCAACATTTTCATCTAATTTTTAACAATTGACTTTTTAAAATTTAACTAATTAATTGAACCTACAAGGTATATACCATATTTTCATATTATTAAATAAATAATTTAATTAATTATATATTTATTAAATGATCCATTATTGCCTTCAAACCTTTCAAATAAAAATTCTTACTACTTTGAAATATTCACTCACACAAAACACTCTTAATTCTACCACTCTATCTGCTCATCAGACGTCCATGCAAACATATACATTATTAACATATCTTCAGCATTCATCTTAACGAATAACTTATTGCGAACCACTGGTAAAAACCGATTGCCCTTCACACAAAGCACCCTGACCGTAACCCCCGTACAAACGTTTCATCGGCGTCCTTAACAACCGCACACCCTCACACTATCGTACACATATATACACGAAATCACCTTTAACCCCTAAAGACGCTCTATCTCGCTCGCTCTAACTTCTTTGAACCCCCCCCCGATGCGACGGCAAAATCGGTCGTCATCACGCAGCGTCGACGTCTGACAGCGTCGCTGTCACACTACTGTCCTAGCCCAATCGCCGCATTAAATCTAGGGTATTTCGACATCACACTGTAATTGGCCAACGTGTCATTTGCCCGTCTTTCAATTGGGCACTTTATATTTTTATTTTTGAGAATTGGTCATTTTAATGTTTTATATCGTAATTGAAAGCGCTAGGTTTGAATGAGTCGGATACTTATTTTAATAAAATAACTATCAAATTCTTCAGCTAAGATTGTGATTGCGCAATAATATTCCGTTTACATGCAGTTCAGACAAATTTTAGTTCGTTTTATATTCAATTTAAGTGAAGCGATACAATTAAGAGTGTGTAACGCAGCGACACGAAATATTGTATACCAATGTTAACATAGTATGTTAAAAGTTCAGTATTATTTCCTGAACGTATGTAACATTTTGATAACTTCTGTAGCAAATGAGACATATACAATTACATAATAAAAAAGAAGACAAGGAACTACCCAAATACACTAATTTATGACTGTTCATATTTTATCTGTAAAAGTATCTGAACTCTTTATAGTGCAATTGTAAAAATTATAGGAGTAACATTTTGGTGGCAGCGCGTTAATATATTTTTGTTGATTTTAAAAAAATTACAAATTCTGTTGGATTAGTAAAAAAATATTGTTAATTATATGAGTCGTATAGATGCAAAACTCACTATTTGCAAATTTTAAGTTCTGAGATATTTGCAAAAAACTGTTATAGCTAAGTGTAATTGTATTTTGATGATAAAATCTTGTTACTAGATGGTAATACTTATTTAAAATCATGAATCATTGGTATTATACATCATTAATTCATACAAAGTAACTGTTTGCTTTCCACCAATAAAATTTTTATTGGTGGAAAGCAAACAGTTACTTTTGCATCTAAACTATCAACGCAAGTAGTTTTGCATCCAACACTAAACTTTAAAGAGTGTTTCTCATATTAAATACTGAGTTTTTTTTCTAACTAACCTAAACATCGTATTCCTTGTAAAATTCTACGTCCAAATCACGCAAAATCTCATTTTTCACTTTTTGTTGAATAGTGAGTTTTGCATCTATACGCCTCATATAATATACAAATACACAAATTATGGTTACCGGCCGACTTAACCGAGCGGTTTAGAACGCTCGTACCTGTGCGGACCCGGGTTCGAATTCCGCTTGGGGCATAGATATTTGTGTTGTCTTTGTTTCGTTTAAGTACACTTTGAAAAGTGAAAATTAGTTATATGCTGACTAAAAGCTATCAAGCTATGGACATAAAGAATTTAAAAAAATATTATTATTAAAAGAATTTAATAAATTGTACACAATTTTTAATGCCAGTTAAAATATTTACCAAAATCATAATATTTTAAAAATAAATATAAATAACTTTTTTTTAATTTATGATATTATTGTTGAATGTGAAAAAGCTAAATTAAAAATATAATTATTGCAAATGAAAATATTTATAATATTTTACAGTTAAACATGTATTCTGCCAATAATAATTTTATTCGATCACATATTTATTAAAAACTGTTTTAATTTTTCATAATTACTTTATTTAAAATTTTAAAAATATTTTCATTTAGTTTGTTAAATATTTTTTATTCGGTATTATTTTCTACGTATAAATATTTCAAAATAAATCCGATTATTTTATATTATTGTTTATCAATAGGTTTTGTTTCCGTTTTTAATTCTTTGATACACCAACAATATTTTGAGCTGTTAAATAAATGATTATTTAAACTATTAATTTAATATTATTAATGAATTTAATATTAATTTTTTTTTATAAACGAAATAGATGAATTAGATTAATTTATCCTAATAACTAAATAAAAAAATCATTGTAGAATATTTCTACAGAGTTTTCTGTAAATTTCTTTCAAGATTTTAGCATTCATAAAGCACTGTAATAATAAATTACTAGAAAAATATCTTTCGATAAAAATAATTATTCCGACATAATTTATCAAACATGGTAACTTTCATATCCATGCAACTGCTACCTTACTAAATCTTTCAAACTAGGTAAATTAAATTTCAAATTTCTCCGACGCTATAGTCTCCTATACGATGAAGTGCTAAATGAAAAATTTTCCATCGGCTGCAAATATTTCACTTATTGACAACTCGCATATTGGGCTTTAGTTCCACCGATAAAATATCTACCTATCCCCCGACTTGCTAGGCTAGCCGTGGCAGCAAAAGATAATATTCGTTATTCATCTGCAAATCCCCGGGCTTAATGCGAGAGTCTTAAAACTTTTCTAATTCGGACAGGCGTTCGACGCGACCGAAATTTAATTAAACTCCTAGGTCCTTTCACGGTTAACGTTATCACTTGATTTACGAGTTAGCTACCGGGTTTGGATAGATTTTTAACTTGCCGTTAAGTTAACATTACTTGCCGGAGAGTCTTTCAGAAACGTGTAATTTTGCTGGTATGAGTGTTCGGGGAATAAGAGTCTAATTATGGAATGGGGAATTCAATTTGCTAAGCAAACAATGAGCTTTTGGTCAGCGGGTGTATGTTCTTGGTTTGTTAGCTGACCACTTGCATATTTCAAATATGGAAGGCAAACGTATCTGTTGTATTTGCTTTTACGAATATTTGATGGATGTATATACGGTGCTTGGTTTTGTAAGTTGACATGGCCGATTAACATGGGAAATCAACAATATTCAAAATATTTCTTTCTCAAAAAAATCTTCATGATACTATAATAAGAGAAGCAATAGAAATTAATCAATGTGATTAGTAAATAATTTAAATAAAATTAGACTTCTATTAATTAATATTTTATAAAATATTACGATCTTGTTAATTATTTTGTTACCTAGTAACTTGTTTCTATATTCTATTTATTTTCCGTTAATGCCATTTGTATAATTTTTGTTTGATGATGTACGTTGAGAATGTCGATTATTAATAAATATTAATACAGGGCTACAACTTAAAGATTAAAGACTTAAAGATTATAGCAATACTAAATAAATACTACATATGTAATTTATTCAATTTTTTTTAATATTAATTCTTCGTATTTTTTTAATATTTAAATGTTATTAATGATAGTTTTTCGAAATTTGACTCAAGAAAGACTGAAAGAATTATTTCGTATATTGTCCCATGTCAATCGCCTGTGTCAATATTCTAAACAAACACCCTGTATATAGAATTGAAAGAAAAAAATTATGTGTTCGTTTATTATTTATGTTATTGCTTATTTTTTCCTGATGATATATGTTTAGTATATCGAAACGTTTTATTTTAATATAAATAAGCTAAAGTTATTTTATTTATGAAAGATGTTTTACTATTTTTTAAATAAATTTGTATTTCTGTAATTATATAGTGACCTACGAAATATGCCATAATTTCAACTTAACAATTTAATTTCTAGAAATATCACGGAAAACTAAAAGTATAGAAAAAAAATAATATAAAAATGCTTTTATCAAAATCAAATTCTATTATATCTTATAGGTTAACATTAGACGTTTTATTTACAAACGAGCACATTTCAAAATGGCACGACTCCCACCCTTACGAAAGTTGTCTCTTAACTAAAGTACTAAAAACCGGTTTGTCTACCCCTTAAGTTGTTTGCAACCGAACGTAGCCGACAATAGTCGAAGGCACGAAAAAACAGGAATAGGATACGATACGTTAAGTAAGTGCAGGAGGAAATGTGATCCTAACATGAAACGTGAAACATTAGCGTTCTTCTTCCTTCACAGAGTGTATAAACAGTTGAGGGATAAAGAAGCAGGACTGACTAGGAGTGAGGAGGGCGGTCGGGAGGGGGGGAAGGTTTGAAATGGGAATTTACCGAGGTATTGGTGAATTAAATAACTTTCGCATCTTACCACTTTTGTTGTGTTAGCCAGACAAGGAACATCAAAGCGGATATTGTGTTCGAAACGTGGGGAGGAAGTGTGAAAGGGGGGGCGGGAACTTTAAAATAATAATTTAATCTGTGTGAGGTGGTATTACGGAAAACTTTAAACCCACGGCATTATTGGAATTTGGTGTCGTGTTTAATGCTTTCATCAACCTTATATTGTAGTTTTCTTTTGTTTTATTTCGGTCTATCTAATAAATATAACTAGATACTGTTATGCGATACTCCTTACACTATATACTTCAAAAGGCTTTAGCTTTAAAATAAATTATATATATATATATATATATATATATATATATATATATATATGAGTTAAGGATAACGGATATGCGATATATATTGAATAATTAATCTGTTACATTTATTCAATATATTGTAAATTCTAATATTTCGCCTTCACCTATTGACAACTATTTGGCTTATTACTTTATTTTATTAAATTTTTTTTAAAATTAGTAACTTATTTGTTGAAATTGCGCTGTAGTATTGTTCTGTTTGTTTATTATTTATTATATTATTTATTTATTACATAAAGTGGATAAATGATATTACAGTAAATAACAGAACCCAGTAACTTGTTTCTTTGTTCTGTTATTTTAATATAATGAGTTCTGATGGATTTTTTACTATATTATTATTATTGTTTCATGAGTCAGATTATCGACAAATTTATTCTATATAGTTATTTAAAGGCAATATTTTTATTATTTTAGCAATTGATATCTTAATTTATCTTTGTTTTAAAAAACAAATTTATCTACAAATCCATGAATTTTTTTGAACACACAAATTTATGAATCATAAATTTTAAAAAATGTAAATACGCAAACAGTATTTTACTCAATAATGGGCTATAAATGTTTATTTATTTTTTCTTAAAAATTATGAATTGAGACATAATTTAATAAACGAATTTTTTATTTCAATATTTTTGCTTTGTTTTAATATTTAAATTTTTATAGGTATACTGTTCTCAATATATTTACAAAATAAAACTTTATTAATTTTTTGTTTTTTTTTATTAATTTGGAATTCTTTTTAATTGAGTTGTTAATTATTATTATTATTATATACCTAATATATATATATATAATTGTTTCAAATGATATTAAATTTTTTTAAATATATTCAAGTATGTTATCTATTTTGGTTTTTAATAATTTTGAAATTTTATTCATAGTATATTATTTGAGCATAACTTAAAACTAGGTCAGTTCAGTTTTTGATTCATTTGTACAGTAACTTGATGGTCAAAATAATGTAAAAATAAAATAGTATAAATTTATTTCTAAAAATATTACTTACCAAATTTGAATATCATACAGAAAATGAGGATATGTCCAAAGTTTATACACGAATGCATGATGTAAAAGTTAGTAGTTGTTCACATCAATTTTTTTAATATTAACGTTATTTTTTATATCCATTATACTGCAGTTTACACGTAAATTATTTAGATCTTATTATTATATACACTTATAGTTTTTTGAGTCCAAAAATTTGGAGAAAAAACAATCATTTTTTTAAGTAAATATTTTACACTATTTCTTGTGAGAAAATTCTGAAAAAAATCACTTAAATTAGCATAAACTTTAATTATTATAAACAATTATATACAGTGAATATTCGTTTCATCGTTCATAAAGAGAAATAGAAACCATTGAAATTACTTTATATATTTTTAACGACCGATTGATTTGGGAAAACAATAGTTCTGGGAAACAATAGAAACGGATTTATGCTATTTTTAATGAATATCGGAACCA
Source organism: Clivina fossor (assembly GCA_963966155.1). NCBI lineage: Eukaryota > Metazoa > Arthropoda > Insecta > Coleoptera > Carabidae > Clivina > Clivina fossor. The sequence goes on from OZ014557.1 coordinate 23,645,471, forward strand.
AATATCGGAACGAATAATGTGGGAAAATGATGGATACGAAGACAATGAATTGAAGTCTTATTTTATTCAAATTGAATTTTAGTGTTATATAAATTTTTCTTTGAAATTAATTTTTTGTACTTTAAAAAGGTATGCAATAAAAATTAATTGGTTATTGTAAAAAAAAATTTTGGTATTATATGTAACATTTCATAGATTAAGTGAACAATTATTTTAATTGTAAGAATTTATATTTTAACGGTATATTACAATTATTGTTAATATTGTATTTGATACTTTGTTGCATTATATAAAGTGTAGAATTTTGTAAATTAATTTTCATGACAACATGTAAAAATTTTATTGTAATATTTTTACGAAAGAAAATTGTTTATGTAAATGTTATGATAAATTTGTATTTCACATCATAATAAAATTAATAAGAAAGAAAAATAACTGTAAAGGTTATTATTTTAGAAAAAAATAACATTTTATTAGGTACCGGTATGAAAACAGCCACACAGAAATAGAAAAACTTTCTTATAATAGCTATTTCTGTTAAATTAGTAAAATTGAAATAACTTCTATAAATTTACTTGCCGGCTACCAATTCTTTGAATACACATAAATAAATATACTATAAATAATTTTCAATAATCAGAAATAAGTGACAAACTTTGTGGGGGTGGCAATAAGCTATAAATTTACATATACTTGTAGAATATGCTAATTGATTTACAGATTTTAACATATTTTAGTAAATCAATCAGTGCTTATTGCCGCGCCCCACGAAGTCTATCATTTATTTTTCATTAATATTTCTTATAAAATTTGATACAAGCTATTGAATTTAACAGTCTACTCGTAATATATTAAAAAAAGTCAACTAAAATATTAAATATTTTTATATCAGTTATTTACATACAAAATTTGTTTACGATATTCCTATTAGTATTTTGTATTATATAATTTGTTTCTATGTTTTGCTTGTTTATTATATATTATTTATTTGTATATTTTTCCTTGATGATATACGCAGATTATATCTAAATGTCAATTTTATATAAAATATATACAGAATATAATCCTAAAGCTTATTTTAATATAATAAATTCTGCAAGATTTTTTTACTATCTTAAAAAATATATAAAAATATCATTATATGTATAACTCAGTGTCATTTAAGCTATCATTGTACCAAACTTTATTTAGATTAAATATCTCAAATTTATTTCCAATTTGGAACAAAAAATGTGATTGAAATTGAAAATTATTCAAACATAATAAAATCACAAGCTTGAAAGAACATTATAACAGAAATTGCACGATCGAGGGTGAAATTTCCACCATCTCCCTTCTTCCACCATCTAATATCTGACCCCCCACCCTTTTTTCCATTCATCTCTTTCTAACACACCCTTATTCTCATCAACATCTTGTAATTCTCTCTCTCACACTTCACGTTACTACCGAAACATTCGAGCATCAAAAAAACCGGTTTTTTCACGCGCTTCTAGCTAATAAAGGAGATCAAAAGACTAGAAATTCTAGAAATAAAAACGAGTCGGACGACTTGCAAGAAATAGGGGTTGAGGGGCAGTGTGCGATTGAGCGGACGATCCGCAGCGCGGTGGAATCTTATTGGAAATTTCGCCCTCTGCAAAATTGCGAAACAGTTTTTTAAACGTCGGTTTGATGATTCAATTTTTTTATGCTTCAGTGACATGTGAATATTATGATTTGATCGGAAAATTTTCCACGGCAGTTTTTAGGTTAGGACGTTTTCGTATATTGAGTTGATTTGTACCGATATTTGTTAAACTTATTTTGCGATAAATTTTATTCGAAATGTTAATATTTATGGCAATCAAAATTAAAAAATATTACTCCTATATGTTATTTTCATTTGTATTAATTAAAAGTTGCAAACGTTACTTCTCTTATGAAAATTACATACTAAATTAAATACTATAATTAATCATAAATACAGTTTTCACTTCTGTTCAAGAAAAGTATTGTTTTTTAGTATTATTATATATACTAAATCTATGATTGGTTAATTTTATTTGTCTAATTAAACATGTCAGACATTCAAGTCTAGTTTCCAATATTTTGTTTATTTGTCATGAAAATATATTATTAATATAAAATTTCTAGAAAAAAAAATTGTAAAATTGTAAAAAATAAAATGAACTGCCAGTAACATAGTAAGAATTAAGTTCTGTATAAATTTTAATAAAAAAACATTTCGATATACTCGCGTATATCATCATCATGAAAAATTATTAGTAAATTTTTTCCTGATAATGGTATACATAGAGTATATTAAAACAACGTTTTTTTTAAATTAAAATTTATGCAGAACTTAATCCTAAAGCTAAATAACAAAAATTTGTAAAGAAAATACACAAATTTAAATATGTTTTTGGAGTACAACAGCTTATTTTAAATAATATTTGTAAAAGAAAAAAGATTTAGGATTAAGTTCTGCATATATTTTATTTTAAAAACACGACGTTTCTTATTACTCTTCGTATATTATATGTAGAGTACATCAAAACGACAATTTTTTAAATAAAATATATACAAATCTTAATCCTAAAGCTTTTTTCTTTTAATATAATGAGTTTTGAAAGATTTTATCTTGTTTATATGTATAAATATTATTTGAAATGTTCCATATAAATTTTGTTTATTTATATACAAAAATTGATCTAATTTCACAATTTCATAAAAATTATAATAAATATAAAAAACAAATTATAAATTATTTAAAGCAGAATTGAAATTGATTATTGAATATTTTATCAAAGTCGAGATATAAACAAAAAAATATAGAAGTTTTTTTGTTTGTTCTTCGAAAACAACTAAAAAAAATTGCAATAGAAAAATGTGCAAATATTAAGTTTGTAGAAAAATCAGCAAAATTTTCTAATTTTGTTTTTTTTTATAATATTTTTAGATAATTTATAACAAATTTTATGTTAATTTAAAAGAAAATTGTAAGTATATTAATTATATTTCAATATAAGTATATCAAAACATAAAATTTATGTATTTATTTGTAGTCAAAATATTAATTATAAATATTATTGATGATATTCAATTTACTTTTTATTTTAAACAAATATTATTATTATTTTAATTTTATCATATTTGTTATAATATTATTGATTTTTAAACTTCATTACTGATTTTATTATTCAAACAAATATAAATTATAAATATATATTATATTATTTAATATTATATTATATTACAAATATCTATTTATTCAATAATTATACTAATAAATTCCTTATAATATTTTAATTTATTATAATAATTGATTTTAAAACAGAGGAAAAATATTTGATTTTTATATTATCATATTACTTACTCTATTATTTAAACAATTGCCTCACATTTATCCTACATTTATGTATATATTTATTTAAACAATCATTAAATTCTCGAAATATTTATTTAACTTGTAACAAAACAAAACAACATCGAATTCACGACAAGATAAACGTGCAAAGTAACACCGAGCGTTTTAAACACGACGACTGTCGAAAGTTTTGAAATAGCGCCACAATTTACGTCACACAAAGGCGTCCCGACGCCACCTCGGCCTCGGTTACGTTTCACGGGTGACGCGTCGAATGTGACTGACGCCGTTGGGCTAAATTCGACGCTCGTCGCCACCCGGTACGCATGCGTTGTTTATCATGGGTAGAGAGATAACGTTCATGTGATATTATCCTTTAGGATAAAAAGGACTTCAAAATTTTATTTGTATTTTTTGCTCTTATTTTGTTGTTGTTTAAATATTTTTATGTAATTTTTGTAATGGAAATGTATTTAATAATAAATATTAAATTTTTTCAACGTACTTTACATACATTGTCAGGAAAAATTGTTATTATTATTTTGTGTAATTTTTCCTAATAATGATGTACGTATAGTATGTCAAAACGTCGATTTTTAATTAAAATGAATATATACATTTTATATTTAATAAATTCTGAAAGATTTTTCACTATGGTTCTTAAATTAATAACTTTCAATGTGGTGGCCGAAGAAATCAGATTAAATACATTTGACGTTGTAATCATGTTTGGTGCTGGTGTTGTATATAATAACTAATTGCTGTATAATAATGTATATTATTATACTAGTAACATATAGGCAATATAGTAACGGAATATCATCAAAAAGGTTTTTTTTTCTAGATAATAATTACTTATATAATTATTTGATCATTTCAATGACTTATCAGACACTTTAATTTTTTTTCTCATCATCCAAGAAGGTAAACACTGCACTTACGTAAAATAACCCGGAACCCGGAACACTTTCCTCAAATTTAACAACCATTGCGCAACGACATGTCGTAACGTTGTTAGTTAAATGGCATATAAGGTAGGGTGCAACGAAGTTTGTTATAGAAGTTGAAAAGCATTCATTCTGCAACTCAACTATGGGCGTTTAGCCTTCCTCATTCAGTTCACTTTAGTTTAGCTCGCTCGGCGTACGGTAGTTTGGTGGTATGTAACACGATGTGCGCCTCGTAACTTTCAAATAAAATCATAAATTCACGACATTTTGTTGCTAGTTACTCTACTGCTAAACGACAAACGCTAGGCATGACTAAATCATGATGCGATTTTATATTCTTTTCTAATGCATAGATAGATCTATACAAGATTTATATTCCTATAGATGGGATGTATATGAATTAGTGTTTATTGAAAAGATAATGAAAAATAATTTTAATAAAAATTAAAAAGCTTGAAGAGTCAGTTTTGTATATATTTTATTTAAATATTGACGATTCGATATACTCTACGTATATCATTATCAGGAAAAATATATACATACATACACAATCACGCCATCTACCCAAAAGGGTGTGGCACAAACTCTTTTCATCATCCCGAAATCAGTCGCCTCCAAACATTCCTATCCAAACAAGCAACTTTTGCTTTATCCACATTCATAATTCTACTCTCATACATGCTCTTTTATGCCTACTACTTGGAAACTTTCGCTCACGCAAAACACTCTCAATCATACCACTCCAACTACTCATCAGAAGTCCACGCAAACGCATACCATCAAAATCATTCAAATAAAATAAATAAATAATAAACAAACAAACATAGAAACAAGTTACTAGATAACAAAATACAAGAAACTAGATTACAAAATTTATTAATTATTATTTTCAAATAAAATTATGTAATTTTAAAAAACATTTTTTTTTAAATTTTTATTGATCTTGAATAAACACATAAAATTTTATTAATTTTTTTTGGAAATTTGACAACACTAGGACATATAATTTATGTGGACACTAATAAAATATTTTCTAAAAATTTGGTTAATCTCTGATAAAAAGAACGCCAGAATAGTATTTTGTTTCGGATAGTTAGCAACACTGTACATTAGTAAAATTATTTAATTTATGTGGACATTAAAAATTCGTATATTTTCCGTGGTTTTTTTTTTCATAAACAACATGCTCGTGTGAAAATATCTTAATTAATTAATATTTATTTTCGAAAATAATTAAGACTGATGCCTCGTTCAAATGATGAACACTCGTCCAATCAGCATCTTAAAATTATTAATCCCATGCGAACAACTTATTTAATTTCATTCCTGTCCGTACCGTTATCCTAAACCTACCTTCATCCTGATATGCACGCAGGGATTAATATCCAAATTAACACGTAATCTAATTAAAGCGCAGCTACCTACTTTTACGACATACCTACCCGGACAAACAAACAACATTCACTTCGCGTCCGCATACGAAAATTGCGTCCATTAAAATTTAAGCTTTGCCCTCCCCCTTTTCTCTCTTGGTAGAATAACTACACACCAGGATAAGATGTCATAACGGTGGTTACCTTTTGGATGTATGTGGGCGCTAGCGTTTTAGTTAGGGTAGTTGTAGTTAACGGGGGTTTGTGCTGACCCCATATTGCGGTTGAATACATCGTTGCGGAGCTCTGACATGAATGTATGCTTCGCGCTAAGAAGTGCTGCAGAATTTCAGACTGAGATGATAGTTAAAATGTTCTTCAGCAAAGTTAGTGATTAAGGAGGTGAACTTGAGTGCTCTGAAAATAAGCAAAGTTTTGGAATTTTTTCATGGTGAAATGATAATGCAAATGTTTCAGGTTTTTTTACTTGTTATTTCGGTATATTTCAATTCAATCATGGATTTGTTAACTCCTGAAAAAAAAACTAAGCCATTTGTCTCCCCAGAAAGTTATGTAACATAATACAAAAGTTTATTTAAAGCATCATGTAAGCAAAATAAAAAGTTTACCATGATAAATATACTGTAAAAAAAATATAGCGAAATTACAGAAAAATAGTAAAATTTTACTATAAAAATCTGTAATTTTATTTTATTATAAATATTCTGTATTTCTAACGCAAACTTCTGTAATTTTTACATAATTCATAATAATCACATAAAGTAAGTAAAAATAACCTAATAAGTATGTGAAATTGTCAATAACAGAATGATTTTTGCTTGTTTATAATTTTTAAATCAAAATTTAAATGAAATTTCATTGTTAAATCAATTTTTTGTTCACAATTTAATAAAGAAAAACTGAAAATTGAACTATTGTATTTTATAACCATTGCATTATAAAAAGGAAACAAATTGACGCACCGTCGAGTTATTACTTGGAAAAACAATAACCTAAAATTGGTGTCATTAAAACTTAAAATTCTCCGATAATGGAGAAAAAATAACCATCAATTACCAACTTTATTACCACTGCATTGTGTGCTAACATATTTCAAAAGACAAACAAAAAAACCATTCTTTTTCTAATTACTGTTTCGGGGGTGTCGACATATAGGGCCCCGTCCCTTTATTCCCCGGTATAAATATTAGAGGGCCCGTTGTCGAACATAGAGAACTATATGGATATATATGGGCATGGCAAGTCCGGCTTTTCTGTATAGATATATTCGATATGAGCTATTGTGATGATATATGGGAGTGAACTATTGGCACTCCTCACCCCTCCTGCCCTTTCTGCCAATTTACAATAATACATCGCTCTTGTTGTGTTTACACAATGCGACGTGTCACTCAAAAAAAAAAGAGGAAAAAAAAAACGAAACGAAAAAATGAACACCCCCGAAAAAAAACTGAAACGAAATTGACGAACATGATTTAGATAGAAAGGCCATAAAGTTCTCGGAATGATTGATAAATTTTCTATTATCGTTACTCGTTGTACAATACAAATAATACTAGAAAGACCGAGCTTCGCTCGTTCAAAGGTTGCATTGTTTATTTCATATTTTAAAAAGGATATCATTTGTTTAAAAGTAAAACTTTTTATTTGGGAGAAAACGATAATTTATTGGTGAATAAATTAAGGGGAGAGTGCTCTAAAAATGAGCATAGTTTGCGAATTTGTTTCATGGAGAAATAATAGGTTTTTTATATGTTATTTCGGTATATTTAAACAATGTTTTAAATTTCTATGTCAAAAAATATTTTGAAATTGCGATATCACGCGTGAATTTGTCAGCCGCTGTCAAAAAAATTCTGGCCACTTATCAAGTCCCCCGGGAGGTTCTAAAACATAATGCAAAAGTTTTCTTAGAATATCCTAAAACTAAAATAAAAAATCTATTATATGGTACGACTTTTTTTAAATTCTAAAAATACGAAAACGGCGACTTTTTGAAAAGTGTCCTTTTTTAAATTTAAAAAATTAATTTTTAAAGCGTATAAAAAAGAGATATCAAAGAAATTCTACGTATAATTTTAGATAATTTAATTATCTACGAATACGTCTTACAGCGAAGAAAATTGGATGGATAGTTTCCGAGATCTCGGCTGGACAAAGTTGAAAAACATGGTTGCGAAATTAACGCGTTTTAAATTAATTTTTTACTGCTCGATCTGTAAGTTTTAACTTCTTTGACACAACTCTATATTGATCTATTGATCTATATTAATAAATTACAAAAAAATATAAATTATTTAAATAAAATTTGGCTTCTTTTAATTGTCCAATTTTTTAAATATATTCTAATTTTTAATCTAGTTACTTTGTTACCTAGTAACTTGTTTCTATGTCTTGTTTGTTAATTATTTTTGTCATTTGTAAATTTTTTTTTATGATGATGATATACATAGAGTATATTGCATTAATCCTGAAACTTTTTTTATTTTAATATAATGAGTTTTGAAAGATTTTTTTTATTATGTTAAGACAATCATGCCAAAAACTTTTAGAATAAATCTTCTATTTGGTTTGTGATATGGTTCGCTCGTATTTTGTTTCTGGTCTGTCACATCAAATATGACGCTTTGTGTTTTTTTTTTGTGGCTCTGTGTAGTTTTGTGCGTTGCACATGTATCTGGTGCATTTCAAATTATAATTATGCATTGTAGTTGGCGCGCAAATATTGGTACATTGTTGTAGTTTAACGTGATGAATTTTTTGAAAGAATTTTTTTCTCACTATTTTTACATTTCTGTAACTCTTTATTATTTTGTTATTCAGCCGGGTGACAAACTAGCTTAGTTTTGTAACTAATTTTGGATTTTTAGTTTCGAGATCAAATATTATATATAAATGAGAAAAATATGAAAAAAGTAATTATAATATATTTCACCAGAAAAAAGGTAAAACTTTACTTTACGGTTATGTAATTGATTTTCTTCAAACTTTACATACCGTTAATTTTGCACATTTTATGAATATTTGTTTCTATATTTTGTTTGTTTATTATTTATATATATATATATATATATATATATATATATATATATATATATATATATATATATATATATATTTTCTTAATGATGATATACATTTAGTATATCGAAACGTCAAATTTTAATATAAAATTAAACAGAAATCTAAAGATTTCTAACTTTAAATATTTTTTGTAAAAACTGTAAATTTCCCAAATTGAAACTGGTGATAAATATAAAAGACTATTTTTTTGAACATCTTCATAAATGTACCACAAAAAAATTCATCACCTTTTCAATACCAACGTATAAGAAATATCATAAAACCTCCTAAGAATTCTCATCGCTTCTTCGCCGCCCCCCCATCACCGTTACCATCAACACAACACTCTTATTGGCAAAACGAAAAGTTCGTGAACTGTGAACCGCGATAAGCGGCTTACGCATCCCCGGGACTGAATCACACGCTCGCGCACAAGGTTTTGCTATCCGCGACCGTTAAAATCGTTCATGTTACATCGGTGTAATACGCAAAAGCGACCGACAAAACCATTTTCGGGTCCCGTTCTACACCTGGCCCTTCCAACGAACAATCTAATAGGGATGCCAGTGTGACACTTGTTACCAATGCAAAGATGAAAAGGGTTTCCTTATGGCTTACGTACGGGCTGTCTTTTTGACTCTTTGGAATGGGAGAGGTTGTGCGAAGTATTAGAAACGGGGAAGGTGATTAAGTAATGGTGATAGGAATTTAATATTAGAACAAGTACTGGAATATAATATATAATTTGTAATAATTATTGAAAATTGTTTAGTTATACTGTAAAAAAAATAATAGCGAAATTACAGACAAATAGTAGTAAAATTTTGTTATAAAAAAAATTTGTAATTTTATTCTACCTTTGTAATTTCTGTAATTTTCACATAATTTATAATAATCACATAAAGTAAGTAAAAATGACCTAACAAATATGTAAAATTGCACACTTTTTGCAAATTGCATCACATACTTAATGAACGTAGAATGTAATTAATGATGAATAACGTATTGGTTGTATAGCTTCTTAAATTATGTAAAATTACAGCTTGCATATTACTATCTGTAATAATTCATCAAAATAATTAGACTTAGTACATTATTTTGTGTAACAATACTAATAAAATATTTTAAGTGTAGTTCATTCATTTCAAAATACGTTTTTTATGCAAATTTAGTAATGTATGTAATTACACCAACAATAATGTTAGAGAACTAAATAAATTTTACCTATTTATGGAAAATTCCAGACAGCTAATTTATTGAAGTTCTGTAAATTTACTAAAAAAGACTTTACAAAAAACAAAAAACTATATTAGTACATAATATGTACTTTTCCATTCCGTTGGTAATATCATATTACATAATATTTGTAACAGTTTTTATATGATGTATTTTTAAACAATTATGTTAAAATTACAGCAGTTGAGTAATTATACCTAGAAATACTGGGCATGATAGTGTCTCATGGTTTGAAGGCAATTATGCAACGACCCCATTAAAATAATATAATAACTTCTGTATTTACATGCAAAACTCTTCGATATAAAGTGCGCTTTCAATCAGTTCTATTATTTTGCAATATTCATTTTTGTTCCAACCAAAATGTATGAAACAATTCAACCGGTTTTCCATTACAATTTATAAAATAAATAATAAATTCTATTAAATTACGAATTAAAAATATTCCAGTAACACATTTCCTAGTTCATTTATATACAGAACACAAAAACACCCATCAATAATTTATAAACCATTCAATTCGTTTTTAGAGCAAATTCATTTTAAAATGACCGACGATATCATTCGACAAATATTTTTTTTTGTTGTTGCGTAAAACAGCATCAATGCTGCCATAACATTGAACTAAACTGTTGTTTTTATTTGAACGAACACAGGATGCGTGCGTGTGTGTGTGCAGCGAACGGTGAATTTTTCGGGAGAGTATATAAATGCTCACGACTGGCGCATTTTTTGCGCACACATTTAAATAAACTCATTTAATTTGCAACCAACTACCCTCGGCCAGTGATTCGGTGTTTGCCGGAATGTTTGGCAACATTGTGCGTCACACTAACACACATTATGTTGGCATTAACACTGTAACACCATTCCACATATAAGGATGTTGTATATATATATAGTGCGGGTGATATATTTTGATTGTGTATTTTGGATTCGGTATTAATGCTATCAAATTCAATGCGGGCATTATTTAAATTAGTAAAAATGATCGAACATAAACACAAAATTAATTATCGAATAAAACAATTACAATATTTGCTCTGTTATATTGCTTTGTAGTGTATACATTGAATGATATATAGGATGTGCCACTGTCTGTATTCTATAAACATACATACAAAATCACGTCATATACCCAAAAAGGGTGCGGCATAAACTCTTTCCACTATCTCGAAATCAGTTTCCTCCAAACATCTTTACTTTACTTTACTTCAATTTAATTTCATCTACATCTACAAGATAAACACTTTCGATCATATCACTCGATCTATTTATTGGACGTCCACGCAAACATATAGCTTCAAAAATCATTCATATAAATTTTTTTAACCAAACGTTTATTAGACATTCAGCAGAACCATCTTAACTGACTAACACCGACTTTTGCTACAACATTTTTCTCAATTTCACCCTCATTTTTAATTACAGGAAGCCAAATTTTAATCAAATCAGTACCTTTACAATGATTGACATTATCTTTTCCTTTATAAATTTCTATCACTTCTCTTATCAATCTACTGTTAATATTGGGATCTCGCAATTATTACAGTATCTACGAATTTTACATCATAAAGATTTTCTAACGCATGTTGTGCAATACCAGATTTACATATCTGGATGGTTTAGACGTATTGATCTCTTATATTCTATCAATCTAGTAGAAATAGTTCTACCTATAATGTCATTTGTATAATTTTTCTTGATGATGTACGTTGAGTAGGTCGTAAAGTTGATTATTAATAAAACTTAACACAGAACTACATCCTAAAGCTTTTTGATTTTTATATTTACATGCATTTCTCACAATTTAAATTTACATTATCTTCCTTCTATTAACAAGCATCCAAACATATTTCTTAACTTAGTAAAAAAAAGCGTTCTTTAATCTATTTCTAATGATACCTCAATAAACAATCCTGATAAAAACATTAAAAAACAAAGCGCTCAACCTATCAATACAGGAATCTACCATATCGACATCCCTGCCACGAACCACCATACCAAACTAATTTGAGTTGATACCGACCGAGTCAAACCAGGAAGGGTGAACCGGTAACTAATGTCTCCGGTTGTATTATGGTTTATTTACGTCACATTTCGTGGATCATTTGACCTGAACTGACATTCGTCATGTCACCTCCCCCTCTACACACCGCCTTTGGAGTGGGTAGAATGAGGGGGTGGAGGGGGTAAAGCGCAAAAGTCGTGGCTTGTGCGGTTAAGATTTATGAGCCGGTTACTAATTTATCACTGCATCGTCGCATTAGTCATTATGTTACGAGTTTGTCACACAATGGCCGCGACGTTTGGGAAGGAATGGGGGGTGAGATCGGAAGGGGGAGAAAGAAATACATTCGGTAAATGTCACACAGATATGTATTTTTCGTTTCTTCTTTTCAGTGAGATGTCTCTGATTTGGTTGAATGTTTAAATTTGCTGAATGTGATGTGTCGTTTACCATGCCGAACAAAGTTGGCTCTGCATGGTTAAATGTACGTTTTTGTTAATGGCCCCTAACTGTAGAGAAAAAAATTGAATGTAGATTCGTAATGGATACAAAGATGTTTTTATTTACAATTTATTTTTGTAAATGTTTTGGTTTTTTTTTTTTGTCATTAGAGATAGTTGGCTGTGAAATGCTTTGAATGACTGGATAAAAAAGTTTGGTATTTGGTTAGATCTAAAAGTTTTTGGTATAAGATATTTTAATAATTTGTAGTTGGTTTATTTTACTGTAAAATATAATATTTTTGTGGATCCATTTATATATTAAACAAAAATGCTTCAAATATAGGATTTCTTTAATTAAAAATCTATAATTATTATGATTTAGTTATTTATTTGTTGCCTAGTAATTTGATTCTATGTATTATTATTTTTAAATAAATAATTAAACAAAACTTTAAATTAAAACAGTTTTGCTTTAGTATTGTATGAAGATTTAATAGGTTATGCAATAAATTGAGTTTTCTGGGCTTGTATGTTGTAGTCGATCTATTCTTGTCGCAGACGTTTCTCCATACATCGTAAATGACTGATTCAGTTACCAAGTTATAAATTTTATAATCTAGTTACCTAGTAACTTGTTTCTACGTTCTGTTTGTTTACTGTAATGTCATTTGTATAATTTTTCCTGATGATATGAGTTGAATACGTCGATTTTTAATTAATATATACACCGAACTTAATTTAAAAGTTTTTTATTTTAATATAATGAGATCTAAAAGATTTGTTTTCACTAATAATTTTTAAAGTTAAAAATTAAATAATTAGCCTCTTACATTGTTAATACTGCGTTTTTATGTAAAAATATTTAAGTGTTTTGTACGTACTTAAATATTTTACAAAATACGAGTACTTGTACTTGAACTTCAAGTACTTATTGTTTAGTAGTACTTAATAATTAAGTAACAGTACTTGCTCATGCGATATACTTCTTACATTTTTTGTTACAAAAAGTATAAAAATACCTAATTCTATAACTAACCTAATTTAATAAAACACACTTTCGTCGCATCTATTTTAATAATAAACTTCAACCTAATATACTATAAACAATCTCCCTTAACTACTTAATAACATCATGAAACTCCGCAAGGCACAATAGCCCTGTACCAACTCATTGGTTAGCTTTCTCTTTTCAAACCCCCTTGAACACCCCTTCGCCAACCGGGTAACTGTGTCTAACTCTTCGCGACTGGCAAGTCTATGGACGCGCGTCTCCGCAAACGCACTGGCGAATGAAACAAGACACGTAAGGGAGATTAATGAAGCGTCGGTCTCATAACGCGTCCCGTCGACCGCGCTCCGGACCCGGCAATAATCGTTCCGGACCGTCCGGACTCGGAAGATCCGGGGGGATAATTCGCGAATGAAGCGAGGCGATGACGTTGCTTCTGTTGGACGACAAGTTAGGGGGTTGGGGGAGAGGGTAATGGAAGGGAGTGGTATGGTAGCGAAATTACAGAAAAATATAATTTTACTATTAAAAAAAATTGGTAATTTCTTTTTACTATAAATGTTCTGTATTCCCACCTCAAAATTCACATAAATTAAGTAAAAATAAGTGTGTAAAATTGTTTACTTTCTGCAAATTGCATCACAAACTTGTATGTAGAATTACATATTGTTGGTATAACTTCTTAAATTATGTAAAATTACAGCTTGCATATTAATGTCTGTAAGAATTTATCAAAATAATGAGACTTACCATATTTACTATGGCATCTACTATTTCATTAGATAAGAGAAAATACTGTATTTTTATTTAGATACTTTTGTTTCTTATTAAAACTCGATTTTTCTGTGTTCTTGTGAAAATAAATTACTATTTAATTAAAATATTATGTTAGAAATATATAATCGCTTATTTATAAACTAGATTAATTGTTAATAATTTTATTTTATAATAAGTTAAAGTTTTTGTTATTAATATTCTTAAGTCAGTATCAAAATACAAGTCTACCATACAACTATTTTCCTGCTAGCTCTTCAAGGGATGTAAAGCTATTTAAGTGCGTCACCCCTTTTTGGAATAGTGATGGCTGTAAGCTATTTACACAATGAATAAAACAGCGCGAGAAATCTGTCTTGTTTCATCCGAAATTCATGCATCTAACCTTTCGTGTGGCCGGGGCCCCCACGTCTTTCTCCCACAGCGGAACGGAACAGCGAAGCATAGCGCATAAATTTTAACACAATCATCAGAAACAAATTAATTATCCCATTGTGCCCAGCGCGCTACGGTACCCTGTCTAAAACGTTTTCCTAAATGGATTAACCTTGAACAATACCCCCCCTACCCTACCCTAGTTTGAGTATGGGGCATGATTCTAACTAACGGTACACATACACTATTTTGTAGAAAATTACTAAGCGGTGGTTTTAGTGAAACCGAAGATATTAAAATTTACAAAATATGTATTTTTATTTAAGTAAAATTGTTAGGTTATAAGTTAGAAAAATAAATACTTAACCGATGTTTTAAGGGGTACATTACATTGAGCGTTCTGAAAATAGACAAAATTTGGGAATTTTTTTTATGATGAAATAATAATTCAAATATTTCGGTTATTACGGTATAGTTAAACTACGTTTCGGAATTTTTATGTAAAAAAATGTATTTAAATTGTGATGTCACGCGTGGATTTGTTAGCTCCTGTCAAAAAAATCCTGGCCACTTGTAACGTCCCCCGGAAAGTTCTGAAACATAATATATTTTCCTAGAACATTTTAAAACCAAAAAAGAACTCTACAATGATACAAGGGATTTTTTTGAATATCGAAAAATGACGAAAATGGCGGTTGTTTGAAAAAGTGTACTTTTTGTCAGTGTAAAAATCAACTTCTAAAGCGTATAAAAACGAAACATTCATTAGATATTCGTTCAAGATGACCAAACAATCTTAACTATGACTAACACCAAGTCTTGCAAATTATAATTATAAAAATTTATTAATAATTTCTTGTAAGAAAATATTATATCTATTTCATTTATTTATTTTGATAAAATACTAAAATCAACTGGAAAAGTCACTCGTGCCAACCGTACAAATAAAAAATACAAAATTGCGAATTTAAATACAAACAAGAAAAGAAAAAAAAACAGTTGGCAAACTGTATTGGTTGCTTTTGAGTCGAGGGTAGCCTTCGGCTAATTGCTATTCTAATTAACCAATTATGTAATCTTCTTATCTGCCGTCGCAATGAAAGTAATTTTCCCGAAAGTGGTAACTTAGATCATCCCCTTTAAAAAAATTCTACCCACTGATTCTGATTCGGTCGTGTACTAGAAGGGGGATAAAAACGACACAGGCCTACCAACCCCCAAACACAAAGAAAAATAATGCCGTCAAAAGAATTTTTATTTAGTTTTTTTTTTTCGCTCTGTCTCAATGTTGCTACTATTGCCTCGCTTGCCTTATTTTAGCATCCGGAATTTTATTGGACTTTTTAACTGATTTAATTTTTTCGGCTGTTTTTTTTCTCGTAATTTTTATCGTGAATTTATGTACTCCGCTTGTGTGACCTGTTTTAAATAATTATTTACCGAGCGGCTGTAAATTTTATGGGTTTTTAATTACGTATTGCATTATTTATAAATGGAAATTACTTAAAAGAATTTTTATTTATGTTTGTGACTAAATTTGATAACAAAATTAAAGTTATTTTTAATTTATTGAAATGCTTATATGTTAATTATTATTACTTTTAATAAAATCTTAAATATTTGAGCTTGCAAATAAGAAGTTTCACATTTTTTTATTTATTTAAAGTACATGAAAATCTAAATCAAAAATGTGGGCCCGTATTCTCACCTCATTTATAAAAGTGATTTTTGGCAATTTTCCAAATTAAAATTAATTAATTAAATCAATTCCTGTTAATTAAATAAAAACTACTATCAATCACAATCAATATTTTATAAGTTCAACTAAGAAATGTTTTCTCCCTTCCTCCGGTTAATTTTTATCGTTTCCTCAATAATTCACCTGGTATGATACATAACCACCTAAGTCAAATTAAGTCGTTCCGTTCATTTAATAACACTATTTTCATCATGGCAAGAACCGTTAATAATACAGCCAGAGTCTCGGTTATTCTTGGACATTATCCGGGAGTCACATCGGAGCTTGGCGCGATATTGCAACACACAAAACGGGCGTAAGGGGTATAATAACGAGGCTGTTATATGGTTTGCTAGATATATGCCAGGTTGAGGGATCATTTAATTAAGCAGAGTCTAGGGCATCTAGTTGTGCGCGCGTGACGTCAGTCCCACTTAATATTAAATTGATTCCTGAATAAATAAAATATTAAATTTCTAGTTTTAAAATTTTTACGGTGATTGAATTTGAGATTATTTTAAATAAAGTATATATCTTTTTCTGTTTAAATTTATCAATAATTTTATAAACGATATTTAATTCAATGTGCGAAAAAGTGCAACAAATGCAATGTATATCGCTCGGTGTGGTCAGAAATTTTATAGTCGACTAACGAATCACTTAACAAATTTTAGTTATATATATATATATCCTATTCTACACCTGTTAGTAAGTTTAAAGTGACTTGGCATATTTTTCATTTATTTTTAGTTTAATTTCATTTAGAACGCTTGAAGCTCGTAACATAATATACTATTAGTCAACAAACTTTAATTCCAGATTAAAACAAAATAGAATCAAACATATTGCATTCAAAACAATCTTTGCACCAACAATTTATTGTTACTGTTCCCGCAATTAAATTATAATATTCTACCGACCAACGTATGATCAATACTTTACAAACAATCCTAAAATGCATATATTTTATAATATTATGTATAAAACAAAGTTTGTCACACGTATATTAACAGAAATAGTTTATTTTAATAGTTTTCGCTGTAATGTTGTTGGTAACTAGTTTGTTCATATAATTCGGCCAATAAGTATGGCGCTTAATGAATTTTGCTCCTGGTTATAATATTACCAATTCAAAATCTGCTTAATATTTTATGACATGCAGGACAGTTGAAAATTAAAAGTATATATTACATTTTTTTCTACATATACTTGTGTGTCAAACAAAATAGTATATTATGTTATGAGGACTAAAAAGCGATGATTATTGTGTTGAGCCCAGATATTTATTGAGCAACTCTCTTTTCTTCAATTTTCGTAAATTCTTTTAACCATCCAATTTCCGTTTGTAATCTCCCCAAAATTCTTACAAATTTCAAGAATTACCCCCGAGCCCCGTCTGACAATCGTGCACACACACAGCACCGCAAGTCTTACATCTTTTCGCGAAAGTGTCTCGGGGACCGAGGCGCTGAAATGATAATTGCAATGATGCTCCGAGTAAGATTTCGCTTTTCTTCTTTCATCCGGTATTTCACGCCAACGGTGGCCAGTCCGGTTGCGCCATTTTGTTTTCTCTTTTTTTTTTTTCGGCATACTCGTCGTCGACTTACAGCACAAACGGGATTAATTCTCTTTAACTGTAATTCGTCCCCGTGTCCTGTGCGAGCAAGAAATGGCCAAAGAGATGAAAAGAAAATGATAAATATACATTGCGTTTTACTGCGGTTGAAGTTTTTTTTCGGGCTCGCTGCTTTTTCTTTATTTCGTTCAGTTTTTAGATGGTTTTTTTTTCCTTCTTCTTCTTTTTTTCGTTGCTTCTGCTGAAGAACTGGAGGCTGAGTGCTAATGGTACGTGATGGATAGACTCTTCAAATGGTTTACTATTCAAATGGAATTATTTTTTTTTTAACGGTAACGTTTTAATAGGATTGCTAATTAAGATTGGCGAAAAAATTTCAAAGGATTGTAATTAATTTCAGTGATGGGATTTGACGGATGATCATATTTTGATACTGAAGTTTTTGTTTTTGTTCTTTTAAAGACAAAAAGTTATTATGTATTGCTCAGTAATTACTGCCTGTTTGAGTAAATGTAAAATAAATAATATTGAATTTAGTCTATATAAAGATATTATCATTTTTGCAATATAAATGAGATTCGGAATGTATTAATCTTGAACAACTCATCATATATCTATAAAGGTGTGGCACTAACTCTTTTCACGCGGCCAGAAATCAATTTACGATAAACGATAAGTAGTTGAAGTGGTATGATTGAGATTGTTTTGCGTGAGCAAAAGTTTTCAAGTAATAGGAATAGAAGAGCATGTATGAGAGGAATTATGAATGTGGATGAAGCTAAAGTTGCTTGTTTTGATAGGGATGTATGGAAAAAACTGATGTCAGGATAATTGAAAGAGTTTGTGCCACATTCTTTTGGGTATATGACGTGATTTTGTATGTATTATGTATGTATGATTCAGGCATGCAATACAATAAAAATATTTGATAAAATTATGTGTTTTAATATTTAGAATCATAAGCTTTTGTTCCAATTAGAAAATGAATTTTAAAATGAATAACCAATATTTTGCTTTAAATTTTAAATAAAAAGTTAACAAGGCTAACTAATTTTATTGTATTTTTTATTACTCTAATTATTTTTTTTAACATTTTTACTTAAAATTTTGTTTCTAAAATACTTTAGAAATAAACATGAATTTTTTAAAAAATTTCTAATTATTCTACATTTAACGCATGTTACAATTTCCAATAAAATCAACTTTCTTATATATCTCAAAACTATTGGTAATAAAAAAATTATAACAAAGATATGTTTTAATATTTTTAACACCAATATAAAATGTTTTGTTTTAATAAAGTATACAGTTTTTGGAACATAAAACTGATTTTAAATTTGTAACCTAATTATGTATGGATGAAAGATATTGGGTTGTAGTATTTACTAACTTAGTTGGGCGATTAAGTTAATACATGGTATAAATAAATCTAAAGTAGTATGTATTTATGTAGATAATTTTATTGTATTAATTCAAGTAATATTTTATATGCAATTTAACTATTTTTAATATTAGAAAGAAACTATAATTAAATATATTATAATTAATGTATATTCAATTGTTTCTTTTTGAAGAAGTGGCAATAACCTGGGCACACAATAACTTCTCCTTATTTTGTCCAAATAATTCCACAGTCGCTTTGTATTTTCCGATTAAAAATTTATTGAATATTGTATCACGCAAATCTACTAAGTAATCTTTAATCACATAAGTATTCTGAAAAATTAAATTGTTTTAACATAGTAAAAAAATCTTTCAGAACTCATTATGTTCAAATAGAAAAGCTTTAGGTTTAAGTTTCGTATAATAAAAATTGACGTTTTAATATACTCTACGTATATCATCTTTAGGAATCATTGCCAGGGATGGGCATACACGGTAAAAAAGTATTTTTACGTTTATATGTAAAAATTCGTATAAAATGTAAAATATGTAAAAATGTAAATAATGTAAAATTTTAGTTTTTTTATTTAAATTTTTACAAGGGTATGAGCGCAAATTTAAATTGACGAGACCTTTATTATTAGCAATTTTTTTTAAATTTTATTATAAATTTGGCAAAAGTAGTAAAAATTATTCTGCTTTGTATTTAAAATGTGGATGTGTAGTAAGTAGATATTATTTTATATTATGTAAATTATTCTTAATTTTTTGTACAATAATTATATCTGATTCTATGATATTTTTTATAATTTGAGCAGAAATAAATGTTATTTAAACAAAATATCCGTTTTTACATATTATACATTTTTTATGTAAAAAATTCATAAATTTGTTTAATGTAACAATAATTTTTTATGCGTAAAAATGATGTATAAAACATGACGTATTATACGTGCCTGTCCCTTTTCAGTGTTTTCATACTCTTTTTTTTTGTAAATTTTTATTGTTTCTTTTATCAATCTACTATTAAAAGAACTTAATCCAAAAGCTTCTTAAATTTTAAATATAAGGATATTGAAAATATACTTTTGGTATTGGGCAATCAGAGGACTCTAAACCTAGAATCTTTGTAAATAAAACAAAATCATCTTCAAATATAGTTTTGCTAGTTGTACAGATCTTATCTTTCATAATTTTGAAGAATGGTTTCCAATCATTGTCACTGTATTTATATAGTTGAACAATTCCCTAAAAAAGTTAGAAAATATTATTATTACGTAAAAATATTATTATTATTACGTAAAAATATTATTATTACGTAATTTTATTTTTGTATTTTTATTTAAATGTTTGTTTATTTTAGTTACCCGGGGAAAAAGTTAAAACTGTATTGTTTCAAATTTGGAATGGTATATTTTTAAAACAATAGGTAAACTTGTTAAATTATTTCAATTTAAAAATATCGAATATGTTATTTTATATAGCTTTTTTGAGAAACAAACAAACGAAAATGTTCAAATAGTTATTGTTTAAAAAAATTGAATGTTGTAATTAAAAAATTGAACGTTTGGATATGTTATTGTTTAATTTTTATGCAAAATAAAAATATATTAATATATAATATTATACATTCATGCCAAATATTCGTAAATATTTGTCATTCAATCAAAAATTATTTTATGTCAAATGTTATTTATCTTTATATCTTTGAAACTTGCTCCATTTTTCCTAGCACTTTGAAACTGTGTATATGCCACCATTAAAGCGTATAATTCCGATATTCCATGAAATAACTAGTTAGTTCATAAAATACCGATCTACGGTAGTTTAGAATAATTTTGTTATCATTGTAAAAATTCTTTCAGAACTTATTTATTATATTATGTTTCGTATATATCATACATTCTCTTCCAGTTCTGCATACTTACAGATTCAGAATCATCCAAGTCTCTATCAGCGGTTCCATTTGCATTTATGACTAATTTTGTGCCATCAGTTAATTTGACATTTTCGTACCATTTCCACAAACTATCTGGGTCACAATTTTCAACTGATTCCAGCTCATAATTTACTTCTTCTTTAAACTAGCAACAGATTTATTTATCAACATTATATTAACGCAATTATTTTAAGGAGGGAACACCATTCTAACACTTTCAAATAATCGAATTTTTTGGCATTATATAAACATATAAAATTATTATTTCTTTATTCAAATTTTGTCTATTTTCAGAGAGCTCAGGGTGGTGTCCCACTCCTTAACACAATTCTTTTAATCCATTTACGAAATAAACTTACCAAATGACTCAGATAAGCAGGAATGCAATTTACCAATGAGAAACAAGAAAATATTAGAACGAAAACAAAATTTACTATGGTCATTTTGTTGTTTTCAATTACAAGTTTAAATATAATATTAATTTTATATAGAATTTTCAATATTTATAATCCAAATTTATAACTTGTTCAACATGAAAACTCAGATATGCATCTTGAAATAATTTCAATGTTACTTTTTTTATATTATTATTATAATTATATGTTTGTTGCTGAAAACATCCTGGTTATTATAATATTTTATTATTGATATTATTTAAAATTTTTTTGATTTAATAACTTAATTACTAGGTTTTTAATTATTATTATTTTATTTATTGTCTGTAAATATAAAGTCACAGTCTGATTGCCGTTTAAATTGTATGATTTAATCACTTATTTGTTATCTAGTAACTTGTACCTATGTACTATTATTTACTTTAATGTCATTTGTATCAGTTTTTCTTGATAAAGACAAGCGTTGAGATTTGTCGAAATGTTGATTATAAATTTAAAAAAAAATTAATACAGAACTTGAACCTAAATCAATTTTATTCTAAATATATAATAGTATATTATGTTACTAGAAGCAAAAATCGATCTTTATTCTGTTGATCCTAGATACTTACGGCTGAGACAGAGCCGAAGCCATCAATTTGAACGTACATAAAAGACATGAGATATGTCAAAAAGCAATTATTACAATAAATATTCATCATAATTGTAAAAGGATTACATTAATATTTTTTTTATACGTCTACTTTATTTTTTTCAAACTAGCAATATTTTTAAGTTAATTCGGTAATTTATTTTAGATATAGCATGCAAAATCAATAGGGTTACATGTTGTTGTCTTTTAACTATGTACATAATTTAATTTCAGTATTTTAAAGAAAATAATTTGTTAAAGGATTATTTTAGAATATTTTATTAAAAGATAAAATATTTTTAATATTATATATGATAAATTTATTGATTGATTGATTACATTTAAATAAAATATTACTACTAATATACAATATTTAGGGAAAAAAATTGAACTGATTTTTAACAACTTCAAACAAATTTTTTTAATTTCTAAATATTATACAATAAAAATTTTAGTATAAAGAAAATAAACATAGCCATTTTTAGAAGCAGTTTTAATTAAAATCAATATTTGATGTACATATTATGTTTTTACGAACTCCTTCTAACTTTGAACAGATTTCGAAAGTACAGTTGTAATAAAATTATTAAATACAAAAAACACAACTTAAAATACATCAAATAGTGCATTTAACTAAAATTACTACGAGTAAATAATTTTAGAAAGTTATATTTAAAATTACAGAACATTTTTTAAAAGTAATTTTTAGTCATCGCGTTTTGTTGTAGTAACAGTGAATTCCACACACAATAATTTTTCTTTAGCAGCAGTAAATATTTCAATAGTCGTTTTGTATCTTCCGATTAAAAATCTATTCGCTATGGTATCACGAAGATCAACTTCGTAGTCATTTATGACGTACGTATCCTAAATAAAATAAAAGAAATAAAAATTAAATACATAATTTTGAAATAAAAATATAATAGTTGATTTACCTTTGGAATTGGACAGGATGATGATTCTAAACCAAGAATTTTTGTGATTAAAACAAAATCATCTTCCAAGACAGTTTTACACGCTGTACAAGCGTTTTCTTTCACGAGTTTGAAGAATGGTTTCCAATTTTTTTCGCTGAATTTTTGTATTTCGACACCTATCTATTGATAAAAAAAATTTATTATTTAATTTGAATTAGATAAATACATACATACACAATCACGTTATGTACCAAAAAGAGTGTGGCACAAACTCTTTCCACTATTCCTGAATTAGTTTCTTGCAAACAAGCAACTCTAGTTTTAATTTAAATGAATACAGAAATTAATCTTATAGCTTTTTTATTGTAAAATTATTTTTTTTTAATTCTAAGTTATGAGTAAAATTAATTTATATATTTAAAAATAACATTTTGTCAATTAGAAAATAGAAAAAAAATATATCAATATTTTATCTATTACAGATATTTTATTTCGTAGTCATATTTTTCATAATTCTAGAAATTCTTATTTAAATTTGTACAAAATTTTGAGCAGTTTATATTCTATATTTAAAAACGAAAATTAAATGTAAAAAATGTTCAATATTTTTTTATATAAAAATTATAGTCTAATTTTAGATAAAATATAAATATAAAAAATTGTATTGTTCCCAATTTTTAATTGCACACAGTTTTAAAACAATATCAAATTATTAAATATGGTAATTTAAAAACATTTTTTATTTTTACTCGAATATATTTCAGTTATAATAGAATGTTATGCTATGAAACAATATTAGTTTTATCAATTAAAAATTTAATACACTATATTTATTAAATAAAACATTTTTTCTTAATTAAAACATTAAAAGCTGTTTATTTTTTTATTTGGCAGTATTTGCAGTACACAATTTTTGATAAATATATCTGAAGGTGTTTTTATACTACAGTAGAACTTGTATAAATAGGGCCATTGAGATTTCACCTATCGCTAACATCAAAAGAGTTGGCATTAGCCCAAACATAACTAGACTCAAGGACAATACAAAGTAGCTACATTCAGTGCAGTAAGCGTATTTTATTTTCTATTAAAATTTATTGAAATTAATAGTTTGAGTACTAATAATATACTGATATTGCTTTGCTTTTATGTTATATAAATACACTGCACAATTATTTCTGTCCAAACACGCTTCTTTATGTTTGTGTGGTATTGGTATAGTATATAGTTGGTATATAGATTAAAAAAATTGTTAACTCAATCGTCTGTTATCGCTAGTTTAATAACAACAAACTATTCAATATTCCTATAACATTTACCACATTATATGCAGTTGACACAATTATTTCACAATAAATATTTTCATTCAAACATAATTTTATCTCCTTCACTTTTACAACACATCACATATAAAATAAAATTACTTTAGAATAAAGTTCTGTATCAATATTTATTTAAAATCGACTTTTCGACGAATTCAATATCCGTCTTCATCTTGAAAACTGATACAAATGACATTTACATTAAATAGCAGAACATAGAAACAAGTTACTAGGTAACTTGTAACTTGTTTTTATGTTTTATTATTTACTGCAATCTTATTTATATCATTTATCATAAAGACAGACGTTGAGTTCGTTGAAACATCGATTATCAATAAATATTAATACAGAACTTAAACTTAAAGCAGTTTTATTTTCATATTATGAGTTTTTAAAGATTTTTTACTATGCTACATCTCATATACATAACAGTGCTACATACTTACAATTACAGAATCATCAAAATCTCTATCCATAGTCCCATTACCATTGAGTAACAGTTTTGTGCCGTCATGTAATTTCACATCTTCATTCCACTTCCATAAACTATTACAAGCGCAATTTTCAATTAATTCCAGATCATAATTTACTTCTTCTTTAAACTAACAACATTTATAAACAATATCTATTAAACAATTTTATGCAAAATAAACTATAATGAACGTACCAAATGACTTAAGTAAGCCGGAACACAATTCACCAATGATAGACAAGAAAATACCAAAACAAGAACAATATTTATTTGTTTCATTTTGTTGTTTGTACTTTGTTTAAAAAATAATAACAAATGTTCTTTTGCAAATGCGATATTTATATAATTCAAAGTTATAATTATTTGCCAATTAAATGAACAGATTTGTATCTAGGAATAGTTTGTTTATAATAAACATATTGTTACAAATCAAGGAAATATGTTTTAAAAATAAATTTAATACATGTAATATTACATTTATTGATGTAATTTACATCCTGTTTTTTTATATATTGTTATTGTTATACGGAAAATTAAGATTGTTTATCTCACTCTTATATAGAATTTTTTGTAAATATAAAAATTAAAAATATTATTCTTATAGAATTTTCAAAAATTCACAAAATTATGATTTATTTTTAATTACTTTATATACTATATTTTTAGCAATCAAACATCAAAAAAATTTATTTTAATGTTTGTAATATAGAGATATGTTGTTACTTGTTTTTTAAGTACTTATTTTTATTAAAACATGTTTAAAACATAGTAATTTTTCATTCTTTTTGGGCTGGTTTGGGCTGGTCAAAGCAATGCACAGATAATCTATTAGTTTTATACAACTGACTTATATTTTTCTGTAATATGTAGAAATTTTTTGAAGTATTTAAATTATATTATAATGCTGGCTTCACACGATACATTTCTTTACACAAAAATCTAATTAATTAAAATTTAATTAATTTATTTTATAATTTTTGGCTTCCATTAATTAAAAATCTATAATTTTATGATCTAGTTACTTATTTGTTATCTGGTAACTTGTTTCTATGTATCATTGTATCATTTACCCTAATGAAGACGAACGTTAAGTTTCGTTGAAACGTCGATTTTTAAATAAATATTAATACAAAACATTAACCTAAATCAATTTTATTTCTATATAAAATTTTATATAGACAATATACAAAATTAATTTTTTTATACGATATAGAATATAATGTGCAGACGCTTGCACAGTAATATGTTAAATTATGACAGTTTTTATCTAATTTTAAAATTACATATTTATCAACTGCTAATATAGTAAAGTATTATTTATTTGCTCAACTCAACAAATCAAATTCTATGCCAATACTTATCTGACTTGCAATAGTTTTATTCAGTGGCGTAGCCAGGGGGGTGTTAGGGGGGATTGAAACCACCCTCAAGAATCTGAACGACCAAAAACATACGTATGTGAAATATGAAATATGTTATTTTACTTTCATTTTTATAAAAATAATTTTTATTGCTTTTTATTTTTTTATACTGATTAATATTGATATATATATATATATATATATATTGATTAATATTATATTATTTCTTTAGTAACCCCCCATGACAAGTTTCTGGCAACGCCACTAGTTTTATTTTATTTTAAAGAAATATTTTCGTTAAATGAATTGTGTAATCTTGTTAAATTTTGTCTGTTGGTTTCTATAAACAAAACAATTTTCGTTAATATATTTATACATGGTAGACAGACATTCTATCACTTTCTAACTCATTTATCTTATGAGCCTAACGACAATTTCAAACAATTGAAATAATAGCCAATCAGAGATGAGCAATCGTATTGATACAAGTCAGGGTATGTTTTTAACAAAATTTAGCTGTAAAAAGTTCGTGTTTTCTGTAGCAGTTAGTTCTTCAATGGTGTTCCTTTGGTAATATATTATTAAATGGGCTTATGAGGAATTTAATAAGATACAATTTTAATTATTTAAAAAACATATTGGACGTTTTGACTTTTAAATTTGATATAAGTCATCATCAGCAATTAAATTTATTAAGAAAATATAACACTATATAATTATATCAAAGAAAATATAAAAATATTTTTACATATCAAGTTTGGAGGATTTTAATACATTATAAAATTATCAGTTTTCGGATTAGAAGATTGTATCTTATTAATAAGTTCCTTATAAGCTCATCCAATAATGTAGCAGTTAGTGGCAATTTTGCGCGATTTTAATAAAAATATTTGTGTAAAACGTATAATGTATTAGTGTTTCATGATTATATTTACTAAATATAAGTATATATTTTGTTTATAAGAAGTGACACAAATATTGTATTGTTATTCTATTTCTAATACACAAATAATATTGCGAAATTTTATATAATAAAAATGGACAGACAGTATTGAATCGGGCAGATTTGTGTATTTGTGTATTGTATATTTCAAAACATTAACGGACTATAATTTTAAGTGAAAAAGACTAAAAAAATTGAAGATATAATAACTCTGCAATCAAAGGTAAATGATAAATTTGTAATATTAAATTATTTAAAATATGGTTCATTCACCGCCTACAATTCACCGCGGAAACGTGAAACATAATTGCAGCATTTATTTTAAAATAACATTTAAATTATCGATGTAAAATGACACAAACACTCAGATGTCATAGTTATTTTAATTACTATTAATATAATTAAAAACTCAAAATGCGCCATCTACTTCCATGGTTTAAAACTAAACCATGTCTGGCCATTCTCTCCATCCTTTTCTATAGGAAATGTACAGCGTGGTTTATTTATACTAGCCTAGTATGATCCTTTCTCTCTCTTGCACCTACTAAAGCTGAAATGAATAGTGAGATATTATCCTGCTATGAATAAAGAGCTTTGCACTATCCTGCTAACTTATATACGTTTGCGCAGGAATTTATGTTGAATCGTATTTCTGATCGTGTATGTGAAGCTATACGCCAGAAGAATTATTATTTTATTAAATTTTTTTTTTTTGTTGGAGCAGCTGAATATATTAAACTTGATGATTTAATGAATATTAAATATTATGTTTTTCGTTAGAAATCTCTATACTAATAAACATTAATATTATACATTTATTTGCAATAACTAAATATTTCTACATACATAACTTTAAAACAACATGTTTTGCTTTATAATTTTCCATATAAAATGTAAAAATTATAGGTTACTTACGTTTTTGATTTTGATTATTTTGGAGAACATAGTAAAAAATCTTTCAGAACTTATTATAATAAAATAAAACTACTTTAGGTTAAAGTTCTGTATTAATATTTATTTAAAATCAACGTCCATCTTCATCAGAATAAATGATATAAATAAAATTACAGTAAATAACAAAACATAGAAATAAGTTACTAGGTAACAAAATAAGTAACTAGATCATAAAATTTATAGATTTTTAATTAATGCAAGCCAAATTTTATTTAACTTAGTGCCTTCACAGTGATTGATGTTATTCTTTTCTTTTGTTTTTTTTATCAATTGCTAGACCAATCAATATTAGCAGCAGATTGATAAGAAAAGTAATTGAAATTTATAAAAAAGATTAACATTAATCACTGTGAAGACTGAATTAAATATAATTTGGCTTCCATTAATTAAAAAATCTATAAAATTTTATGATCTAGTTACTTATTTTGTTACCTAGTAACTTGTTTCGATGTTCTGTTTATTTACCGTAATGCTATTTATATTATTTATTCTGATGAAGACGGACATTGAGCTTCGTTGAAACTTCGATTTTAAATAAATATTAATACAGAACTTTAACTTACAGCAGTTTTATTTTATTGTGGAGGAAAACTTTATTTTTTTTTACTTATAATTTTTGATATTAGTGTTTTTAAACAATTGGATACGACACTTATTTTTAAAAATTTTATAAATAAAAATCACTATTTGATATGTTAATATTTCGTGGTGTAGAAGTAGAATGCATTTTTGTTGAATATGTATAAAATATTCATGGTTATTGCCAAAATAGTTACATAAACAAGAAAGGATTTAAAAAAGCTTGAGCTGTCATTTTTATATATTTATTTTATTATTGCAATTTCAACAACAATATTTTAGTAGAAAGATCCTTATGTATCGATTTACACAGTCTTCAACTTACATTAATTGATTTAAGAATTACGTTTGGTAGAAATAAATCGTAGTCTCAAGCAAGACAGTGTCTCATTTTTTGAACCATAAAATGCAAGTTTTACTGTATATTGACCTGCCATAAAACGATTTGCAATTGTTTCACGTAGATCTACCAGTATGCCTTCGATCTTATAAGTATTCTAAAAAAAATAATCGAAATTTATTTAATATAAATTATGTACGATATTTTAAGGAATATATACTTTTGGTATTGGACAAGTTTTTGTTCTTGCACCGATCATATGAGTTAATAAAACAAAGTCATCGTCCAGCACGTCCATTATAGCAGCACAAGCGGCATCTTTAAGTACTCTGACGATTGGTATCCATTTATTATCGCGCCACTTTTGTACTTCAAAACTTAGCTAATGAAATTTGAAGAAAAATATTAGTATTTCAATTATATACACTCTAAAACCAATTATTTAATTTTATCTACAATTTATGAGACACTATGATGCCCAGTATTTCTAAATATAATTACTCAACTGCTGTATATTTAATACATAATTGTTTGAAAATTCTAAAAACATTTTAAGATTTTCAATAATTTTTCATGCCAAACCAGAATGAGTTAGAGAAAAATTTATTTAGCTATTATGTACCTAATTTTTTTCTTTATTTTACTGAATTTTTTCAGATTTTTTTGAGCAAATTTTGAAAAAAGTTTTATTTTGAAAAAATCCCAAGGGTACCCCCTTGACAAATTTTCAAAAATTCAGTTTTTAATTTTTTTCTACTAAACGATGCATCCTAGAATAATGGTTTATTTACTCAATTATCGTACTCATTGTTCCGTATTTTTCCATGCTACGCTTATTTTCTGCACCTCAGAGTTTTCGAAAAAAAATAAAAACCAAAAAATAAAAAAAAATTTTAACGCACAAAAAGCACATATTAGCAAATTAAGACTAAAATCATATTATAGAACTTTTGAAGCCCTATCGAAAAGTACTCTAAGTATTTTTCCGAATTTTACTCGAGAAAGAAGTATATCGCAAATTATCGAAACTACATGTTAAACGCCCATACGAACTTAACGTACGAACACCCGGTATATAATTCTGTAAATAGATGGTATATTTATATGTCAAGACGGTTTTGCTTTTAGTTCTCACGAGTATAGTAGTTGTTATAAAAATATATATAAAAAAAAAAAAATTTTAAAAACCACGCTTATATTTAAATTTTTTTCTGGTTATCCAAAATTTTTAGAAAGAAATAAAAGCGTGGAGCGTTTAATTATCATTGCGAAATATATAATTTCCTGGCGCTCCACGCTTTCATTCCTTTCTAAAAAATTTGGATAACCAAAAAAAAAATTATTTTCCTTTCTTTAGTGCATTTAAATATAAGCGTGGTTTTTAAAAAGTTTTTTTTTATATATTTTATTTTCTGCTTTTTAGTCTTGTCGTCTTGTCATATCTTGTAATCGGTTTCATATGTCAAGTTTTTTTTTTTTTTTTAATATTGTGTTGTCTCCTGGAATAAAACTACATGCAAAATTTCAGTGAGATTAGATGATAGGAAGTGGTCTAAAACTTGGTTACAAGATTTGACCGTGACAACTTGTGACAACACGGGACAACAGAGTGAGCTAATATAAGCGTGGTAAAAATATATGTTTTATAAATTTATTTAATACGATGACGGTCGGTTCTGCTATGGGGGCAGTAATTTTTTTCTATTGCTTTCTCTCATTAAGATATTACTAAAATACTTATTTTCGATCAAATAATTAAAATAAAATTATGATAACTTACTTTAACATTATCGTCCAAATCTCTATCCAATGTACCATTTCCAGCCAAATATAACATTGTACCATCTTCAATTTTAACATCGTGATACCAGGGCCATAAACCATCTGGAGCGCAATTTTTGACAAATTTTAACTCATAATTTACCGGTTCTTTCAGCTGAAAATATAAAATTAATTTTTATATATATACAGTAGTTGTGAGTGAATTGAATATGAAGTTTGTAGTAATGCGTTTAGCAGTCAGAAGAAAAATAGTTGTTAAATAAAACTCATTTGTAGTTTTATAACCAAGTTTTAGATAATTTTATTATCTTTATCAAGGTTCTCCAAAGTTTTACGACAATTTATATATATATATATATATATATATATATATATATATATATATATATTGTTAATATATTTATTATTTCAGTATTTATTTTCCTCGGGATGCGCAGTCATGATTTTGCAAATTGGCACAAAATATCGAGATTGAATAAAATATAGTTAACATAAACACGGATAACTAATTCTCGTTACTACATGTCTTCACATTCCGGAGAGAAAAAAAATATATATATATCTTACAAAACGGTTAATATAAGCAGGTAAACTGTTTGCCAATGAAAAGTAGCATATTATAATAAGTAAAGACAGCAAAAAGGTACCCATGATATTTTTACTCTAATTATTCTCCGTAATGACATATTTTTTATATTTATACACGGTAACTGATAATCTGAAATTGTAATTATTATTTGATTAATATCAAATTGAATTATTTTTTAATATTTATGTTATTTTTTTTATCCCAGTTAATTGCAGTAATAAAGTATTTGTTTAAAAATAAAAAATATTATTTTTATATTCTGATTTATTTTGATAAAATTTATATCATTTGTTCTGTATAATGTTTATTTGTAATATTTGTTTAATAATTTGAAGGTTTTTGTAATATGTATTGGTTTTTTTTTTAATACTGTATTTAAATTTTTCATATATTATTTTATTATGATTGTATGTAAATAACTATATTTTATTTTATTTATATTATATTTATAAACTGTATTTTTAGTGTAATATACATAGGTATGAAATTTACTATTTCTCTTTGATAATAGCATTTTACGTTTTTCCAAACAACATTTACGCCGAAAATCCAAATAAAACTACAGCAAATTCCGAAACAAAAACAGCACAGTGTATGCAGAGTGCAAATATTCTGTAACGACATCTGTGTATCCCGAGAGAAACTACGGATATATTTTTCGATTTGCACCCGAAAATGTTGGGTGAAAATTACCTATATACAACTGTGTATACAACAAACACACATACAGAAAACATAACCTAGCCTAACCTGAAAACAAAACAGAAAAACAAAATACATACACACACACATGAAACAAACGATAAATTATGGCCGGGCTATTTTTCAATGGCTCATGACATAAAATAGTCATACATCATGGCGATGCATACGCGAGTAGTATGTCCGGTACCCCCGCGAATTTTTGAGGTTATATGCGGGCGGGATAAAGTGTGACATTAACAATCTAGTGAAATTATCTGTTTTTGTAGTTGGTACTATGTGTTTTTCGGGGGCCGGAATATTTTGTAGTGGTTGGTAATAAAATATGCTTTAAAAAATATATGATAATTTATTAGGTTGTGTCATGAACAGGAAACTAAAAATGTGTAAATTTTACGAATTCAGGTTATGTTTTATAAAATAATCGATAATAGTCTATATTTTGTTGGCTGTTTTACTAATAATGGCAGGGAATTTTTTTTTTTTGCTTTAGTATATTTCCTCTTTTTAAATTATATATATATATATATATATATATATATATATATATATATATATGTAATTTACTCTCCTGAGAAGTTACAATAAACAATTAATTTACCATCTTAAAGCTTGAAATTGTATATTATATTACTTACAGCCGAGACAGATCCGAGGCTAAACGATTTGGGCAAAACATAAAAAGAGCATTCTAATCCAAGTGACATGCTATTTTTCCTTCGACGTACTCAACGTACTAAATTTACATTTTCAAAACTGATTTTCTGAAATATTTTTTTAGTATGTTGTAATATGGTATGTACGGTAGGGTATATATGGTACGTACAACTTTGGCATTAAATACATATCAAAATAAAAAAGTAAAATGGTTTTAGATTGTAGTTCTGTTTTAATATTTATTAATAATCGACATTTCGGCGAACTCATCGTACATATTTATTATAAAAACTGATTTTGTATTAGTTTTTCTGATAATGTATGTTAAGTTCACCGAAACGTTGATTATTAATAAATATTAATACAGACCTACAATCTAAAGCCGTTTTACTTTTTTTAATTATATCTTCTAATAAATTTGAAGTACAGTAACGAAAATCAATTGAAAATGGAAACCCAAAAAAAAAAAAAATTCTAGCCTCGCAAAAATCTGTCCAATAAGATATAATAATAATAATAATAAAACTAGCCGCCGACCAATTGGACGATGCAGCCTCCAATTCCTGTTTTATTATCCTCGGGGGAAGGACTGCGCCGCATCGAACCGGTTCGAATCGGGGACGAATAAAAACGGTCGAAGATCAAAACCGTTTCAGGACGACCGAAAGTCGTTGGTGACCGCGCGTGATATTTTGCGCGAAAGTGCGCGTGGATTATTGGCACGCAATTTTCGCGTATAAATTCGATGAAAACCCGGTTTCGGTTATTTCGATGAAAAGAAGAAGAGAAATTCGGACACAATTCGTTCCTGGTTTGTTCCGATACGATGTGAGTGAAGGGACCCGGTTGTGAAATGATTGTCTTTTGTCTATTTGACCATGGGTGACGTGATTGGTCTTGGCGAACAATTGAATTTATTTGCTTTATTTTTATTTATTTACTTTTGCTTTTGTTTCCGCGCACGGGCACGGTAGACTGGTTTTTGTTTACTCTTCGAAAATAAAACCCAAAATTAAGGTCTTATTACTCGCTTTTGTTTAATTATATTTGAAGAATCGTTTAATTTGATTTTAGAAACATGTATTGTATCATTTATTGTAAAGTTAATTATTAATAAATATACAGAACTGTAGCCTAAATCCGTTTTATTTTAATATAATGAGTTTAAAAAGATTTTTTTTACTAGATTAACTTAAATAATTCTAAAGAAATATAACAATAATTTTATAAATAAAAAGTAAGTTTATTGTTAAAAATAATACAAAATCTTTCTCACAAAGAAAATATAAATCTGAATCGAATTCTTCAGGTACAGGTTCTACTTCTCGATTTTCTTTTGTAGTGACCATTAAAAAATAATGAATATTAGAGTTAAGTATAGATCCGGGGCTATAGCGACACAAAATTTTTCTTTGTTCATACTTGAATTTTAGTTTTGCAACAAGCGAACGTTTGTGTAGGCGCTGTTGGAATTTAAGTAAAATTGATATTCAGTGTTTTTCTAATATTCGCAAATGGATTCATGTTTCAAGAGAAAGAGTGAAAAAA
The DNA here is from genome assembly GCA_963966155.1 of Clivina fossor. Classification (NCBI taxonomy): domain Eukaryota; kingdom Metazoa; phylum Arthropoda; class Insecta; order Coleoptera; family Carabidae; genus Clivina; species Clivina fossor. The sequence continues at coordinate 23,679,906 of OZ014557.1, forward strand.
CTTTGTTCTTTGTCTGCACCTTTGTTAGTTTTTTTCTCTTTCAATTTTTATTTTATTTTTCCTAGTTTAGTAATGCGAAATATTCATTATAAAATAGTTTTTTATTATGATAAATGAAGTGAAAATTTAATATATTCTATAATTTTAATTTTTAATATATGATAAATAATAATTCAGCGAATGTTGAGAAATCGTAGGTTCAATTCCTATCAGATGACGGATTTTTTATTTTATCTAATATTGTGAATTAATAGCTTATTAATAAAAATAATATGTATTCTCTTCAGAACTGTGCCGAGAAATTGTAACTCAAGCTAAAGTTGCTTGTCTGGATGGGAATGTTTGGATAAAGCTGATTTCAGGATAGTGGAAAAAGTTTGTGCTACACCCTTTTGAATACATGGCGTGATTGTGTATGTATTGTATATATGTATGTATCATCAGGGAAAATTCGCAGAGATAGTAGAAACTGAATTCTTTTAATAAACAAAACATTTTAAAAGATAACTAATATACGAAATAATTATAACTTAACAATTAAAAAGTTTATTTAGTTTTACAATTAATAAAATTAATATTTGATTAAGACATTCTGTTTCAAAGATTTTACGTGTAAACATTGTGTAAAATCTTTAGAAAATAACTGAAGCACAATTCTTTAAAAAAATTATAGGTAGTATTTAGTAAAAATCGGTAAAAGCAGATTGTAAATAAAACATTATCACAACTTCTATACATACGTAATTTTGATAAATTCGGGTAAATTCGTCAACAGTCATTCGGCTTATCTCGTGTTACGGTCCAGAGGACATCGTCCTACGAAAACCTTTCCCGATGGTAACCGGACCCCTATTTAAAAGCTGATTTTATAAATGATACGATCAAATTAGGCCTCGGTCCGAAACTGGGTTACTACGCTCGCGCTATCGTGTTTCTATACAAACAAACTTTTCTACCCATGCACCCACCACATTTTACATATTTGAAATTATTTTCGCTTTAAGCAAGGATTTCTGATTTTTCAATAAATGAATAGCTGCTTCAATATTATACAACCACAAGGTTACGTTTATTTTGTGTTTAACCGCAATTGAGTTTAAATATATTGTATATATTTGATATTTGTACGTTGATATTGAATTATATTTTAGTAAATTTAATTAAAAGTTAAAGTAGAGTTTTACTTATTGTGTAATCAGATTTAGATATTTTAAAAATTCGAAGTATTAACTTATGAAACATGTATCAATCTTCTTTTTTATTCATATTTATTCACATAATATTTTTTTATATACTGCCACCTTTAAAATTAATACAACAGACACTGAAAAGTTGACATTCACCAAACGATGTTATAATGCGATGCATAAAGTAACCAGCGTTGTCAATGTCAGTGATGATGCAGTTGAAATCAGATCATATTTATTATTATTTTATTATTAATTGTGTGTTTCGGCATTTATCTCTTTGAAGAAAAAGCGTATTAGAGTAAATTGAATAATTCTATATTATTCTTAAGTACAGAATATTTTATAATGAAAATTGTATTATTTAACAATTGTCAACACTGGACTCTACAGTAAATTTAACTATTAATGACAGTGATTTTTGTTTGTTTATGTAATTTGAGGCCGTAGATAAAATTGTGTTTGAAACTGGGTTTTTTGATATTCGTTCGGTTGTTTTCGGGCCTCACTACGCTCGACAAGAAATTTCCGAACTCATGTTATAAAACCAATCTTTACACATTTGTTACGTAAAATAACTATTATCTATTAGAGGTTTCATTTATGAGAAAAATTATATTATTTGACAACCAATATTTTTTTATTATTTTGAAAAATGTTCGGTAGAATAATTTTTACATAGTAAAAAACTTTTCAGAACTTATTATATTAAAATTAAATGGCTTTAGGATTTAATTCTGTATTATTTTTTATTAATAATCGACGTTTTGACGAACATTACGTACATCATCATCATCAGGAAAAATGATACAGAAAACATATACAGTAAATAAACTGAATATAAAAACAAGTTAACATGGTAACAAAATAAGTAACTTTTTCTTTATAAATTTTTATTGCTTCTCTTATCAATCTACTACTAATATTGTTGTATTTTCGAATTTTACATCATGAAGATTTTCTAACGTAAAGTGTTTTTATTTTTAATAAAATGAATTTTGAAAGATTTTTACTATGCTATAGTATTATAATTCAAAATAGGTTTTCTCTCATTTGTATTCTTTTGTTATCGGAAATTCCGTTCCCCAAAAAAATTAGCTTACGAAATTAAACCTCCTTGAAGACATTTGCGCCGAAACTTTTAACCACTGGAACAAAAACAGCTTCAGCCTACAAGCAGAATCATACGGCTTAAATTCCATGCTTATTGCAAGAGTTAAAGTCGCTTACTATTTGCTAAGCCGCGTTTCTCCTTATTGCTCCGGGCTCCGGGCCTCATTTAAAGCCTTTTAACACCCCGTCCTGTGTGGACCAAACGGCATCGGGTTGTGACTGCTGGAAGACCCTACTGGCCGTGCGCACTGTTTTGAATCTGATTTGAAATTAAAATTAGCGCCGGCGACGAGGCTAGGAACTAATCTAGTACGCCAGTACGACCGCTAATGAAAACACAGCCAAGTTTTCAGTCAGGCCTGAAGAAGGGACACGGGCTTTCACTATTGCTGGCTGTACTGTAGTGTAATCTAACCCTTTTGCTTTTCTGGTAGCCCCCTCCTCCGGGAATGTTTGTATAAACTTATTAAATGATTAAAGACAAGCAAATGGTTGGGGTGAAGATTTATTTATATATGTTTAAGGAGGAAAACCACCCTGAACACTGAATAAGCGGTGTGAGAATTTTTTTCATGGACAAAAAAATAATGCAAATGTTTCAATTTTTTAAACTACGTTTTCGAATTTTTATGTCAAAAAATATTTTCAAATTGTGACGTTATGCGTGGATTTATCAACCCCTTGTCAAGATAATTCTGTCCACTTGTCCCGTCCCGCGGGATAATGAATTACAGGATAATTCTTTTCATAAATTATAGGGCAAAATAATTTGTAATAATTAAAAAACAAACTAAATTAATATATAAATAAAATGAAAGCAAATACCAAAACAGTATACAAACATTAATACATTAATATCAGTGCCTGTAACACATTTGTAAAAGTTTTTAATTAAATAAATTAAAACTTACAAACGAAAAAAAAAGGACTCGCTACCAAGTTTTAATTAAAAAATGTTAATATCGTTAAAATGAAAAAAAAAAATCCAAATAGCACACTGACATAGTTTACTCTTTTTCATAATATACATTTTTATATTTGTTAACATCCGTTAAATTATTTCATTACAATTTTTTTTTTTTTTTGCCACGCTAAATTCGTAAATTTGTAAAACAAATATTTATTTTGAGCATAATAATTTACTTTACGAAAAACGGAAGGATAGAATAACGGACAAATAAAACGAAATTACAGTTAAAAAATAGAGGAAAAGAAATGAGAGGACTGTTTTTTTCATCAAAAAGTAAATAAAATTGTGGCGCTGTGTTTGATACTGGTCACGTTTGAATACGGAACGGAAAGTTAATGAATACAATAGCTACATGACTCGACCATTAGTGAATCGGTATTCTAACCGGTTAATTACTAACCGGTACATATTAAAATTAGCGCTAATAGTAATTCCGGTTTTCTGTAGATTAGCTTCGAGGTTTTTTTTTTAATTATTTGAATTATTCGTTTCAAATTACAATTTTGATCATTTTTACGTAATTGTTTGAAGTTTAAAGTAGAATTTTTATATTCTTAATTACACATGGCGTATTATATTAGGTTCTAGTATTTTGTTTTTGCTTAAATTGTCATTAATTTATTTTGATGAACTAATTAAATCAGTCATGTACTTGTCTGGTTTAAATTTATGAGTTTATTATGACCAGTCAAAATATAGAAAATGCATTCATTACCTTTTCGTTGTAATCTTGCTGCGCAGTTGGTCCCGGATTCAAATCCCGGCAAGGTCAATGCATTTCTCTTCAATTAAAAATAAGCTAATGATTTAATTAATTCAGCATAATAAATTAATGGTGATACTATAACTTTGATTAAGATTTTTTAATAATTAATTTAAACGTATTTATGTTTATTTAACTTTTTTATGCTTTTAAACGATTATTATCATTATGAAAATATTTTGAAATATATTTTTTTACATAGTAATTTTTGTTTTTAAATTAAAATAAAAAAGCTTCAGGTTTAAGTTTTATATATATATATATATATTATATATATATATATATATATAATTTTTAATTAAAATTCGACGTTTTGATATACTACACATATATCATCATCAGGAAAAATATACAAATGACATAAATAATAGACAAACAAAACATGAAAAAAGTTACTAGGTAAAAATCTTTAATAAAAAATTATTCTGACCACTACTGGCCGATTAAAGTCACAAAACTCTAAGCCATTGTATCTGTTTGAATAATGCTCAACTTTTGATGCTACAAATAAAACAAAACACATATCTTTAACCAGTAGCGTATAACTTGCAATATATAAAATCTTCTGACTGTTCCAGCAACACTGGGTAACTTTTCAGTTAGTTGCATTTTGTTTCAGGATTTCAGCCGTACCGTGCGCATTACGTTTGTAAATTTACCAGAAAATTAGTGTAGTTACCGTAGCTGAAACCAAGATTCTATTTCGTATATATTTGCCTGGCTTTGTTTCTATTATATAGTCTTGTTATGTATTATAAATAGGTGTATATTTTTCTTTGTTACAGTTAAAACGGATATTTTATCTTTATTTCTAAAGTATACATTGAAAATTTTTTGCTTTAGATCCGGGGCTTTTACTTTTAACTTAAAAGTAACTTGGTTTTAATCTGCAAATTTATGTTTTTCTAATGAAAATAAAAATATCAGTAGCACTATTTTCAAAGATTTGTATAGTTAATATTTAGTTTAAAAATAAAACCACATTTGAACTAAAAATTATTAATAATTTTACACTTAATTAATAATTTATAAACTTTGTAATCTATTTACTTATTTTGTTAGCTAGTAACTTGTTTCTATGTTCTATTTATTTACTATAATATTATTTGTGTAATTTTTCTCTGATAATCTACATGGAATATGTCGAAACATCGATTATTAATAAAAATTAATACAGTATCCTAAAGTCGTTTTATTTTAATATAATGATTTCTGAAATATATTTTATACTATGATTAAGTATAAATATATTTGCAAATATAGAAAAGTTATTGTAAATACTAATTTAAAGTTGTGTTTATTCTGCAACAACAAGTCATAACTGTCTTGATACATTTATTTATTACATATTGTTTATATAAATTAATTGCTTTAATTTAACGGCTTATTTATTTTTAAAAATCTTTTCTTATTTGTGATTAATTTTCTAAATTTAGTAACTGCTTATATATAGTACTTATTTATTACATTTGAGTCACCAGCGTAATAAATTAAGTATGCGAAATTACTGTACAATATATCTACATCTAATTTTATTTTTGGTAATCTCTGAATTTATGTATTTAAACAGAATTTATTACATAAAAAAATATAAGTAAGTTTATTTATTTATTTAGCATTTGCTAATAAAAATTATTATTGATAAATATAAAACGAATATACAATAAATAAATCTAGAAGATTTCTTTCAATTTTCGATTGAATCAGCATTTTTTATATCTGTTAATAACTTATTATACATATTTAAACCACTAACAAATATAGACAATATATAATTGCTGAGCTTGACGAGTACAATAATTATGTGTCTCGTACATGTATTTTATATTAATTGCTAAATATGTTGGCAATTTATTTGTTAACATTTTGTGAATAAAAATTAGTACATTTTAGTTGACAAGTTTTTTAATATTCAACCATTCAAATATCTCTAACATGCAGTTAATTCTTGTCAGTCTACCATACTTCAAAATTACTCTCGTAGCACGAAGTTTTTGAAGTTTATCAATATTTTTATTTTTACATATAAAAAAATTGTAGAGCAGTAAACAAAATGTTGTATTATAATCACAAGTGTACTCCAGACTGATAACTACGAAACTAATTTTCATAGCAATTTTATATTTAACATAAATTTCAAATTTTAATTTATTGTTAATAGTTACAGTTAGGTATTTTATTTCATTAACAATTTCTAATATGTGATAACTTATAAATTCGTCTTTTGTTTATCTACTTACAAATGTTTGAAAGCAATGTTATGAGGCCTACTTCATTAGTATTAAATAATCTTACAATAAAAGCAATTCTTTTTCTAAAAGTCAAAATAGAATAAACGGAAAATCTATACTCCATGTAAAATGTATCCTGCAACTTTAGTAGGAAACAATGGGAAAAGAACAAACAAAAGAATACTACCTATCCACCAATGGGACCTTTACTTATTATTGTTTAAAGAATTTAAAAAGCCGCGAATTATTCAAAGCGGGCGCCCCGATGCCAAGTGAAGTGTGGCACCGTTGCGACCACTTATGCAGGAGGCAGACAATTCTATTGCCTCACGCATGAGTCAGACAAAGATATCCGCGCGACGTCTATTCGCCTGCAAACACTTTCTGTGCACGATTTGAATTTAGAGCACGTGCTATTGGATCACTTTTCATTCGTTCATGTTGCCTTCTCTCGGCAGTGCCTCGGCTGGTTTCTTTGCAGGAAAAGGTGAGGATGTAGTCACAATGAGGATGCAATGGTGCTGAATTTGGTATTGTCAGATGTCAAGATTTTCAGAAGTTTGATATGCGGATAGTGATAGTAAATAGAGCTTCATATCATGTGTGACATGATACATTAAAATGTAGAAAATCAACGCGTTAAAGTGCGCAGTAGTTCAATTTTCCTAAAAATTATAAAAAATTGAAATGTTTATAATTTCTTATAATTCTCATGAAAATTTGTTTCGATTTACTGCATGTATATCATCATTAGGAAAAAATATGCGAAACACATAAATAATAAACAAACAAAACATAGAAACAAGTTACTAAGTATCAAAATACAATTAGCCAGGTGATCATATTATTATGTTGGACAAACAGGTAAAACTGTTTATACTACATTTATCAGACCATAAGTCTAAACGATCTAAAATAATTGCAAAGCCTATCAATATTAACTGTAAATTTATAAGAGAAGCAATACAAATTTTCAAAGAAAAAGATAACATTAAGGTACTGATTTATATAAAATTTGACTTCCTGTATTTAATAAATTGTACATTTTTTTTAAGCTAGATACTTTTTATCTAGTATTTTGTTTCTATGTTTTGTTTGTTTAATTATACAATTTTAATGTAATGAGTTCTGAAAGATTCTTTATTATGTTAAAAATTAACCATCAAACGGTAAAAAGGGGAAAAAAATTGGCATAATACTAAACAGAGATATGTAAATTATGAGAACTTTGAAGTACATTTATTGCAACCAATTTATTTTATTTATGACGTTGATTATAGATAAATTTTAATACAGAAAACTTAAAGCAGTTTTATTTTATATAATGAGTTCTGAAAGATTTTTTCTCTTATTTGCAATATATTTTAAAGAACATTTAATTTGCCGATCCAACTTTTATACACCTTTTTTTTACATTTATAAAGACTCTATTATCAACATTAACAATACTAGTTGGACAATCAACCCCCAATCGTAATCTCATCCCTTATAGTGAATAATCCTGACTGGTAACCAACCACCATTGCACAGTACTGGTTGTTCGTATTTGTTCATAGCCCCCTTCACCTGGAGAATAATGACTGCGATGTGCTTTGAAATCGTTATTGTCGACGCTTGGATTTATATTTTAGTCGTTGTGTTGTCTGCCGAGAAGGAACAGCCAAGTTACCAAGAAGATATCAGCGGGGAATGGCAGGAACGGGGGTAGATTCGTTCATCTTTATCGTCTTGCAAATTGTAGTAAATGGTTATCTACATAAAAATCTCTCCCGTACTGGATGAATGGGAATTAGATAATTTGAACGATTCCTCCAGGAGTGCTTATTGGAAGTATGGTGGTGGTTTGGATGCAGAAGCGCTTTTTTTAATTGGAAGTAAGCTGGATGGATTGTGATTGGATTGGAGAATTATGGAGATTTATTTTATGAAAAACACTGTGGATTTGAGACTGGATAGTTCTGACTATTATAATGTTTCTAAAATACAGAGTTAACGTCGTTTACATAAGTTAACATTGCTAAAGATTTATAAATAAATGCTGTAAAAATATACAATTACCTGCAATTATATGTAAAAAATGAAAATATTTTAAATATTTTTAAGAATTTATTGAAATCTTTTTGAATAGAAAATTTTTACTATGATATTTCTGAAGATATAAATATATAAAATTATTTTGTGTTTATCAAATATTTATATTGACTATGTAAATTTGTTTACTAATAGTAGACAAACAAACAAATAATAATTATTAATAATAATAACAATTAAACTTTATCGGGAAATAAAGTCAGTTTGCTGTTTTGAAACTACACTGTAAAAAATGTTTCCATTTTATATAAAAACATCAAAATTAATAATAAAAAAATATAGGTTTTCATTTAAAAAAAGTCGATGACGTCATAACATAAAAAAAATGACATGAAAAACTGAAAATAAGCTGAAAATATTCGCTGTAATCAAAATCGCTATACCCCTTCAAGATTTTTTCCAAAAATTTAATATCAACGGAATTACTGAATTTATTCCTTACTTAAATTCCACACTGTATAATACTAATCTTAAGGCTTTCACGGCCGGTATACTTAGTGCTTTAGTACATGCATAGTTATTAAATTAAATATAATATCGTTTATTGCTTTTGAACATTTTGCAAGATACATCATCTTCATTATATTACACTAGAACTAAACAAAAGACGAAAGAAAAAAAAACAAAAGCAAATGGCAGGCTATACAAGCAACATAATATAATAAATGTTGTGTTTATATCCATGTCATATTCGCATACACAGTGAATAATATGAATAAATAATGTAGCCATATTCTTAGTACAAACATATCTCGCAAGAGAGCGTAGCAGGGGACGGGGGCCCCCGTAAGTTCTAGGCAGTGGCAGATACTGGAGGGAATTAGGTAACATTGTGCAAATAATCGTCCAGTGTATTGTTCTGTTGAAATAATAATGCATATTCATCTAATATAGCGGGCCGTTCTTACTTATAGTGGTATAGTGTTTAAAGGTACACGACGTTAGTTGTTGCCCTCAATTTTGGAAGGATATGACGTGAGAAGTATTAGTAAAGCGGATGTGTGGATGAGAATTAATTTTTTGGGCATGGTGTTATTGCCTGCTTGCTAATATTACAAATTAGTTGTATTTAATTATATAATTTCTGAGTATATACAGTGGATGAGATTTTCAAAGAGAACGTAGGTACGGCTTAGCTATTATATCAGTAGATTACATCATTGTTTTGAATAAAATTTATGGAGTATATTAACTATTATATTTTTGTATTAAACATATTTTTTTACAGAAGTTAATTAAATAGTACAGTTTTTATTTTAATACTTGTACATTTTTTGTAACAAAATTTACAAATATCCTTATTCCCTATGACATTTATTCTCATTTACAAGCGGCACAAAAATTTAAATTCTTCCCCATCAGAAACCGATAAAATTCTCTCGCTATTGATTAGTTTCATTTCCAATAAAACTTAAGCCGGAACCTAAGCCCAATAACAATGGAATGGAAAAAAAAAATAAAAATAAAATCCGCGTAACTGTTCTGGGCGCCCATTCATTGTGTCCCAAGTGTAGCTATCGCTGTATCTCTCCCGTCAACCGAGTCCTGCTGGCAAGCAGGAAGCATTCGTTGAATACGATATGCTCCTGCTGAGCGCAACCCTAGGGAAATTTTGCGCTAAACTTTTGAGTAACCGCACATTGCCAAGGTGAATCGTGAAACTGGTGAAATGGTAAAAACAGTTTGCGCGAGGTTGATTTTTAAGTACAGGTTATTGTTTTGTGAGTTTTAGACAATTTAAGCCATACATTAATGAGTGTTCAGTTAACCATAGACATGTGTTTTGCTCAGTATAATAATTTGATCAATGTCCGAAGACACTGAACATTAGAATATTATTAACAAGTTTTTATTAATTTTTTTTCTTGTCTATCTGTTTGTTTGTTCGGTACAAATTTTGCAATCGATTTTAAACTAACATTCCGATAAAACATATCTCAGAACAAGATGACAATGCAATATTAACTAATTAATTAATAATATTAGAAATAGTAAATAATTATTTATATTAATTTTACGATACACTTATGAAATTTTATTCAATGTTATTATTTTTCTGTCTGCATTTTGGTTGACGAAATGACATGATTGTTTAAAATCGAAAGAAAAAATAATGGATATAGATTATTTGTATGAATTTTATAGATCAAGTTATTCAATTAACAAATGTAGAAAATAAGTATTAAAATAAAAAGTCTTCAAGGATTAAAGTGATAAAATTATTATATGCATAACAAATCTGGAAATAAACCTTTAATAATAGTTAAATATTTGTAAACTATAAAAAAAAAAAAAAAAATATGAGACCGTTAACACGCGTATTTAAAATAAAATCTAATTGACATAAAAAGAAAAAAAAATAAGTAGAACATTCTTAAAGAAAAACTTTTCGTAATGACCGAGCAAAGAAAGCAGCGGAGAAAAATTCTTTTTATGAAGTTATAAAAGACTGATGCGCCGGGCTTCATAATAAACGCATATTAAACAATTCATCATGATTACATTACTCATTTGATAACGGTGTATATGCCTGTCAAAATTGGATATAAAAATTTATTTCGTTGGGCGCGAATCGGACCAGGCTATAAAACTCAGTCAAATACTTTTGAGTAGTGTTAATGTTTACGATTTAGGTAGTAAATGATTGTTTTTATGGCCGTTGCAACGCCATTTACTCACTGTTATATTTATCGGTTTGATGCCGTTAAAATTATATGATTACCTTACGTTACTTTATTTATTTTGCTTCAGTTTCTTTGTTCTTGGATTTAATGTAATGGATGTAATTAATATCGATTATTGATATTAAGATTGTAATACCTGCTTAGAAGTTATTATTTTGTAATAATCTGCGTACACTGTAAAAAATTTATGTAAATTTACTTGATTTATTTACTATAAATGTATTTTTACAGACAAAATTTAATATTACATCAATTATCACAGTAAAAATTATAAAATACTGCTGTCTTATCGTTAATAGTTATGTATGTAACATTATATAAATATACATTACATTTTTTCAGTCACGACATGTTTGCAAATATTTATAAATATTTATAATTTTAAAAACTAAATCTGTACGTGAATTATTATTTATTTAAAACTAACATCATTCATACACCTTCTGGTGATAAACTCTCTCCCCCTCTCCTTTATAGTTTTTAAAAATATATCTTATTCATAAGTTAAATAAACGTAAAATTAATCTTTTGTTTTAAAATGAAATTACACACTGATAAATTTAACACAGAATTTTACTCAATACTTTTATATTTTCTCTCACCAACTACAAACATTATTTACTGTTTCAGATTAAAATTTATTTGAATTACAAAAGCAGTAAATAGATAATATTAAATTTGATTGAATAGTAAACTTACTACGTAAAATAATTAAACCTTAGAAAAACAAAAAAACATAAAATAAGAAATATTATCGGTTTTCATGGACAACAAACTAAAAAAAATTCGATTAATTTTCAAACTGACGATAACTTTGTTTTGAAATTATAAATTCAATTGTGTTTAGAAAATTTCTGTTCTTTTCACAGAAAAAAATTACCGACATTTAATGATTATAATTATAGGTTTTTTTAAATACATATCAATTTTAATTTTTCGTTCGCCTGTTATGTGCACACAATTTTTAAATAATTTTTGTACGAATCAAAACGGTTTAATATCAAACAAGGTTTTTTTAAAAAAACTGGAACTGTGTGTTTCGCTAAAAGTATAAAATAGTATATTATGTTATATTATGTTATGTTCTCGAGGACAAAATTCGTGTCGCCATTACACACAATGTCGGCGAGTCGGTTAATTGTACTTCGAATCAGGCGCGCAGCGATCTGATCCTTCAACAGTGCATTTACACTACATTATCCTTGCCCGTGTTTGGTCGTCTGCATCGTCGCTGCATCGGTGAACTATAAACTTGGCGTCCGCTATCGTCCTTGCGAGATGAGCATTTACTAAACGATATTGTTAACGCCAGTGCAGGAACAAGTTTGCTGCTGTTAAAGATAAATTTCGGTTGATATGTTGGTTGCACAGACAATGAAACAGTTTGGATGTGTTCTGTGTACAATAGCGCTTGGTTTAATAATGTTTTACATTTTAAAATGACTAGTTTCGTATAGATGTTGGTGTGAAGCTGAGGCTGTATAATGTCTCCTTGGCTATTTAATTTATATATGGATGTTCTTCTTCGGAAAGCTTTCTGTGGTGATGATGGTATACATATAGGTGATTGTGTTGTACCTGCTTTAGCGTATACTGAAAATTTTCGTTGATAAATTGATTGCAAAGACAATGAGACAGTTTGGTTTAATAATGTTTTACATTTTAAAATAATTGGTTTTGTATAGATGTTAGTGCAAAACAGGTACGCGTAATATATATGTATATTAAAATAAAATTGCTTTAGGTTAAAGTTCTGTATTAATTTTTATTTATAATCAACGTTGCGACGTAATTCAAAGTCCGTCTTTATTAGAATAAATGATATAAATGATATTACATAAATAACAGAACATAGAAATAAGTTACTAGGTAACAAATAAATAACTAGATACAATTTATAGATTTTTTAATTAATGGAAGCCAAATTTTATTTAACTCAGTACCTTCACAGTTGTGCCTTTATGTTATCCTTTTTTTTATAAATTTGTATTGCTTATTTGTTACCCATTAACTTGTTTCTTTGTTTTGTTATTTACAGTAAATGTCATTTATATGATTTATCTTGATGAAGACGGACGTTGAGTTTCGTCTAAACGTCAATTTTAAATAAATATTAATACAGAACTTTAATCTAAAACAGTTTTATTTGAATATAATGAGTTCTGAAAAAATTTTTACAATGCTAGAATTTAAGATATTTATTTATACTAGCCGTAAACGGTAATTAGTAAGTTTTTGATGTAGTGCGCGTAACAAAATTGCAATCGGATATAATTAGCGAACTCTTTATCATCAACCATTACGACTAGTCTTGTTAGCGGTTGCTAACGGTAAAAATACCCCTTGCCTGTACAACCCCATTTCCGTGTTCTACCGTTTTATATAACAATAACGATTTCTCATTTTCAATGTACTGGTGAATGCTCTTTATATTTATTTCACAATAGTATTCAGTTGTGTGTATTCGGCATTTAATATTGACAAAAATTATCTTACAAAAATCATAAATTATTGAAAATTCTAAAAAACATTTTAGAATTTTCAATAATTTTGCATATTTTCTATATACAATTTTGCGTAGAAAATTTTATAGAAAAATGTATCATGTAAAGCCAGCATTAGAATAAATTTTGCATTAAGTTTACTATTTATAGTAGTATACAAATTATGATTAAAAACTAGATACACTAAAAAAATGACAAAATATTTCTGTAAAACTAAACAATAAGATATTAGTAACTTTACAATTTGATTACGATATGGAAATAATAATTATGTTATTGTTATAAATAATTAGATTGTTAGATTTTTATTACTTATACACATGTAACATTGTTATTGCACATAAACATCAATAAATAAGTAAGTATTTAAAATGACATTTTCTAATTACATTTTCTCATTTCTTTGTTTGGTTTTCTCTTAATTTGAAATATTTTCAATAACCTTGAAGATATAGCTATGAAATCTATTATCTTATGTTCACTTTATCGAAATTGTTTCAAAAAAGAAATTAATACGTATTTTAAGTAAGAGCGAGATACAAATATAAATTACTTGAATTTGTCAAAACTACATTATCTTATCAAAACCAAAGTCTATGTTCAAAAGTGTACAATAAAAAACTAATAAAAAAATATTTTTTAAGCTTAAATGTTTATTCCTGGTGCACACTCAGCGTTGTCATAGCAACTTGTTACGTCATATAAATCAACAAAACTACAATAAAAAAATCTGTACTAAAAAAAAAAGACAAATGACTGATTTATAAGTGAAAAATTTCAGTATAATTGTAGGAGAAATTATTGACAGACTTATAATAGTATTTAACCCTGGCTATTTAAAAATAAATTAGGCATTTCTTAAAGTAGAAAATGGCAAATATTATGTTGGCACACGTTAAACTGTAGTTAAGCGTATTTTCTAATGTTTGAATAAATAGATTTTACTGCGGGAATACTGTGCCATAAGTATTTTCATCATTATGCCATTTTTCAGAAGACGAAATTCAATATTTCAGCGGAAGAAAAAACGTTTATTTTTTCAAAGCTACCTACTATTTACATAGTGAAAAATACTATTATAATACTATAACTACTATAGTCTGTTTCTAAACTAAAAAGGGTACATGTAAAAGTAAGTTTTACACTATAAGAAAACACCAGAAAAGTTACTAAAAAATTGTACAGTAAGTTTTATTTGCAATGTCTGTGATCTCCACATTTCGTTTATTTATTTACAAAATATGACAAAAAAAAAAATTTAAAGCTCAAAATATTAAGGAAACTTGACAATATGAAAGCTTGTTGACAGTTAATAACAAGGATGAAAATAATGTTGGGTGTAAAAACAGTTGTATGTCAATCAATCAGAACTGTATAGTTTGGCGCAAAAAATTTAAATTACTCCTAGTTAAAAAACAGACTATATAGTAGGTATATCATTTATGTTTTGTTAAAAATCAGTATAAAAATATTTTACAAATACGTTTCAAGTATCATTTTAAAAAAATCGAACTACATCTAAGTAGGTTTATGTAGACAAGCATACATAGCGATGTACAAACGGTAGAGAGACTAAAGCAATGAACCAAAAAACGAGACAGAGCTATCTAGATCAGTAGCGAGTTCGCTCACAAGCCCCCCCAATCGCTGTCAATGTTGCAATTTATTTACCGGACGAATAAAAGGAGACAAGCTCCCGGAGCGAACCCGGAAGAAAAAATAAAGAGTGCAGATTAACTTCGGGTCTCATGTAATTAAAGTCGATAGATCGTTTCACTGCAAATAAAGTATTGAATCAAATCAAATAAAAAAAAGTAGATAGATACCGATGAAACTCAATGGAATGGGAATGGATAAAAGTAAAAGAAGAATAAATGGGAAAGAATAGAAATGGAAGTGACTGTCGCGTTTGTTTTATATTTAGTTTAGATTGACAATTTGAAATTTGTTTTATTAGTTTGTTGTTCCATTAGTTTCAAATAATTCTGAGATTCTGTACATTTTTTATATAAATCTATCAATTATAACATAGTAAAAATCCTTCAAAATTTGCTATTTTAAAATTAAAACACTTTATAGGTTTAAGTTTTATATATTTTATTGAAATATCGATGTTTCGATGTACTTTACGTATAAAAAAACTTTGCGGTAAATTGCAGAAAAAATTAAAAAAAAATTAAAAGATTTGATTTTTAGATTAGAATAACTCTTAAATATTAGCAGTATCAGATTGTGCAAATTTAAGTCGAGAAACGTTTTAAAGCAATTAGGCCATTTTTAACATATAATCCGTTATATATATATATATATATATATATATATATATATATATATAAATGTTTAATGAGTCATATAATTACATTTTTAAATTGTAAATAAAATTAATGATTTATAAAATTATAATCATAATTGCAATTTTAATTTGAAAAACAAAGTAAATAAATGTCAAAATTAACAGAGTAAATCGAAATTTTCTTGTTGAGAAATTATTATAATTGTATATTTTATGGTTATGAACTAAAATGCATTTCGTTATTATGAACCTATTTTTTTTTCGAAATGTTTTACTATTTGTTTTTAACAATGGCACATAAAATTTTGTTTATATTATTTTTTTCGAAATATTGATAATATATCAGAAAATGCAATTAACTCATACTAACTGTGTTGGAACAGATTCTATAAAATTTGTAAAATCGATTGATCTAGATGTTTTTGTTCTTTATGTCCCTAAAATTTGAAACATTTTTTGGATTTGTATATGATTTAGATAATTTTGAAATATCTTTTTTAAGTAGGTCATTTTGCATATTTAATATTTTAAAAAAATATTGGAATTTAAATCATAAAATTATTTGGAACATAATATTGGTTCAACACAAACAGTTTTTTTTACAAAATTTTGATTTGATTATAGCACAAAATTGTTACGGAATTAAAGTAAAAAGAGAGATTAAGTATAAAATAAATAAAACTATTGTACGTGAAAGCTTTAAGGTTCTGAAAACAAACAAAAACAAAAAACCCGAAATGTAAATTTATCTAAAAACTAGACAAAGAAATCACATTAGATGTAATATAAAACCAAGCGTGAGTTAAAATAAATATTTTCACTTTTTATCTTCGCGGCAACAAAGCTCAATTTTTTCGCACACCGCAAAGCCGCCGAAATTTTTCCCAAGATTTTCCCCCGTGCTTGCTCGGTGATCTTTTTTTTTTCACGCAGCAACGCCACCGTGATAAAGAAAAATACGCGAAGTTCTCAGCATGACGCGAAAGACAAACATAATTTAAATAAATTATCGTAAAAGTTTTCGGTGTGTGGGAAGGGGGGGGGGGGGGCGGTGTTGTCCTAACACAGTTGGTGGGGAAAAGAGGGACAAGTGGGAAGTGGGGAAAAATGAGAAACTCGAAAAAAGGACCAATCTTTTGCTGTGCTATGCTTTGTCGTATTAAAAGCCAGTTTTTTTTTTGCCAAAATACGATTGCTTCCAGTCTACTGGACACCCTACAGTTATACTTTTTTGCACTGGAATGTGAATGGAGCTTTATTAAATTTTTTATTATATATATATATATATATATATATATATATATATATATATATATATATGCATTTGTTTGAAGTTATAGTGATGTTATAAATAAAATATATTTTATTATTAGATTTTATTAAATGATAAATATATGAACAAAATTTAATATACATACTATAATTTGAAATATGTTTATTTTGAAAAGAATAAATAAATTTCTGTATCTATACAGAATATTTACGGTCTTTTCTGTATCCTTTTAAAGATGATAGTACATCTTAAAAGGAATAAGCGAGATACATTAACGCCGTTGTTTATAACAAATATATAAATATGGAAAATATATTTGTGTATTAATTGTATATAAATATCATAAATATAGAATAAATTTCTTAAAATCACAACATGTAATTTGAAATAATAAAGATAAATACGTATTTTGTTAAACTAAATTTCCATTTTCAGTAGCAAATTATGGAAAATATAAAAATCTAATTATTAATCTAAAATTACACATGTAAAAATTTGTAATTATGTAATTTTACATGTTTCGTAAATGTAATTTTCCATAAAAAATTTAATATTATGTAAATTATCACAGTAAAATTACAAAATGTTATTATTTTTACTATTAAAACTTATATAAAATTACATAAATTTAATATATATTAAAATAAAACGGTTTTAGTTTAAAGTTCTGTATTAATATTTATTAATAATTTATCAGGAAAAATAATACAACTGACAAAAAGAATATAAAAACAAGAAATAGAAGTTTGTTTATATGTTCTGTTATTTACTGTAAATATCATTTGTATCATTTTTTTTGATATACGTTGAGTTCGTCAAAACGTCGATTATTAATAAGTATTAATACAGAACTATATTCTAAAGCCGTTTTATTTTAATATAATGAGTTCTGAAAGATTTTTTGCTTTGTTAAGATATATTTTTTACAGTGTTACTTTTCTGGATTTGAATACCAACAGAAACAGAAACTAAATTTTGTTTTGTTTTTCAAATAACATTTTTATTTTTATTATATCTTCTGACGAGTGAACTATATAACAAAATTAAATAATAAATCAAAAAAAAAACATACATTGAGCGATGTAAATAAAAGTTTAAACAACAATAAAATGGGGGATGACACGAAGAAAGATCTACTTGAAAAAATATGTTACACTGTCGATAGAAAACAACTTGAAATCGAGGTTCAATCCAAAATGTTTTACGATCGAAACTAAGTCAATTCTAGTCGAATATTCAGATACCGAAACACATATATACCACACACACATGCACACATACACGCTGAGCGTGGAAACTCTTTTACGACGACGACGCGGTACGTCTTTTCGATTTCAATTCGTAAACTAACTTTTTTCTTGTCGTTTCACAGCCACCTATAAAAAAAAAACCTCTTCAGAAACTTATTTTATTGTCGTGTGATTACGTTGATGACAATACGTGTTGAAAGAAGATTTCGTTTTTTTTGTTGTTTTTTTTTAGAAAATTTGTTTTGTTTTTTTAGTATTTATAAAGTAAGTCGTGGTACTGATATATAAAAAGGAAATTGTTACAAGTATTTTTTTTAAAAATATTGAAATTAAAATTGTGCAAGTAATATACGTGGATATATGGTGGAAGTATGAAAAAAAAAGCTGTGAAAATGAGATTTTTACAAGGCGTATATAGTGCTAGGAGAGAGTGCGAAATGTTTCTGCAAAAGTTCAGATGTTTGGTCATCTTGAGCGAATGTCTAATGAACCTTTGGTTAAAAGAATATGTGTGAATGATTTTAAAAGTATACATCTGCTCATGGACGTCTGATGAGTAGAAGGAATGGTATGATTGAGAGAGTGGTATGCGTGAGCGAATGTTTCCAAATGGTAGGAATAGAATAGATAGATAGATAAATATAGTTCAAATAGGGTAAGAGTTTGTGCCCCACTTTTATGTATTCATGGCATAATTGTTTATGTATAATGTCACAAATATTATTTATATTAAGGCCACTTTAGACGGTAATAATTTGTTAATAATTTATGAAATAAATCATGAATAAATATTGGAGATTGATTTATTTTCACTAAATATTTGGAACAGATTTGTGACGACTTGAGTCATTTACCACTGCTACCAACTGACAGCAAATAGCCACCATTGCCTAACATTGCCAGTCAGCTAATTAACAGCTATTTATATTGGTAGCAATGGTAGATGACATAAATCACAAATCTATTCAAAATATTTAGTGAATCTCAAATTTTTATTTATAAATTATTTCAAATATATATTTATTAATCATTAAATTGTCCGATATTACACTTGTATATTAATTATTTGGATGAACTACATAATTCAACTGTAATTTGTGTCTTAAACTTTATCATTACATTATCGTTAAATAATATACTATTAATGATTATTATATTTAACGATTTTCCGCACAATAAACAAAACATAAAAAAAAGCTATAATAAATGTCTGCCACAGCAATAAACCTAAAAAAAATCTTATTTCTCCTTTTTATTCGTCTATTTCACCATCGAAAAAGATATTTGAAACGTGAAATATCTAACTTTGTTACATGATTTAATCTCTTGATGATTGTAGTAAGGCTAAAACGAAAAGTACCGGAACTTTTCCGCGAAGGCAAACTTCTTGTGTGCGTGATTTTTTTTCCGTTCGACGTTTTTCACCGGGCCGAAAAAGAACGGAACGGAACGGAAGGGTCCGGTTAAACGAGAACGCTGCAACGGGTCACGTGACCAAGGAAAAGACGTGGCTAGAAACACCGGAACATCGTTCCTTCCCGAATGAGCGAACGAGTTGGGGCGCAAAATGGGAACCGGCCATTCTTTCTGTAATTAAGAGATGTCATGATCCAATTTTGTGCTCGCCTCTCACATACACAATAGAAATTATTACGCCAGAAACATAAGATGGGGCAAAATAAAATTGATTACGTGACGAACGATTTTCTTGTCCGCGTGTTCTCTATTTTCTTCTCCCGGTTTTTTTTCTTCTTTATTTCTTTCTTTTTCGGGTTAGTTTTTACCGGTTGGCGTACCGGTAAAATGATTATAAACATTGATGGTTTTAGTCCAGGGGTTAATTAGTTTCGTTGGGTTTTTGAAATGTTGATAAATGCAATTACAAGCTGTCAAAAATTGGTAATAGAATACGTGGATTCTTAGTTATTTTCAATGAATTGTAGCTTTGAAAACCAGTTGTTAACTGATCATGCGATTAGATGGTTAACTGTATTTAGAACTGGTAACTGTTTCGGTGTTAGTCAGTTAAAATGGTTCGAACATCTTGAGCGAATATTTAATGAACTTTTAAATAAAAAAATTTATATGAATTATTAAGCGATTAAGTGGAAATTAAAATATTTGTAAAATCTTTAGTGTCATTGCAGAATATATTGCTTTAATAATAGCATTGTTAAATTTGTTTAAATTGATGTTATTTTTTCTTTATTAATTTTTGTTGCTTCTACCTACTACAATATTATATCTATATTATTTTAGAATATTTATAGATTTTAAAAATACAGTTTTTTTTTTGTAAATTAAATGTCAAATATTTTTGAAAGCACATTAATTTTCAACAATATTTTTTTGAGAATATTTTTTATAGATATTATAATTTAATTAATTCAAAAATATAAAATTATTTCACAAAATTATAATAATTAAAATTTAATCAAATATTATTTTCTGAAATAACTTTATATTTTTAATTGCTTAAATTATAATATCTATTCTTAAAAGAATATTGTTAAAATGTAAATTTTTTTCGACAATATTTTACAGTTAATTTACAAAAAAATCAGACACGTCTTAAACTGCTCGCCCATGCCGGCCGGCTACAAAACAAAAACTTAAATTTTGATTTTAATATTTTTGTAAAATATAACTAATTAGCTGTTATTTTTTATATGTTGTAAATGATTTCGTTTCTAATTAAAATTTTTTATAAAAAACAATATAATGTATTTTTAAATAAATTTTATTACTATTAATGTAATTATATAAATACTACTACACATTTTCTAATCGTAAAATAAATCAAAATATTTGAAATAAAATGAAATTAATTGGTTATTAAAATATTAAACATTTTGAAGCCAATTAATTTTACTGCTTTTCTAGATTATTTTCTAAAAATAATTTTTACAAAAAATTAATAAAATAAAAAAGCATTAGGATTTAGTTTTGTATTAATTTCAATTAAAAAGTCGACGTTTTCACGTATTCCACGTACATCATCATCAGGAAAATGATACAAATGACATATGTAATAAATAAACAGAACATAGAAATAAGTTACT
The DNA here is from genome assembly GCA_963966155.1 of Clivina fossor. Classification (NCBI taxonomy): domain Eukaryota; kingdom Metazoa; phylum Arthropoda; class Insecta; order Coleoptera; family Carabidae; genus Clivina; species Clivina fossor. Next base: position 23,701,327 of record OZ014557.1, read on the forward strand.
AGGTAACAAGATAAGTAACTAGATTATGAAATTTGTAAATTATTAATTAAAGGATGTTACATTATTTATGACTTACATACTTAATATAGAATTACGTATTGGTGGTATAACTTTTAAAATTATGTAATATTAAAGCTTACATATTAATATCTGTAATAATTCATCAAAATAATGAAACTTAGCACACATTTTGTGTAATAATACTAATAAAATATTTTAAGTGTAATTCATTCATTTCAAAATACATCCTTTATCTAAATTTAGATATGTGTATAATATTACAGAACTAAACATATTTTACTTATTTATGAAAAATTCTTGACAGCAAATTTACTCAAGTTCTATAAATTTACTAAAAGAGACTTTACTAAAAAACTGTAATATTAGATATATATGTACTTTTCCATCCCGTTGGTAAATCATATAATATAGTGTCTGTAATAGTTCTGATGTATGTATTTTTAAATAATTATGAATAAAATTACAGCAGTTGAGTAATTATACTTAGAAATACTGGGCATCATAGTGTCGCATGGTTTTTTTGGTAAAATTTATAATTTTTTTTTAGAATGTAGTATTAGCTAGTAGTGTTAAAGTGCTATATGTACTAGCCAATGGATAGTATAGTCGCAGAAAAATAACTTCACCAATTCTTCTTTGATCCAAGTTAAGATAAACTAAAAAAAAACTGTTAGTGCAAATTTATGTCATAATAAAATTTGTCTTTTGACCGATTTAAATATTTATAACAGATGTTCCAATCTCGTTTAGCGGTTTGTATTTGTCTTGCAAGTCGCTTTTGCAACTGTTTTTAACTCGTCGTCAACGATTTCAGCGGATGACAAATGAAAGACGAAGGGGCACTTCAAAAACGGCAAAATGGTCCTTCGCGGGCCCCGAATCGGTCTATCGGACAAAGAGCGAACGCGTGCGCGAGAATGAAACAGCCTCTGTCATCTCATCGGCAATTTGCAAGAAAATAAAACAGGAGACCTCCGAAACCAGTCCTCGTTTGATTTGCAATGCAAATTGGATTTAATAAAATGCGAACACAACGGGCGCCCGCACAACCCGGGTGACGAGTCGCCACTGGCGGTTATTGCCGGGCGAGATTTTGCGTCCGGGAAATTAAATATCTTTTACTATAACTTTTCACACTTTGGCGTTGCCAGATTTTTAGATGAAGTTCGAGTGATTCGTAGGCGCTCGGTTTTTCATCAACTTTTAAGCGAAATATTTAAAGTTAATTTTTGGTTGAATGGCATTGTCAACTGGTCTTTCTGTGCCCATGTTCTCATTTTGTTGGCAGAAAATTAAACGGATGTTATGACGTGCTCCGTGATTAAATACTGTTTCGTTTCATTTCATAAAGTAATATTGGCGTGACATTTCGTTTGTTTTTTAAAAATATTTTCTACTTCAGAATTTATAGAATTTGTAGAATTTATAGAATTTTCCGAGCTGATATGCTGTGATCGATCTATTCTCGTCGTAAGCACTAAAGATATTATCTACAATGTATGGCAAAACGTCTTCAATGAGAATAGATTATACCATAAAATCAATATTATATACTACTGTAACAAGGCAGGTCGGGAAACTAAGTAATTTTGTATCTGTTAAATTTGCCCTAGTGACAGATTTATGTATCAGATTTTAAATTTTGCACTTTCGATAGTTGGCATTTGATAAAACATTTTAAAAAATTAATAAGAAATGAAGGTTATTAAATAGAATATTTTTAAATTGTAGACGTACAGTTTAATACTTGTAAAATTTTGTTTCCTCACCGTAAGTTGTAGATTGGAATAATTTTAAGAACTTTTCGGATGAAATATGTAACCAAGTGTTTCTTTTAATAATAGCCTTTAAAGTTATTTTTATTTCTTATTAATATTTTTATAACAAAAAAAATAGTTAATATTTTACCGTTAAATTATATTTTAGTTAGAACGCAGTTTTAACTACATAAAATTAAGTGAATATTTAAATATTTCTCAAATGCATAAAATTGTTGTTTATCCAACATATTTATATATTTAGAAAGGTATTTAGTGCTGTGTCACTGGCTTTTAAAATGTTTATAAAATATGATTTGGTAACCTGTTAGGAGAGCAAACTTGTATATCATAAACGCACCGAAGCATGATATAATAGCTAACGCCCTCCAGTCGTATTACGGCCGGGAGGAAAACTATCAAAAGGTTACATCTACTTTTCGTTTCGCCTAGCTAAAGCTATATGAATAATATATCGTTCAGAGTACTTGGTGAATTTCTAATTTTGCTTTTCATAATTTAGCGCCGTTCATTTACTAGTTTAGAAATTTTAATGACTTTTATTAATTTACTATTTACCGGCTTTTTTTTGCTTGGCTTTTTGTTTATCTGAAGGTTACGAAAAAGTGTGCTTATCCATGTATGTTTGATAAAGTTGTTTATACATAGTAAAATATTTTTCGGAACTTATTGTATTAATATAAAAACATTTACGTTTCTATCAAAAGTACCCAAAACATCCCATATATATATATATATATATATATATATATATATATATATATATATATATATATATATATATATATATATATAACTATAAGTTCTACCACCTTTAAATTTCTATTTAAAAATTTACAAAAACAAAATTCAAATTACAGGCAACAAATCTACTGCGGTCCCACTATGACAAACAACATCATAATTATATTTTTAATCTCCACGGATTCGTTCATCGAATTTAAATAAGAGACAAATTACATTTCCTTTAAAACAAAGAGAACGAAAAAACTCCAACGCGAAAATTTGAATTGCATTTGGAAAGAGACAGTCGGGCTTTCGCTGCCGTATTACCGACATCAGCAAATTGAAATTGTAAAGTGATCATTATGAGAGATACTTTGTCGTTTGTGCTCTGTCGGTAATGCAGTAAACTGAATTTCTCAATGGGTATGTCTCAATAACGGCTCCTCCACCATTCACCTGACTGACGAAGCATGCATTTGATCACACGCCAAGATTCTGCGATAACTTCTAAATGGATAATGGAAGCCGGAATGACAATTTTATTTAGGTCACTGTAATAATGGGGACTTTTTTTACGTGTGTTGGTAACATAAGAACAAAAGAATTTTAAATTGATTTTTACAGTATAGTGAAGTGTCTGAATGTGATTTTAAAGTTGATATTTTGAACAAATTGTTCACAAAATATCAATTCGAAATTTATTGAATATATATTTTTGCTTTTTTATTGTGTCACTTTATGAACGAAGCAGTAGTATTGTTTAATTAAATATTCTGTAAAAAATATGTTTAAAGCAAAAATATAATAGATAATCCAAATTATAATAATATTAACTCCATTATACATACCACTAGTATAAAAATTACATCTCTTTTAATTTTTTTCACCAGTGTACAATCAGTTAAATCTCTTTTGTTCCCCAACTAATACCTTTGTGATTTAATTTCCAAACACAAAACTCCGGGAATTGTAAACAACAACAAAATATGCGTATACATATACACATAACTTTTTTCTTGCTGGAAAAAAAGACAAAAAAATAACGAAATAAAATATGAAAAAAAATGAAACATCGATTTTCAATTAGGCAACTCATCAATATGCATCAGTTTCGGTGTTGTTAGCATACGCAGGGCTGTCCAAAAAGCCAACGCAACCAGCTCAACTCGCACAGAGTATATGGGATTAAAAAGTTTTTGATAAAAGTTGAATTAATATTTGGGAAATTTATCTTCCGTCGCCCGCGCGCACCAAATTACCTAGTTTAGAATTTTTAAATAACCAGATTGACATTGAGTAGTCTCCGTTTTTTTTTTCTCTCTATCTGTTTATCTTTGTCATTCGCAGTAGACTCAAATGACTTGAGATAATTTTGCTTTAATATACATACCGACTAATTTGTATTCATAGCTATGAAATTAAAAATGTTTTTTTTTTTGGCACACATTTTCGATAATCAAATTAAAATTTAAACGAAAATAAACAATGCAATTATTAGTTAACTTAACTTCATGTAATAATGTTCAATATGTCCGGCAAATATATTAGATTAAATACACTTGACGTTGTAATAAGGAAATATGATAACGTAATTTAATCAGTCGCATAAACATGAACTTATAATCTGGTATAAAACTATTTTATATATAAGTTCTGTATTATTATTTATTAATAATCGATGTTTCAACAAACTCAACATTTGTCTTCATCAGGAAAACTGATGTTGTATCAGTTTTCATGATAAAGACGGATGTTGAGTTTGTCGAAACATCGATTATCAATAAATTAATTAATTCAGTTTTCTAAACATGTTTTTAAAAAATGTAAATTTATTATTTAAAAATAATTTATGATCCATAAATACAATTTTAGAAAAATCTAATTTTGTCTTGAAAAAAGTAAGAGTTTCTGACATATGTTTTTATTTTTGGAAATATTTTAATCAGTTTGTACAGAAACTGCATTTTCAGTACTAGACACATAAATTACTACATAAAATTAACATGCACAATCACGCTATGTACTCATAAGAAATTACACTTTTTTTTTATTTATGCCGAAATTAGTTTCCGCAAATAAGCCACTTCTGCTTTGTTTACATTCATAGAAACTTAGAAACATTCACTCACACAAACAACCCTCTCAATCATTAGTATTTAATATTTAAAATCAATAAACTTATTTAAAAAACTAAATGCTACACTGTAAAAAGTTTATGTAATTATTATGTATTTTCACTTGTTTTGTGAATATAATATTACGTAAATTGTCTTAGTAAAACTACAAAATGTTGTTATTTTTACTGTTTTAAGATATATATTTTTTTACAGTGTATCAATTTGTAAAATTATTTGTACAACCACATCAATATAGATACAATTATTGTTTTATAACAGCTATCATTTTCGAATTTTAACGCGACTTTTTCCCAAACTTAGTCAATTTGTAGCGGACAATAAAAACCGAATCGAGAAAAATAATTTTCCTCATCGTTTTCAATTTCATTTCCGAAGTTTATTTATAACGCTCGTGTAAATCTTTTCAGTGTCTCTTTATTACGATAAATTATATTTTCATTTCTTTCTTGGGGTTGGCACAACAACAACAGAGCTACAACAGCCACGGCGCAGAAGGAAACGATGAAGAAGTTGGGGGGGGGGGGAATATATAGTTAAGGATCACTTCCCGCCAATGCTATCAGTATCAGCTTCATGCTTCATTGAATTCTTCGTTCGCGATATTGGCGGGAATCGGGAGAAACGAAAGATTTATTGTTGTATTGTCTCGTGCGATCCTGTGTATTGTTTCATCTTTTATTTAGGCTCGTGTCAATAATGTTATTTTATAGGTTAACCGAAAAGGAAGAACAGTCGGATAAGACTATGGGGTATATCAATTTAGGATACATTTACAACGTGATCTCCTGGATAAACAAGTTATAAATTGAAGTAAACATTTTAAAAAAATATGTTGATGGCTTATGTTTCATATCTTTTTAATGTTTTAAAATAAATTATGGAATTATATGTAGAGTTAATTTACATAAGAAATTTTTTTATTTATTTATAAAAGGCTTAACTTTGTGTGGAAAGTCTATAAAAATTACATATCAAGGGCATCTTTGTTATCCATAACTTTTATTATAAAATTACAGAAAAACTTTTTACACTGTACATAAATAGCTATTATTTCAACATTCGTCTAATATTTCTTTTTCATACAACTAATTATTTTCCCCATATTGTAAATGCATCCTTCGATAACTCAAACCCAGTATCAGTAGCTAGAGGGGTTGACCGGGAATGTGAAAGGGGGTGTATGTTGCGATATGATTGAATCAATGTATGTTTTTGTCCGGCGACCAACACGATGTTTTATTTGGGGAAAACGCGAATCTCGGAAATACCCCTCGGGATGAAAGCTGCAACAATAGCCGCGCAGACCGGTGCTTGTTGGTGAAATGCTTCTGTGTGCTTGCTCACTGAAACACACGACCCCATCAACTACTTTGACTCATGTCGATATTCCTGGGGCTTTACCAACATAAAAAGATTTTTCAAATATCTGTTTCGTTGCTTTGTAGCACAAATCGACGATACGCTATATTGTCGTTTTATAGATATTTTAATTTCGAAAAATAAATTGTTAAACTAATAATATATTATGTTACAAGGAGCAGAAAGCAATCTGTATTGTGTTGAACTCAGATACCTTTTACCGAGGCAGAGCTGAGGCTAAACAATTTAGGTAAAACACAAAAAGAGCTAAAAATAAATAAAAATATATACCAAGTAGAATATTATGTAGCATAGTATGTATATATTATTTATGTTTCTTACGTGATTTGTTGTAATGTTTTTTTAGTCGAATATACAATTTCTGGCAAATTTGGCAGTTTACATTGCATTTCTTGCACTTCTTCATACATTTCAATAATCAAATTTAAATTCAAGCAAAAATAAACAATGCTACTGTCAATTAACTTAATTTGATATACAATTGATCTTGTTTCTTTTGTCGAATATACAGTTTCTGACAAATCTGGCGATGCACATTAAATTTTTTGCACTTTTACAAACATTTTCAATAATCAATTTAAAATTCAAGCGAAAATAAACATTGCTATTTTCAATTAACTTAACTTGACGATGTAATTTTCAATATAACCACCGAATATGTCATCATTAGTGTGTATAGTAGTGTATTATTAATATTTTAACACGCTTGAAGAAAAACTGCATTCATGTGTAACCCGAAATAAAATTGTTATGAAATTTTAACTTTTACGAATAAACTTTTGTACTAAAACTTAATAAAAAAAAGCATTCCCTGTACATTACTGCACAAACGCTTTATATAAACAAATAATATGAAACTTATTTTTATCGCTAAAAGGCTTTTTTGTTAGGAAAAACTTCGTCATAAAATAATTGAGGAAAAACGAAAAGCACGTAAATTGTTTTATAAACCATAATATAAATACGTAAAAGAGTGTTTGTTCTCCTACCGGCGCGGCGCGTCGCGGCGCGTCACATACCCTGGTGCGTTGTAAATATTTTTAAAGGACATATTTTACGTTTAAGTGTAACATAAATATGAAGAGGGGCACATACACACACACACACACATACGAAAAACTAAAAAACAATAAAAATATATTTACGTGCATTTTTAGTGGGCCGTATAAAAATCGCCATGGAAAAGCATCTTTACTGTTTACTATGTTCATATAAATCATTTCTTTATACCAGCGCGTAATAAACGTTGCAAAAAGATATATTATAACATATAATGTTAAAAGAAAAAATGAACGCGTTGCTAGAAAACGGACAGTAAATATAACTTTATATTGTTATAAGTTTATATTTTGTTTTCCAATAATAATTCTATATATTTACACACTGCTATTGTCAAAATTTATAGTTAATTTTTATGTATAAAGTTATAAAATTAATTATAGGGCACTATAAGAAATTTGGATTGATATAATAGTTTATTATGTTACAAGGAGTAGAAAGCGCTGTTTATTATGTTGAGCCTAGATACTTGCGGCCGAAGCTAAGTAATCTGAGTGAAACAAAAAGAGCTTTTTTTTTCAAGAAATTTAAACTACAACTACTAAACGACAGCTACTTTCTACACTCTTTACTATTATCTATTGCATGCGCCCCACGTTTTTATTTTTAAATCTTACAAATATTGTCACAGCTATTAAAAATTTACAATCACAAATTTTCAGGATAATCTGTATGGGGTCAGGAATCTGTATGGAACTAGGAAAAATTATTTTATACTTTTTAATAAAAAATTGTTAATGAAACTGATTTTAATAATGTGTAGCAAAGACGAAAGCATATCTGTAATTTATAATATTATAAAAATGAAAAAACAATTTCATTTACAATTTAAATGCATATATAAAAAAAGCTTCCATTTTAAACCATGTCGAAGGAAAAATAACATCAAGTAAATACGTTTCGTCGAACCGTGAACCGTTGAAAAATGTTAATGCATTCTTGAGCGGTTGACAGTCTTAGCTTTTCGTCAGTTAATCAGGGCAAATTCTTGCACCATACCCCCAATATCAGCTTTCGTGGTTTTGAAAAGAAACGAACCGCCGGGTGGTACCCGGCTAAAGCCTTTTTACCGCCCCCTCTTTGCAATAAGAGTAAGGGGGAGGGGTGAGGATGGGGTGCCTTTCAAACTGGCAATCAATCATTGAGGGCGGTTTGGCAGCGAGCTAGCTCGGCTTGGATTAGTGTCAATACCCGGTTTCTTATCCGGCTACGTGCTGGTACTTTTTTCTCTTCTCCCGATAAAGATTATCTTAATTTTTACTCGAGATGAAACCGAAATGAGCGCGAGGTGATTATACAGAAAGAGGAAGCTTGAGGATGAGTTATGAAGAAGTCAATAAGAAAATTGTAATTGGGTTGTTTCATTTATATATATATATTAGGGGGCCCCTATTTTAAATTTTTTTTTAATTTTTTTGATTTAACCCCAAAAATCTTGTATATGGAATATTAAAATAAAATTTTGTGAATTTTTCGGATTTTTTCAGTTGTATTAACCCGACCCTAAATGAGATTAAAGTTTAACAAGCGTTTAAAATGGCGTTTTTTAACTTTTACACACTTTGGAGCGTAGTATTTAGTATTTTGGACTGAAAAATCTGAAAATTCGTAAATTTATGTTTTAAAGGTCGCTGAACTCGAATCTGATAAACTCCCGATAAAGATTATCTTAATTTTTACTCGAGATGAAACCGAAATGAGCGCGAGGTGATTATACAGAAAGAGGAAGCTTGAGGATGAGTTATGAAGAAGTCAATAAGAAAATTGTAATTGGGTTGTTTCATTTATATATATATTAGGGGGCCCCTATTTTAAATTTTTTTTTAATTTTTTTGATTTAACCCCAAAAATCTTGTATATGGAATATTAAAATAAAATTTTGTGAATTTTTCGGATTTTTTCAGTTGTATTAACCCGACCCTAAATGAGATTAAAGTTTAACAAGCGTTTAAAATGGCGTTTTTTAACTTTTACACACTTTGGAGCGTAGTATTTAGTATTTTGGACTGAAAAATCTGAAAATTCGTAAATTTATGTTTTAAAGGTCGCTGAACTCGAATCTGATAAACTCCCGATAAAGATTATCTTAATTTTTACTCGAGATGAAACCGAAATGAGCGCGAGGTGATTATACAGAAAGAGGAAGCTTGAGGATGAGTTATGAAGAAGTCAATAAGAAAATTGTAATTGGGTTGTTTCATTTATATATATATTAGGGGGCCCCTATTTTAAATTTTTTTTTAATTTTTTTGATTTAACCCCAAAAATCTTGTATATGGAATATTAAAATAAAATTTTGTGAATTTTTCGGATTTTTTCAGTTGTATTAACCCGACCCTAAATGGGATTAAAGTTTAACAAGCGTTTAAAATGGCGTTTTTTAACTTTTACACACTTTGGAGCGTAGTATTTAGTATTTTGGACTGAAAAATCTGAAAATTCGTAAATTTATGTTTTAAAGGTCGCTGAACTCGAATCTGATAAACTCCCGATAAAGATTATCTTAATTTTTACTCGAGATGAAACCGAAATGAGCGCGAGGTGATTATACAGAAAGAGGAAGCTTGAGGATGAGTTATGAAGAAGTCAATAAGAAAATTGTAATTGGGTTGTTTCATTTATATATATATATTAGGGGGCCCCTATTTTAAATTTTTTTTTAATTTTTTTTATTTAACCCCAAAAATCTTGTATATGGAATATTAAAATAAAATTTTGTGAATTTTTCGGATTTTTTCAGTTGTATTAACCCGACCCTAAATGAGATTAAAGTTTAACAAGCGTTTAAAATGGCGTTTTTTAACTTTTACACACTTTGGAGCGTAGTATTTAGTATTTTGGACTGAAAAATCTGAAAATTCGTAAATTTATGTTTTAAAGGTCGCTGAACTCGAATCTGATGTCAAAAATTAATTTTTAACAGTTGCAACTGTCAAAAAACTGTCATTAAATTCCTCAATTGAGAAATTTAATGGAAATATCGAGTATATTTAACATTTAAGCACTTTGGATCACAGGTAAAAATTTTTGTAAATTTTATTTAGCTGCTGAAGATGGAAGCTTAGCTTCCGAAATACGTATTTAGTTTTATTTTAATTTAAGTGTGGATTTAGGATTTTTTATAATTTTATTTTTATTTGAATTTTGCCACAGTAGATTATTTTCTAAACTTTTCTTTATAAATCTCTATTGCTTCTCTTATTAATCTGCTGTTAATATTGATTGATCTAACAAATTTTCAAATTTTTGCATTATTTATTTTAATTAATAAATTGAAGTTTTACAATATAACGATTATGACTGATATTACAAGCTCGGTTTTTGGGTGTTTTAGTTTAATTATTTAGTCCTGCTTTTATGACAATTACGTTGTCTTAAAATTGATTTAAGTTAAAACCAAAATTAAAACCAAGTTTATAATAGGGGCCAATGTGTTTAGTATTATGTCAGCGTATACTAAGCAATTTTATATAATTGTGTTTTCTATATTTAAAAATTTGGATTTTTTTTTTATTATTTTCTTCAAATTTTTACACAACTACAAATTTCATACATTTCATATTACAAACATTCCATTTTGAACAGTAAGATAACAATTCGTCGAAAATTTAATAATTAATAAAATTTTAGACAAACTGATTTATTTCCTGAAAAATAACTAATAATTTTAATAATTTTATCTAATGCACACAATGACTGTTTGTCGCATAAAGTCCATTACAAAAATTATAACTTTAATACTGTTAAAAACAGTAACTGTCATTTTTCATTTTCTAATTATACGTTTTACATTAACGAAATTATATAGTGTATTTTCTTATTTTTACGTGCACTTATAATATTTACTAATAAGGTTAACACTCATTTTAATGGACTTGCAGCATGATATTATGTAGTAAAAATATTACGGTTCTCAAATTACTTAATCTTTTTTTATTTATGTGTTAATATATATATATATATATATATATATATATATATATATATATATATATATATATATATCAAATAAGTTTTCACTATTCTTTCAAATACTATGTAATAATTTTTGTCAACGAGTTAATATTTATTAAAAAAGAACTTAATTATTATACGAACTTGTGCTTAGAACACCATGAAACATTTAGTAAACATTTAGGGAAAACACTACCTTGAACTCTAAAAATAAGTAAAGTTCGGCAATTGTTTTCATGGTGAAATAATGGTACAAGTGTATCGGGTTTTTTTATATCTTATTACAGCATATTTGAGCTATATTTTCAAATTTTTATGTTAAAAAATTCTTTCAAATTATGACGTAACGCGTACATTTGTCAGCTCTCGTCAAAAATACCTTGGTCACTTGTGCCGAACCCTGGGAAGTTTCCTTAGAATATCATAAAATTAGAAAAAATCAACTTTAAATTTTAATTTATATAATAATAATAATAATAATAATAATAATAAGTTACAGTATAATTATTTTGTCTACTGTCTCCGAAAACATTTGTATTTGTATTAATTAGGAAAGCATCAAAAAAGTAATAATTTTATCAAAATTATTTGCAATTACAATTATAATTCACACATACCAATCGAAATTAAAATATGCCACACCACAAAAAACTTCCACAAAGGAACTAAATTTACAGGGGAAAAGAATCACCATCTACTAACTGATGTAATTCAACTGATATCATTAAAAGAATTCTTGGATCATAATTTCGCAATTTATTTCCTCGATAAGAACTCTCTGCACTCGCGCTGTGAGAGAAAAAGCAGGAATTTTGTGCCTTCCAATCTGATGGTAATGACTCTAGCACGTATTAGTTTTGCGGGCGGTTTTTTTTTTCGTGCACGCTGTGAATTCATTATCATTACGAATGTTTCCGCTTTGATCATCCAATTTAGAAAATATGTAAAAAAAAGAAGCTGGAATGAAACGAGTTCTTGAAAGGCGAACGTTTTATATCACACGCTGTTTGTTATGGCTGAGAAAATTATACGTGAAAAACTCGGTAATATTGTCTGATTAATATTCGACAAATATAATCTTGGGATTTAGTTTTTGGGTTTCTTGTACGACAAATGAAATGAAACTGTAAGATAACTAATATTTTAAAGTTATTACTTGTACATTATTTTGTGTAGTATTTTCAAGAAAGTGTTTTAAGTATTACTTTAAACACTCTAGTATTTAAAATAATTTTTTTTAAGTATTTCCGATATATATATTATACCAGTCGACTATTTTCTAATTTAATTGTATGCAATGTTTGTTAGTTTGTTTTATGAATTGTTTGATATTAAAATATTATTATTATTTATATAATATAAATATGTTTTAATAAAAGTATTTGCAACATAGTAAAAAATTTTGAACTCATTATATTAAAATAATTAAAAGGATTTAGTTCTGTATAAATTTTTAATTAAAAATTGACGTTTCGATATAGTTTATGTATATAATTATCAGGAAAAATTATATATTATTACAATTATTATTCATTTGACTAATTTTTTGTGATATGATATAAGTAGAGTATGTTGAAACATCGATTTTTAATTAAAATTTATGCAGAACTTAATCATAAAATATTTCTATTTATTATTTATAAAAAAATATTTAAATACTTTTCAAGCAGTATTTTTATTTAAATATTTTTGTTTACACAAATTGTAAGTACAAATTCCCTTCAAACATAATACAATACAATGAGTTTATAAAAAATGAACAAACTATACCTTATTTTTTATCAATAATTCTACAATCAAAATAAGTGTGATAACAGAATAAATCTCAAATGTTTTGAAATGAAAATGAGTCCTATTTACTCGTTGTTCGTATAACAAAACCTAGTTGCCCGCTTGTATAAGCGTCGCGACGAATTGGCGTTTTGTCGTCGACTTCATTGCGTTGAGGCCTAGCCAAACAGCAAGCCCCTTGTCTCTTATTCATATAATTTCCCTCGAGGCGACGCGTCACACAATCAACGCTAACATACCCTTATTCCGAAGATGTGCTCTCACGATGATGTTGCTATTTTACCGGGTTGTTTTTTTTTTACTTTGAGCAGTCCAAAAGCGATAGCGGCAAAATTATAGAAGTTAAATTGTGATTTTTATACATTTTCAATTCCTAATAATTTGCAACATATTTACATTAATTATAATATTTATCAAATCTAAATTTTTACAAACATTTATCTAATAAGTCCAATTTTCCATTTTATGAAACCTAACTTACATCTCATATTTTTTTTAAAAATTTCTACCCCTGACTTAGTTCCTCTCCTTATCTTCTCATCATCAACCCGTTCCGTCTCACTCGTGCCACAAGGAGCATTGTACAAATTAGTCTTAGCACGTTGTAATTTTTGCGTCATTAACGCCGCGAAAGACCTGGTGTGGGGGTGGGAATGCTCCCTGCTGGTTATCTGCCCCAGCTAAGAGATACATCAGCCCAGTTCAGGATGTAATTGGCTCGGCGCTGTCGGCCACAGCTGTGGCGAGCAACCCCCTCTCATACGACGCAACCCGGATGAGTATCTCTCAAACTGACCACCTATTTCATCTTCGCCGGTCGGTCACTGCTAACAGATCGGCTGTCAAGATGTGAGCGCGCGGACGGATTGGGTAGGGGTAGGGTTTTTCTTTTCCCGGTTTAGAGGATGAAATGTGTTAGATGAGATGAAGGGTTGGAGAGATGTATCCCGGTTTGAAAAGAGTAAGGGTGAATTTGTTGAAATTACTGTACTTATTAGTAAATTGTTTGTATAGATATTATCGTGTATTTGTAATTTATTTTATTTTATTTTATGTGTTTTAATGATTGGCATACTTTTTCTAAATATTTGCTAAATAATGTAGATAGAAAAAATCAGTATAAATTCTTAAAATATTGTTACTTAAAGAGGCACACTTAATTCAGTTTAATAAGTTATCAATAATTATTGCAAGAATTATACAAAAAAATGTCTAGTTCATTTTATTAATTACGCTGGTCCAAATTATGAGCTGTGTTTTAAAATTGGTTTTAACTAATACAGATTTTAAAACAATAAAACTGCTATAACAGCAGGATTAAACAAATAAATTAAAACACCCAAAAACCAATCTTGTAATACCAGCCAATATGTTTAAGTAACATTGGCCCGTATTCTCACCTCATATGAAAAAGTGCTTTTTCAAAAAAGTGCTTTTGACGTTCACTTAAAATCATTTATTAAGCATTTTATAATAGTTTATTTAAGTTTTATAATACCAAATATATTAAAAATGATCAAAAATAGTAAAATTATTTATATTTGATGAAAAACATAAGCAACAACTTATTTTGAAATAAATGATAAAAGCACTTTTTCACGAAAAAGTGAGACGAGAATACGGGCCATTATTATTGTATTGTATATTAACATATTATTAATTTTTGTTTCAGAATTTTTAATATGTTGGTGTCGTTCGAATTTGGTGAGTATGAAATATATATTATTTTTAATTTTTATTCCTACGTAAAAGCCACTTTAGACGGTAATAATTTATGAATAACTATTTGAAATAAATTTGAGTTTGATTTATTTTTACTTATTTTTAATTAAACAGAGTAAGAGATTTGAGAACAGATTTGAACCCAAACCCATAAGAGTACAAGCCGAATAAGATACATGCGTTTATTTAGAACTACTCGGCTATGCAAGTCTTCAAAAGAAAATGACTACATAAAAACTTAATTAATTTTTGTTGAGGTTTATGATTCATATAAGTCCACAATTTGAAAAGCATAAATAATTGCTTTCACTTAATTTAGCATTAGGAATTTGAAAAAAAAAATCAAATAAAAATTACGACTTACATATAAGTATACATCGAATATTAATATCGATTTTCTGAACAATATTAATTTCAATTTATTTTAATAGCATTTTTACAATTCTCTTTAAAATATTTACAACTACTTTAACTTAATAGTTTAACGGTGAGACTTTGTGTAATTCTTTAAATTCTAAATCGTAAAAAATGTTTTGTCTTTGATAATGAAAATTTTTCACTTAATTGAAAATTTAATCAGCAGGTATTTAGTGATTTGTTTATAGATTTTTGAATACATTGTTTCGTATGAGAATGGGAATAGAATGATTCAGCATTACCTAAGCATTTTGGTAACATAATTATTTTTTTCAATATTTACACTATTAAAAAATATTGTTAACAACAAGTTAGGTTTTATTAGAATTACTGTGATAGTATGACCAAAAAGAAATATTTTTATTTTTAAACATGCCATATTAGGCATGTACGAAAAATAAAGGATCAAAATTTAAATAAATTTGTTCTTCAAGCGTATTATGTGGAAGGAGGCCATTATGTTACTAGTACAATAATGTACATTATTATACAGTGTGTCTCAGGACAAGCTACAGGACTTTCGGTTTGATCGGAAGTCGACCTTAACTTCTTTATTTTTAATAGAGTACTTAATTTTTATGTTATCTTTGAATTTAAGAGTAAATTTTACATATGATACATTAAAAACATTTTACTTTAGTTTAACTGTTTTTAACGTATTTCAACTGTTTTAATTTTTTGTTTTGAAATTGTCCGGGTTCGTATCTCAAGAATGCAGTCAAATATTTACAATTTGTAAACGGAATTTTATTAAGGTAGCTTTGAGCTAACTTTTCATATAAAAACCATACATTAAAACAATTTAAAAATGTTCCTAAAACATTGCTGTTAAATCGAAGTACAAAAAAAAACAAAACATTGAAATTTAATTTTTATAATAGAAACTCCCATTTTTAACTACTTTAATGAATACCGTTACATTAAAAAATAGTGTTAGTTTATATAACATATCCTATGTTGAAAATTAATAGATTTTTTAGTAAAATAGAAAAAGTATGTAATACGTTGTTATTACTTTATTAATGTAACTAAGCTGCCAATTTTGTTCATATCTTGTATAAGACTCGTAGTGAATTATTTTGTCTTTTTCTAGAAATGGCATTCTTCTTTTATTAGAAAAAAGACAAACAATCGCGTTATACTACGAGTTTTACGAAATGCGAACAGAATTGTCAGCTAAGTTAGCGTATATTGTATATAGAAAAGGAAAGAAAATTTAAATTTTTGCAGAAGAGGAACAAAATTTCTAGTTACTTCACTGATTTTATTCTTCTTATTGATTATTTAAATTTAGTATATTATTTGAACAAAACTTCAACTTTATATTTACTTCTTTCATAATTCTTAAACAAAACAAAAATTAAAATAAAACCA
The DNA here is from genome assembly GCA_963966155.1 of Clivina fossor. Taxonomy (NCBI): domain Eukaryota; kingdom Metazoa; phylum Arthropoda; class Insecta; order Coleoptera; family Carabidae; genus Clivina; species Clivina fossor. Next base: position 23,717,687 of record OZ014557.1, read on the forward strand.
GGATACATTACAAGTAAAGAAAAAAAAAATTCTTCAAGTTTTCATTCGTCGGAACGATCTTAAGGATTCGAAAACGTATCCGAGCAAAACTAAAATTCGTGGCGTTTCCTTCGCATTCCGTTCACCGTTCGAAATCTTCGCGTCTTATCTGCGTTTACAGTTCAAAGGTTTCTACCGATTAAGCATTCAGTAGCCGGGTACGGTGAGTGTGTGGCTGTGGTTTTCTTTTGCCTCGCAATTCGGATGTTTATTTTTGATAAAATAAGCGCAAAAGACACGGAAAAGTACGGGAAGAGATACTGCTGCAGTCTGAACGATAGATCAGATAAGACAGGTACGGTTTTTAAGTCCGAGTCCATCTAAGGCGAATCGGCGACACTGCCATGTTATTTGAAATGAAAATGAAGATAGGAGGTTTAGAAAGGAGATTTTTTTGAGTTATACGGACAGTTGTGCTGGTCGTTGGAATTTATTGGTTAGATTTACAAATTTGTCGGTCAAATATTGGTGCTTTAAACTGGAAACTATAAATGGTCGCTATTTACATTTTTCTCAAACATGTGTTTGAATAGAATTTGTACCTTTAGTGGAAAATATTATAAACTACAACATCAATAAAATAATTTTAATGGTAGTTACAATTTTTTTTTATTAAAAAATAATAATGATAAAAACGATGTTATTTTAATATACATAATTTAAAAGACTGGAAAAATAATTTTATTTAAATTGAGAAACAAAAGAGAGAGTACTTTAAATATTGATTCTATTTCCATAAATTAATATTACGGAACGATTTCGTTATGTACATTAAAATCACTTCTTGTTCTTCTCCTGGAAACAGGATACGATCGACAGAAGACAAGGATAGCGATGGAAATATAGACAAGGAAAATTAAATTTCATTTATTAATTTATACAATATCAAACGGAACAAAAAAAATTTAAAAATAATTATAAAATTTCAATTTTATCTTCGGCTGATGCATATTTATTATATTTGTTTTTAATTACATTGTACATAATTTATAATGTTTTATATTTAAAATTTATTATTATATTGTAATTAAAATATTCTTTGTTTGTTTTATAATTTTATAATTTTATTTTACAAATTTAAAGAAAATTGTTTAACTTGTGTAACTGCAAAACTATCTTGACATAAAAATTTACAGAAATATATAATAAAAATATGAAAAATTATTTAGCCGTATGGAAAAATGTCCCAAATAAAAGTTATTACCTATAACTTGTTTAGCAACATTTTTTAAATAAATTTTTTCGAAATGTAACTTTATTGTGAATTATTCATAAAATACATAAAAGTGATATCAGTAAATTACCAATTCTAGTTGGCAGATCTTTACCGATCAAATTGAGATATTCATCTTCGAAACTTAAATATGAAATTTTACAACATCCGTTTAGCCGAATTTGCTCTGGCTTGTCCACAGACCGACAGACGGAATTCATTCTAAAAACAGTTAATTCGTGTTATTATAAATTTCGATATATCAAATTTAGTAAAAGTACAAACACGCGAAAATATTTCATGGTTTATTTATTTTGGCTCAGAGAAGTTTATATGAACTAAAAGGTTGAAAGAAGCATTCGCATACCATAATTTTAAAAATATTTCTTCAACTATAAGTTGAAACTTTTCCAAACTAAAATGAGAGACAGAGCTATAGAAGTGGAAAACTATTTGAAATGTAATTCACGTTGAGAAAATTGTTCGGTAAATTTATATAAATTTTATGTAAGTTTGACAACCTGGACGTTATCATTGGTTTTCTCCGAAAAATCATATCTATTGTTTGAATGTTTAAAAACTAAATTATGTTTTTTTTTTTAATTTTGTTCCGGAGAAATTGTATATAATTTAGTTGGAAATATTGTATTTTGATTAAAACAGTATTGTATACTGTATGTGCAATTATTTCAAACGCTTTTTAAAATATTAGTTATATAATTATACCTGGCTTATTATGTAATCTGCTGACAATTAATATTCAAAATATTTTTAAAATAAACGTGTAGTGCTTTTTTTTTTCTTTAATACAGTAATAAAAAAATTTAACAGCTTTTTTTTGTGTTTTATCCATTTTAAACATTTTCTGAAAATGACTATAAATTAAATATTTGTTAAACCGTCAAATAAACTATCATATTTTTCATTAAAATTACCTAAATTAACTATCCTTGCAATTATTCATAATTCTCTACAAATTTTCTTAAGTCCATTATAATATACAAGCCACTTATAACCCCACTTTCCATTATCGCTATAATAAATGTCTAAAATTAAAAATCTCAACAGATAAATTAAACCAAAATAATTGTATTCATTCTACGAACCCATTATATTGCATTTTGTGCTCAACAGAGTTCACAATGTATCTTATATTATGGCAATAAATATCATTCTCCCTCTTAACGGTGTGCATAAAGTGGGCTATGACGATTTTCTCCCTGAATCGTAGACGGCTCTGAAAGACAAGTGAATCACCTCGTGTGTTGTACATTAGTTCGTCCAAAGCTTTTGAATAAATCATTGCTATTGCTAGGATAACAATGTTTTTTTTCTTCGTATTTTAAATTGAAGGAATACCTGCATTTGTTTTTTTTAATTTGTATTGTGGTTTAGTCTTCTTAGATTCTTTTTTTCACTAATTTTCTAAGCAAACTTAATCTAACTCTAATCTAACCTAACCCCTAATCTAACCTAATCTAACTACCTACCTTATTTTTCTTCAAGCATATTAAAATATTGATATTACGTTACTCAATTGCCTATGTAGAAAAATGCCATTATATTACTGGTACAATAGTGTATATTATTATACAGCAGTTATTTACTTTATACACCACTGGTAGCAGCACCGAACATGACATGACGTCAAGTGTATTTAATCTGACATTTAAAAACAAAACATTTTTACTTGATCTAATTACAACCGGTATCAATAAACAAAAAGTTACATTAACCGGTAATTGTCTTTGTCATAATCACACCCCTACCGTTGAAAACATAAAACAAAGCTAGAAAGCCTTGCAGGCATTAGAAAGACTAAAGTACTATAGCTGGGGAAGCAAGAGAGAGACGCACGAACATTAAGTTCTCCGTGAAGTACTTGTTACTATTACGCGGAGGATATAAGTGCCTCATGGCACTTTCGCATTTCGTAAACGGGAAATGACAACGAGACTATATTTCAAAATTGGATACCTTGACGCTTCGTCGATTATATTGTCAATTTCAGAATTCGGTGACTTGATATTTATATTTTACATAATATAATTTGAATTGTATTTTAAATTTTACATTTTAACATTTATATTAACATCTCTTTCTATAATTCTATAATTTAATCCTGATTTAAACTTTGATGTAAGTTTGGGCGTGTGATGTTACAAGCAACGTTAAAAATAATGTTATTCAATAATTTTTATTTAAATTTTAAGAATATTCTACTTATATAACCTCAACAAAATATACAAAACTCGGATTGACATTTTTAAACATTTTTATTTAATAATATCTTACTAAGAATGCATATTATATAAAACAAAAATAATTTCCTGAAATAAAGCATATCATTTTTTATACAAGCTATAAATATAGTAAGAAATTTACTTGTTTTTTTTTATATCAGCTACACTATTTTATCTTGTTTTAAATATAAGTTTTTTTACAATTTGAGATATCATTTACTAATCAATTTTGTATAAATTAATTACAACTGTGATTTGCCAGAAACAACAATTTAATGAAAAAATTAATGTACTTTCATTGCTCGTTATCAAATTATAAAAATAAAAACAATGAAAATTTTTTATAATAAATCTGCGAATATTTTAAAGAAAAAAAATCATGTATGTATACTTTATGATCTGTGCTAAAATTAAACCTTTAAATTACATTCTTCGAAACAAAAACGAAAATGTATTGTTTATTTACCGTGAAATGTAGTAAAAATTAAGGTGCTTTTTGTGATTTAAAATTTAATTTGAAACAACTTTGCATTAAAATTTCATTGAATCAAGATAATTCATATATCAAATAAATTGATATTTTATACATATAGTAAGATTAGTATTTTTGTGAAACTAGCTATTAAAATCATAAAACTTTGTTGTTATTTAATTAAAATTGTAGATTTTATGACATAGAACTATGTATTCTTGTGCGCTAATTAGTAAAAAGAGTTTGTGCCACACCTGTTTAGATATATAGCGTGACATACTTTTTTACATAAAATTAAAAATAATTTAATATAACATTAAACCATTGTTTTAATAATAAACCATATATTTTCTTGCACGCAACAGATACCATATAACTTATTTCATCTCGAAAAAGAATAAAAGAAAATAAGAAAATGTTCAGTTCTTTCATCGGAAAACATCCACCTCAAATGAATTTGTAACATGTTAAAATTCCATCTTCATTTCTAACTAATGTTCACATTAGCAACAATATGTAGTAGTACTATAGTAGGAAGAGCATCTTTTCGATAATTTATTTCATGCTGAAATCCTGAAAAGATTCGCGATGCTTTAAGCACACGGATTTTCAGATTTTCAGTAGATGCAGCACGCAACAGCTTGCGTGATCGCGAAATATACCTATAAGGAGAGCTTACAAGAGCTTTAAATTATAGCAAAATTTTGAGTGTAAAGTATAATAATATTCAAATGTTGAGATTTTTCCCAAAAATTTCACAAGTTGCTCAATCATTTTTTGGGAAAAATTTCAACATTTGAGTATTATTATATTAATTTCACAGATACACTTATAAACATTTATTTATATTAAAAAGGTTGGAATACGGTCCATTGTTATTTAAATAGTAAACTTTATAATATATAAATTTAGAGCGACAGATCAAAATAGAAATTGACTCTAAAAGTGTTTTTACAAATGTTTTATATAAAATATATTAACCTCTAAATTTAACAAATTGTAATAAATTATTTTCTAAACAATCTCGGTAATAATAATAATAATAAATATTATACAGGGTAATTTATTAGTTTTATGACAAACTTTGACGATGAAAGTTTAGTTGATTTTAAGAGAAAAATTGTGCGATTTATATTATTTCACTTTGAAAATTAAACACGCTTTGATTCATAAAAACTTAACATAACATACAAATTTTTAAAATAAAATTACTTTAGGTTAAAGATCTGTATTAGTATTTATTTAAAATCGACGTTTCAATGACACTCAACATCCGTTGTTATCAGGATAAATTTATATATTTATCCTGATGAAGACGGACGTTGAGTTTCGAAAGATTTTTTTTTACTGTTATACAAATTTTTAGTTTAATAGTTATTAAAAAAATGTTTAAATCGTCCACTTTTGACTTGACGAATTAAGGATTCTGTAACTCGATAAAGACGTAAGATATATATATATATATATATATATATATATATATATATATATATATATATATATTTGAATCCTAATCTTATATGAGTGGCTGCGTTTTATTATTTTCACAGCCAACGTAACAAAACACATATAACAATAATTTGCGTTCATCTACGTTACAAAATTGCAAAATTACCTTTCCAGAACATTTCCTAGTGAGTACGTCTAGTGTTAATTGCAAAAGATGAAACGAACGATAGACGGAACAACTCATGCCTTGCCTCCTTGCTCTTTTGGTTAAGTTTCCTTTCCGTTTTGTTCTTTGCCTGTTGTGTGTTATCCTTATCGCGTTCGTGTCTTAAAAGATTGTTACGTTAGGGTAGAGAGAGAGAGGGGGGAGCCGTTAGAGGTAACGATGTACTAAAAGGATAAATGAGATAATGAGTAGAATTAGGAATTAGCGAAGAATGAAGGATTTTCAAAGAATATGTAGTTTTTTTCTTTGTTTATTTCGCTAGATAGATGACATTAGTGTAGTTATAAAAATTGATCTAAAAATAATGTTGTTTCTTTTTGTGAATATGTAAAAAAATAAAATATATTTAATTGAGGTTTAAAATTTTCTATTTTAAATATATTTGGCAACAAGAATAAAATTATCTATTAACTTGTTTCTATGTTCTATTTATTTACTGTATATGTAATTTGTATCATTTTTACTGATCAGGATATTTGACGCTTACAACCACACGGCAATTTTTTTTTTTTTTTTGAAACAATCAAAAATTTACTAATTTTAATTTTTTTGTAACTGAAAACTATTTTTCAAAAAATGATTTATGATTAAAAAGTTTTTAACAAAAATAATGACCAATTAAAATCGAATATGTATTTAATTTTTGCGCTATGTAATATTTAATTAAAATTTTGTCTTAAATCGTAAAATTAAATTGATTAAATAAAAACAAACTGTTCCGGATTTTTTTAATACTTTAATAATCTATAAATTTAATTTCACACTAACTAATTATTTCTTGAATATGCAATTACATTTAATTTTTCAATTTTAACATACTGATTAATTATTATTTTTTTTAGTTATTTGTATTTTTTATTCGATAATCCCATTTGTATTTCATTTAATAATTAGTCTTATCAAATAAGAAAATAATTATTTGCTCCGTGATTGATTGTGGCTAATATTATTAAAAATAATGAAATGAGTTTTTTTTTTCAATAAAAAGTTTTGATATGTTCCGAATTTGTTCTACGACGTACTAGATGTGAAACTGTACCCACCATCCACAGGAGCCCAAACGTTCAAATATTATAATAATGTCATTGAAATGCTCTTTTTAATTAATAAATTAATTAATGGGTCTATTCTGATCACATCTATAAAAACTGTAGTCTTACAGAATGTTTTGTTTTTTTTTAGTAAATAAAATTCTTCTTTCGATAGAAAAAAGTAGAATATTTTGTAAAGGTACAGTTCTTGCAGATGTGAATAGGATAGACCTCTAAGCTAAATGTACAATAAATGTTGAAACAAATAGTGATGTAATTGTTATATTATGTTACAAGTAGTAAAAAGCAATGAGGTTTCTATTTCGAGTGATATACGATTTTTTTTTAAACGTTCTAAATGAAAATAAACTAGAACTAAATAAAAATACATGCCAAATAACCTTAATTTCACTAACAGTTGTAGAATAATGTATATATTATTTATATTTGTTTTACGTGATTTGTGAGAATTTAGGTTTCTATGGTCGAATTGGTAATTTTTTTTTGCTCCTTTTCATTCATTTTTAATAATCAAATTAAAATTTAAGCTAAAATAAACAATGCAATTGTCAATTAACTTAATAAATTTAATTTGACCATCGGAGATGTCAGATTAAACACAATTGACCGTGTTGTTTGGTCGAATATTCAGTTTCTGACCAGCCTGGATGGTGCACATTGCAATTCTTGCACTTCTTCACACATTTTAAATTCAAGTGAAAATAAACAATACAATTATCAGTTAACTTAACTGGGCATAATAATTTTTAACATATTTGTTCAAAATGTTAGATTAAATACACTTGACGTTTTAGTTGTATGTATTTGTATACAGTAAGTAACTAAGTAAGTAACTAGTAATGTAGGCAATATAGTAAGGTAATATCAGTATTTTAATACGGTTGAAAAAATAAAATTTTCCACTACTATATTTTTCTATATTAACTCTATAATTTTTCTTTTTTCCAATGATATAGTTATATCATGTCGCTACAATGACGATGTGGCAATAGCCGTTTTTCTATACATTCTCTGTCTTTGCCTCGTACATATACATCCACCCACACACACACACACACACATTGCTATTTAATGTCCATTTTAAATGCATTACATATTTCACGGACAGAAGACTATATATGCCACCCAAGAATGATGAATGATACACTATACGCCAGCAAGCTCTCTGCACTATACCGGTCTACGAAAATGTTTCTGAAGCAAAAATGCTTTTATAACGTAGCAACCTTTCTCTGTTCGAAAATGTTTTAACAAAATGGACGATTTGTTAGTAAAATTTTCTATAATAGTTGTTTACCTATCTAATGATAAAACCGTACATTGAAAAAAAATCTATGTAATGTTACATAAACCGTATGTGTAAAAATTGTTTATTTTCGCTTGAATTTTAATATTATTATTGAAAATGTGCGAAACAATAATTCACACAAGTCACCTAACAAATATAAATAATATATACATATACTTACTATTCTACAACTGTAAGTTAAGTTTAGGTTAAAAAATATCATATGTCACTCAGAGCAAAATGCTCTTTTAATGTTTCATCCAGAATTTGTAAATTAAAATAAAAAATGTGTATTAACTTCTTTTATTTTTAAATATTAATTTTTTTATTTACATTATTATTTTTATAATAATATAATTTTATAAGGTAATAAAATACACCAATTCTAACAGTATTTTCAATAAAAATGATGTAGCTTTAAAAATACATTTTTTGTTGCTGACTAAACAAATATAAAAAAAAATATATAATAACCAGTTGCAAATAAAATATGTATTGTTAAAAAATATGTTTAATTTAATAAACATAAATATTTTAATTGATATAAACAAAATGTAATTGCCATAAAGAAATATTCTTTTCAATAATATTTATTTTTTAGAGCTGTATTTATACTAAATAAAACTTATTAAAACAAAAATACCAAATATATATATTAATAATTAATTAAAATTATTTTAATTGTTACTATTTGCAAGTCACATAATAAATTTCAAATATTTATTATTTTATTTCACTGTAGCAAATGAAAAATTTCTAATTTACCACATTACCACATAGTATTAATTATCATTTGTTTAAACATAGCAATAAATAAATAATGTTGAAAAAATTAAATGCAAACATAAACTCAAAAGTCAATGTATGTTTGTAGAGTTTTGTGTAAATAAAAATTTACAAATATAAATAAAATACAGGTCAACTCTTTATAGGGGTAATTTCCAATAAAAATTTTCAATGAAAATGATAAATATATCTTTAAAAAAAAATCTAATGACATCGCTGACATGTAAATGACAGGTGATTGATAGAAAAGTTGACGGTCTAAAAATTTTCGCTGGCTTAGACATTATTTCTCCCTGATCAATATTCGTTATTCTTTACAGTATATCGACGGAAATAATCTAGTATTTTACATAAATATTACATACACTGAAAATAAAAAAATTCAATTAAATTTTTCAAGTTTTATTTTAATTACATTTGGATGAAATATAAAATAGAAATTCAATTTGCTAAAAACTCAAAATTTGATATAAGGTACAAAGTGAGTTATTAAATTTTTGAAATTAAACAAAAATTTGTTACATTGAATTTATAGAATCTTCTGAGTTGGTATACTGTGATCGATATATCCTCGTCACAGACATTTTGCCATACATCGTAGATGACATCCTTGCAGTGCTTACGTTTTGACGTACTCGATGTACATTATCATCAGGAAAAAAAATTATGTACGTCGACTACGTCGAAACGTCGATTATTAATAAAAATTAACACAAAACTAAATCCTATAGAAGTTTTATTTTAATATAAATAATAATTTATATTAAAATAAAAAAAATATGATTAGATTCTAGTAACTTGTTTGTATATTTTTTTTTCCCTGTTTCCTGTTTTAATTTTCAATTAAAATTTATACAGAACTTAATCATAAAGCCTTTTTATTGTAATATAATGATTTCTCAAAGATTTTTTACTTTGTTAATAATTTATGTATTTTTTTAAAATTTTATTTTATTTAAAATTCATTTTTTACAATAAAGCTAGATTTAAAGCATTGTTCTGAAATTTATTATGTTTGTACATAAATGATAATAATTTATTTTATATATTTCAAGACATTTAAAAATTAGATATACATCCTTTTTTTAAATTCAAATAAATTACAATTTGATTCAAAAATTAAATTTGAAACTATAAATAAACAATGAGATATAAAAACTGAAATTGTTTATATAAATTTATTTTTTTTATATTATTTTTACATTATCTAAAAGGGAAATAATACCTACTAGTAGAATTACCGAAAAAAAATGAACTTAATTGTCAATTGTTTCATTTGTAAATTAATTTTTCTTTTCTAAAACAATATTTATGAGTTAAGATAAAGGAAAATTTTGCTATGTTTATTTCGAAAAATTAAAGAAAAAAAAAACTCTTTTTTACGATTCATTTCAATTAATGTCATTAACAAAAACGTCAATCGGAAAATTAAAGAATAATTAGAAATATAAATACAATTATATGATACAAGTTTTTTCGGTATATGTGTGGGATTCACGACACGGAAATTTTCTTTCTAAATTTCAACAGGAAAATTTGACAAAGCAATTAAAATTGCCTTTAATTGCTATTATAGTTTAAGAATTGGTATTTGATATATTAAACAAGGTGACTCAATATTGGACAAGTTGCGCCATAATGCAGGAGGAGAAAGAACAATATTACTTATTTTGTTTATTAATCAAATCAATGAAACAAAAAATTAAAAAGTGTTTTTTTGGTTTTATTTTTAACCAGATTTTAAAATTTGTTATAAATACCGAGCTGTACATTTATTATGTATTTTGGTATTTAATTATGTTACAAATACATACATACAGTCATACTATGTACCTAAAAAAATGTGGCATCAGTATTAAAATCGTCAAACTGTCATTTAGGTTATATATTATTATCAATTTATATTTATATATACAGTTTTCTTTTTAATTTCTTATTTAATTGAAGCAGTAAATATTATTATTAATAAATATGCAATTTTCAGATTAGATATAGATAAATTATCCACATGTAAAATATCATTGCATATTCGTCTGTAAATTTTATTTTATATTGTATAGAAGAATGTGTCGTTTAATAAATATTTCTTCCAAAATTCCCGTAATTACATTTAACACACAAAACAGCATCAGTGTTGAACCAAAACAGTAAAAAAAAATCTTTTAGTAGATAAATGAATTTCTTGCTCGAAACAAGTAATAAAACAAACTATTCTATTATTCAGAACATGCGTTCATCTCCATACTGTACGATACCGTTTCACGAACCGGTACGTTCTGTATACGGAACACATTACCGGTTACGCTACAAATGAATACCACCCGTGCTCAGACATTGTGTGTGTGTGTGTGTATGTGTGTGTGTGTGTATGTCAGTGTATGTAGAGTGTTTAGTTAGTAAATGTCGGCTAAAGGAGAAAGAGAGAGGATGTGCTCTCTTCTCTCTATCACCGGAAATAGCAACGAATACTCTCCACGCGTATTTGTCTAAATCTAAAGCACTGGGAATCTTCATGAATACTCGTAACAATGTAAGCAAACAATCACTAATCTAGGGGAATTGCTTCATATATTTGAGGAACATTTGCGTCTATTGCCAGCTAGGACTAAATAACTAGAAAAAAATTTAATGTACAATGGAATTTTTAAAAGGATTTCTGGAGAGTAACTGCAGAATCTACCTTTACACATTTCGTCACACAACAATAATAATACTAAAATTCTAGTTTTTCTATTACTGTTTTAATTACTTTAGAAATTAAAATTTTAGAATAATTAAAAAATATATTTTTAAACAGATTAAAATCATTTAATATATCCTGTTTTTGATAGGCAATGTACATTATAATTATATGCATTACATGTACATCAAAACAATTTTTTTCACCAGGAAAATTTAATCAAAGTGAACGGAAATTAAATCATCGCAGGAAATTGAAAATTGAAACTGAAATAAGGAAAACAATAATAACTTTTACATGGCAAACGCTGATGTGAATCATGAAAATTTTGCAATATACGTGGCACAACAAAATAAAATTTCCGTTACTATTTACACAAATAAATATCGAATTTAATTTTTCATTTTAATAATAATCACAATTTATATTTCCTATTTTATTTTTATTTTTAACTAACCACATTCAATTATTTTGTATAATAGATATAATAACTGAACCAATTACTTACCTAATCGATACAGATTTTTATTGAATATTATTTTTAAACATTCAATTTAAATTTTATTTTCTAATTCATTAAAATAAAATCGTTGTTTGATCGCCTGACTTTGTTAAATTGCATGAATCGTCTATTTTCTTGACAAGTTTACGAGCGTAATGTAATTATATCTTAATTAATGTGTTTTTTTTTTCAAATTATATTTTTTCACACTGCTAAAGAAAATTGTAAATAAAATAAAAAATTTGGACCCACGTTTTTAACATGGACTCAAAAGTATAAAATATTTTCTCCTAGCTCCATACAGATTTATAACCCCACATTCTGACTAACCGTATCATCACGTAATCTCATTAGAAATTCAACTAAATATTCACTTAAAACATTTAATTACGAAACAAAAATCGCGTCAATAAAGTGGACTCTGTAAAACCGTAATAAAGCAGGTCGCCAGGTTTAGTTTAGTCAAAATATCCAAAGTTTACAAGGGAATAAATGTCCTATAAACACAATATATAACGGTCATTCTCTGGTAGCCGATGTACATTTTACGTGAACCGGTAACGGTTATAACGACGAAAAGGCTATGAAAACCGCGATTAACTTTGCTACCAATTACCGAATGACTTTGGACTGTTGACCTATCAATGGTGAACACACCCAATTGGAGAGGATGATATTTTATAAATAATAATATGAGAAAAAAACTTATAATATGTGTATAATTATATTAAATATTTTGGAAATATAATTTATATAACAAAAAAATCTTTCAGAACTAATTATATTAAAATAAAACTGCTTTAGGTTAAAGTTCTGTATTAATATTTATTTAAAATCGACGTTTCGACAAAACTCAACGTCCGTCTTTATCAGGATAAATGATACAAATCACATTACAGTAAATAACAGAACATAGAAACAAGTTACTAGGTAATAAATAAGTAACTAGATCATAAAATTTATAGATTTTTAATTAATGGAAGCCAAATTTTATTTAATTTCTATTGCTTCTCTTATCAATCTGCTGCTAATATTGATTGGTCTAGCAATTATTACATTTTAGATCATGAAGATATTGAAATAAAATATATAAAGAACTTAATTCTAAAGCTTTTTTGTTTTAATATAATGAGTTCTGAAAAAAAATTTTTACTATAATATTTTTACTCATGAATGACGAAATATTACTGCAAAATTATTGCAACTTTTTTAAAAAATTGTATATTGTATGGTATGAGAGTAACTAATATAAACAATGTATCACAAAAATAGATTTTTAAGCAATAATTACAACTTACATCAGTTAGTCTTGCTGTATAAATATTTTTAATTATATATTATGAATTCAATAAGTGTTTTGTTCTAGCTATAATAATTCTTAAAGCACTCTAAAAAAATATGGCAGGTTATAAACGAATGTTTTTTATTCAATATATATATATATATATATATATATATATATATATATATATATATATATATATATCATGTTTTGAATAAATAAAAAATATTATTATATGCTAAATTTTTTTTATAAAATAATTACCGTAAAAATATTATATTAAAATAGTTTAATAATAAGAACAAAAGAGAAATAAATTATAATAAAGTTAGTTTTCCTATTTAACATGTTTTTCTCCGGTTTCATGCATTTCTAATACAATTAATTAAAAATTCGAAGAAAATTATTAAATATTAATGTATCTATTGTGAGAAAACAATGAAATTTTAAATATATGTTTTATTTACAAGATTTAGTTATATGTAAAATAACGACAAATTTTATATTACATGGGAAATGAATTTACATATAATTAATTTTCAAAAAAATAAATATACATATACAGCTGTTTCAAATAATAGATCGAACTTGATAAAATTCGAATTTTGTTTATATACTTTCAAGTTTAGCGAATTTTACTAGTATTTTGTAATTTTATTTTATTAAATTTAACATAGATTTGTGTTTTTCATTTTGTTTTTGTAATAATTTTTAATTTTATCAAAATAAGTGAAAGCAAAAATTTTGTTCTTTTTTTGCATTAACTAATCTTTAATTTATTGTAGAAATACAACAAAATATTTGAAATATAAAATAATTTATTAATGTGGAACTAAATTGAAATTTACAAATACCTGTTTTTAAATGTGTGATTGTTTATCTATATAGGAATATTTGGAGAAAACGAATTTTGGGATAGTAGAAAGAGTTTGTGCCACACCCTTTCGGATGACTATGTATGTCTGTAAATAAAAAAATTATCTTGAGAATATAAAATTTTCTTCACTTGAAATTGCAACGCATGTTGAAGAGTAGTAAAAATATTATTATTTCTTCGGGTATATTTAAAAATATTGTGCGAATGCGGTAAGGTTTATATTGTACAGACAGAGAAAACTTTTTCTACTAAATTGACAGAATATAAGAGGTCTATACGTCTAAACCATCGAGATAAATCTACTATTGCTCAACATGCGTTAAAGTATCTTTATGATGTGAAATTCAAAGATACTGTAATTATTACAAGACCAATCAATATTAACAGCAAATTAATAAGAGATGCAAATAGAAATTTATAAAGAAAGAGATAACATCAATCACTGTGAAGACACTGACTCCAATAAAATTTGGCTTCAATTAATTAAAAATTTATAAAAAAAATTATAATCTAGTTACTTTTTTGTTGCGTCTAGTAACTTGTTTCTATTTTCTGTTTTATTTACTGTAAATGTCAATTGTATTAGTTTTCTTGATGAAAACGGACGTTGAGTTTATCAAAACATCGATAATTAATAAATATTAATACAGAATTTAAACCTAAAGCTGTTTTATTTTATAAAATTCAAAGTCAAAAGAAGGATTTTTTCTATCAATTTTTATTTTCAATTTTGTCAATTAAATATTTGGCTGACTGACTGACAATACTAAAATATTTTAACTTTTTTTTTATCAATATCTAGTAAAAAAAACTAAAAAAAATTCTATCAACTGTTCGACGTAAACTAGTGAATTGCGTTTAAGAAAAATGGCCAACAAGCCACATCGGATTATCTCCGGAGAAAAATAAAAAATTTTGGCGGAAAATAAAGTTCTAATCCCCTGTACGCGGTAAGCGCTACAGCTGTACAGGACCTATATTCCGGGCAGTTTGGTCCACCTGAATCCATCGGTTGAATTAACGCAGCTTTCAACCGACCACTAAACTAAATAAACAAGGACCGCAAATTTAAAACTGGATAAATTCCAGCGCGACCTTCATTGCCGATAAATGTCGTAAAAACGCTCACTTAATAAAAAGCTTTTAAGCTTTTTTGTGGGGCCCGGCGACCAGTTTTTCCTTCTCTGCGGTCGCTTGCGTGCTTTTTTTTCCTGCTTGCCGCTTTCCTCATATGCAATGTACAGAGTGTCCTATTTTTCTTGTTTTGATGAAAGTAAATTAAATAAATTAATTTTTCTTAAACCATAAATAATAAAATAAAATTCTTTAGGTGAATGAAGCTAAAATTGCTTGTCTGGAAATCACAGATTTATTTTTATTATTTGCTACTAATGATAAAAGCTTAGTTTTTAAAATGAGTACATAGGGAAATTATTTTATTTTATTAACTTTTCGCCACAATAAAATCATAATATAATTTATTGAATAGAAATGTTTGACGAAAATAATTACTACATAAATGGAAAGAGTTTATTGCAACAGAATTATGGGTACATACCGTCATTGTGTATGTGTGTATATGTATTATAATTATTTTCTTTATTACTTTTGTTGTTTCGTATTAAGGAATAAAATTGATTTGAAGAATTTGTGCTGATATATGAATAATTACCTTTTGTTTTTTTAGATACAGCAACAAAATAAACTTTCAGCATTTTTAATATCTATAGAAATTTGCGAGAAAAATAATAATGTACGGTTTTATATGACATATATTTTTAATTTACTTACTCTTAAAACAAAAGATATGAAAAATGTACCAAAAGAAGCGTTGAAATTTACGTATATTTAAAGATTAGAAAAACTAATATTTTTGAAAGAGTTTTTTTTTTAATCTTTTGTAGATATAAAAGAAACTACAATAAATTACATTTTTTTAATACCTACAAAAAAATTTAAAAAATATGTCAAATAGATTAATTTTTCTTGCCTTTGATAAGACCGAAATTACATTACTCCTTCTAATGTATTTTTTAAATCTTTTGTTTTATGTCGTGTTGATTTTATATGTTTTCTTAATTTTATGTTTTATGAATTTTTCAAAACTATTATATACTTTATGTGTAAATAAATCAGTAATTATTATTAACAGTTTTGATTATAATGCACAATTATCTTGTTGATAAACTAATTAATTTATTAGTTAATTTTTAAATGAAGAAAAATGCAATGACTTTGCCATGGTTTTAATTCTTGATCTTTTGCTTTCGTGGTAAATGCGCTAACCAACTGCGCCAACAAGATTAACTAATGATTTAATTAGTTCATCAAAATAAATTAATTGCGATTTAAGCAAAAAACAAAAATACTATAATCTAATGAATAAAATTATTCAAGCAACAGTACAGTTCAGTTTCATTTCAAAATCACATTAGTTAGTTTACTGAAAGAAAATACGAAAAATAAGACACCCTGTACATTACCGCAGATTCTCCTGCTTCGAAAACGGGGAGGTGGACCGTTCGAGAAGCATTTTGTAAAGTCAACGCTTAGCGAATGATCATTTATCAAGAAGGCCGCGGGATTGGTCAGTTCGCGACGCTGTCGCCATCTGTTATGTTGCACTCAAAGTGACCGGTGGGGAGCTGGGGGGGGCTGACTACAAGATGTGATGGCTTAAATGAAGCGAATAATGTAACTACCGAACGACCAAACTTCAAAATGAATTATGATGGAGTCGACGATGCGACGAGGCGACCATTTTCTGGGAGCTAACCGGAAGGCCGTGGGTCCGCGACGGATGAACTAAATGGCTGCCACTCTATTTTACATTTCAGTTCGATATTGTTTTTTTTTTTTCGGGGATGGCGAAATGGGGAAGGAGTTACTTTAACAGCGTTTCCGATGTTTAATAGCATCATGAAAGATAAAATTTATCTAATGGATATGTACAAATTCTATTTGTCTTTCCTTGTTCTTCAATCAAATTATAATCTTATGTTTGCATCTAAATTTCTGATAAATTAATGGACATATTTTAGTCTCAAACTTTTTAATTTAGTAAAAGTAAGATGTTCCTGCTTAAATTTTTTTTATATTTACTTTTGTGTGGAAAAAGTCCATGGTTTCGTAAGTTTTTTTTTTTACAAATTTGTATAATATTATTAACATTGCAATAAAATATAACCAGTTTTTAATTTTCTACCGTTTTACTTAAAACTGTATGAAATTTGTATTGATATTATTCAAAATACTTCTCTACTGATACAACATAATTAGTAAATAAAATAACATAGAACATACATTCAAAATATACCTAATTAAATCTAAATATTTTATTCGACAATTTCACACTTTTCTATTTAAATTTTTAACGCAATAACTCAACTGAAAAAAAAAGAGAGTCATCTCGGGCACTCCACCTGCCAACACTAGTACGAAAGACAAATATTTCTCGCGATATGGTGTTCCGTAGGGCTCCGCAGTTGGTCCCCAGACCGTATAGGTCCTATTGCGCGCTTCTGTCCTCGGCCGGCGGGCCATTAAAAACTTCTTTATTAGCCCTAAAGAAATAAAGGGACACATCCGGTTTGCAAAATTGTGCGAACGTTCTCTTGCCCGTGGTTAACGGCTGCGAAATATGTCCCAGAGGGACACTTAAAACAACATAAAATGGACACTTGCTTCGTTCGCTTGAATTTAGACATTTTGCCTCGCGGCTTGTTTACAGAAGAACAAAGAGTAAAGAGTTATTTTGATTATTAATGCTCGAATTGAAATTGGTCGTTGTTGAAATTTTATGATCAATTCAAGTATTTAATATTTAATGTTAATTATAAATTAAATTGAAAATTTTATTAAAAAACTATATCACCTGACGGGATTTGTACCTGCAACCTTTTGATCTCCAATCAGAAACTTGTTCCAATTAGGTCACAACCAACAAGTTACTAGTGAACAAAATAACTTGTTTCTACGTTTTGTTTGTTTATTATTTATATATTTTTTTCTTTTATTATATATATACATAGAGTATATCGATACGTCGATTTTTAAATAAAATATGTACGTATAGAACTTAATCTTAAAGTTTTTTATTTTGTTTATAAATTATTTAAACTAATTTTATTATATTATACATTTTTTATTTTAAATCTTACAAGTATTATCATAGCTATTTAAAATTCACAATCACAAATTTTCTGGACAATCTGTATAGTCAGGAATCTGTATATGATTATAAATCTGTATACGGCTAGGAGAACTTATTTTATACTTTTTAGTCCGTCTTAAAAACGTGGTATATTAAACTATTTTTTTAATTTAAATAATTATTTATATTATGATTGAAAACAAGTCAGTTGCTGAATATATATATATATATATATATAAAAATTTAAATATTATTTATTTTACACAGTGTATCAAACTTAATAGTTTTAGTTTGTTTAAAATTCAAAATCATTGTCTTCTGTATAAATGCAAATTGTTTTCATACGCTTACAATACTGTATCATGTAATATTATTTGCTTAGTAAACCGAAATTAATAGTAACAAATGCCTATTGTATTATTTGTCAATGGCTCAATTTTAACTAATACCGATTTCAAGACAATGCAACTGTCATGAGAATAAGATTAAACAATTGAACTAAAATACTTAATTTTTATTACTCGTATATTAACCTCAAAAGGAGTCGGAGTTGACCGATTTTTTGTCGATTCTACACACCTGGTTATAATATAATTAAGTCGTCTACAATTTAATCACATACTTAAATACGCAAATAGCTAATAACGTTTTGTGCACTTACGATATAACTAGCATCTATAATTTTTCCTTATTTAAAACAACGAAACAAATTGAATTATTTGCAACAATAACCTATAATATTCCCGTCCGAAATATTACAAAATGACTATAAAAATTCAATCGAATGTTGATTCAACTATAACATAAGGATCCCTATAAAGAAACATGAAGCATATTGTGAATCGTCTCTGGCTGTGGTCATGAATATAAACATGAATTGGACCTAGCCTAGCTTAAGATGCGCATAAATATTGATAACAATATGTTATCTATCTTTTTGAAAATAACCACCGAAAAGGTATTGTTGATACAAACCACTTTTGCGTTCGTCTTTCACCATTCATTCTTTTATTCGAGAAAGAAAAAAAATGAAAGATTATCGAATTTTGCACACGATTATTGAAAAACAAATTGATATAAATGAACCAATAATGATACTGTATATTTTATCACATTTTTTTTTAAGATTATGTTGTATTTATTAGGTTAGGTTTAAATGATATGCCTTTTAATCAACTGAAATTTTGTAATACATTCCACAGCAGAATGTAATTAATCTTAAAATACTATTTACAATATCTGACAAGTTATCGTTGTTGCTATAATTATTTTGAAATTTATGTCAAACCAGCAATTTACATAATGTAATTATTTTGAAATATCAACTTTGACAGACCGAAAAGTATAATTTTCTATTGTAAAATTGTAGAAAGTATAGTATTCTAATCGCATACATACATACACAATCTCACAATTACGCTATATATCAAAAAAGATTTGGCACAAACTTTTTCCACCATGTCAAAATAAGTTTTCTCCGAACATTCCTATCCAGAAAAGCAACTCTAGCTTCATCCACATTTACCTAAAATACATAAATACTGGGTAGCATAGTGTCTCATGGTTTGTAGGTAAAAATTACATATATTTTTTTTGGAGTGTATTTTACCACGTTTTAAAAATCATATCAGTATTTTCGAAATATATACATCAAATATTACAAAATTAAAGTCATGTTTTGCGATAATCATTGATAATTTTTTTTTATTAACTGTTTTATAAATTATTCATCATTACCACACAACATTATAATTTAAACATATTTATATGTGGCGATATGGCCCAATCGGTATTCCGTTTTTAATGAACTTACTATAATTGCATGGCAAAATGTTTACAAAACAAATTTTCGCTAAACGCCAAAATCGCATAAACAAATGGTAATATTCCTTTTTTCACATTGTGTTTTTCTCTATCACTCTCTCTCTCTCGGGCGGTGTGACGTAGTCCTACTATGAAACCACCCACATACAAATCAACGTGTAGATAAAATCCAAATCTCGTTTCAGTCCACGTTCATTTATATTTAAACGTCTTTCCGATATACACACTGTACCACTTAAAAAAAAAAAATAACCAAGAAAACTCGCCTAGCTGCGAGAGTATCATTTCTAAATTTTGACTCTCGGTGTTCGACATCTTCTTGTTAGGGTACCTGAAGAAGATTTGCTCACTCTCTGTCTCTTCATGGCTACCGGAAATAAGTTTGTGTTAGTGTCCAAAAAGTTAACCAGCCGTTAATTGTGTGTTTACATTTTTAAAACGACCCAAAACAAACCGATAATTTTTCTTGCAGAGTGCCGCTATGAATATACTGGAATTACTGATCGTTTTGCAAACACTTTTTCAATCTTGTAGTCTACTTTGTCCAACGTGTAAGTTATTCATTTGTTTTGTTTCTCTAAAAGCATTGTTTCGCTTTTGTTTTGCCATTGGTAATATGATTTATGCACGGTTAATTGTACTGTGAATTTCTTCAATGTAATTTGTTTGTTTACATATGCGCGCATAACCAACGGATTTTTCTTTTAACTTAAAACGACCGAAATTGAATGAAATTTTTAATTCATTTAACCTGTAATACTAGAAATAATTATTTACGATAATGAGTTAATCTCGGTATAAAAATTAGAGCAATATTGTAATTAATTATATCGAGGTTACATTATTTATTTTTACTTGTGTATAAAGTTTAATTTATTAAGAGAATAATTTGTGTAATTTTTTTATAAAAATTAGACTGAATGATCAAAAATTATTGTTTTGTTTTGATTTTGAGAGCTTCTACGGACACTGCAAGTTTAATTTTTAAATATTTTTATTTAATTGTTGTAGTCCTAGTTTTATAACAGTTGCATTGTCTTAAAGCTTTAATTAAACTTAAACTAATATCACATAGTCTAACTTATAAAATGTCTTGGATTTACTACAAAAAATTATTTGTTGATTTTAAATTAATATGTCCAAATATTTTAAATTTGTAAGATCTTTCTTAGAAAGAAGTTTCCTAGTTGAAAATTATATACCATAAATATCTATAAAATAATTATTTAAACGAAAAATACATAACTATATTTTATAGGAAAATCTAAATTTTTATTAATCAATTACGGAAAACTACCATTTTTGACTTAATCAATTTTTCATTTTGCAATATACAATATAATTTAAAATGAGATAGGAAAAGTGTAAGGGTTTGTTAAAAACCAATAAAATCCAAAACTGTACTCTTCAGAAATTATCTTTAATAGCGCATAGTAAAAGAATTTTTAAAACTCATTTTATTAAAATAAAACTGTTTTAGATTTAAGTTTTGTTTAATTATTTATTTAAGAACGACATTTCGACGAAACTCAACGCTCGTCTTATCAAGATAAAAATACTAATGACATTACAGTTTCATCAAAACTTCGTTTTTAAATAAATAAACAGAACTTAAACCTAGAACAATTTTATTTTATCTTTAATAGATTACCGGTTTCGAATATTTTATATTCATCATCAGATCGAACCGGTTTATTGATTTTTAATAAATTCTTACATTTTTCCTGATCATATACAATATATTTTGTTTGACAAACATATATTTATTAATTATTGCTTTTGTTTTAATTATTAAAATGTGTTTACCATTGGCAATTAACATCGTAATACTTGTGTGTGTGAAATACTTCTTTCTCAAGTTGAATTTAGAAAAACTACCATTAGAAACATGTAAATAGTAGAGAAAAAAGTATTTCATATATTGTCTTCTAATAATTAACCTGAGAATAAGTGTATTGTAAATATTATATATATATATATATATATATATATATATATATATATATATATATATTAATATTTGAATCTGAAAATACCGACCATTATAGGTTGTTAAGTTCTAGTGTTTCTTAACAAAAACTTTAAAGTTTTTTAAAATTTTTGAAGAAATTTAGAGTGAAATCATATTTATACGTTTTAGATAAATATAATTTTATTATTCAAGTTATTTCTGAATAAATAAACAATTTTACAAGCATATGAAAATTTTAATTATACAAAAGTTTTTATCAATAATTTATAACATATTGTATATGCATTCTAGACATTTGTTTCATATACTTAATAAAAATATAGCACGATTTATTACTTTGTTTACTTTATGATATCTTTTATATACCAACGCTTTTTTAGTTTTATCACTTTCGCTTCCAAAAAACATATATACATAAATACATACACAATCACATCATCTACCCAAAAAGATGTGGCAGAAACTATTTCCATTATCCCGAAATTAGTTTTCTCTGAATATTTCTATCCAGACAAACAACTCTACTCTCAATCATGCTACTCCAACTACTCATCGGATGTCTACGCAAACGTATGCCTTTATTTCATTTGGACGTTTCGACAATTTATGCACTTGCCATTATCACGTATCATCATCAGAAAAAATTTAACAAATTACATATATAATAAATAAATAGAAAATAGAAACTAGTTATCAGGTAACAAAATAAACAATTAAAAAGTTTAAAAATTATTATTATAAATGAATTTCGTATCATATTAAATTTACTTTACAATTGTTGATTTTACATTAAAAAGTTTAAAAATTATTATTATAAAATAATTTCGTATCTTATTAAATTGGATTATCATAAATTTTGATTTATTTTTAAGGTTAGCAGCAGATTGATAAGAGAAGCAATAGAAATTTATAAAGTAAAGAATAACATCAAACACTGTAAAAACACTGAGTTAAATAAAATTTGGCTTCCATTAATTCAAAATCTATAAATTGTATGATCTAGTTAATACTTATTTGTTAACTAGTAACTTGTTTCTATGTTCTGTTATTTACTGTAATGTCATTTATATCATTTATCCTGATGAAGACCATCGTCGAAACGTCGATTTTAAATAAATATTAATACAGAACTTTATTATTTTAATAAAAATAATAATTTTTAATGAATTGCTAAAACGTCCAAATCAAATGAATATGGTGTTTATTTTTTATTCATTCACGCCTTCTTCCACAATTGTAAATAATAATATAAATTGGAAAAATATTTAATAAATAATAATTAATTAACTGAATTCAGTCAGTTATATATATTTTTATTAACTACTAAGCCAACGTTTCGGCAATCACTATTATTTTTTTCAGGACTCTTCAATAAATACAAATATGTGTACATATAGATACATTTAAATATACATATAATAATAAATATAACAACAGAACAAAAAACACTTACAGTAGAAAATTTTAGTTGATTTTTTATGTAACGCAAATATACATTATTTGTTACAATCATTGTTTTTATAGATTGTTTTTATCTACTTATGTTTTATTTATTATTAAAATGATTTTTTGACATGCTTTTTATAGAACAATAATAATTTGTATTTTGAAATTTACTGATAAAACTAAAATATTTAGCTGTAAGTGTTTTTTTTTTCTGTTGTTATATTTATTGTTATGTGTATATTTGTATTCATTGTAGAGTCCTGAAGAAGGCAATAGTGATTGCTGAAACGTTGGCTAGTAGTTAATAAAAAATGTATAAGTCTTCTGCAACTCTAACCATAATTTTGTGTGTGCCATTATAGTTCATGATTTTTCAGCGAGATCTTTCAAATTATCGTTTCTTCTGTTTTCTTCTATTTTTTTTTCTTATCCAGCGGTAGCCATTTTATACTCTATATATTTACAAATATTTATCAGACATTTTTTCGTAAAGTATATGTATGTTAAAAATAAAATAATTAAACATGTAGCAGATATTCAAATTAAGAAAAATTTTTGTTTCAATGAAATTTGCTTTTTATGTTTTTCTCAAAAATAATGTCAATAAACTGGTTGAATAAATGACTAATAACGCGATACATTTTACGACTATTAAACGAAATTTTATTTTAAAATTTTGAGCTGCTAAATATAATGGAAAGTCGTTAAATAATTTTTATCGTTAAAGCTGATTTTTATTATCAAATATGAATAAAAAGAAAAAAAAAATAATCGTCATATGGTCGCCTACTTTGTTAAATATGAATAACGTCATTAACAAAAATCTTTGTATTATAATGACTGTTTTTTTCGACAAATTTATAAATAAGAAACGTTAAATAAATGTTTCAATTTCATTTCATCTAATACCGAAATATTACGTAATATTTAATACATAAATACACAATCACACCATATACCCAAAATAATGTGATACAAACTGTTTTCACTATCCTGAAATTAGTTTTCTCCAAAAAATTTTATCCAGACAATCACCTCTAGCTTTATCTACATTTATGATACTTAGAAATGCATGCTCCTCCAGTCTTACTACTTGAAAAGTTTTCTTCACACAAACCACTTTCTCAATCATATTATTCCATCTACTCATCAGACGTCCACGAAAATATATAACTTTAAAATCATTCACATATATTCTTTTAACCAAACTTTCGCCCAAGATAACCGAATCATCTTAACTGACAAACTAACATTTTTTTTTTCAATTTTACACTTGATCTATTTCATATCCGATTTCTTCTAATTACACCACATACGCCAAGTAAAACTCTCATTTCCGTTTATAGAAATAAGATTATGAAATTAATATTCAATTTTAAAACTGAATATGGCAAGTGTTTCAAACTGTTAATTTGATCAATTTTAATATGAAAATAAAATGTTGCAGTTCTGTATTAATATTTATTAATAATCGATGTGTCGACGAACGCAACGTACGTCAATTATTAATAAACCTGAAACCGTTTTATTTTCATATAATGAGTTCTGGAAGATTTTTTTACTAGGTTCATTTTAATATAAAATATTTTTTGCTATGTTGATACTCTGTTTTATAAAATTTAACGCTTTGTTAAAACCGGCTTTAAATACGTTTTTAACAACGTTGCTAAAATTTAACATTCTTTTATGAAACTCTATATGAGTGTATTTTGAAATGTCCAGTTTTCCAGTTTTGTTTTTCTAATACTGACTTTTATTTTTTCTTATAGTTTAGTGTTTGTAGTAGGTACATTTTCGTACTATATGTTTTCTTTTTCTAGTCGTAAAAGCGAAATTAAAAATAAATAGAATTACATACCAAGTAATTTTTACTTACAGTTGTAGAATATTATAGGTGTTACACGATTTGTGAGAATCAATGTTTCTTCGGTAGAATATGTAATTTCAGACTATCCTAAACTGTATATGTGTTGTATAGATACAAAACTCACTATTTGGTAAATTTTATTTTTAAAGATATTTGCAAAAAAACTGTTATAGCTGGGTGTAATTGTATTTTGATGATAAAATCTTGTTACTAGATGGCACTTATTAAATAAGTAATGCCATCTAGTAACAAGATTTTATCATCAAAATACAATTACACCCAGCTATAACAGTTTTTTGCAAATATCTTAGAACATAAAATTTACCAAATAGTGAGTTTTGCATCTATACGACTCATATGTATATTGAATTTTTTGCACTTTTTCACACATTTTCAATAATTAAATTCAAATTCAAGCAAAAATAAACACTGCAATTGTCACTATATAATTTTCAATGTAGCTTGTGGAGATTTCAAATTAATTACACTTGACTGTGTAATGTTTAGTGCTGCCACTAATGGTGTATATATTAAGTAACTACTGTATAATAACGATTACATTATTGTACCAGTAACATATTGACTTTTATAACATAATAACCATTTTTTTCCTATTTCTAAATACTTAATTAATAAAATAACTTAGCCTTATGCAGTAAGCAATAAAGAGCATATATGAAAATATACTTTTTAAACGAAGATAAAGCTAGAATACTGTCAAAATAACAATAATTTGACCTACCTTTATTAGTTTAATAAAAACTTAACCGATTGAACACATTATTTTTATAGACGCTGACTGCACTCTTTTAAATCGTGGAGTCTCATAATAAAATAACCTTGATAATGAAATATTTCTATTTGAAAATTTACTTAAAAAAATAATAATAAAATAGTAGGTATTTCAATAGTGTAAGTAAATCTTTATTACAATTTTTAATGCTTTATAATTTTTAATTCAGTATTACATTTTTTTCTATTTCTGTTATTAAACACAATGGTTGTTTTCAGAAAATTATTTTTATTTTTATACAAAAATAATTATTTAATACGCATGAATATTTGGGAAATAAATTTATTGATTTCATCAAATTTAATTATAATTAAAAATGCTTTATGATGAATTAAAACTATATTATCAATAAAGCTATAAAATTTATACTATAAAGTTTTTGTGAGAATTATGTTTTTTTTTTTCATATTAAAGATCTTGCACTGAGAATATAATGCTCAATTTTGATAGATTATATAGCTTTGACTTACTTTAAAATACATCTTTATACATTTTAATTAAAGGCAATTTTAACTCAACGAAAAACATTATTTAGTTTAAATATTGTAATCTAACAGATTATTAGTAACAGAATAATTGAATCTATACGAAGGTTAAGAAAACACTTTTAGACCGAACTGTATTATTAAAAGTTCAATGTTATAAAAGTCTTCCCAACCGTGGGTTATATATTATTTTTTTCTTCAGGCATATCAAAATATTGATATATTAAAAAAACGCTTTAGGATATAATTCTGTTTTAATTTTAATTTAAAAAAAATTGACGTACTCTATATACATCATCATCCTTCCTTTTTTTTTTATTTAAATATGAATTCTGAAAGATTTTTTACTACGTTAAAATATTGAAATTACATTACCATATTGCCTATGCAGAAAGAAACCATTATGTTACTGGTACAGTAATCCAAACATTATTATACAGTAGTTACTTACTATATACACAGCTGGTGGCAGCACTAAACATGATTACACAGTTAAGTGTATTTAATCTGAAAATTCCACTAGCCATATTGAAAATTATCTAGTGACAATTGCAATGTTTATTTTTCCAAACTTTATTGAAATCAGTGCCTTCATAGTGAATGATATTTTTTTTATCATCTAGTTACTTATTTGTTACGTCTAGTAACTTGTTCCTATATTTTGTTTTTTACTGTAAATGTTATTTGTATTAGTGTTTCTGATAAAGACGGATATTGAGTTCGTCGAAACGTCAATTATTAATAAATATTAACGCAGAACTTAAACCTAACGCCGTTTTATTTTATACATAATATTGTTGTTCATTTTGCAATTTCTGTAACAGATTATTTTTAATTTTCTTTTTATTGTTCATTGGTTAATTAATAATTTAAATAAAGTCTCATTTACACCTCTATATATTATCTTTTGTTTATGCGGCCCACTCGAGGTTTTGTTTTATAATTTACACAAAACTACAGAAATTAAAATTGTTTGAACTGCATAGCTGTTTTTACATTTACACCTGCACATTGGGCACTAAATAAAATATTTATAATTTTCATTTATACATATAACATAAATTTATCGTTTTTCATTAAATCTGAAACACTAACAATCTTTTTAAAAACAGTGCATTTTATTTTATCATTGTGAAAATAATCACTTTGCTATTATAAATTGAAAATTTCGCAATAGGAATGATTCTAAAACAGTTCTTTTTTATTTAACTGCAATTTGACATTTTAAAATAAAAGTCAATATTTTATACTTGTCTATACATTAAAATGAAAAATCTTTAGGATTCAGTTTTGTATTATATTTTATTGAAATATATTTTCATCAGGAAAAAATAATGCAAATGACATGAATAATAAACAAGCGAAACATGGAAACAAGTTACTAGGCGACAAAGTAACTAGAATGAAAACTAGATATATATATATATATATATATATATATATATATATATATATAATATTTTTTAGGTCTATGATATAAATAATCTTTTTTCATATTGCAACAAATACTCGTAATCATAAAACATAACTTACATTGAATTAACGAAAACATGGTGGTATATATAGTAACTAACTGCTGTAAAATAATGTCATTATTATACTAATAACATAATGAACTTTTTCTACATAGGAAATATCGTTAACGAAATATTAATATTTTGATACCCTTGTAAAAAAATTATTAAAATGTTTGATTTTACCATTACTTTGATAGAAAAGATTACTTAATAAAAAATAACTTTACTTCAGTAATATTAAAGTTAGAATAACAAAATAAGAAACGCCTTTATTTTGCATTTATTTAATAATATAGAAGTGTAAATGAGACTAATGCCGTATTCATAAATATTTTTAGAACCATTGTTTTAATTTAATAAGCAGTAAAATTTTCACAGTTTTCATAAAAATAATGCTGTATATTAAACGCATTGTTTGAATTTATTTTTTTATTTTTTAATGACACAATATCCATATTTATTGGGTAAATATCAACAAAAATAAGAGTTCTATCATATTTTGTGAATGTAGGTTTACGATTTTAATTAATATATTAACGCGTACGATGCATATTTAATATACCTATGTACATGAAAACAAACACTAGATATTTCATCTAATTTGAATAAAATGGTTAAATTTTAGATGAATTGTCTATTTAATTAGATGATATTTTCAACAACACAAAGTAATTGAAATTAAGTGGTTATTAAAAATAAAGTTTAGATAAATTGCACAGTAATAATACTGTAATAATTGCAAGACCTATCAATATTAACAGTAAATTGATAAGAGAATAAATTGAAATTTATAAGAAAAAAAGACAACATTAATCACTGTGAAGGCATTAAAATTTAAAAATCTATAAAATTTTATGATCTAGTCACTTATTTGTTACCTGATAACTTGTTTCTATGTCCTGTTGTTTACGATAATGTTATTTGTATCAGTTTTTTTTTTCTGATGAAAACGAGCATTGAGTTTCGTCGATTATAAATAAATCTCAATACAGAACTTGAACTTAAAGTAGTTTTATTTTAGATAAATAGTATAAAACTTTAGATAAATATACGACAAACTTATATAGGATAAGTATATGAAACAAAACCATCTACTTTTATACTATAATAAGTTCTGAAAGATTTTTACTATTATAAGAAAATATTTATAAATTTTTGATTGAATAATTTCTGCATATATTAAAGAAAACGTTGATTATTTTAATTTTAAATTTAAAATATAATAAGAATTGCTATGTAAAAATTTCGTATTATATATTTTTTTTCAAATTTAGGCACATACAATAGAAACTGTTTAATGTTCGAACAATGTAAATGTAGTAAGATATGGATATTATTGTTTTTACTGACTTGTTGATAACGTGAATAAATTGAAATGATGAATAGGCCATAATCGAAATTTCCAACAAACCGAGCATACTGTTTTCATAAGGAATAATCGTATTTTTTAAGTCTATATTTTTGATTTTCTGCAAAATAATGGTTTTTTTTTTCAAACTGTTACTATTTATAAAAAAAAAATATTCTTAATTGGCAATCATTTAAAATGAAATAAGATTTGAAGCATATGGGTAAAAACTCATATATAAACCACTTTAACAGCATTATTTAAATACTGAGAAATATAAACGAAAATTTTATATATTTTTCTATAAGTTGGCAACACTGTTAAAAAATAGAATTATGTAATTTTTTTGAGCATTAAAAAATTTCTTATTAATTATTTTATTAATTAATCTTGGATGAACAGTGAAACCAAAATAAAATTTTAGTAATTTTTTTATAGAAAATTGACATCGCTGTAACGAATTAAAATTATATAATTATTTGGACACTAATAGAACCTTTTGTAAAAATTTAATTAATTTCGGATAAATAATAGAACTAGAATTTAATTTTAAAATTTTGGTAATTTCTTTCTCGGAAAGTTGGCAACAGTATATATTAGTAAACTTATATATTTTATATGGGCACTAAAAAAAATTTTTTTTTTTTTTGAAAATTTGATTAAAATCAAATAAAAAATGTATCATAATATTATTTTAATTAGTTTAGTTATTTTGCTCTAAATATTTTTTCATTTTGGAAAATGTTACAGATATCGTACCGAACACTATACCACTTTTTCTTGCAACTAAAGTAGTAATATACATGTTATCCCTATAACAAAATGTAAATTTGTAAATACAATTTATTATTCTTTTAAGAAATTGATTTTGGACTAACATAGTGTGATTTAATTTTTATTCAAAATTTACTGCTGATGATGGAAACTTATTTTATAAAATAAATATTTCGTTTTATTGTTTTTAATTAAATATATGTTGTATTATATTTATTTACATTTATATCAAATGAATGTAAAAATTTCTTGTTACTTTGTAAAGAATCTAAATGGATTCGTTACGTTAAACTAAAGATTTAACGGATGTTTGTGAATACAAAATTTTGTTATATATTAAACGAAATGTTACATGTTTGACAAAGTTTTATCAATACGGATATTAATGAATTAAAAGATACAATTATTTCATTCAATTATATAAGCAATTTTTTTTGTAAATTCTATAGAGAATTGTTTTGACAATTCATTAGCTAATTTTATATTGATTGGCTTTAAACACGACAAAAACCGAATAAAATGTTATTATTTGGATAACAGCCTTGCATATTTATCCAAACAAATTTGATTTATTTTTCTTATTGTAAATTGTATCATTGTATTAAAATATATTTGTTTCCATGGCAATAATAAAGCTGTCTTTAGAATTTACTACATAAAACATTTGACTCTGTGCTTGACTAATTTTCAATCAAATGATTTTAAAATCATAATCTACTAATACATTTTACCAGTAAATTTTTGTTTTACGAAACAAAAGCATTAGTGACTAACCTGTAAGAAAACTTACAATTCGTAATAGGAATGTTCACTACAAATTGATTTTAATTTTTGTTTTTTTTTTTATGCATTTTGTAATAAAAATAATTTTGAAAATTTGTATGAAAATATGTTGTTTTATTAATTATAAGATACTATTTAAATTTTTTTTCGTTTTACATACAAGGTGATTTATAATGAGTTAACAGTTTGCTAGGAAGGTCATTTCGAGTGAAAATGTCAAATGTAACTACAAGAAATTAAAGTTTTATCTATTTATTGTTTTATTTTGTTTTTCCACGGTAACTTGTTGTTAAACTTGAAAAGTTCACTGTGCTACTAATAAAATTTTAATTTCATATAGTTGTGCAACTAGATAGAATAGGATCTATGTTCATATGACAATTTTCACTCGAAATTACGTCCCTAATAAACTGTTAAAGTTTAGTACGCTTGTTAGTAATCACTCTGTACTCTAATTTGTTAAATTTAAGATTAAATATGTTGGTATCTTTTCATATACCAAAAATAAATTAATGCGTTTAAATGTAGATCTTTCCACAGACAGAGATACATGTATTATAGATATCAAAATTGAAATTATATTATTTATGTTATAAAAGTGTACATTTTTATTTAAATTTCACTATTAACAAACGTTTTAAACTGCCCAAAAGTAACCAAATCAGTTTGATAAATATTACTTTAGATCTACCTCGACAGCAGCGGCGAGGTGTTGAATATCGACTACCCTTCTATCAGCAACCTGTTTATCTAAGATACAGCCATCCAATAAAACAATCTTTACCATGGTACATGACACAACTGTACCAATGGCCCCTATATCCAGTACCGATTCCACGACGCATCCTCGGACCACCACCTTGGACTTCAAATCTACCACCAGCGATGCGATTTTTTCCACCAAGAATCGCATATCTCCCATCACATTTTTCAGCATTTTCACCCGCACGCCGTCCAGCACTACCATTTCCGATGTTAGAATCACCTCAGATTCCAAAATTATATCAGGATTCAATACCAACACAGATTAACAAATTCCCACAGTTTCCCAAATTGTTGCCACAACTACCACATCGTGTAGATGCACATCAAATTCCAAAGCCAGCACATTCGCCAGTAACAAGACTACCCGAAGTACCAAAATTACATTTGTTTCCACTAATTCAACATATTCTCGATTCACCGCATTTTGCAAAGTTACCCCCCGATGTACATCCTCCACATGTAATAACAACAACAACCCAGAATCCAGCCGAAAGAACTAATCCTTCCCTATATCATCCAATAAAAAAGAAGATTCTTGGCACGCCGGGCAGTGAACCAGCGAAACATTACAACTGGCATTTGATCAACGATCCCAGCTGTGGAAACAGTTTGTCCGATCGTATTATCGGTGGCATTAACGCAACATTGGGCCAGTATCGATGGATGGCGCGAATCGGCTATCATTCGAATATTAATCCAAATGCGAATCCGATTTTTCGTTGCGGTGGAACATTGATTAGTCATGATTATATCGTAACGGCTGCCCATTGTGTTACAAATCTACCTGCTGATTTGGTCGTGTGAGTCTATGGAAGCGATGCATTTCTCAAATAGGTAAAGAATGGTTTGGTACATGACAACTTGAAACCGATGGTTTGTCGCTTTTTTTGTTTTTTCGTATTTATTTTGTAGTTGATTATTCTACGAGATGAGAATGTTTTGAAGACTTGATTTTAATGCTGCAAATTGCTAAACAAATAGTTCTCACGTGTCAATCTTGTACTTACTTTATTATAACCTGGATTTCATTAGTAGAATTAGAAGTAGAATACGATGCTAGATTACACAGTATCTCGCTATTAGCGTAATATAAACATTTTTAAATAATAAAAAACAAATCTTGAAATTTGCTTTTTATTTAAAAAAAATTGCTTTAGGATAAAGTTCTGTATATATATATATATATATATATATATATATATATATATATATATAAATCGGCGTTTCGACGAAACTCAACGTCCGTCTTAATCAAGATAAATGACATTACAGTAAATAACAGAACATTGAAACAAGTTTATAAGTAACAAATAAGTAACTAGATCTGGGGTGTTTAACCCGCGGATCGTGGGCCGAACGCGGCCCAGCACCATATTTTACGGCCCGAGCATGGTATAACAAATATAAATCGTTCCAAATGTTGATGTTGTGTTTCATCATTTTTCTAATCCTAATGCATTGTAATACATATTTACAAAATTATAAAAATTACGAGAAATTTTCAAATATAGCAATAATATTTATAATTAAATCTACATTAAAATACAAATAATAATGTCTAATAACAAAAAATAAATTGTTAAATTAAATTTCAAAAAAAGAATTGTTAAAACAAATAAATCTCGAAACATATATAAAGTTTATTTGATTTTTTTTATTAATTTTATCATAAATTTGTACTTACATTGGCTATAAACGTTAAATTTATTGAAACGTATCAAATTATTTGCCAAATTAGATATAGTATTACATTGATAAAATTTTATGAACGTTCTAAGTTTTACGTATTTGTAACAATAGAAATTTTATTGAAATACTAGTAACTATTGCCAGCATATTACAAAATTACCGTATTTTAAAAAACAAAATAATTATTTAAATAAAAAACTAATTTAATATACCACGTTTTAAACGCGGACTAAAAAGTATAAAATGATTTCTCCCTATAGATTTATAACGCCATACAGAAAAACGTAGGGCGCATGCAATAGAAAATAAGTAGTGTAGGGAGTAACTGTATTTGCCCTACGTTTTTCTGTATAGGGTTATAAATTTGTATGGGGGCTAGGACACTTTTTAGTTCGTGTTAAAAACGTGATATATTAAATTTTTTTATTTATATAATTATTTTTGTATTGTTTTTGTACAATAATTGTACCTGATTTTATTTTATAATTTAAGCAGAAATAAATGTGATACATTATACATTGTTTACTTTAAAAAGTCGTGAATTTGTTTAATGTAAGAAATAGTATTTTACGCGTAAAAAATTGTATGTATAATACATGTCGTATTATACTTGCCCATCCCCGAAAGCAATTCGTATTGTCAAATAATAATGAAAATTGAAATACATATTAATTTAGCTGAATCTCGTTTGTCAAACTTATAAATAATTGATAACATATAATTACGAATTATCAAAGTATTTAGAGTTACAGTAATAGAAATATTTATATTTGGCCTTTATATTTCATCTTACTATAAATACAGTTTGATTTTCAATATTTAATTAATTATTTGATTTATTTGACTCGTTATTTATCATATAAAATTATTTATACTGCGTATTGTTTTATTATTATAATAATTACTGTACCCAAGAAACATAAATCAATTATAATTATTGCGCTATTTGATTAAGTATAATATTAATTGCAGTAAAGTTAACAACTATAAAACATATTTGTTATCAGCACTTTGAAAAAAATAATTGAAATGTTTTTTTTTTGTACCATTAATTTTATTCATTTACTTTGTAATGTAACAAAATAAACTACTTATGATTCAAGTTCTGTATTAAAATTAATTTATAACCGACGTTTCGACGAAACTCAACGCTCGTTTTCATTCAAATGACATTACAGTAAATAACAGATCGTAGAAGCAAGTTGCTGGGTCATTTGAATCAGTTTATCCTGGTGAAGACGAGCGTTGAGTTTCGTCGAAACGTTGATTATAAATTAATTTTAATACAGAACTTGAACCTAAAGCAGTTTATTTTATATAATGAGTTTAAAAGATTGTTTTACATTGTAATGTAAAGCAAAAATAAGGGAACTGTCTAAATTTCAAAACTGGTTTAATATCTCAAAAAGTATTTTAGTGTAAAACATAAAAAATTGAAAACTTGATAATTCACTATGCTAATAACAAATATGTGTAGGCAGAATTGAATGTGTACATTTTCGTAGTCGTTGTATGTATTTTGAATGAAGATTTAATTCACCTAGAGCAAAGTATGAAATCTAATTTCATATTAATTATTTGTATATATATCAATGTACTATTGTTTATTATATATTTAATTATGTTTTTACAGTTAATTATTAAACATGGACGCTATTGACTTTGCAGCAATGGATGTTAGATTTATGTAAATTTTTATTTCTAATTTTATACTTTGCTGCAGGTGAAAACTGCCTCGGTCACCTAAACGATTATTTTTAACAACTTTTATTTAAGTAAAATATATAATTGTACCCGGTTTCAGTTGTTCTATGTAACAAAAACTTCTTTACTAGTTTTTTTAATTTTTTTTTTATTTTAAATAAAAATCTGACATCAATTGCTCAATTTTAGCACATAAATAAATTATTGCAAATATGTACTGTTTTAAATACTTGCATTAATTTAAAATTATATTCTGTCTCATATTTAATTTTAACTAAAGCAATACTTGTGCAGAATGGTACTAATTTCTTAGGAGTACGAAAATTTGCAGCATTCGCCAAGACTCGTGCTGTATGTATACGAGTGAGACATGGACATTCTGTGCAAGCTGAAAAGTTAACGAATTGATAAATTTACAAAACGTTTAACAATGTTTTGTGCAACTGGATCATATTATCTTGGATTCTAAATATTTTTCATTGGAAAAAAAATGTTATAATAATTATTGAACATAATTAGTTTTGCAAGAATAATAATAAGAATTATTTTACGAATTTACCGCCAGTATTTTCAATTTTATTTATTCTTAAAATAAGTAAAAGATCATTTGTTATTGGCTAATTTAAAATTATTCCAAGGATAAATTTATTCCAACATTTCGAAATACTAAGCCTTAGATACACAAAAATCCATAATGTCATCGTAAATTTAACTTTAACATGATTGACTAATCGGATTTAAATATGAGACATAATATGAGCGATATTCTATAAGTTACTGAATTTTGCATGCACTGAAAAATATTACTTTAAAACTAACCTTTTTACTATTAATTCGAAAATAAACATACATTTACCTGAAAATTCTATAAATTCATACTTTTAATCTCTAAAATTGAGTTTTTATAATAGAAATAATATTTTTAATAAAACAATTGCAATGTTTTATATGAAATTATTATTTACTATTTGGTTTAGCAACACAGTATTTTCTGGAAAAGATATTAAAAATTTTCAATTCAAATATATATTTTTTCCCAAATTGAATAGTAGACAAATTTATAGAAATGTTTCAAAATAGTTATACCAGTAACTTACCATTATTTATTTTGATTAAAAAATATATTTTCATTATAAAATCCCAATAATATAGAACAAAAGTATGATTATTTTTAAATTAATAGTAAAAACGTTCGCCCGTATTCTCATCTTACTTTTAAAAGTGATTTTTGTCAAAAGTACTTTTGACATTTATTTAAAAGTACTTATTAAGCAATTTTAATTAGTTTATTCGAATTTTATAACATTAGATATAAAAAAAAATATATCAAAAACAGAAATAGGTACTATTCTTATTTGTTAAGAGGTACAGGTAAAAATTTATTTTAAAACAAAAAATAAAAGAACTTTTTCATAAACAAAAGAGGTGGAAATGCCGTAATATTTTTTTGTGTATCAAATGTAACACAAGTAATTACTTTACAGTATATATATATATATATATATATATATATATAATGGATTTGTTACGGGATTACGGTAAATGTAATTGATTATTAAAATGCAAACATCATATTTCAATCAATTTATTGTTTGGAACCAATATTTCGCCAATAGTTTTTTGGCTTCATCAGGGTTGACACTGAATAAAAGAGAAAGATACAAGAAAATTTACAATCACCCAAATTAAAATTCAAAATTACATAGAATGTTTGACAATAAAAATTATTAATGTATAACTTACATGTATGATATGAAATGTATGATATTTTTGTAAAAATAAATAATTTTGGTTTTTATTATTCCATGTCTATTGCTAAAAAGTTTGTCTGTAGAATAAAATCTTTAAACTAGAAAATCGTTACTTTGTAAAATATTAAAATCATAAATTAATAACAATAAAACAATTAAAATTATAGTCGTAGAGTAAAAATATTAAATTAAACACAAAACACTGATTATTTTTATAAGATTATAAATTAAAAAAAGCTATGAACTAAGAAAATTTCTTATTAAGAAAATTTCAAAAAAACAGTTTGAATTTAAAAAACTTTTCAAGAACCGAAAACAAGTTATAACAACTGCAAACACCTTTTTTTTGAAAATAAATCATAAACTAATCCATGCTGTATTAGTTGTATAGTTTATGATTTATTTTCAAAAAAAAAGGTGTTTGCAGTTGTTATAACTTGTTTTCGGTTCTTGAAAAGTTTTTTAAATTCAAACTGTTTTTTTGAAATTTTCTTAATAAGAAATTTTCTTAGTTCATAGCTTTTTTTAATTTATAATCTTATAAAAATAATCAGTGTTTTGTGTTTAATTTAATATTTTTACTCTACGACTATAATTTTAATTGTTTTATTGTTATTAATTTATGATTTTAATATTTTACAAAGTAACGATTTTCTAGTTTAAAGATTTTATTCTACAGACAAACTTTTTAGCAATAGACATGGAATAATAAAAACCAAAATTATTTATTTTTACAAAAATATCATACATTTCATATCATACATGTAAGTTATACATTAATAATTTTTATTGTCAAACATTCTATGTAATTTTGAATTTTAATTTGGGTGATTGTAAATTTTCTTGTATCTTTCTCTTTTATTCAGTGTCAACCCTGATGAAGCCAAAAAACTATTGGCGAAATATTGGTTCCAAACAATAAATTGATTGAAATATGATGTTTGCATTTTAATAATCAATTACATTTACCGTAATCCCGTAACAAATCCATTAAATATTCGTCACGGTAATAATTTCATATCATTTCTATATATATATATATATATATATATATATATATATATATATATACATATAATTGCAAATATATTTTTGTTATTATACTAACTAGGATACATGTATAAAATATGTAATAATTTCAGTGGTTCAATACGATTGGGCGAATATGATACGAGATCGAAAATTGATTGCGTGGATAATGAGTGCGCTGAGCCTGTTAAGGATTTTAAACCCGCTCAAATTTTAATACCCAAGAATTATGCAGTACCTGATAATAGAAATGATATAGCTCTTATCAGACTTGATCAGTCTGTCAAGTTTTCCAGTAAGAATATTATTATTTTAATGCTTCTTGCCCAAAAAATATTGTCACTAAGAAAAATAAATAACGCAATTAAAATACTTTTTCTTTTATTGAAATATATATATATATATATATATATATATATATATAATTGAAAATAACTAGTGACTGCTAAGATATTTATGTAAGCAAATTAATGGTCAATATGGAAAAGTTCTTAAATGAAACTTATTTAAGTTTAATGGCAAACTTTCGATTTATTTTAAATCTTCTTCATAGCCAAAACTAACAGAGTTCTTTGTGACATTCCATGAAAATTTTTAGTAAAATCAAACTTTGGTTAGTACACCACATTAAATGTAAATATATATGTCAAATAAAATATATAGAAAATTATGAAATTAGTTTTGGCTATGAAGAAGATTTAAAAATAAATCGAAAGCTTGCCTCTAAACTTAAATAAGTTCCATTTAATAACTTTTCTACTTTGACTGATATACATATTAAATGCTTATATATACATATACACTATTTAGATTTTTAAATGTTTTATTAAGAAAGAAATTAATTGAATTGAAAAATCATTGCGTAGTAGCATGTACCAAGTTAGTCGCGCGACTGATAGGCAATTAAAGCCGTTAATCGCCTGTTAGTCGCGCGACTAACTTGATAAATGCTGCTACTCATTATGTTTATAGAATGTTCGTCAAATGTATGCATCATATTAGAAAAATTTTTATTATTTTTTTTGAAAATTATTATTACGAGACTTTTTGTCCATTGCCCAAAAACTAAAAATGTTTTAGCCGGAAGTACTGATATCAGTACAGTTTTTAGACAAGTACCGAAAGGTTTCGTAATAATAATTTTTGAAAAAGAAATAATTAAAACATAGTAAAAAAATCTTTCAGAACTTATCATACTGAAATAAAATTGCTTTAGATATAAGTTCTGTATTAATATTTATTTATAATCAACGTTTCGACGAACTGTACGTCCGTCTTTATCAGGAAAACTGATACAAATGACATATTCAGTAAATAATAGAACAATAGAACAAGTTACTAGACATAACAAATAAGTAACTAGCAGTTTTATTTAAAATAATTAATTTTTTTTTCATATGATGCAGACTTTTTGGCGAACACTGTATATATATATATATATATATATATATATATATATATATATATATATATTTCCTCAGTGTATAAAATAATTTTAGAATGCACATTAAAATAAATAAGCACAGCTTTTGCTTTTTCCACGTTTACACGAGCTTTTCTAATTCTTCCACTAGAAAAAATTTGCTTACAACACATTTATTTTTAATCTGTAAAAACAAAATTCGAATACAGATGTTAACTTTTAACATTTATATATTTATTTTATAAATTTTATTAATAAATGCAAAATAACACATTTTCTAGTTTACTAATACTGGGACACGTGTGACTACATATTTTTCTTTTGTAAACAATGAAATGAAATTATGTAAAATAGGTAGTATATGGTTTATTTACAATTCCTATTTCTTTACATACATATTTAATTACGACATGTACAAAAGAGGGTTTGGCACAAACTCTTTCCACTCTCCCGAAATTAGTTTCATCCAATTCCTCGATTATGAAAACTTAATAAATATTAATACAGAACTTCAACCTAAAGCAGTTTTATTTTAATATAATAGGCTCCGAAAGATTTTTGACTATATTAATAAATTTCTATGAAAAAATTATTATATTGAAATTTGGAGTAACATTGTACATATATTAAAAAAAAAATGCTTATAAAATATATTTGAAAACTGCAGTGACCATTACAAAATATTTGATTTTACGATGCAATAAAATAGTCATATTTATTATATATATATATATATATATATGAAGAAAGAAATCAAAAACATACAATAACATTTTGAAACTTTGCAGGCATGAACGGTTGTTAAAAATGAGCAAAAAATTATACGACGTAGTTAAATTAAGAAATTAAAAATTTTATAATATTCAGTTTAAAATTTAATGTGTAGTTTTATTTGACGTTTTTATATATTATATAAATTTATTATAAACCGGAACGAATATGATACAAACATTATAAATATTATTTATAAATACATTTCTATGCACAAGAATAATAATTTATTTTTTAAACATACGTTTGAAGTTTAGTTATGTTTATTTTATTTGTTAGAATTTTATACAATACCGTGAAGAAATAAATCTATATTATTAAATAACGGTGTGCATGAGAAGTTTTCTTAATCATAAATTTTAATTAAAATAAAATAATAATAATAATATGTATTATGATGAAATTTTAATTACAGTTGAATTAAGGTCGATCGTGAAATATTTGCGTCCAGACAAAAATTGGTTTCGTTTTATAAACAAAATAAAAACACTTTAAATTTAAAACTTACTAAATAGGTTGCAATATTATTGAAGAAAAAATGTATTACCTATTTCTTTCATAAAATTATATATTTTGCAATTGAAAAAATAATTAAATTGGAAAAATTTAATATATAATAAGTAACAGAAGAAATTCAGTCAACTAAATATTTTTATTCTCTTCTATGCCAACGTTTCGACAATCACTATGGCCTTTTTCAAGGCTTTACAATAGATACAAATATGTCTATATATATATATATATATATATATATATATATATATATATATATATATATAAATACATTTATATACCGGGTGTTCGTTCGTCAAGTTCGTATGGGCGTTTAACATGCAATTTCGATAATTTGCCATATACTTCTTTCTCGAATTAAATTCGGAGAAATACTTAGAATACTTTTTGATAGACAATAAAAAGTTCTATAATTTGGTTTTAGTTCTAATTTGCTAGCATGTGCCGTTTGGGCGCTAGAATTTTTTTTAGATTATTTGGTTTTTTTTCTCAAAAACTATGAGGTCTAGTAAAATAAGCATGATATGGAAAAATGCGGAATAATGAGTACGATAATTGAGTAAAGAAACCATTATTCTACAATG
This sequence comes from Clivina fossor, assembly GCA_963966155.1. Lineage (NCBI taxonomy): Eukaryota > Metazoa > Arthropoda > Insecta > Coleoptera > Carabidae > Clivina > Clivina fossor. The sequence goes on from OZ014557.1 coordinate 23,758,987, forward strand.
CATTGTTTAGTAGAAAAAAATTAAAAACTGAATTTTTCAAAATTTCTCAAGGGGGTACCCTTGGGATTTTTTCAAAATAAGACTTTTTTCAAAAATTGCTCAAAAAAAATCTGAAAAAATTCAGTAAAATAGAGAAAAAAATTTGCTACATAATAGCTAAGTAACTTTTTTCTCTACCTTATTTTTCCTGCAAAATCAGTATGAGTTAGAGAAAAAAGTTACTTAGTAAGTAAGTGTGTTTTTGTTCAGTTGTTCTGTATATTATATTATATATGTATATATAAATATATTTGTATGTATACATATGTGTATCTATTGTAAAGCCCTAAAGAAGGCAATAGTGATTGCCGAAACATTGTCATATAAGAGAATAATAATATTTAACTGACTGAATTCCGTCTATTACTAATTATTTGAAAAAATAATATTAAAAAAATAATAATAAATATGTATCGACAAAAAAATAATTTCAAATACAGCACATTAAAAATTGATTAAAAATGCTACACACTTTTGACAACTTTAAATTTCATATCTTAATAAAACATACTTTAAAACAATGTTGGTCATTTAAAGTATGCTTTGAAAAATTACTAACAATTCTTATGAAATTTTCCGGTTTTCAACACTTTTTTTTCTTCATTGTTCTTTATTTTAATCAAATGATTATGTTACACTATATAAATTTTCATTAAAAAAAAATGTCGGAACATTGCAATTTTTGCACTTATAATTTAATGAAAATCACATGCTTTGTTTTGTCTCTCTTTTTAATGCTTTCTAGACGTTTTGATTTTCACGGTTTTTACTTTTTATTTCATGTTTTCTGTTTAATATATATATTCTTTTTTTATTTATTTTTATATTCCGTGTATTTTTAGTATCTAGTATTTAATATTTAGTATCTAGTATATCTAGTATTTAACAAAATATAACAGAAAAGTATTGGTTATTCAAATAAAAACAAGAATTTTATATATTTTTAACCAGAATTAATTCTATAAAATAAAACGGCTTTAGATTGTAGTTCTGTATTAATAATTATTAATAATCGATTAATAAAATAATTAAAAATGATACATATAATATTTACAGTAAATAAGCGAAACAGAGAAACAAATTACTAGGTAACAAAATAAATAAGTAAAACATTAAATTTATGAATTTTTAAATTAAAACTACAACCTAAAACCGTTTTATTTCAAGAGTTCATCATATGTCATGTGTAGATATAATTTTTCCTGATGATGATGTAAGTAGAGTATGTCGAAACATCAATTTTTTAATTAGAATTAATAGAAAACTACATTCTTAAGCCATTTTAGTTTAATATAATAAGCTCTGGAAAAATTTTTACTATGTTAATTCTGTAAAATTTTTAGAATTTTTTATTTCTTGAAATTTACAAAAAAAAATTCATGTAGTATAATAACTGAAAACTATGTACATATATATATATATATATATATATATATATATATATAATTACGCTCGATTTTTTTATCATTCTTAGAAATTTTATATTAATCACGTACAATTAATTAAGATTTTTTCAAATATTTTTCAAATAGATTGAAATCTCACCAAAATAAAAAATAAAATATCACACATACATATATAATTACACCATATACTTATAAGGGTTTGGCATAAACTCTTTTTATTCAGAAAAAAAAAATATACACATAACATTTTTAGACTTTTTGCTTTTCCACATTGTTTTTGCCAATTGAAATCATTTGCTTCTGCAGAACACTCTCAATCGTATCAATCCATAATACTCATCGGACATTCACGATGTATTATTTCAATTTGAATTACATAATATTTTGTACAATCACCAGAATGGATTGTGCCGATTTGCCTACCCTATGGCTCATTAATGACGAAAAATCTCTCGAATGAAGTGACCGAAGTTGCAGGCTGGGGTCACTACGATATTAGCATACCCACTGGAAGTGATATCCTACAAACTGTCAAACTTCCCGTCATCGACAACATTCGCTGTGAGAAAGCCTTTCGACAGGCAAACATTTCGGCCGCCAGTCAAATGTGCGTCGGTGGTGAAGTTGGACAAGACTCTTGCAACGGTGATTCCGGCGGGCCAATGATGAAAGTCGAAGCAGTAGACGGTCCACCTCGGTATTTCTTATTAGGAATTGTCTCGTTCGGTGCAAAATACTGTGGATTAACCACCGCTCCAGCTGTCTATACTAGAATTACAAGCTATATGCACTGGATACTAAACACTATGGTCGATTTATGATGATAAGTCCTGAAGTTTATTCTCTCGATGCAGTTAATGAGCTCTGTTGTTCCTGATTGTGATCTGTTTTTATCCGTGGATGGGCACCAAACCTCCAAATTATTTATTAATGTGAAATTTTTGTTGGATATTGTGCGCGATTAGGCTGAAAAAATTAATTGTAAAATGTCACTCAGTCACAAATAAAAATGCAAATGAAACTTATACTGTTTAAGGCCTTATAGTTGAATCCAACCACAGTTTTTTTTGTAGAAGTTAAGCTAATAAAAGAAATACAATACGTAATTATTTAATATTATAAATATTGTTTTTTCTTCTGAAATCTTCCTGAAATTCAATTTTTTTTTCTCGCTTCTAGTATGTAAGATAGTAAAATTTTCAAACAAAATTTGTTTAATATCATTGAAAATGTAAATTTATTTTTTTATATGGAAACAGATAATAATAATAAAATTGATCATAGATTCTATGACCCATATTTCCACATCTTTCGTTTATAAAAAAAGTGCTTTTCTTTTTGTTTTAAAATTCAAATATATGAAATTTATTTTTATTTTTGAGATATTTGTTATGTCTAATATTATAAAATTTTAATAAACTAATTAAAATTGCTCAATAAGTAATTTTAAGTAAACATCAAAAGTAATTTTAACAAAAGTCACTTTTAAAAACGAGGTGAGAATATGAGCTTATATCTTTAATTATTTCACTAAAAAAAATATATTGTATTGCAAAAATATATTCTCGTTTTGTAATCAAAGAAATTACAGAACTTACATTCGGACTTAGTCATATTTAAAATCAACAACTCGACATAATATTAAGTTTTTGATCTTATCTTAAATGATTACTGGATTTTTCTTTGACTATAATAGGTTTTGATAGAAGCAAAATTTTGTATAAAGAATAAGTTTTTCTCATAAAACTCATATTAAAATTTTTTCCCTCTAGGAAACCTCATCACTTTACACACTGTATATTGGTGGAAGCGCAGTGTAGGGCTTATTTTGGCGGAGGTGCGTAAAATGAGAAGCATTTGTTCGATAAATTATTGTTAAAAATATAAAAAATAATTTAGCTATATCGAAAAATGTTCCTAATAAAGTTGTTATTTAGCAACTTTTGTTAATTTTTTTTTTTTGAAATATATCTCTATTACGAAATATTCGTAAAACAAATAAAAATTGACATCAGTAAATTTCAACTTCCGATTGGTAGATCTTTACCAAAGGTTGATCAAATTGAAATATTCAACTCCGAAACTTAAATATAAAATTTTATATTAATCCATTCAACCGAATTTGCTCTACACATGTCGACAGACAGATATCATGCTAAAATCAGTTGATTCGTGTGTTACTATAAGCCTAATTCGTGCTTATCTGTAAAAATCTCGATATGTTAAATTTGGTTTGATTACAATAACTCCCTTATCATACGTGATATAACAGTCGGTAATAACACAAAATTTAATTTATGAAAATAATCAAAATATATTTTTCTTGACAATGTATTTAACTTTCTTTTAATTATATATTGTTTTACTATCGACATTTTGCAGTAGTATTTAATTAATATTTTTGATGAACGACCTATTGTATTTGGCAACAAAAATTCACTATTACCATTATTCTTATTTCCTACAATTTAGCAATACAAAATCGTATTTGAAGCATGAAGATTTAAGAGAAATATTGTTACCGAGGTGGGTGTAAGTCAGTTGAAATAGTTCAGTCATGTTGAACACATGCTTGAAAATATGGCGACGACAAACTTTAATAATATGTGATGATACTTTTTAATAGTCAGTAGTTGCAGTTAACTACTTTTTAAAATAGTTTACTATTGATTTTAATTACTTGTAATTGATTGATTAAAACAAAAAAAATTGTTATTTTTTATTGATTTGTAACGTGATTGTTTATGTGTGTATAAAAATATTTAAATTACTTAATTTGAATAATTTTTGTGTGTCAAACGAATTTTGACCTTACGTTGACTAGTTTTATGTAGCAGTTTTATTATATTTTTAGTAATTAATATCAGTACATTGCTCTAGCGGCGAAACTTGCTACGTCACATAAATAAACAGAAATAAAATGAAAAAATTTGTACTACAATATGTATATTGTACCACCACACATATAATAATCAATGACAGATTCATAAGTTACAAATTTCACTATAATCGTAGATAAAACATAGTATATTTAACACTTTACTCGCAAGAAAAATACACAATGTAATACTTAAAAAAAAAGTTTTAATTAAATGTTTTTCAATCAGTCACATGTCACTTTTGTTCGCGTGTGTCTTCCATTATAAAAAAATATTTACAGAATAAATATCTTAAACAAATACAAGAAAAATAATACATCGAAAACATGAACTCTTTGTGTTCAATTGAACAATATAACGCAAGGAATTTGACATTGATAAATAATCCTGCTAAATCCAAAGTCACAATCCTCAAACGACATATTTGCGCGATGTTAAAAACACACAAAAGTCAGCTAACCTTGGGACAGTAAATCCGGGGACAAGCAATCTGGTGGTGGATTTAGGGGTAATTCTGGGACAGAGGGCTAGTAGCCGAATATATTATCCCCTGGCTCTGAGACAGCAGACAAGGCCTGCTACACAACATTGCACTTGTGGTCCCGGGGTCCCGCGTCTTGCTTGATCACGATAGATGTGACACCTGACGCTATCCTTTTGCTGGCTAACATCCATCCCTTATTGTTGTGTTCGGTCACGAAAGTGGCGATTTTTATTCCCAAACTGGAATTGAAGTTTATGTTCCACTGAAAATTTATTTTTTTCTAGGGTGGACAAGAGTGAGGACAGTTCTTGTTTGAAATATGAAATGTGAATAGTAAATATTAGCGAAAGTCTTTTTTAATACCTATAGTAATAATATTTTTATTTTCATATAAATACACCAATATAAATGATATGGGAAAAAGTCAACAAAGGAAATATACAGTGTGTAAAGTGATGAGGTTTCCTATAAGGAAAAAAATTTTATTATGAGTTTTAGGAGAAAAACTTATTCTTTATAAAAAAAATTGCTTTTATCAAAATCCCTTATAGTCAAAAAAAAATCTAGTAATCACTTAAAATAAGATCAAAAACTTGATATTATGTCGAGTTGTTGATTTTAAATATGATTAAGTCCGAATTTTACATCATAAAAATAACACTTCAATTCTCTGTTTTTCGCTCAATTGTATCATTTTTATTAATAAAATAGTTTTTCTAATTTGTAAAAAGCAAAATAATAGCACTTATTTTAATGTGACATTTATAAATTGCATAATTCTGACAGTTGTAGCTAATATTTTTTGTTATACACCGAATGTAAACAAAGCTAAACTTAGAGTTTTAACTGAAAATTTAATGACTCCATAAACAATCCTTTATTTAGGCATTTAGCCTATCTGGTCGATCTTACGAGGACAACGTTATCTTACGGGCGTGCGCACTGCGCGCTCTATCTTCATAAATAATTTGCGAATTTGTGTTGGCCATTACATTAAACAAGATAACATGTTAAATATGATATCTTTCAGTCGTGGGAGTGAAATTTAGTGACAGTATATATACATAGATACATACAGATTTAGCAATTAAATCAGGCAACTTGATGTTGACCGCATTTAGAGTAATTTCCATTTAGAATTCGGTGCCATTTCGTCTCTGTGTTTTTTCTACAGTGTGACCTATTTCCATGGTCCACTATTACTTTTAATATTTTAGTATATATAATTTTTATTAAACAGAAATTAGTTTATAATTAATAATATTAAAATTGTTTTAAAATAGTAAAATATTTTTCAGAACTTATTGTATTAGAATAAAAATTGTCTTAGGATAAAATTTTGTTTAATTATTTTATAAATACGATGTTTCGACGAAACTGAACGTCTTCAACAGAAAAAGACGAACGTTCAGTTTCGTCGAAACGTTGTTTTTATAAAGTAATTAAACCTAATCTAATCCTAAAACTATTTTTATTTCAATGTTGTAAAAAGTTATTATAAATGTGAAAGTTGTATGTTTTAAAGAATACTTGATATAAATTGAGTTTTTCTTCAAGCGTATCATAATATTAATATTACGTTATCATATTGCTTATGTAGATGTATTAAGGACTTTTTGTTTAGTATTGAATTTAACCAGTCGACTATTTTCCAAAATAAAGTTAATATTACTTAGCATGTATTTTTATTTATTTTTAATTTAGTTTAAAGAAAAAATTGTTTATGTCTGACTCGGAATAGAAAGCTCTTTTTGTGTTTCACCCACATTGCTTGTCCTCGGTTTTTCCTCGGCCATAAATATCTGGGCTCAACTCAATAATCATCGTTTTCTACTACTCGTAACATAATATACTATTTTTTATAATGATAATGCAAAATAATATAGTTAATTCAAATTTTTCAACAATAATATCTTTAACAGATTGTTTATAAGTAAATAGTAAAGTCAGACAACAAAACTGAGACACAGTGTACAGCCACAATCAACCTCTATGTCTATATATATACACACACTGCACATACGGAGAGTCATCTAACCAAAATGGCAGTAATAGCTTTTGGGCGAGAGGACGAGCCGGAGCAAAGTTTGTCCTTGCCGCGGCGCGCGCGCTACGGATTCCATGTTTGCTCCTCCTGCAACTGACCAAGTTTGTTTAGTGTTTGTAATGTGAATTTATTATAACTGATATTTATTACGCCTCACATATACGTACTACGTACACATAAATACACACACACACACACACACAGTACGAATTTGGCGCCGTGAAATAACTTTATGGCAACGATGCTTGCTTGCGCTTGCACTATACAAACAGCAACGATTTTAATCGGATCATACGCTTGCCTTGACTACAGTCATCGTCTACAAACGATGCACTCCTTGCCCGCTTCTAATGGTTAAGGATGGTTCCCGTTTTATTACCCACTCAGGGAACCGGGAGAGAACGATGCTTTTCGACAAGTTTGCTTGATTGTTACGAATGCGAAATGATTTGCGGAATGTTCGCGTGGTTTCAATTTACTTTTAAACAGGCATTTTAAATGGTTGTTATTTATTTTTTTTATATTTTATAGGGCATTGATTCCAATCACAAAATTTGGATAATTTTAATAATAATAATAATAAAATAAAACTGTTTTAGATTGTAGTTCTGTATTAATATTTATTACTAATCGATATTTCGATGAACTCAACAAAAATTAATTATTAATACAGAATTACAATCTAAAGCCGTTTTATTTTATTATAATGAATTCTGAAAATTGTTTTACTATACTTAATAATAATCTTTATTATCCAACAAACAAATATATTCGAATTACAGTACAGAGTAACTTATATAAAACAAAAAACAAAATATTGAAAAATATGCATATTAACATTAAATAATAATAATTTCATAATTAAACTGCATGACTTTGGATCTTAAGAAATAAAAACAAATTATAATAGTTACATTATTTTTCCGAGATACTTTAATTGGTCACAAAAATTATATAATTTATGTGGGCATTAATGTCGCGTAAATAATTTGAAAATTTTGTAATTTTCTCTTCGGAAAGTTGGCATCACTGTAAAAAAAGTAAAACCACATGACCATCTTGGCCACTAAATAAACCTGTCCTGAAAATTTCATTAAAATCAGTTAAACTGTGTTGGGAGATTTGCGATCACAAAATTTTGACAGACGACCGAACGAGCTGACAACGCACACATATATAACTAATTGTAAGCTGGAATTTGTCATCTACAAGCTATATATAACCTGTTTTTTATTTTGGAAAATGTTACAAACATCGTACCGATCACTATACCACTTTTCCTTGTAATCAAACTGGTAATAAAATGCAGCAAAGTTTATTCATTTTCTAAACTACATTTTAAGATAAAATAAATAATTAGTTCATTCTATTCAAATCAATTCAATTAACTTTTCAGTATTTGTTTAATTTTATTTTTCAAATACACAATTGCCGATAGAAAAATATTTTTGTAAACAGTTTTTAAAACATTTATAAATAATTTTTTCGAATAATGAATTTCAATTTGAAAGTGAAGCCATTCGAATTAAAACAAAAACGGTAACTTCAACAATATGTTGTTTTACAATGAGGTGTAAAGAAAATATTTTTAAAGTAATAGCATATTAAAGCAAAATAAATAATTAGACAATACTATAAATATTTATAATATTTATTTACTAATTATTTTTGAACTTAATTTGAACAAAAATATTGTTGCTACCTTATCAAATATTATTTTCTAAATGTACAAATATTGAATTTGAAATTCTTTTGATTGAACGGTAATAAAAAACAGTATGTGAACTGTGAACTAGCGTTTACATAAATTATATAATTTTAATAAAATACTGTATTGCCAACTTTCCGAGAAAAAATTTCTAAAATTTTTAAAAATTTATTTTTTTAGCCTAGATTCTGTTTTTTGCATAATAATTATAAAATTTAATTTTTGAATAATGCTGTCAACTTTTGGTGAAAAAATTTCTTAGCATTTGATAATATTCAAGTGGTTTATATATGGGTTTACCCATATACTTCTAATCTTCTAATCTAGTTATGTTTGGCGGAAATTAATTTTAACATAAATGAAAAGTTAGTTCCACATGGAGTGATTAGGTATATATATATATATATATATACGTATATATCTTCTCTAATAAGCCCTGTAAACTGTTCTTTTTCTGCCATGAAATTATTATAACATAATTTAAAAATATTTTAAAATCAGAATCAATAACTTTATGTTTTCATAAATATTGTTAATATCGTTATTAAAGAAAAGATATAACAATGTTTCTTCGTAAAATCTGTCATCAAGATTTATAAATGTTTAATCTAAAAATAACCAAAACTTAATAAAGTCAAAAATAATATGGGCTTTTCCGGTGACTTTTACAGCATGAAGTTTATTTATGTTGGCATTTGTGTCTTAATTTGAAAAAATATTTTTATCACGTCACGGTATGCTATGAAGAATGGTTATTGCTCATAAAGTATATAAAATTTTTAATAAACCTATTGTTCCATATAAATTACTTTTATATTTTTATATAAGATCTTAATTTTAATAAAAATTACGACATTGGCATATTTATATCTACTCCTTCAAGATTATTTATGTATCAAATTTAGTTTTGACAAATTACTTATTAGAAAATACTTATTCAATGTTTTTTTAGAACTTAATTGTCAGTTAAATATAAGATTTATTAAACTAAATAATAATTAAAGATCAATTTTACATACATACACAATCACACCATGTAGTCAAAAGGGTATGGCACAAACTCTTTTTACTATCTCGAACATAATTTTCTCCAAACATTTCTATCTAGACCAGTAAGTCTAGTTTCATCCACATTCATGATACCTAGAAATACGTACTCTTCTATTTCTCCAACTTGGAAACATTACCTTATGCAAGCTACTTTCTCAGTTATACCGTTCTATCTGTTCATCGGACGTCCACGCAAATCTATACGTTCAAAATCATTCACATATATTTTATATTACAACTTACTTACAACATTAATTCTATTAATAATCTTTCTCAGTTGCTTTTCATTGAATAACACTTGATTTATTACAATAGAATTTAAACTATAGTTAACAACGTGTAACTACAGTTAACGTATACTCGTAAAAAATTGCTTAATGGTTCAATTCGGTTCACATCTGCAAGACTTGTAGTGTTTCAGATTATTTTGTCTTTATCTAGTAAATAAAATTTTTCTATTGACAGAAAACTACAAAATATCATGTAACCATAATATTTATTCTCTACTGTTAAAAATTCTTAACAAGCCGCTAAATCGTCAAGTTATAAATGAATTGCTGCTTATCGCTTAACTCCGTTCATGACTCAATCAATCGATTTAAAAAGAAATTATTACCAATACACTAATAAAACGAATTTAGATATGGCCTCAATTCATTCATTTAATTTGTTTACGTCATCAATACACAAGTTAGTGAAAACAATGACACTGTATTTTGATACGTTTACATTGTTCAAAAATTAAACAGCATTTTTTTTTTCCTCTTTATAAAACGAATTGCTTAAATTTAGAAAGAAACTAACGCAACTAATGCAACTTTAAATAATAATAATTAATTGCTTAGGTGCTGCAAATTTTAATTATTTTACCAAACGTTTATTATATACAGTAAAATCTCAACGTATTGTTTTCTCGTATCATTCGTGTGATTTGTTCCGAAATTTAATCTCGTATATATCACAATTTTTTCCGCTGTTATTGTTAAGCAGAAAATTAGAAAATTTTATCGAAAAAATACTTACAAGCATAGAATTAAAAGTTATCGCGCGACTTATTCTACGAGTATACATGACATTTTATAATATTGCTATTAATTTTTTAGTCAATTACTAATAAATATTTAACTTATTGAAATTGCGCAACTAGACAAGAATAGGACTTATATGTTCATATGATATTGTAACGTGAATTTGAATTCGTGTCGGGGCTGTTCGAACAGTATTGGAAACGTATTAAAATAATTACCACCATATTTGCGATTGTATTTTGACTAGCATTTATTTACAACACTTAAACACTAAATAACAATAACTGTACTACAACAATGGTTAGCCGAGCGGAGCTAAACAAACAATTACACTATTACATTACTTATAATTAATCTTACACCTATCGGACTGACATTAACACAACTTATAAACTAACACCATATTCACTTATACTTGCGCACATTTATTTCCACATATTTATATCACACTATTTATTTATTTAACCGAGCTATCGCCAATTAACCCAACTAGGATCGCTCTCTGACGATAACTCACTGAGCCATCACCTTTCGGCCCCCCGGACCGACTACACGATCTCACCAGATCGACTAACTTATGATGACTGCCCTGGCGTGTTTTGAAGAGCCTATATACCCTGCAACCAAACCTACGCGAATGCTCTGGTCTTTTCTAGAAGCCTAACCAGAACTTTCCACACATACATACACACAGCTCACACCGACATTACGTCATCGCATAAACACGATCTCATAGCGTGCCTCACTGCACGTATACACACACACACACATGTGTACTCACACACACATGCAAGCATAATCTTCTGGAAATTATATAGAACTTCATTTTGTTACAATATATTTCTATCGAAATGACCTTCCTAATAAACTGTTAAAGTTTTATATAGTCGTTATAAATCTCCCCTGTATTTAAATACTAAATTTAATTTTATTATTTTAATGTACATTTAAATATAAAATAATGCAATTAACATACATATAATTAAAGTATTGTATGAAATATTAGAGCAATTGCGTCTTTCCTAACTACATATACATGCACTCAACATTAAATACAATCTTTGTACGTATGTATTATGCTACCATAAAGAACACGCGAAATTGTTACTACGTATAGCAAATATTTTGCCGCATGAAAACGTTCTAGCATGTAGCACATTGCTATATGTCACGTTTCAACTGTACATTTCTTGTTCGCCATGGCTAAAGCGGCTCCCGCGGGAACGGACGCCTATGACAGGCACGTAGAAGACGCGTGCCGCCATATTTCACAAAACGAAACAAAACAAAAAATACATATATAGAAAATAAGAAGCGGGAGGAGAAAACGGGCATAAAATGTCGCCCGAAATATAAACGAATTTCTATATAAGATATATTTAGAGTTAAATTATTGTTCTGTACATATATACTGGGTGTTATATTTTAGTTGGTATGAATGAGAATCTTGAAAACTATATAAGATTTTTACTTTTTGACACTTTTAAGAAATCGATTTTTTTTGCATTTTCTGAAAGCTTATAGTGTGTAGAATAACATGTCGAAATGGTTTTCCGAAATTCGAACTTTTGGCAGAGTTACAGCGACAGATATAAAGTTGTGTCAGAGGAGATAAAACATACAAATCGGTCAGTACAAAACTAACTTCGAACCTTGTACCGCCGAAATCTCGTAAAATATCTGTCCAATTTACTTCGCTTCAAGACGTAATTATAGAGAATTAAATTCTCTAAAATGATACTGCTGCTATCTCTCTTTATTGATTTTTATACTCTTTAAAAGTCGATTTTTTACAATGAAAAAGAACGTTTTTTTCAATTACCAAAACTTTACAACTAGCATTTACTCTTCTTTCAATTTCATGTAGAGTATATCGTATATATATCTATATAAAATGTATACAGAACATAATCCTAAAGCTTTTTCGTTTTAATTTATAAAAGTTTGCATTGAAAAAGCAATTTTAATAGTAATATTCTAATGAAAAACAAAAATTAATTATAATATAAATATATGAAGTTCATTTAAATTAAGCAAAAAGCATTTTACAATTAGAATATAAGTATGTGTGTAGCGCAATATTGCGCGTGAATTTTCCAAAGTACATATAAATTTAATTTAAAATCTTAATAAGATAAACAAACTTATTTAGTTTGTAATGAAAATTATGTATAATGAAATTTTATAAACTGAATGCAGAAATTTAATTATATATATATTACAGCTTCAATGAAAGAAATTATTTTAAGAGCTGTGTAAAATTATTAAAATAAAACTGTTTTAGGTTCAAGTTCGGTATTAAAATTTATTTATTTAATCCACGTTTCGAAACTCAACTCGTTTTCATCAGGCAAAATTGATACAAATTACAATACAGTAAATAAATAATAATAATTTTAATGTTTTTTTAAACAATTATGTAAAATTACAGCAATTGAGTAATAATACCCAGAAGCGCACAAAGGGGGTGGTAGGTGGGGCAGTTTTTCTCAAGCCCCACTGAAAAAGGGGCCTCTTAATGAGTACAAAAAAGCGAGAGAGCTAATATCGAAATAGTGAAAATAGTTTGTTCAACACCTTTTTAGGTTCATGGCGTGATTGTGTATGTATATCTGTACGTAATATTAATCCAAAATTTTGTTAAAATAATTATTACTTCATCATTTTGATGACGTATATTGCAGAACGAACTCTCTGTTGATCAAAAGTGTGTTTCCGTCATGTGATTCGCAAAATTATACAATCTTATTAAAATTCAGTTTTTATGCAAAAAAAAAATTATATTGGTAACATGAAATGTTTAATTTATTACATACATTGTGATTTTGCTTTTTAACTACTTATTGTATTTTTAGGTATTGCTCATTTTCAATTTCATACTAAATTTGCATTACACTTAATGACGTACTATTCATATAAACAAAAAAATATTTATACCTTGATCGTATTTCTTTAAGTCGAGTATGCAATTTCTGACAAATATGACCATACACATTGCATTTCTTAACATATTTTTAATAATCAAATTTAAATTCAAGGGAAAATTAATAATAAAATTGTCAGCTAACTCCTCAATTTGACGAAATAATTTTTAATGTGGCTGTCGAAAATATTCGATTAAATACAGTTAACTTTGTAATCATGTTTGGTGCTGTCTCTATGTAATAACTAACTACTGTATAATAATATACATTATAGTACTAGTAATATAATAACCTTCTTTTAATATAGTAATGTAATATTAATATTTTGATACGCTAAATAAAAAAGAATTTATTTCTATATTGTCCCTAAATTATGATGTGCCTGCTAGCTTAGTGTGATTCTCCTATAACACAAAATGTTTCAAAATCACTAAACCATTTTAAAATGAAATAACTTTTTTATTTATTATTAATTCGGATTTATTTTTTTATAAACAGCAAACACACTTCTTGGAAATAAATTTTATTTAGTTTCAAAAATGGTCTAGCGACTTTTGGGCCACCTCTATCTACCGATAACGTTAAAATCGTGTCCGACATGTGAACGAAGCTTTAGTCAAACGGGGGGCATCATTGAAGCCATTGTCGTGTTGATGAATACATGTCGACAAAGAATTCCTCTTGGAAATCTTATCAAATGTCTGTCGTTTTCCACGTCTCTCCGTTGACGGTTGAGAATGGTGATGGTAGTTCACTTACATTAGTAGCGTTCCCCTAGACGTATGCAATATAATCGAGGCAAACCGCGTTACGCCACGTCGAGCTAAATATATATTTTTTTTAAATGCTATCGCGAAATGATAAATGAGCACTCGTTGGAAAGATATAAAGGCACTTTGTTTTTGTATTGAAGGTTTTTTGTTTTGGTTAATTTTTTAATGGAGCTGTTACGGTAAATGAATTTGGAAAAGTGATGGACGGTTTTGTGGCAAAGAATGAATTTAATTTGGTTTAAAATAAATGGTAAAGTATTTGTATTATAACATAGTAAAAAAATAGCAGAACTCATTATATAAAATAATTCAATTTCTGTATTAAAATTAATTTATAATTGACGTTTCGACGAAACTCAACGCTCGTTTTCATCAGAATAAACTGTTTCAAATGACATTACAGTAAATAACAGGTCATAGAAACAAATTACTATGTAACAACGCAACGACAGCTACTCACTACACTTCTTATTATTATCTATTTGATGCGCCTCACGTTTTTCGTTTTAAATCTTACTATTAAAAATACAATCACAAATTTTCAGGACAATCTGTATGGGGTCAAGATCTGTATGGGGTTATAAATCTGTATGGGGCTAGGAGAAATTATTTTTGTACTTTTTAGTTCGTTTTAAAAACGTGGTATATTTTTTTTTTAATTTAGATAATTTTTTATTTAAATATAAACTTATAATATTAATAATATTCAATTGAAATAAAACGGCTGCAAGTTGTAGTTCTGTATTAATATTTAGTAATAATTGTACGTTGAGTATTAATAAAATATTAATACAGAAATAGAATCTAAAGCTGTTTTATTTTAATATAATGAACTCTGAAAGATTTTTTACTAATATTCAACTGATTTCTTAAATTATTTTTATCGTCATATATATATATATATATATTATTTTAATTATTCTAAAAAATCTGATAATTTTTTTCATTATTTGCATATCGAATAAAAAATATATTTTTAGTATTACATGTAAAATAGCTATGTTAATTAGTAGCATTATATTAGAAATAATACATTTATGCACTCATGTCACTATCAATTCTTTACCTCTTTGAAACAACATGACTTATTTGACATATAGCATATTATTCTAATGATAAAGATACACAATCATCCTTATGTATATGGATGTATTTAAATTTGACATAGGATGTACAAATATAAAGTCAGTTTATATTCTCCGCGAACATAACCCATACGTACCATACGTATGGGAAGGTAGACGTTATCGTAGCGTTAAGACCAAAACGCTAGACTTGGCAATATAACGCAATAACGAAATAGCTATTGCCATACACTAGTTATATAGTGTGCTATGAATATGCATATCAATTAAACTATGTAAACAAGTGTTGCCAGTTACCCAGCTAACCCATAATCATCTGAATTATTTATCTGTCGACGGCTTTAACTTATTCCTGATCAAAGTACACCAACCAGAAATGACAAGAAAGTCACTGCTAAAAGCTAACACACTGCGCGTGTAAAGGTGTTTCTCTGATGCAGCGAAAGACAAATTGTTAAAGACATTATATCATAGATTCTCAAAGTTATTTGAGCTATTGCCTAATTATGAATAAAATAAATCTTTAATGCCCCCTTCCCTACTATATAGAGATAATGTGCGTTATTTTTATTGTGCCTCCGGTATCTTTATAACTTTCCCCCCATTATTACCCATCAGCCCATCATTGCCCACTACGAAAATTAAATTGCCCACAAAGGAGCGATATTGTCCACTTTGAGAATCACGGAATTATATCTTTAAGGAAGACAAATATAATCAAAAGGATTGAGAGATCTAGAATATTTGTGTATTTTTATTTTTATTTATTTTTTGTTTTTTATGTTTCAACACAATTACAAAAAGTTTGAGTTTATTTATTGGTGATGTACGTTACGATTTGAAAATCAATTTGGGTTTTAAATTGTTATTTATTTTGGTATTTGTTTGTTGAAATCAACAATTTTGTTTTCTTTTTTGTTAAATTTTTATTTTATTTTTAGAATTTTTTGTTTACATGTACAATGCGTTAAGAAATTTATTTCAGTATTTATTATGAGTTAATAGTTAGTATTTTATATAAACATACACAATTACGTCATATTCCCAAAAGGGTGCGGCACAAACTCTATTGCAAACGCTTCCAACTGTGACTACCACCTTATCCCATCTTTCGCACCCGGAACAAAATCTAATTGTAAGAACTGCTGACTGAATGCTCCCCCAAACCACACCATATACTTCCTCTGTACGTGTTTCATATCATCTCTGTTCCACTCACACAATCATTCGCATTGCAAGAAAGCATTCGGGGGAGGAGGAGGTGTGGGTTTTGTCTTTGTTGGCCCTCCCGAAAGCACAAGTATAAAAACCACTTAGTCGTTTTCGTGTGTTGTATTCGGGCGCCGCGGCGCGCGTTCGTCCGCTTCTTTTGTAGTTTTAACATCGATTGTAAATGTCACGTTTCGCGGGCAATTTGTGTAATTGCACAATGGAAGGAAACGGCGTGGTAAAAAAAAACGGCATCGATAGAGAAGCTGTTGGAGGAGAGAGACTGGAGCATGAAGAAGAAATAGCGTATGTGCAATTGATATTGATGGCTCTGACGCTTGTTTATTTTTGGTTTAATGGAAAAGTGTATTTGTCTTGTCAGGTTATATTCGCGGGTTTTTTTTTTAAAGGTTATATTTGTGGTTTAGAAAAAGGATTATTCTATTATGATTCATAAGGATTTATTTGTCAGGTGGAATTATTGGAAAGAGATGTTAGTTATTTGGACGTTTCAGGAAACTATAAAGCTTTATTTTTTTAATCTTTATATGCGTATTGTACTCGCATTGTAATATTTTTATAAAACTAAAAGTATGAATGTTTAATTTGAAGGGCTTTAACATATTTTATTTGTATGTTGGTATTAGTGGAAAGAAATATTTTAATGACTCAGAAAACTGTAAAATCGTTTATTTAATATTTATTTAGCATATATATGTAATATTATTTAACAATTGAACTATCAGCGTTGAATGTTAATTTGAAGGATTTAAATTAGAGAGATCATCAAAATTTAAAGTAGTTTTTAACACGAACTAAAAAGTATAAAATAATTTCTCCTGACCCCATACAGATTTATATATCCATACGTGGGACAACGACAGCTACTTCCTACACTCTTTACTAATATCTATACATCTATATAGAGCTAGGAGAAATTATTTTATACTTTTTAGTCCGCGTTAAAAACGTGATATATTATTATTTAAATAATTATTTACTGTTACTTATATAATTTTTTCATGTTGAAGATGTACGTTTAGTACATCGAAACGTTGATTATTAATAAATATTAATACAGAACTACAATCTAAAGCTGTTTTATTTTAATATAATAAATTCTAAAAGATTTTTTACTCTTTTTTTTAACATAACAACACCTCACTCAAACAGCCTTGTAATAATTACATCATCAAATCGTCTTCATCTCATCTTTGCTGTCCATTTTCGCACTGCTATACAACTAACTCATTTCATTTCTATTTCAAAAAAACTGTTCTGCACAATCCATCATTTCGACGAATCTATTTAACCGGAGAATACACTTCGTGTTTTTCATTCCGGGAGACGCATGTACGTTATAGTGTACACTATATAATCGAGCGACAAGCAACCGTGAAGGGGCGCTTCCATTGTTCATGCCCAGCACGTATTTTCGGCCGCGTGTGTGGGGTGGGGTGGGGGGAGGGGAGAGGAGAGGAGGCAGCAGCCCTTAAACCCTTGCTAAGCTGGCGCTAAGCCTCTGCGCTCTAAGCCCGACTTGGCTACGTCAAGAAGACGTCGTCGACGTTCTGCAGATTTTCGCCCCAGCAGCGTCTCGACGCTATGAAAGCTTTTATTTATGATCAGACATATGGTGGCTATTTTTTACGGATGATTAGGACTGTCACCCCTCCGGAAAAATATCTTTATAAAGAAAATATTTACCAACTAGTTCTTGGCCGCGACTACATTGTAGGTTTTTGCTTGGAATATATATATATATATATATATATATATATATATATATATATATATATATATTGGACGGTGGTTTATGATGTGCAACGGGATGGATGATCCACTTTTTCTCGCTGGAAATTTATTTGTGGTGGAGAAAATTGTAGCATGTTTTTCTGAAGAAATTGCTATATGGTTTTGTTTTAATATTTTTCTTGACAAGTTTATATGTAGTAATAATTTTGTTTATACATATATATATATATATATATATATATATATATATATATATAAATATATATAATGTATAAAATTTTGATGAAAAGTTAGTTAACCCATTGATTGTAATAACGAAACAACACATTAGCACAACTTTTACAATCATAAAAAAATCGAACAAAAAATGCATACAATATTCAAATCATTGTCGCCGGTTTATAAAAATGTTAAATATACATGACGGACACGCACAGCAAAATAATCGTGCTTACAATTTACAGTGTACCTCCTCATCTGTTATTCAAGTAAACGCAGCATTCGATGCTGTTTAATTTAAAACGTCCAATCGAAATTGAAAAAGTATCGCGCGAATTAATGATATTCCCGAATCAGCCGAAGAGAGCGGAAAGCTCGTGCGCCAAATAATTAAAACCGATTTATCTACTCTCAATTTACTCTTGTTAATTTTTGTTCCATTTCGGTTTGGGGGAAAAAAATGTTTCTACTGCATATAACATACCAAGTACATTGCTTGTATTTCTACTCTTTTTTATTGTTCCGGCTCGTTCAGTTGTTTTTGCAGTTGTTGCTTGATACACAGGAATTTTATTGTAATTAAAGTTTATACGTTTTTTTTTCTTCTCTATTTATTGTCTTGTTTTACAAACGATATGTTCAGATTTTTTTATTTTTATTTATTTTTTTGTTGTTTATGCTCTAACACAATTACAAAATGTTTGGGTTTATTTATTGGTGATGTACGTTACGATATTTGAAAATCAATTTGGGTTTTTCAAATTGTTATTTATTTTGGCATTTGTTTGTTGAAATCAACAGTTTTGTTTTCTTTTTTGTTAAATTTGATTTGATTTTTAGAATTATTTTTTTACATGTTGGAATGTGTTTGCAATTTATTTCAGTAAGTATTATGAGTTAATAGTAAGTATTTTATATATATATATATATATATATATATATATATATATATATATATATATACATACACGATCACGCATGTTTCCAAAAGGATGTGGCACAAACTCAAACATTAAATAAAATTAGAAAAAATCTAATACAAATTTTTCAGTATTACGTACTTTATGTTATAACATAATTTCATACTATCGCATTGTTTTTTTATTCTGTTAATGAATTTATGTACAGTCATTTCTAATAAGAATCTATCATATTTTTGTTATTTTGTTTCTATATCCTTTTAAACAGTCAACAGAAATAAAGATTATTATTATAAATATTATTAGTAATGAAGTAACTAAAAACAAATAATCCAAAAATTTTCCTTTTTCATGTTCCATCAACTGTAAGAAAATTACAAACTTTTTCATCGTAGGAGTTTGTTTAAAAATTAGATTCTCTTTGTAATCAAAATAGCATCGTCAAATTTGTAATTCGGTAAATAGAATTTCACCAATTCCCAACTGTCGAAATAAACCTCAGTAGAAGTGCAACACTTAACATACAATCGTTCCTCGTCCCCGAAATCAACTGCAGACTGCGAGAAAGATAAAGAAGCCAATATGTGTGCACTCGACTACTTTTCTTAAATCTCATCGCAGTAAAAGTTGACGTTCGGCCGCGCTATCCTCCAAGGAGCCTAGACATATCCTCGGGTTTGTCTTGCACAGTCTTCCAGGCGCACAGTATCGTATTCAATTTAGTGTAACAATCTCAGACGGCGCGGCGGTAGCAGTCAGAAGAGAGAGAGGGAAAAAACTCATCGTCCTTTTATTCGTCGACGCTTTAATGTCTCCGAGGAAATTTGCATTTATATGAATCATTATGCTACATTATATTATCTTCACTTGAGGTTCTAAAATTTTTCGCAATGGCCCGCGGGGTTCTGACTTTAACACTACTGTTGCCTGAAAGTTTTGTCGCTGTTGAATTTTTTTTTTTTTTTTTTTTTCTTGCTGAATTTTACCCAATTTGGACTTGAAGCGTCGTATGTACTTGCAGGATTTTTTCCTGCTTGTTTGTATATTGTAGCCTGTCATAATTTAGATGGGACAAATATAATTTTGTTCTTTGTTTATATGGCTAAATAAAAGTTTGGGTAAAGTTTATATTTTTTTGAGAAAACAAAATCTGGTTTAATATATTTGCGGATTTTTATTCTAATGTCTTTATGTAAAAATAGATAGTATGGAATTAATACGTTGAAAAAATTTATTAGATTTATGAAATGATACATATGCTGGCTTTACACGATAGATTTTTCTATACAAATTGTATATAGAAAATATTTATAACTTAATACGTTTTACATAATATAGAAAAAAATTATATTTTACATACTAATCTTCAGGCTTTCATCGCCGGTACCCATTGAATTTATAGAATTTTCTGGGATGGTATGCGATGGCTGATCTATCTTTGTCGCAGACGTTTCTCTATACATCGTAGAGAGCATCCTCAGTACCTAGAATATACCAGCCAGGAAAATTCTATAAATTCAATTGTATTAAGGATATTTTAATACGAATCCGAATTTTAATATGTTACTTTTTCAAATTACAGGTCCAAGTGTCCAAATCTGGAACCAACTTCCAAATATTTTAGAGAAGTTCAAGTAAAGTACTAGAATTGCAGCAGTATACGGCAAAGGTCAGAATATATTTTTTTATGTAATATTTATATAAGTTGCAATTAAAATAGCATATATAAAATTCTAGATATAATATAATTACAATCAATTTTTTAAAATAATATTTTAAAATATTTTACATCTGTTAATTAAAATTACAAAAAAATATATGTACTAAAAAATAATTATTCTATATTTGTCTTATTCGATCATATTTTTACTATTCCGTGTAAGTCAGGGTAATAATTTAACAATAATAATTTAAGATAAACAATTATTAAAACATAATACTTTTTCAAATGAATTATGTTTCTAGAATAATGTAATATGTATATAAATATAATATTTTATGTTCATATTTTGCTAAAACGAAAACAAAAAGTTATAATAATCACAGTATCATTGCAATTCATTTGTTTTACTTGATATATGAATTAATCTGTGATATATGTAACATTACACAAGTTCATGTTAATGAAATGAAATTTGAAATAACAATGTTTACAAAACAAAATTTTATCAACGGAAAAAAACCAGCTGCAAAATGAATAATTGAATTTAGCATGCAACGAAACGTTGTATAAATACGTAAAATAATACGCAAATAATAAACAATTGTTCGAAATCTATAAAATCAAAATCCAGTATGGAAAATTTATTTTAATAGTCCTAGTGGACATTTTATACTGTTGTACGAACGAAATTAATTAAATTAAAACAAAATGGAATAATTTTATTGTTTTCCATTTGTGACGTGTTCTTTTTTTTTTGTTTGTCGAATACTGGGGCTCTTGATTATATAAAATATTAATTGATATTTTATTATATCAAATTTATTTTATTTTATTTTAGTCTACTGGGATTAATACACTCTTCTCGTTTGTATTGATGCTGCAAATAAATATAATGTGATTAATTGTTTTCAGTATAGAAATATAGATTTTGTTTTTATAATGGATTTTTTTTGGAGAGATTAGCAAGTATAATGTGGGTATAGGTTTTTGCATTGTAAATTTGTTGAAAATATGTTATTTATTTATGCACGTGTACTAACTTTTTTATTTTATTTTTACTGCTAAGTTTTATTAATTTTTATTAAAAAATTGTACATTAAAACCTGTGGAAAAGTGGGTTTCTTTCGTCGAATATACAATTTCTGACATAGCTGAGCAGTATACATTGCATTTCTTGTACTTTTTTACACGTTTTCAATAATAAAATTTAAGTAAAAATAAATAATATGACTGTCAATTAAGTTAACTTGATTTAGTAATTTATAATGCGACCGTCGAAGATATCAGATTAAATACACTTGACGTTGTAGTCATGTTTGGTGCTGCCACCAGTTATGTATATAGTAACTAACAACTTATTGCATTTTTACTTCTTCACATATTTTCAATAATAAAATTCAAATTCAAGCAAAAAAAATATAATGCAACTGTCAATTAACTTAGATTTATTTAATAATTTTGTAATATAACCGTTGTAAATGTCAAATTAAATACACATGATTCTTTTTTTGATAGAATATGCAGTTTCTGACCAGCCTGGATGGTGCACATTGCATTTCTTG
The DNA here is from genome assembly GCA_963966155.1 of Clivina fossor. Classification (NCBI taxonomy): domain Eukaryota; kingdom Metazoa; phylum Arthropoda; class Insecta; order Coleoptera; family Carabidae; genus Clivina; species Clivina fossor. The sequence goes on from OZ014557.1 coordinate 23,781,738, forward strand.
CAATTCTTCACACATTTTCAATAATCAAGTTTAAATTCAAACAAAAATAAATAGTGCAATTATCAATTAACTTAATTTGACGTAAGATTACAATTAAATACACTTGACGATATAGTCATGTCTGGTGCTGCCACTAGTGGTATATATAGTAACTAATGGCTGTTTAATAGTGTTTATTATTGTATTAGTAATATAATGGCCTCTTTCTACATATAGGCAATATAATAACGTAATATCAATATATATTACTACGCTTGAAGAATAAAGGTATATATCATTATTGGTTTTTTTTTATAAGAATAACATAAATATATTTTAATAATATTACTTTATAAATAAAATATTAATTTACTCATTGTATATTTACACATATTTGTATACAAAAATTTAATTTTGTTCACACATTTTTTACTACAACGTTGACACATTTTATTTAATAAACTAGTATAATAACACGAAAGTTTAATAATAAATTTTTAATATGCTCAAAATAAATACTTCATAACTTGCAGGTAATCTTAAGTAAAGTATTCCCGCTTTCATATAGTGTCTCCTATTTACATGAAAATGAATTTTTAAAATGTCTCCAACAAAATTTCTCATCCGAAAGAAAAATATAAAAAAAAATCTCACTTGCCCAGTTTGCTTCAAGTAGTAAAAAGGGCGACTTCTTCATTTTGTGTTCCGGCTATGTGTCTATAAGCAAAGCATTTCGTCTTATATAAACAAAAACAAGATAAGAGCTATTACTATTTCGCAAGGCAAGTACCTGACTCTTGTGTCAACTTTAAACAAAACAAATTAAAATTCTAGTTGGCGCTGAATAAGTTATCCCCGGAAGTCTCGTTACTTTTGCGACCGGAGACGAAACTCACTATTTGGCCGTCTTTAGCTTCTCTCCACTCGTGAATATACATCAGGCTGGTGGTGCGCGTTGTTTCTTTTCACTGCGATTTTGTTGTCTTCTTTATACTCCAGTTGATTGCAAAATTCATATTAGATTTTGCCGAGATTAAGCGCCAGAAAACTAACATGACTGAATAATTTTTAAGTTATTTGTATTTATTAGCGCGATATCTAGCGGACGATGTAATTAATTTAAATTTATTGAAATTTAAAACGTTTTCAGTGATAATTTCATTTTTCTTATTATTTGCCTAGATGAATTTAAAAGGTAATTAATATTTATAAGCCATTTTAATTAAGTTATTTGTTTCATTAATATTATTATAGTATTGGAGTTGTTTATCTTGTTTAAAAAATAATATTAACGTTAAAATTATTTTAAAATATATCATTCTACAGCATCAGTTACAATATCACTTCTTTTGTAGATGCATTATGTTAGTAATTATACCGAAGTTGCACGATACTTCATAAAATTACGTGAAAAGACCAAATGATAACGCCTTTCGTAGACTTGTTTATAAAATAACTTAGGCGTAAAGCAAATAAACTGTAATGTGCCGGTAGCCAGCAACCAGATAAAATAACTATAAAAAAAACGGAATAGGGCAATTAAACAGGGTACGAAAGAAGGCGTATAGCGAAAGAACGACCATAAAAACGAAGTAATAAAATACAATCAAACGAAGAAATGGAATGAGTCGAATAAACAGTAAATATTTAAACGTACCTCGACTGATGCATGAATGGTAAACGCAAAATGAAGGAAACGAAGAAACAAGGTGAATAAAAAAAAGGACTCAAACGCGAGGGAAAAGAAATTAAACAACTTTGCTGGTGAAGTATCTGTAGATTTTTATTTGTCAGCAGATTTTACCGATAAAATTTTGCGTTCCCAGTAAAATTTTTCAAATAAATTTCATTAATTGCTGTTTAAGTGGTGCCTAAATTTATTTACAAATTGAAAACAGAATGAATCAAATAGTAATTCCATGTCATAGATTTTCTATTTTATACTAGGTGTTTTAATTTTATTTGTCATTATTAAAATCTGCAATACTGTAAGAACTTTGTTATTATAGTACTGAAGTATTATTTCAGAATTTTTGTATGTGTGGTTTATTTGTAAAAAAATAATTTTCATCATTTTCCTTGAAAAATGCGATTTTCTCTTATTTCACACATACATTTTATTTGAAAAAAATTATGATTAATCTTTATTATAATTAGCACCATATATATTTTTTGGAAATCAAAATAATAATAAACAAAAAAAATATTGACAATTAAATATTTGATTAATTGTTTTTATATGCTACTTCTGTAAATATATAAAAAGTGTTATTAAATTTTTGTAATAATTAGTTACCATAAATATTTAGTATTAAACGAATAAATCGAATGTAAAATTATTCTTTTTTGTATTCCCACCACCTGTCTGAATATAGCCTTTTGTTTGCCTTAAAATGCCCTTAACAATTATTACAATGCGTCATAAATTTATTGTTCTTTACATGTGAAAACATCGAAATCAGCCTTCTGAAAAATTTGAAAATATTTTATACTTATAAGTTATCAGTTTGATACATTTCCAAATAATCCAAAACGCATTTTAAATCAAATCCCGTTTATTTCGCACAATTCAGCAAATTCAAAATCTCTCCAGAAATCTCCCTACCCATTTATTCCGACTCATTGTCAAATGATCGGGTCGTTACTGTCACGTATCTCTTCGTCAAGCCGGGACGCATTATATTGCTAAAGCGAAGGATCGGAGGATACGTTGTACCCGACGTTGTTTCGTAAAACGGAATAGGATCAGATCCTTGGCTAGCGAGGAGTCGAGGAGATCTCGTAGGAAACTTGGGTAGGGTTTCCGGGTTGTCCCTAGTTGCTCGTTATCAGCGAACCCTACATCCCGCTTGCTCAGGGTCTTGTTGTGCGCTTGTCTTGGCTACGTCTAACCCGGCTGGCTGGCTGCCTTGTTGTTGTTAATTTCTTTCGTTAGTTTTACATGGCTAGTCGAGTGGAATGAAGGATCAAGAATGAAAGAGATAAAGAATTGGGTATTTTTATATAGGTTAAGAACAACTTATATAGTTAATAGGTTACTGATTGATATGTTGTTTTGTTTCGAAAATATTAGTTGTTTTGTCGTGTTTTTGTTTGCTAAATAATAATAATAAATAATAAGTAATAGACGGAATTCAATCAGGGCTCTAAAATATAATAATATATAACAATATAGAGAAACAACTGAACTAAAACACACTTACAGCAGAATATAATTAGCTAATGTTACATGTGTGAAACATATTAGTGTTTAATATTATGAAATGCGATATATAAATTTTTTGGTCAGAAAATTAAAAAATTAAAATTATTGTTGTTACATCAAATGCATGTCAAATTATCATTTTAATAATAAATTATTACGTACGTAGATAAAAACAATGTCTGAAAAATATAATCTCAATGTCGTACAAAACATTGTTTTACAAAATATTAAAAAAAATTGTGTATGTATGTGTATCTTTAAACCAACGAAATACAAGACTTATGTATGTAAAAATTACCTATATAATTTTCTAATATAAAAACAGCAGAATTCAAAAACAAATAATTTTTGGTGAATTTTATCGGATGTACGCACACTAAGAACATAAGAAATGTTTTACATTTTGTTCTACCTTTATAAATAACATTACTTTATTTAAAACAGACAAGCAATTTGAGATGTTCTGTACATTCTGCACAATCTAAGCAATACAAAAGCATATACCGTAACTGCGAGTAATAGCTTAGGATACGTGCTTGTACGGTGGAGTTATCAATGGTTTCCTTATAGTGCACCTAGTATAGGTTATTTAATTTTTATTTAACCTTTTTTACCTCTTTATCGGGGGCAAACGTTACAAGCACCGAAATAAATTGGCTTTTAAATTTCCTATACTTCCCGATTCTCTAATTTTTGAATACGTTTTCAAATTGAAACGACGCGTTCCCACACTACGCTTATTACTATCGTCACGCAAAGTTATGGAAGCGCAAAATCAATTTTCTAATGGAATTACACTGGAAATATGTCTACGGAAAAGGATTGATAAGTCAGATTTGCGATTGTGTATAAAATATATTTTGAACAAGATAAAATAATGAAACTTATAATACAAGACAATTTATTTTTTCCTCCAGTATATTACGTTATTATATTGCTTATGTAGAACGAGGTCATTATGTGAACTAGTACAATGATATACATTATACAGCAGTTAGTTATTATATACACCGCTGGTGGCAGCACCAGGCATGATTACCATGTCAAATGTATTTAATCTGACATTTTAATTGACAATTTTATTATTGAAAATGTATGATAAAGTGCAAGAAATGTAATGTACATCGCAAGATTTGTCAGAAAACACAGGTCAAGTATATTAATTCTACATCTTCGATGGCCATATTAAAAAAAGTTAATTAACAATATTGTATGGTTTATTTTTGCTTGAATTTGAATTTAATTATTGAAAATATATGAAGAAATGCAAGAAATACAATGTACAACGCCAAATTTGTCAGAAATTTTATATTCGAACAAAGAAACAATAATTCTCACAAATCACGTAACAAATATAAATATATACATACTATGCTACATATGTTTATATTTTTTTATTAATTAACAATATGATGAATTTCTTTGGTCAAAAGTTATAATATAGTTTTAAAAATTTAGAATTTTGTCTAATCTCTAATTTTAAAATATTCACTTGAACATATTACGAAAAAAAAACACAACTGACGTGTAGATAAAACCAGAAATTATAATTAAAAATAAATTATAATATACTTTCAAATAACAAAACAAAACAGCAACAAATTGTTTAATACACATCACACAACTTTTTTCATAACAAAATAATTTCCCAAACAAATTGTCCCAAATTAATCAACCCTGATGAACAATATATTTTAATTTTTTTTGATAAAAACACGCCACACACTTTTTTTTTAATAACAATATCAAATAAAAAATTAGTTCGTAGCGTTGCGGTTGCGTGAGCGGCAAATTAAAACAAAACAGGAAAAAAAAAACGTAACTGAAATATGTTACAAGATTATTTAGACAGCGGTAACAAGACAAACACAAAAAAAATGGCAGGACAATTAATTTGAGGCGTCGTGTAAAATAATAGTATTTAATTTAGCTGACTGGAAGGGGGGTTAACAATGACACAACAAATTGCTGTTCTTTCATGTGTAATAAATTGAAACAAAGTTGAAGATATTTAAACAGAGCCCCCGACGCCGAAGGAAACTGACTTTGCTTATGTTATGCTACGCTACCAGTTTCGGAAGGATTATGCGAGGTTAGTTTTCCTTTGCATTCGTCCTTGTATTCTGGTTAAGCCTCTTAACTTTTACTCGCTGCTAAACAGGATTTAAAATTGAGAATAAATAATGAGCGATATTAAATACAGTTTCTTTAAATTTATTTCACTGTTTTCTTTAGATTATTTTTTTTTAGTTATAATTTTAAGGATAGAGTAGTGTTTCAAAATCCAAAAATATTATCGAAAATTATAACTTCGTTAAAATTAAACCGATTTTTATTAAATAACAATGTATTTTAAAGACATAATTATTCTTTAATTGGGACACGAGCCGAGGGGCCCTTGGCTCGTGTCCCATCTGCCCTTATGGAAAAGATGGAACTGATGAAGCTCTATTAAATAACATTTAATAATATCCAATTTTTGTGCAAGGTGATAATGCGAAGAAGCATGAATATATTGATTAGTGTCGTTAGACTTACTAAATACAGAATAAAGAAAAGTAATTAATACAGAACTAAATCCTAAAGTTTTTTTATTTTAAGTTTTATGTATAATTTTATGAAGAGCATTATTAAAATTTGACAAAAACTAAACTCAAATTTAATTGCATTTTATTCAATTTTAATTCAAATCATGAAACCAAAATAAATATATTAATTTCGACGTCCCAACAATATATATATATATATATATATATATATATATATATATATATATATATATATATATATATTTAAAAACTAATAACATTTGTTTTTTCTGTAACGTATTACAATCTCAAACAAAATATTTCATATTACCCATCGCATAAGAAGCATCACATTTCACGAGATTACAACGGGCGGGAACACTTATGTATATTTGGATTACAAGATCCTACAATTTTGCCCAAATAAAAACCTTGGAAAACACCGTGGAAAGAGGGGCGGGGGGAGGGGGTGTGGCGAAAAACGAGAAGAAAACGCGAGGGAATCTCTTAAAGGTCACGTAGCGAATGCTTGCGCATATATAATAGGTATTTCGTAGCTTGAACCGTCTTGCAAAACCGTAACGCAAAAGCGAACGAAAATGTAATGTATATATGTATAGATGTGTTAGTGTATGTTCCATTTTACCTGTCCGCACGTAGTACTTCGGAATTTCCCAGCATAGTCGGGGACGGAGGCAAATGTCACGCAGTCCGTTCCTTTCACCTCCGATTTCGTACGTTCGCTTTCTTTTTTTATATATTATTTTGGCGTAAACTTTTTCGAGAACGTTATCGATAAATAAGTTCTGTCTGACTTCGTGTACATTTTCGGTAGATTTTTATTTAGATATCCTGTACTTTATATTGATTTGATTTGATTTTTTTTTGCATTTAGTTGTAGTATTTTTCGCGGTGTATAGAAATGATTTTTACAACATGGTTTTAAATTTAAATTGGTGTTTGAAATATGGTACACGGCACAGATGAAAGATAATATTTTATTTTGTTTGAAAACTGTATAGCAGAATAGAGAATCTAAAAAATTCTAAACTTAATTTAAAACAATTGTGTCATTACTTTTTGAAAAAGACTATTCTGTTTTTTAATGTTACAAATTATATATTATTTAAATTTAACTTGATTAAAATAACTTTAAAGAATCTACTTACGTTTTACCTGTTCTGACATACCTCTGTATTGGTCGCTATAACCCCGCAAAAAGTTCTGAAATCGTTATAACACACTATGAGCTTTTTGAAAATGCTCAAACAAACGTTAAATTTGGTTTTAAGTTGGTATAAAGTTTGTAAATTACTAATTTGATTTAATTTTACTTTTAAACACAGAAATCAATTAATCAAAATTTTATAATTCAAATTTTACCATTTCCAAAACATTTTTATCCAAAAAAAAATCTATTCTAAATAAACATAAAAATAACTATTTTTGTCTAGATAATAGTCTGGATAACCGTTCTTATTTGGATAATAGTATAAATAATGGTTCTAAGTTAAATAATTTTCTAGATAATTATTGGTGTAGATAAATAATCTAACTAACGACTTTAAACTAGTTAAGAAATCTAGATAACAATTCTAATCTGGATGAGGCTCTCTTCTGGATAATAGTTTATATAACAGTTTTAGTTCTATATAAACTCAAAATATAAAAATATATATAATTTTTATTTGGTAAACTTTTGATAACTCAATAAACAATTAAAACACATGAATAAAGAATATATGTATTATTTTTTTGTGAAATAACAAAACATACATGCCATTGGTAAAGGTATTGAAAATAAAATATGAAAAATATCGATTTATTTTTATATATTTGTTTATTTCGCAATAATATTAGAATTATTACATATATATATTTTACATTAAACAAAAATAATATTTTGCAAACAGATACAGTTATGGTATATACATATTTCTTTTCGAGAAAAATGTGCATTTTTACAATGTGCCTTTAGACATTTCCATTAACAATAAAGATGATTACTTTGATTCTTTTTTGTTTTATTTTTAAATTATATTCACATGTATCTTATACATTTCAGTTTTTCTTTTGTTTCTAGACTAAAATTTAAGCAACTTTTGCAGTAGGGCATTCTGTTTTTATTATTACCATTATCACAAAACATATATATTAACATAGTAAAAAATCTTTCAGAACTACATATATTTTATTTAAATACTGAAATTTTGATATACTCTATGTATATCTTTATCAGGAAAAATAATACAAATGACATAAATAATAAACAAAGAAAACAAAATCAAATCACTAACTAACAAAGTAACTAGATTAAAAAATTATAAATTAAAAAAATATATATAAATTATTAATTAAAAGAAGCCAATTATTATTTAAATCAGTGCCTTCATACTCATTGATGTTATCTTTGTAAATTTCGATTTTTAAATAAATTATATACAAAATTTAATTCTAAAGCTTTTTTTTATTTTGAAATATATATTTTTATCATTTTTACGTTTATAATAATATTGCATTGTATAACATGGATATTATTTCTGCAAATTCTACTGCAAAAGTTAGATGGAATAGAATATAGATACAATGATTTACTTTTTATTTATTTTGTTTTATATTAGCAAGTGCTTTTTTAATGCAAATTTAGAATCATTCTTTCTTATCCTCTGTTTTTACAAACACATTTTATAAATTTATCAACAAAATTTGTTCACACGAATTGTAATCGATTTTAACGTAAACAAAATTTATTCTAAGCAAAAGTTATATATTTTTTATTAGTTATTAATCAAATTGATTTATTATTAATAAAAAAATTATGTACAACTTTATTTATTACAAATATTAAACAAATTATAACATTTTCTTTTAAATATTTCGAGCTTATATAATGTATTATCTTATGACAAATTTTAATATTTCAAATTATGATATTTTCAAATTTATTCCAATTTTTACTAAATATATCAAGAAATATTTAATGCTGGCTTTATACGATGTATTTTTCTATACAAAATTAGAATTGAAACAGTAAATATTAGGATTGATAAATATGCAATTTTTAGATTAAATTAATTAAATTAGATTAAATTAAATTAAATAAATTGTCTATATCGTATAAAATGAACTAATTTTATATATTTTCTATATATAATTTTGTGTCAAAAATTGTGTCGTGTAAAGCTAGCATAATAAATATTTTAAAAGAAAAAGAAAAATTATTCAATTTAAGAATGATTCCAAATTTCTCCTATAACAACGTGTGATAAGAAATCGCATCTATTATAATAATTTAATATATTTATTAAAAACTCAACATTATTAAATAAAAATAATGTATCACAGATCACAGATTTTAATTTACAATCTGATTAATTAAATTAACTTTTTTTATTTTGTTTAATTAACACCACAAAATTTTAACGATTAATTTATTGTTGAAACTCATATTTGACAAATATTATTTATTTTATTTGTTTCACTAATGTCTCTAGTAGGCTTTATACAAAATATACAAACTTTTTTTTTTATTTTGTTTATTTACCGCCAACAAAATGTTGTTAAACTTGCTGTGATAAATATCCACCAATGATATTGACGTTGAGCTGAAACTAAGAGAACAAAATTAACAATTTTAAAATAATTTTTATACAAAAAACACAATGAGAACCTTTGTAAAAATGTTTTAGAAATCATTATCTAAAATAAAACTGCTTTAGGTTAAAATAAAACTCAAAATTTTGAGGCAGAAATGCGGAATATTTATGGTAAAATGAAATCACAGATTTTTTTATAGTCAAATTTTACCACTATTTTTTTACAATGTATCTGATAACTGTAATTTTATTAGCGCTTAGGTCCTTTGTAACTTTCACTGTAAATTTAATCATAATATTTGTCATTGTATATCTACAAACAAGGAAGTTACTTACTGAAAATATTATGTAAAGTTTAATAAATAATAACATATCCGAAACATTATTTTAAGTTAATGTAAACTTGCACATAAGTTTCGTTGTTTATAAGTTTTAAGATAGTTTTAATCTTGAACAAAATATTATGTTTAAATTATGTATCTAGAACTACAATATATAAAGTGCCGTGAACATTATAGCGCAAACCTTATAATATAATATCAAACTTGAATATATGTTTATTTCGAAAACTTTAAAACTGTTTTGTTAGTGTAAACATATTAAAGAAAATATATTGTAAAAATTATAAAATTCTAACAAATTTCATATTTCACATTTTTTTTTTCTTCTAATCATTTATTAAAAATGTAAATTAAACTTTTTGAAATTTCCAGATTATACTTTAATAAGTTATAAAACTGTCACAGTAATTTATCTTTAACATAAATAAAATTTAAAATAAATATTTGAACACCATTTCATAATTTATTATCGTTAAGTTCCGTTGCACGTCATCCAAAAAAAGTAACTAAATCTATGACATAATAAATATCTTTTTTAAAATGTTATGCAAGTTGCATAAAGTAATATAATTATAGTTTAATTTTTTTTGTAATTTGAAAATTTTGTTAATGCATGTTAAATAAAATAAAATATATAAAAAAAAACTTTTTAAAAACCTCGCTTATATTTAAATGCACTAAAAAGAGGAAAACAGATTTTTTCCTGGATATCCAAAATTTTTAGAAAGAAATAAAAGCATGGAGCGCCAGGAAACTATATATTTCGCAATGATGATTAAGCGCTCCACGCTTTTATTTCTTTCTAAAATTTTTGGATAACCAGGAAAAAATTTATTATCCAGTAATCACTTAAGATAAGATCAGAAACCTGGTATTATGTCAAGTTGTTGATTTTAAATATGACTAAGACCGAATGTTACATCAGTATCGTGTGAAAAATGTTAAAAATATTTGTCATACAAGAGACTTATTTTTTAATTATTATTATTAATTTGCCAAAATATTATTAAAAAAAAATATATATTTATATTTTTTTTTCATGGGTAACACGATACTGATGTAATATTCGGACTTACGATTAGTCATATTTAAAATCAACAGCTCGACATAATATCAAGTTTTTGATCTTATCTTAAGGGGGGAAATACATGTAACGACCTAAAAAAATAAGGTTTTTTAGAATTTTTTTTTGGCTGAATGAAACAAGCTACAATGCTGTAGTTTCTTTTATTCTATGTGACATATAATCAACTACACTTATGAATTTCTTTAACTTTCTGTGACCTCTGGGTGATCTTGAAACCAATCTTAATTGATGTCGCGTTCGCTTTGCCCGGTCGATTGGCGGGAATTCCTGGAGCCGGAAATAATTTTTTTTTTGATTTTTAGTCACTGATCATGATTCTCTGATATATTTTGTTCTATGTGAATTACGAAAACTACAAAAAAAACGGATATTTTATCATTTTAACTCATTGTGAAAAAAAAGGTCAAATTTTCAGCATTTTTTTTTTACTTTAGACACCCCTAAAAATAATTTAATGCTAATATTTTCGTTATATCAGAATTTCATATAGAATAAAATTCTATTTCCTTTTAAACACACAAAGTTTCAACTCATTTGTATGAAAATTGCTCGACTTATCACGCCCGCCATTTGTAAAAAAAAGATTCGAAAAAAACTTATTTAAAGTCGCCCGTTAGCCAAAGCGGCTACCGAGGCGCAGGTAGAAAAATGCCTTTTTCTCAGTAAATACATTTCTGATCGGTTAGATATTTTGCTGGATAAATCTTCGATGTATAAGCAATTAATTTATTTAAAAAAAAAATCAAAAAAAAAATTTTTTTACATGTATCTCCCCCCTTAAAGTCGTCGGTTAGCCAAAGCGGCTACCAAAGCGTAGGTAGAAAAATGCCTTTTTCTCGGTAAATACATTTCTGATTGGTTAGATATTTTGCTGGATAAATCTTCGATGTATAAGCAATTATATCAGCAAAATCGAAAAAAATTTTTTTTACATGTATTTCCCCCCTTAAGTGATTACTGGATTTTTCTTTGACTATAAGAGGTTTTGATAGAAGCAAATTTTTTTATAAAAATAAGTTTTTCTCTTAAAACTCATATTAAATTTTTTTCCCTATTAGGAAACCTCATCACTTTACACACTGTATATTGGTGGAAGCGCTTGTAGGGCTTATTTTGGCGGAGGTGCGTAAAATTCAAATAAAATAAAATAACAAATGGTGTACAGTGTGACCATCAATACGCGTGATCAGTATATATATATATATATATATATAACAAATATCTGTGCAACTTGTTGTAAACTTGTCAGAAAACGAGATATTGACACGTTACGTTTTTCGTACTCTATATCTATTTTCCTCACGATAATTTAGAAAAACAAACATTACAGGAAAATGCCACTTACCATTACTATTATTCAAATTCAGCCATTCGTACTTCTGATTCCCAACAACATTCCTCTGCTGATGTTGGAGATATTCGGGTGCTAGTTGTGCACTCAATGTGGTCGTTCTCGTTTGCGCGGGAACTCCGGCCAACGGTGCAGCCATGCACTGTAGCTGTAGTGATGCACTAGGTTCGCGGAAATGTTTCCGTTCAATATGCAATCGGAGAGCGATGGATCGTTGCACTAAACCGAGTGCATCGGGCCGCGATGTTCGTGGTTGGGTGACGGCAAGAGCAGGAGCTGGCTGGCCGTTGATTAGCCAGGACATGTTCGGAGGTGGATCAGCTAAAGATGCTGTGCAGTTTGTCTAAGGGGTAAATAAATACCAGAATGGGGGGTGAATTAAATGTTGTTGAAAACAGAGCTGGGTACTACTTAAATACTTTTTTATTTTTTGAAATATTTTCAGGGCTTTGAACCGAATGTTTTTGTTTGTATTAAAAACTTATTTTTTACCATAATTTAGAACATTTTATTCCTACTTTTATAATAAAGATAATACATAAATTAATACAATAATATAAGTAATATGAATAATAATTATTATTATTAATTAAAGGTGGAATAATTAGAAGTATATAATATATGATAAAAATATAATTTATTATTCGAAACTTATATAATTCGTATGTGTGTTTTAATTATTAATTATTATTTATAATAAGATAACATATGTTAACGTAACAAATTCTTCTATACAAGATATTTATTTATTTATAATTGGAAAAAATGAAAGTTACTTCTAATTATTAAGTGGATATAAAAATATTTATTAAAACTATATTATCTTATAAAATCATTCAAAACTCATATTAATATTTAAAAAAAGCTTTAGGATTAAAATTGTATATATTTTATTTTACAAAAATCGACGTTTCAATATACTCTACGTATATTATCAACAGGAAAAATATTATATTATTTTTCCGGATAATGATAAACGTAGAATAAATTTATGTAAAATAAAATATATACAGAATTTAATCTTTGTTTTATTTTTTTTGACAATATGCATTTAACAAAATTGTTAAAAAAAGAGACCGACCCATTTCTAATTAGAAATGATTAGATATGAATTTCTATTAAAACGTTTAAAAGTACATGCAGCTTTTAATTAACCTAAAATAATATAAGCTTTCTTTTGGTTTTCGACTTTCAGTTAAATCGCTGATTAACGACTCCGGTAGTCAAAGGGTTAACAAAACAATGGTCATAAATTACAAATTAACTTAATGAAGTAACAATTTTTAATTTAACAAATACTCTACCTGAAGAAGATCTCCAGGTGCATAAACCGTTCTAAATCCATCAATCTGTGGCGGTTCCTTTCCCACAGCAGCTACAGTCACATTCGCCGTTTCAAACGCGACCCTAAACGCAGGTGCTTCCGTCGACACTTCACACCTATACGATCCACCACTATGCGCAGTGGACAACCTTGTCAAACGCACTGTGCATCGTTCCAATCCGCAATCGTAGCCCTGACCGTGTACGCCGTGCTGCACCAGGTGTACGCCGGGCACGGGGAAGGCCATTACGTGCGGTTGCTGGCGGGGTGTGTAACGAAAGAACTCCTGTTCGTCTTTGTACCACTTCACTGAGTTGAGTTCTTCCGTTCCCATTTCGAAACGACACGATAACAGGAATTCGTTATCGCGTGGATCTACCAATGGAGGAACTTTTAGGTCCAGGACGCGGAAGGCTGATAATTTGCCTGAAAAATAACAATTTTTGATACTACTATTGTTTTCTGTTTTAGAACTAAGATTACTTTAAATAAAAAGTAGCTATAATATGATAGATGCGAAATTAAATCGAATTAAATTGGAATTATTCGGATGATGAACAAACAAAAGTGACAGATTTTCATAAAAAATATACAAAATATAAATTATAAAATTTAAAGACAACCTTAAGGCTTAAGTTTTTTTAAATATTTGAAATCAGAGCCCAATCAGTATAACTAAATTGCAAAGTAGTAAAATAATTTCTTCTAGCCCATACAGATTTATAACTCCATACAGATTGTCCTGAAAATTTGACGATAGCTACTCTCTACACTCCTTACTATTATTTATTGCATGCGCTTCACGTTTTTCGTTTTAAATCTTACAAATGTCATATTAAAAATTCACATTTTCAGTATTATTTGTCAGGAATCTTATGGAGTAATAAATCTGTATGGGGTTGGGAGAAATTATTTTACATTTTTAGTTCGTTTTAAAAACGTGGTATAATAAACATATTTTTTTATTTAAATAATTATTCTATTGTATAACCGTAGATAAAGTATCGTATTGTACTTCTATGTAATGATCATTACATAATCGTTGAATAATATACTAATTAAGATTTCTATAAATTAAATACATGTTTGGTTTTTGGGTGTTTAATTCATTTGTTTATTCCAAGTCTTATGACATTTACGTTTTGTTAAAACCGGTATTAGTTAATATCAATTTTAAAACTGATTTTGTAATACTATAGTTTCAAAATTCATACCGAACTATTAATTAACATAAATAGACAATATCATAAAATTTAATAACAGATATTTCGTACTTATACAAACTTTAATATTCATTATTAAAATCATTAAAACAATCCTTATAAACTTGTAGATATCCTTAAAAGATTCCAACGTGCATTAAAAAAGGAATATTTTGCCCGACACTGAATGAAGAAAGTGATTTTTAATTAATCTGAAAATTTAATAAGCAAAGATAGACTATTATTTATGCATGAGTTAAATAGCAATCTTCTTCTCGAAAGCACGAATATTGCATCTCATTCAAGTGTATCGTATCGCTTCTAAAACTGTAACAACTAATTTGAATAAATAATATAGTGTAAACAAAACTTAAGTATACCTTGTTGTTGTATCTTTTGGAGCAAAATACAAAAGAAAATGGAAAGAAACACACAGATTTTTAATATGAAACAACTGGGATAAGAAATTTTTCCGCTTGTGCAAAAAAGAAACTCATTTGTGCAGAAATGAAAGTAATAAACAAAATGTATTTTAATAAACAATCCTGTAATTTTTTTCTGAATTTTTTTGCTAAATCTAATAATGGAAAAAGGTTTCTACAAATTGTTTCGCATAATAGCTGACGAGGATATTTTTATAATCATAAATTTGTCGACATTATTTGATATTATAGAAATACTGAATTTGCTTGTTTATGTGTTTTTTTATAATACTGGAAATTTTATTTAATTATATTTATTTTATTTTCTGCTCCTTGTAATATTTAATTAATATTGTAAATTATTTTATAATTTATTTTCTTTTCAAACGTATCATAATATTATTATATTACAATATTGCCTATGTAGCAAAAGGTCAATATGTTACAGTATAATGATATTATTATGCAGCAGTTTGTTGCTATATACACCACTAGTGGCAGCACCAATCATAACTACAACGGTAAATGTATTTAATCTGACATCTTCGGCGACTATATTGAGAAAACTATTACGTCAAATTAAGTTAACTTAAGTTAATTGAAAATTGCATTGTACATTTTCGCTTGAATTTTAATTTAATTATTGAAAATGTATGACAATCAAAGAAACATGATAAAGTATATTTAATTTGACGTCTGAGACGGCTATATTAAAAATTATAAAGTCAAGTTAAGTTAATTGGCAATTGCAATGTTTATTTTCGCTTGAATTTGACTACTACAAGAATATTTTGTAAAATTTTCATTAATTTTGAATATGTAATGTAACCATAATTGATTTTTTTTATTTAGTAATTTTTTTTTTCGGAAAGTTGGCAACATTATATAAATTAAACATCCCATCAAAAATCGCAATTTTTCCAGTCACCCCTAATGCACGCCCTTTAATTACACGTCACTGCATCGACCCTAACACATCACAATCGGGGGGTGGCTTCAATATGCAAGCGCCTCTCAATGAATCGAATGAGAGCTGCTCCGAAATATTTTCACTGGTCGATCGAGTGGTAAATCGCGCCCGATCGACACATCAAAGTGAAACTTGATCAGTGCTTAATTGAGCGATGGTCATCGCATACTAGCCACCTAGTTCAATTGACCTGCAACGGTTGAACGTTTAGTGTAGTTTTTTGACGTTTAAGGGGCTCGATTAAATGTTTCAAGTTTGCTCTTCAGGGGTGGGTTTATTATTTTGCTGGATGTTAGACTGTAGTTAACACTAAAATTAATAGAATTGTATTGTATTGAATTTTTTATATGGAATTCAACAGATATCACTTTTAAACTGTAAAAAATTTTTCTTCTTACAAAATTTACTAACTTCCTGAATTTGCTACTCTAAGAACCGACTCATAATTTCTATTGAAAATAAAAACTTTTGAGATATCTGCTATGAATTCATCAAATTACTACTTTAAATAATACAATATCTGAAATATTTTTGAACACAAGTTTATAAAACAAAATATGCATTGTTAGAAATACACAAAAGATACGTTCAAATTTTCAACAAAATCATATATTTGTATTACAAAAGTATTAAAAATATCTAAATAAAAACAAACACATTATTTTAAATCATAATATTCTACAGCAAAAACATTTTATACAAATATAAATTTATTTCTATTTACGTAATAATTTACAAAATTACAATACAGTATTATAAAAGCGATTATTATTATTATTAATATAAATCAAAATTAACAACAGCGTACTTGAAATCGGTACGCCATATTTGCTAAAATAAACAATCGAGAATCGCGTCTGCAATGGACAGAGATACAATAATTGTACAACGCTCCACATTGGACGCTAATGTATACAGTGTGTCTTCTGATAGTTGTTACAATAGGATACAAATGCTAATATTTATATTGTATTTTAATCAAATTTAAAAAATTTCTTTTGATTTATTAAAAATTAAACTGTTTTCACAAGTATCATTTGCAGTAATTTCAAAAATTTTAAATATCTGAAAATCTTTCGGTCTATGGACACGTATAGAGCAAATTCGGCTGAATATAGTAAAATACTTTTCAAAACTCTCTGTATTAAAATAAAAACTTTACATTGTCATTGGTAAATTTTGGCCTGATGAAGACGAGCGTTCAGTTTCGTCGAAACGTCGTTTTTAAAAAATAATTAAAGAGAATTTTATCCGAAAACAGTTTTTATTTTTATTTCAATTATTATTAATCATGTAATTTTTGTACATGAGTATCAGAATGTTTTCTACAATAGTTCCGTTTTAGATAAGGTAAAACCACGTTTTCAAATTTAATTAAAATTTTATGATAGTCCATTTTAGCTTCATATTACACTTATCGACAGACACACACTGTATCTATAAGTAATGTCTTTTATATACAAAAACCGATTCAGTTTGGTTCGACGCGGTGCGACTAAAGCGAAACGGGAATATTCCCGTTTAGGGACCGACACTGTAATTGCATTTCGGAAGAAGGTACTTATTGAGTTCGACCCTTAAATGGTAGGCGATCCGCCTGGCGGATCGGTTTTTAACTTCGATCCCGATACATTTGTGCTAAATATGATCTTTCATCGCTTTTATCGGTTATTCCCGTTTCAACCGCAGCGGTAGCAGTTCTGTTTTGGTCGGAATATCGCTTGAAATTTTACATTTTTATTTTGTTAAAATAATTTATAATGTTTATGTTTTTGTAAAATATAAAATTAATTTTCTTGTGTTGTTTTTTTTTTAAATAAAAATTGCTCGGCCTGCTTTTGTTTAGATTTTTTTTTGTTTGTAAATATTAAAAAATATTTATTATGAATGTTTAAAAAAACTTTATAAAGGGAAAAAAGTTAAATTATATTATAAAAATAATAACTGAATTTTTAAAATATTTTTTATTTAATATTGTAAACAAAATTTGAAATTTCAAACTTTTGGTTAAAAAAATTAATGTGAATGGTTTTGAAGGTATACATTTGTGTGGACGCTCGATGAGTAGTTAGAATGGTATGATTGAGAATGTTTTGCGTTTGCGAAAGTTTCCAAGTACTAGGATTAAAAGAGCATGAAGCTAAAGTTGCATGTCTGGATAAGAATATTTGGAGAAAAACTGATTTCGGGATAGTAGAAAGATTTTGTGTCACACCCTTTTGGGTACATGGTGTGATTTTGTATGTATAATCATAAATACATTTAGAATACACTGTATATATATATATATATTAAATATTTGTTTAATAAGCTTCCTGGGTAATAACTATTTCCGTTAAATAACTAAGTTATGTTCATAAATAACCGGAAGAAATAAAACGAAACAAAAAAATTATCATAAAATTTTAATGTTATTTGTGGAAACATTAAAACAGCCTTCAAATTTGCTATTATAATTCAAAATTATAAAATATAATTTGCAATTAAACTAAAAACGTTATAATAATAACCGTGAATAATATAATTTTATATTATTATTAACTAATTATTCTTTTATGATTCATAATCACGTAGTTACAATGTTGCTACTTTGTTTGTTATATATTTTGTAATTAACTATATATACTTTTTATATACTACATAAAACTTTGTATTTGCATATTATAGTAATTTTAATGTACCGTAATTTTGTTATTATGTATTCATAGTCTGTTATTATATGCATTATTATAAAAAATAATGGTTCGCTAAAATGTAGAAGCAATGAAAAATTTTACGGTAAATTAATTTTCCAAATTATGAAAATTTTGTTTTATATTATAATTTTGCTTTTATTGTTTATATTTGTTACAAAAATATTATTACAAATTTTTAATAGAACGCATAATTATTTACCATAATTTTATTTTAGTTTAGTTTCTCACTTGAAGAAAAAATCGTATATGTCACCACTCTTTATATTCTCTAAATGTAAACCAAAAATTTAATATTTTTCCTTAATTGTATTTGTAGTAAACAAATGTCTTTATTTCAAAATGTGCAAAAATAATAAATTTATAATGCGAAACAATAAATTTTTAATGAAAAATTTAATTAAAATCTGAGTACAAAAATCACTAGAGGGTTTGCTACTCAACTTTGCTGCAAAAAATTTCTTTCTAAACTTAATGCATATTTATGTTTTTCTCTTCTGTTTCCTTTTTTTTTTAATTATGATTTAAGAAAACATTTTGTTAGAACTTGCCGTTAAATATTACTTCGTAACAAAATTACAATATGAAAATTTTATTTAAATTATCTTGACGAAAATTACTGAACACATTAAATGTTAAAACAGAACGAAATACTTCATATATTATTTATAACTTTGTAAATTTTATATCTCTCCAAGCAAGTTAATAATTCAACATATTTTAACTTTGTTTAGTACCTAATAACGCAAAATAATTTTTCTAAAATATTATTAAAACTTAATAAAAACCCATTCAAAACTCATTATATTAAAATAAAACGGCTTTAGGTTTCAACTTCGTATTAATTTTTATTAATAATCGACGTTTCGACACTCTACGTACTCTACGTACATCATCTTCAGGAAAAAACAGTTTTAGGTTTAAATACTGAAACAGAATATTAATACTATAAGTTCTAAAAAATATTTTAGTATGTTGATACAAATGATATTTACAGTAAATAAACATAGCATAGAAACAAGTTACTAGGTAATAAAATAAATAATATATATTATTTAAGAATATTTATAAATTAATTATTAAAAAAAACAAGTCAAATTTTATTTAAATCAGTGACTTCAAATTGAATGATGTTATCTTTTTTTTATAAATATCTATTTCTTCTCTTATCAATCTACTCTTAATATTGATGGGTTTTAATGAGTATAACCTAATTATTTAATTTGTTATCTAGTAATTTGTTTCTATGTTCTGTATATTTATTGTAAATATCATTTGTATCATTTTTCCTGATAAAGATATACGTTGAGTACGTTAAAACGTCGATTATTAATAAAAATTAATACATAACTGTATCCTAAAGTCGTTTCATTTTACTATTATAACTATTATTTGTAATTTTAAAATATATTTTATCTATTACCTGTAATAATTTATTTATACTATAAATTTATATTATTTGGTAAATATTAAAAATAAATAATTACGAGTAATATTTATCTAGAAGGAATCGAACCAACAAAATTATAACAGCTATTGTATTTGAGTGATTTGGAACCCATTACAAGCAATAAATCATTACGCATTTATAAACTCATGACGTTCTTTATGAATTATATCAACAAAAATTATTAATGTAATTATATTATGCAGTATATTGAACATATAGCCTCATACTTTATCTAGAACCTAACAGGAAATAATACGTCAGTGCTTAAAGTAACATTTTGTTTTTCGTTGGAAAAAATAAAGCAATTTTCAGTTGTGATTGTAAAACTTGGTTGTTAATAATTCATAAAAATATTATTTTTTAATTAAAATGTTTGGTATTAAAAATATATAATACTCCTATAAAATTATATTACTTTTGCGAAAATTTATAAACCGTATAATAAATTTATAATAAATTTCTAAAACATAAAATTTAATTAAAACAATAGGTAGTAGCATGTACCACTTTAGTAGCGCGACTAAGAGGCGATTAACTGCACTAATCGCATTTTAGTCGCGCGACTAAATTTGTACATGCTACAACCCAATGAAGCTAATTAAGTATTTCATCAGTAGCAAATTTTACATAAATTGGAAATCTTTATATTTGTGTACATTTAGACTACGAATCAAGATTTTAGATTTATTTAAAACTTGCTACTGATGATTGAAGCTTAGCTCTCAAAATACCTATTATCGTTATTGTTTTTAATTTCACTGTAAAAAATTTATGTAATTTTACATGGTTTGTAAATGTAATATTTCATAAAAAAAAGTTACAAAATGTTGTTATTCTTACTGTTAAAACAAATGGAAAATTACATAAATTTAAAATATATTTTTTACAGTGTAATTTTAGTCATTTAGAAATGTATTTTATATTTATTATATTTGCTATAATTTATAATTTTTGCTGGTTTTTTTTTTAATTTTACTAATAACAAATATTTTTATTAAAAATTTAAAAAATTCCTTTTTTATTTAACATCGTTAATTATTATAAAAAAAATATAGCAAAACATAATCGCAACTTGTAAAATAAATTGAATGATAATTTCTAGTTGTTTTTTTGTTCAATAATTTATTTTTATTGAAGAAACTGAATATTGTATAAATATAAAACTGAGATTAGTGCAACAAATTAAAATAAAATGATGTTTACAAACTATTAGAATAAGTAAGTATTTAAAACTTACCAAAACTAAAAATAACTTCGAACAAAATAAGGAAACTACAAAAACTTTCAAAATCCTTCATGTTCTTTACTTATTTTTTCAACAAACTGAACCACATCACAATCGTTTCGCGAACTTTACTAAAACAAATTAATTCACAATTTTATTCACATTTCAATCTTTAGAAACGCCTATTCAACCCTTAAATTAACCTCACAATAAACAATCCACAATGAAACAAACACAAGCTAGTCTCTGTCTCGGATACCAAAACGCTACCGTTAGTTTCAAACTTTCGCGCGCGGGATTTCGCTGGGGGGTGTAACGGCGTCGTAGCAGGGATAGAACGCCGTCCGTTGTACTGTCGTCGCGACGCTCTACAGCCAACTGACGGGCGCGGTCTCGCTCTGGATCCGTACCCGGAGTCTGCGCCGGGAACCGGATAAGTTTTCCAGCTGGAGGGCATGCGCACAACGGCATGAGATGGCCTGAGACGGAACAAAGTTGGGGAAACATTACGAAGATCCGAATGATCTAGTTTGTGGGGTTTCGGACGTCTCTCTGTCGACTCGCTGTCAATTGTTGCGCGGGGCGGAGGGGGGACGGGGGGAAGTGGTAATTAGGAAGCTCAAGGGAAGTGAGGAGATTTGCGGATGGAAATTGATTGTGATATGGTTTCCAGTTGGAAAGATTATTGAAAATTTTAAAAATCATTTTAGAATTTTCAATAATTTTTCCTGCCAAACTAATACCAAGTTAATACCGGTTTTAAAATCAGTTTTAACTAATACCAGTTTTAAAACAATGGCACTTGTCTTGCGCAGTACAGTTTTACATTTTATATTCTCTGTCACTTTTACACTTATTTGATTCTATATATCTATCTTCGCCTGGCTACGAGTACAAAATCTTGTACATTATATTATAGGCTTCAGCGTATCCAGTTCTATATAATCAAAGTAAAATACCCGACAACCGATTTTAAAAGCTAATATTGTAAGGGAGATTTCGTGCAAAACTTTTATTACGCGAATAAATTTGTTGGGAATGCACTCAAAAGACGCATCGCCGGTGATTTCCTTGTTTCGTTACATCCGGGTCCAGTACGACTTTCCGAAGGGAAAGCAACGTCACATCCGTTCCGTAAACATTCACTTCCCCTCCATGCACTTAGTAAATCCACTTTCCTCGCCTCTCCTATTTCAGAGCCCAGTTAATTTACACAGTCGCTTGTTAATGTACCCCCGGTGTCTTATCTCTGCGCAGTTGAAGAAAACTTTTGCATAAATTCTTTGTGTTTGTTGCATGTACAAAAACATAAATAGAACAAAGATGTTTATTAAGACGTGATGAAGTAGAAACTACATTGCTTGCCTTCTTGTTTTTTCTCTTCGTTTTTTTTGTTATACTTCTTGGATGGTGTAAAATTTTCTCTGAGATTTTATTAAGTCTTAAAAAGAGCTGGCCTGCACCTTTTGAAAGGTAGTAAGTAATCTTAGAAGTTTAATTTAAACGAAAACTGCTGTGCTTCTCTTGCTTAGTGTACAATTATTTATAGTTGTTTATTTTGATATTTATTACCTGCTGAAAATCTTTATTTTTCCGAGAAAAATAGACGGAATTATTATTAAAATTTATGAACTTTTATACTTGAATATCTTTCTTTAATTATCACTAGACAATAGTGAAATAATATTCGAAATAATTTTAACAATTTTTTTTTATTATTATTTTAGAATAAATTTTTGGAGTACTTCAACATCAGTGGTTATTACTACTTCGATACATAGTTTTTTACGTTGTTATTTATACATTATACATTTAACAGTGACATATATACAACAGATTTAGTCACCAAGGATTTAGGATGCATCTACGATGTATAGTGAAACGTCTACGACGAGGATAAATCGACCACGGTATACCAGCTCAGAAAATTTTATAAATTTAATGGATACCGGCCGTGAAAGCTTGAAGATTACTATAACAGATATTTAATTACTAAACCAAAGATTGAAATAAATAAGCTACGGTTGATTTCATAGTAAATAACTAGTCGACCTTAATTTTGCAAAAATGCATCGATTTTAAATGTTACTGACTTAAGTATGATTGCTTTCAAACATCTAATGGTAAAATTATTTGTTATTGCAATAAAACAATGCTTTTTTTATCTGCTTAAACTCGTGTTTTGTTAAAATATTTTTTATAAAACTGGCCGTTAGTCTAAATGGAACTTAAAGTTTAGTATTTAATCAACCTTGAAACTTAATCGTTTTCATAGTGGTGTAAGCTAATCTTGTATATAAAACCGTAAAAGAACAGTCAAACAACGAAACAAAAGAAGCAACAAAACCAAAAAACAATCGACACATCGTCGTGGGAATCGAACCGTCGAAATTTAATCTAATTTTCCTCATACCAATGTCTTATCATTCAACCATTTTCCTCTCCTGTGACCATATAAGATTGTCAACGGTACTATGGGAGAGGAGGGTGTATAACACCTCCCCTCCCCCCACCTTCTCTAAAGTTTTAGAAGCAATTTACTATAGTACGTATCACTTCTTTATGGAATATCGTAAACTGTCGTTACTTGTATACTTCTGCGATCATTACACGACGAAACTTTGTCGGTTATGACAGGGACTTTTCGCGCTAAATTTTATTAGGACACAAGTTCGCACTTTGCCTCGAAAGCTTATAAAATAACGTTGTTATATACCTGAGCGAGCTACGCCCGCGCGACGCAAAAAGAGATTTTTATTTCGTTGGGATAAAAACGGGCGAAATTTTAAAACAATTTTAAGCAAATTCGAAACTCGTTTGATGTAGAAATTATTGTAAAATTGTGTAATTTATTTAGTTTAATCAAATATTTACTGAAAAACATACTAGGAAATTTAATTTAAATTTTAATCATTTTTATCATTAGAATTTATTTTATTTTCTTTATCTGAGTGAAACTAGAATTACTTGTCGGGATAGTGGAAAGAGTTTGTGCTACATCCTTTTGGGTACATGGCGTGATTGTATATGTATGTGTCTGTTGATGGTGTACGTTTAGAGCAGGTAGATGAATTTATGTATTTGGAAAGTTTATTATCTAAAATTAATAATTAATAAAATTATCATTTTTATTAAAATGATAATTTGACATGCATTTAATGTAACAATGATAATTAAATTATTTAATTATCTAACCAAGTAATGTATATATTGCATTACATAATATTAAACAATAATTATGTTCCACACATGTAACATCAGGTAATTATATTCTGCTAGCCCTGAAGAAGGCAATAGTTGCCATAGAAGATAATAAAAATATTTAACTGACTGTCAACTATTTTCCAATTTAATAAAATTTTATATAAAAATATACAGTTTTTACTGCACAGAATTTAATGCCATAAAAAATAAGATTAAATTTTTATTTTGTCTCTCAATATTTGATAAAAAAGAATAAAATAAATCTATTTTTCCGAAAGTTGGCAACATTGCTCAAAAATGTAATTTAATTATGTAATCAAGTTTTGTAATGATATTTACATTTTAAAACTAAATTGAAACCAATCGCGTAATAACCATAATATCTACAAACTCAAGTAAAGTTCATTTACTAAATCTTATTACAAGAACAAAATTATATTTTAAAATTACCTAAATCAAATTAGCCCTGACTGCTAATAACAAACGACAATCTCTTAGCGGGTATTAAGAAAACATACTAGTTGCAAGTCAACTAGAAAGGTCAATCCTCTCCCCCTCTCAATTATTTCTAAGTTTTCCCTATTACTTTACCGTTTCAAATCGGTTTTGCGAAATATATTTTTTCGAAAAATTTGTTAAACGTTACATCTATCAGCGCATCGCTGGCATATTGAACGGCGGGGTTGGGGAGTAGGTAGGGGTTGTAATTTTTAAGAGGCAGATAAGTTGAAGTGTCGAATAATTTGAATTGCAAATCATCTTAGAACCAGTTAGGTTGTGTGAGATAGGCAACGGTAACCAAGTCATCAGTTTCTGATAAGAGTTAGGAGAAGTGCTATGGCATCATTCTTGATGAGAAACTCTTTTTTGTAAAAATGTACTGGATAGTTTTCAAGCTGCTAATGATGGTGGCAAATTTTTCTTGATAGATTATATTACGTATGAGCATGTATTAATGGGAATAATTGAACAAAATTATATTTTATATTTATTGAAATATTGGTGTACTATTGGTGTACAGTACTACTATGTGATGTAATTTTCAGAAAGTAACCAATTTTACGTACTTATTAGGTCATTTTTACTTATTTTATGTAATTATTATGAATTATGTAAAAATTACAGTATTTTAAGATAGAAATACAGAATATTTATGGTAAAATAAAATTACAGATTTTTATAATAAATTTTACTACATTTTTTTGTAATTTTGCTATTATTTTTACAGTGTAGTAAACCATTTATAAATATTCACAAAATATTATTTTCTAAAATGCGTTTTTTTTTACTGATAAATAAACTTGAAAATTACTACAATCACATAACTATTAATGACACATCAATAAATATTTCTGAAACATTAAATCCACGAAAAATAATGTAATATTTTCTCACATTTAAACAAAAATAATCGAAAAAACAAACGAATAATCCTTCATCCGAATCTGAAATCATATTAGCTATGGTCCGAGAGCCAACATTAAACCAAATAAAATAGATGTCGAGTTGTTCGCAAAAGATTGAATGATGCTTGATACATGACTGAAATAAATAACGTCTTTTTCTCCTTCAGTCTGCCTTCTTCTTTACTGGGAATTGGGAGCGCGGTGGCGGTGGGGAGGGGGGTGAAGAGTCAGACAGTGTTAATCTGCGAGAGGACCAAAGCGCAATGTGACACAGTATTTTCTATACAACCGTAACAAAAAGATGAAAAAACGTGAGCTGAAAATATCATACAAAGAACCGTCCGAAGAGGTAGAAAAGGGTTATAAATTTAAGTGCATTGCACGCTATTTTTATACACCCTCCATCCCTTCTACTCGCTTCTACCTCTGTTGTCGTGCTTGGTTATTGCTTTATTTGATGAGTGATGATGAGTGAAAACTAAGGGAACTATTTTTTACCTGAACATGTATTGAATTTTACTGGAAAATAAAATTTTGTTCGATACAGTTTAAATTTAATGGAAAAATTTAAATTTATAATGCACGAGTTATGATTACTTAATAATAATAATAAAAATATTTTTTTATTCTTAATTACACATGGCGTATTATATACTAATATTGCTAGATATATAGACACAGCATGTGATGTACTTGATTTAAATAAATTCATGAGTCATGTCGTAGTAATCTGGTTTACCGTGTAAGCAAAAGGTCCCGCATTCAAACCCCGGCAAGGTCAATGCATTTTTCTTCATTCAAACATTAACTAATAATTTAATTAGTTTATCAAAATAAATTAATGGCGAATTAAGCAAAAACCTAATAATATTTTTATTTCCATTTGAACCAAAAAAAAAAAACAGTGTTACAAATATACACAGAATAATGCAGAAGTACAGTACAGAAGTACAAAAGTAATTTTTCTTAATGGAAAGTTTTTTTTAGATTAATATTAGTTTTAATAATAACTTATTAAATATTAAATTAAATATTTGTGTAATATATTGTAGAACGAGCACAGAATGGTCTAATTTTCTACGTGTATAAAAATTCATACTAGCGGAAAATGGACATTCTGTTTGAGTTTTTACATTATACTTTTTCTATGACTATTCAATATGAAATTCTAGCATCAACGCTGACTCAACAGATATTTTAAATACAATATTTTTTTTACGACTTTATCTATTATACAAACAAATAAATTTTTACTTTATATATTATACCAATATTTAATGTAAAATTAATACTATTATCAAATATAATTTTTTTTTATAACGTATAACATAATTCATTAAAATATATTTGTGTCAAAACTATTTAAATTATCTTATTTCAAATATTTTTGTACGTTCTTATGTTGAGCAATTAATGATAGTACGTCGCGTTGTTATTTTTAATTAAATAAAACCATTTTTTAATTATTAAATATAGTTTTTTTTTCTTTATAATGAAAATAAACTAATGAAATGCAGATGATTTCTGTAGACCAGTATCAGAGGGCTAACTAATTAATTAATTGAAACAATATTTAATAATTTTGAAACATTTAAACACAAAACACAATGTATTTTATCGGAAAATACGAAGAAAAAACTAGTTAGTTTCAAAGAAAATTTTAATAAAACTTCATATTGATTATAAAAAGTTTTATTTTCGTTTGGAAAGTTTTGCATTTAGAAATTAATCTTTTACAAAAAATTTCATTTAAGATATTTTAAAATACGAACTAAGTGAAACAATCTTTTGCATAAAATAACAATAAAGTTTCGCGTACGACAAATTTTATATAGTTGAGTTTGAACTTTGGAAGAACGTCTTCTGCATATCGAACAAGAAAAAAAAAACTGTGCCAAAAACTTTTTTTTACTATATTGATTTTGCTATTAAGATACTACTTCATTTGTAGCAGTCAAACGCAGTTGCTATTTCGGAAAACACTACTCCAATAAAATCGTAAGATATTTTATTCTAAATGTCAATTTCTGCAAATTTACATATACGAGCGTATGTCAGTCTGTTATTGAAATGATAACAATATTTTTATTTTGAATATTTGGTTAGCTTTTTCAAGAAAGTACAGCAGAAATACATCTATAATTTAAAATAGGAAAGCTTTGATTGAAGTTCTATATAAAAATTCAATGTTTGGATATACTAAACGCATATAAACATAGTTAAAAAAATTTATAACTTGATATATTAAAATAAAACAGCTTTAAGTTGTAGTTCTGTATTAATATTTATTAATAGTCGACATACTCAATGTACATTTTTTTTAGGAAAATTGATACAAATGACATTTACAGTAAATAAACAGAACATAGAAACATGTTACTAGATAACAAAATAAATAAGTAGATCATAAAATTTATAAATTTTTAATTAAAAGAAATCAAAAGAAAATGACGCCTGAAAGCTTTACAGTATCTTGCATTAAATATTTATAAATTTTATGATCTAGTTACTTATTTTGTTACCTAGTAACTCTATATACAATATCATCGTTTTTCCTAATGATGATGTCGACAAGTTGATTATTAATAAAAATTAATACAGAACTAAATCCTAAATTGTATTAAAATTCTTTTTTAATATAATGAGTTCTGAAAGATTTTTTACTATGTTAGATTACAAAATTTGTATAATTTATTAATTAAAGGAAGCAAGATTTTATTTAAATCAGTATATTCACACTGATTAATATAACTTTAGTACATCTCAATATTAAATTTTAATATAAAATTAAATATTATTTCAGTCTGATCTTTTAAAATTTTAATATGATTTTAATAGATTTTTTGTTTGTTTTAGGTAAGTGCAGTTAAATGTTTGATCAAACAGAATAATCGACTTATTGTAAGTAATATTTACTATTCTTTATAAAAACGTTGATTATATTATTAATTTTAACCAATTATTTTGATTTATTTTAAATATTCATGTAAATAGTTAATAATTAAATTTTCTGTATTTAACTATTATCAAAAAAAGTAATAAATTAAATGTAGAGAGACATATATAACATGTACACTTTGACATTTTTTCTTTAAATTAACACGTCTAAAACGAAAAAAGAGTTTTAATTTAGAAAAAGAAGTAAAATGATAAAATAATTAATGAAACAGAATTAATATTTACATATTTATAATTGTATTTAATCAATAATCCTCTACGTTCATAAATTTTCAATTTTTATTTTCACATATAAAAAGAGTATTGATTTTAACTTTAAATTTATTTCAATTAACAACAACGATAAATAAAAATTTACAACACAACGAAACTACTTCCAACTTTACAAAAACATAAAACTAAAAACTTTATAATCGATTCCACTTAAAACTCTGTCCACTATTCAAGGCCTGCCCTTAAAATTCTCCAAACTAACATCGGAAACATTAGTTAACTATTAAAACAACTCTTAAAACAAAACGCAAACGTACTCTCCGTATATAAAACGGGAAATCTCGTGTTTTCTCAGCACGGAAAAGCTAATTCAAGTTGTAACGAGAAAGGTCGATAAAATTGTTTCTCCTCTTGATTCGGAAGTGGGATCAAATATAAGCTACGCGCTTACACGCTACGGTTTTGACTTGGGTGTCTGAATGTTTCG
This sequence comes from Clivina fossor, assembly GCA_963966155.1. Taxonomy (NCBI): domain Eukaryota; kingdom Metazoa; phylum Arthropoda; class Insecta; order Coleoptera; family Carabidae; genus Clivina; species Clivina fossor. The sequence continues at coordinate 23,811,379 of OZ014557.1, forward strand.
GTAACTCTATGCTGTAACCTGGTCACAGGAGTGGTTAATGTTTTAATTGTTATTGGTCGGTCGGACGTTAAATTGTAATCTTTACCAAGTGAACTAAACTAAAGAGAAACGCAAGTTGATAGGACCAATGATGATTTGGACAGGATTGTATTCAATCTGTTTTAAATCTTCAGTATCTATGTAAAATTGTACAGTAACGCAGTAAATTCTTTAGATATTATAGCGATTTATAACTTATCAAAAATGTTATTAAAATTTTATACCACATTAATATTGACAACAATAAATAAACATGTTTGAATTTGACGAATTTTAATATCTAATTTTATTAATATAAAATCTAAAATAATATTTCTATATTTTTAAAATTTACGTATATAAATAATAATACAAAAGAATGTTGATAGTAAAATTTACAAATGTTAAATATTCTAGTGTTTAAAAATATTTTTTTAATAACATTTTAGAAATAATTCAATAAAATAATATATAAACTAGTAAAACAAATTTCAGAACTCATTATATTAAAATATACCGGCTTCGCGGCTTCAGTTTGTAGTTCTGTATTATTTATTAATAATTGACATATTCAACATACATCTTTATTTTTCCTGATGAAGATGTACGTTGAGTACGTCGAAACGTCAATTATTATTAAATATTAATACAAAACTACAATTTAAAGTTGTTTTATTTTAATATATAAACTGTAAACTGAAAAAATTTAGCTTTAGATCTAAGGTTTCTACTTTTAACTCAAAATTAAACATGTTCTTGAACTGTAAAAAAATATATCTTAAATTTATGTAATTTTACATAGGTAAAAATAACATTTTGTAATTTTTCTGTGATAATTGGTGTAATATTACAGTTTTTATGAAAAATTACATAAATTACATAAATAGTGTGTCATAAGATCAGCACTATACAAATAAACTTAAGCACCCAAAAACCGAGCTTGTAATATCAGCCATAGCGTTTTCTGGAATAAATGTACGTGTAAAATTATTAATAATATTCATTTTAAATGTAGTTTTATTTTTTAATTAAATATTAATTAATATCATACAATACTTTTAAAAAGTTATACTGTTACTTATTATTTTTCTATTAAAAGTTTTATATTTATTAGAAAAATATAAGTCTACAGTTTAAAAATACGTTTACTTAGGTTTACTTGATTTTCTCAGTGTATTTTATAGTAATTTTCTTTTAAAAACAGTAACATCGTGAAGTTAATTTCAAAACCATTTTATCCGATTAGAGTAGTCACAAGCAAAGAATTATCCAATCTTAAACTAGAGAAATAAAAACCTCTTTCTTCCTTTCCGTTTAAATTTAGTTGCAATAAGCGACTGTCTGTTGAAAATAGATGAAGCATTTTATAAAACGACAATTTCATTAATTTTATTCGCAACTTTAGAAAAGAGAAAGAGAGAGAGAGAGAGCGAATGGTACTTTTGTTTTTGCCTAGCCGCACCATTCTACAAAACCCAATTTATTTTTAAAACTCGATTTTCTTCGTTTCTAGTCCGAGTTTTTGCTCCGTACCATTCGGTTCTTCTACGCTACTTGCTGGCGTATTCTTCTTCTGTGTTCTAGTCTGTTGTTCGCTTCTGCTTAGCTTTACTGCAAAAATATATCGAACTATTTCTTTGACAAGTTCTGTTTTAGACTTTTCAAATCAAGTGAATCAAACAGCGTAATACTGACACAGAAATACGACAGATACGTTATTAGTTTTTTTTTTTTTTTTTTGATAATAATTTCTCTGTTAGTAAATATTTTATATATGTACTTTGATATGATTGAGAGTGACTTGCGGGAGCGAAAGTTTCCAAGTGGTAAGAACAAAAAAACATTTTTGCAAGGAATTATGATACTTGTCTGGATAGGGATGTTTAGAGCAAACTGATTTTTAAATAGTGGAAAGAGTTTGTGCCACGTCTTTTTGGGTACATGGCGTGATTGTGTATAGTGCTTAGTTTCGCTGTTGAGAGGGACCTCACAATCGATCGTATAAGAAATAACAAACTTTTTTAATCTGTTCTCTTTCTTTATTAAATCAGTTTTTATAGCGATTTCTTTGTAGAAAATGTCTGCAAAATTCTGTCCTTTATTATTCAGTAAATAGAAAAAAAAATAACACATCCATTTCTTTTCTACTAATGAATATTCTCAATAATTTTTTTATTGTTGTTTGCAATATTAGAAAGAAAATGTAAAAAATATTGTTATAAGCATATACAACATATATTGCATTTCATTTACGAGTGTCCAGGCATAAACCAACAAAATTTTAACTCCCCTAATTGATTGTGTGGAAGTGCATTGCGGTTAAACATTTTTATAACGCGAGAAATGTGGTTAAAATCACTGATGAGCGTAATTTACCCCCCGAAAATTTGACTTAATTCATACAGTCTTGTTTGTGATATTAGTCTCAACAGCGGCGCTAAGATCTATATGTATGTATGTACTTTGTATGCTGTACTGGCTACAGTAATTTTTTTATTTCATTTAAATTGTTTAATAAAAGAAATTATTCTCTCTAGTAGAAATCTCTTGTAATAAATTCAACAACACATACAATCCATTCATTAACTCATTATCCAATCGTAACCTAGAAACCAACTCTTAATTATGAAAATCTAATTAGAATTTCATCGTCACATCGCCACCAATGAGAAACCAGTATTATGTCGTCAGTTATCAGTTGTTAACATCTAAAAACCATTTAAGCCATTTTGGACAATATCCCGGCCGCGGGTAAATGTCGACGGTCATTCTGGGGGGGAAACGGTTGCGTTTCCGCCAAGGCACTTTATGCATTGAAAACATCGAATTACATTGTAATGGAACTATTAAGATGGGGCTGGCATTGCGGTCTTAGCTTCATAGTTTTGCAATGAGAATAAATTAATGCTGCGCTCGAAATGGCCAGCAAGTTGCGTTGAACTTGTTTTTCACCGAAATTGGTGAATAGTTATGTGGACGTGAAATTAGTACAAACGGGTTTGTTTATGATTTCATTTCGATGATAAACTGTTCATTATTTTAGGTTAGTTGCGTCATCAACAAAAGTCACTAAAAACAATTACATCGTATTTTTAAATATTTCAGTTTATTTTGTGCTAAATTTGAACATAAAACAAATTTTGGAAGAAGTTTATATTATATTAGAATATTAAGTGAAATTGTAATGCATAATGAAATAATATTTAAAAGTAAAATAATCAAAATTTATCTGTGTTTTTTTAATGATTTATAAAAAATTTACCTAGTGACTTTGCTATCTAGTAACTTGTTTGTTTATTATTTATGTCATTTGTATATTTTTTTTTTTGATGATGATATATATAGAGTATATTGAAATGTCGATTTTTAAATAAAATATATACAGAACTAGTCCTATAGTTTTTTTTTTTATTGTATTTTATTTTACAAATACTTAACATAATAAAATATTTTTCAGAAATCATTGTATTAAATAAAAAATGTTTTAGGATAAGATTCTGTTTCATCAGGTCAAAATTTATAAATGACAAATTTTGACCTGATGAATACGAGCGTTTTTATAAAATAATTAAACAGAATCTTATCTCAAAACAATTTTTATTTATTACAAATACTTATTTATAGAAATAACATATTAATTTTTCAAATTTATAAATGCTATAGAATTTTTTATTTGTATTATGTTAATAACATATACATATTTGTAAATGAAATATACAAAATTAACACATAAAATACATTCCATAAAATATGTCACCAAAATTTCAATGCAACATAATGTAACGCCCAAAATAACAAAAGGATTTTTTCCGCTAACGTATTTGTCATAAAACTAGTTTTCCAAAATTGTCAATTTCGCACGAAAACGCGCAAAATTTTAAAACTCAATAAATAGCATTGATGTGTAAACATATCTACGGTTGTAATTTTAAACAAACTGTCAAACAGAAAATAAATAGATCAAATGAACCATTTGTAATAAAATATAATAGTTGCTCATTGCCCAAAGTACACGTATACACACAGTCAGACGGACACACATGTCAAAACGATCCCCCATTTGTTTAAACTGTTATTGGATTAATTTAAATTGTAAACTATGTACGGGCTTATATAAACTATACTAACAAAACATTGGGATAAGTTCTGTCTGAAAAATTTCGGGAATTTTTTTGGCATTTGGCTGAAAATTGTAGACAACAGATGAAAATATATCGTGCCTTACAGATATTTAGACCGAAGATTAACATTCTAATTGAAAGTGTAAGCTCAAGTTTCAAGGTCAATATAAGTATAGGGGCTTTGTGATTGAAGTCAGGAATGACAGTCTAATTTTTCAGCCCTTCCTGATTGACCGTGTAAAGATCCGCTTATCTGAGTATTTAAAATGTTTTTTTATAAGTTTTTAGTATTTTCATTTCGAACATAAAGTATCTATAAATGTACTTAAAATACTTTGAAGTATTTAAAATACTAAAAACGCATTTAAAATATTGCAAAGTATTTAAAATACTTTAGAGTATGTTCTGTTATTTACTGTAAATGTCATTTGTATTATTTTTTCTGATAAAGATAAACTTTGAGTTCGTCAAAACGTCAATTGTAAATAAATATTAATACAGAACTTTAACCTATAGCAGTTTTATTTTAATATAATAAGTTCTGAAAGATTTTTTACTATGTTCTTCAGAGTATTTTAAATACTCTAATATAATTATTTCAATATTTTAAAATATTAACAATGTTATACATCAAAATAACCGAACGTGACGTATACGTCCACGCAGAAAATTGCCAGAAGACGGCGGACGTATATGTTACGTCCACGTTTCTTAAGTGGTTAATAACAATAGGACACAGTTGTTTATTTTATGTTTAACTGAAACATTATTTCTTTTATTAAGATAATAAATATTTATTTATAATTTTGTAATAAAAACAAGAACACTGTTTTAAATATAATTTAGTTGAAGAATCAGTTGCACAAAACATTGTTAGCGTTTATATTACTAACAAATTATTAATTTTTGTTTTAAAACCTATTTTAAAGTTGTCTTTAACAACTGATCTTAAATGTTCTTCTCTAATTAAACTAAAAATATAGAAGGAATAATTGTAAATTATAAACTTTCTAATCGGTTCAATAACTGTTTGGATAAACTTTACAATATAAACTATAGTTACAAAACAGTATGCACCACGTACCAAAGCCATTTTACAAATTTCCCCGTATATATATTGTCCACGATTTTATGCGAAAAATAATATTTTGTCGTAAAAACAACGCAAAAGTTGCAGATGCTATCGACATTGGAAAACCAAATAGTCGCTTCTCTATCTCTATCTGAAACTTTTTCATTTTATTTTAACATGAATAGAAACGGCCATTCACTCGAAAGAGGAAGAAGAAAAAAACTTTTAAAAATACAAAGAAATTTTTATGATTTAAGTAAATATTGAAACAAGGCCTTTAACATTGTCCCTTTGAATATATTAAAGCAATTTTTGCGGTTTTTGGTTACAAAACATTTTCAAATCTTTTTAAAATTTTCTTTGTGTTCCGTGAAAGTTAAGAGAAAGTTGCTGGTGTTAAAAATAACTTTTAAATATGAAAGAAATTGAAGCTAAATGAAAATGTGTACTTTTAATTATTATAATATTTGTTATGTTTGCAAAATATAAAATGTTACTTAACGATGTTATTCTGTTTCTAATGGAGGTATTTATTTTTTTTTTTTTCAAATAAAAGTAAACATTTTTAACAACAAAATAAATACTGGAAGGTTACAAATCTGTTTAATTTTTTTTTTAATAATATATGAATAAAATTTTGATGACTTATAAGACCCGTATTCTCACCTCATTTATGAAAGTGATTTTTGTCAAAAGTACTTTTGACGTTTACTTAAAAATATTTATTAAGTACTTTATAATAACTTATTTAAATTTTATAATACTAAATATAATAAAATGATCAAAAATAGAAAAACTATTTATATTTGATGAACTACAACATCGATATCTCCAAAAAAAATCAAGAAAATTAAAACCTAACCTAGTAAAACTCTGTATCTATTTTCGCGAAAAAAATCCCATTCTTATCTTAGCATCTCCGACTAGTAAAACGCAAGATGGAGACGTTTGTTGTATTAGACTTTTCATTGCTGTCCATCCATGTAATCAAAATGTTGAAATCTCTCGACTTCGTCTAAGTTGTGTTTGCACAACGGTCCGTATTAAACGAATGGCGGGAGGCCTCCCTCCTCAAAAAATCCACTGCCGTTTCGTTTTTCTCCATTTTTCATGGGCGAAAAACCCGCTGTAAGCACTGCTGCCCGCGAACAATGTGAGGGCACTTTCACGATGGACGGACATGCGAAAACCATCTTCTCCGAGCTGAGGAATATTCATTTGTCAAAGTTAAACAGTCACTGTGATTTTTGTCGACAGACAATTCGCTAGATGTTGTTCCGGATAGTTTTATTTAATGGATTTCTCATTTTTCTTAGACCGAATGGATAAGTTAAATGATTTGGATTTAACAGTATTGTTATTTAGAAATAATAGTTATTAGTTGCATTACAGGAAACATATATTAATTAAAATAAAGCTAAAATAAATAAAATTTATTTTTAAGTTTTGACAAACTCAACGTTTGATTTCATCAGGATTATTAATAAATTTTAATACAAAACTTAAACCTAAAGCTGTTTTATTTTATATAGTGAGTTTTAAAAGACTATTTTATACTTTATCAACAGCAATTATTATTTCTTATTATATAAAATAAAATGGCTTTAGATTTAATTATCGATAATAATTAATAATCGACGTTTCGACGAACTCAACAGCCGTCTTTATTATAGGATTACTAATAAATTTTAATACGCAACTTAAACTTAAAGTCGTTTTTATTTTATATGATTTCTGAAAGATTTTTTTACTATTTTGTATTTTATAAATAGCAATTATTATTTCTTATTATATAGATATGTTGTTTTTAATATAGTATAAATTATTTCAGAACATATTATGTAAAATAAAACGGCTTTAGATTTAAGTTCTATATTGGTATTTATTAATAAACGACGTTTCGATGAACTCAACATCCGTCTTCATTAAGAAAAATGATCACTTTTTCTGGTGATTTCTTGATGATTAATAAATATTAATACAGAACTTAAACCTAAAGCCGTTTTATTTTATATTGTTTTACTTTCTATATCTAGCAACCGATAAGTTAAATTATATATAACTAGATGAATTTTGCGTTTGTGTTATCAGATCTGAAATGAACTGGTAGAAAATCTCCCTTGGCGGCAAATTGTGGGCGAAACCCTTCTTGTACTACTACGCATAAACTGATATTGTGTCATTTTCGGCGTGAGAACCGACCTACGGTTTGACAAAGGATAACATTTGATTAGGATACTATTATATTAATAGATCGACTAGTGTTTCTTCTCACACCCAATACTGACATGGTCCTTCAAGCCCTAACAGCATCGTCCTTTGAACTGAATGACTGAAAGGGGTTGGAGAAATGCTAACAAAATTCTATACGTTATCGCACCATCTTTATGTCAATATTGATTGATCGTTGATAGAATCAAAGTTCTGTTGTTTCAGATGAATTTTCAAGTTTTAATAAATGTTAGGTAAATTATTGAATTTTAATACAGGTAACTTTTCACATGTATTTTATTTATATTCTTAATTGCAAATTTGCATATTATATTAGGTTATAGTATTTTGTTTTTGATTAGATTGCCATTAATTTATTTTGATAAACTAATTAAATCATTAGTTAATTTTTTAATTGAAGAAAAGTGCATTGACCTTGCCGGGATTTGAACCCAGTCAAAATATACAAAATGCACTCTGTCGCTGGGTTAGTGCGTCAGCCGTGAAAGCTGAAGATCCCAGATTCAAACTCCAACAAGATCAATACCAGTAATAACTAATGATTTAATTAGTTTATCTAAATAAATTAATGGCAATTTAAGCAAATACAAAATACCATAACTTTTTTACATGTATTAAGTACATATTTTGTTTTTGTTTAAATCGCCATTAATTTATTTTTTTTTAACTAATTATATTTTTATGTTTCTGGTCAGTTTTGTTATTTTAATATGAATAAAATGATGCAACTCTGTATTAGAAATTGTCGAAAGTTCGAATTTTGGAAAACTGTTTTAATATATTAGTTTACACTACTCGTATAAGCATTCAGAAAATGTAAAAATATAGATTTTTTGAAAGTGTCAAAAGGTTATTTTCCACACGTACATACACAATCACGCCATGTGCTCAAAAGGTTGTGGCACAAACTCTTTTCACTATACCGAAATTAATTTTCTCCAAATGCTATATATTTTAATACAGTAAATTAATAACGTATACATTACGATAACTTTTTATTTATTTAAACATTTAATAAAATTAAATGTTTACACGAAATTTCGATACTGTTGGAATAATATGTTTTCTGCATTATTCAAATATATAATACATTTTATTTTGTATTTTTGTTATTTACATCTACGACATATATATTTTTATTTCTATTTAAAACTCAACTAATAATTTAAATCAAATGTAATATTTCAGTTTATAAAATGCATTATTTTTAAATCAATTTGAAATATTGAAAAACACAACACTATATGCAATTTATGTTTTCATTTATTTAGGGAAAAAAATTATTAAATTAAAATCACTTCAATTTTATGAAATAGTATTTTAAAATAAATTTTATTAATCACATTTTTATCTTTATCGACAATACCGTAATTTTATTATTGCAAATATAAATTGTAACCGCTGAAATAAATACATATTGAATATAGTGCTTTAGATTTTATATACATTTATATTAAAAATTTAATTTTTATTTTGTTTATGCATTATTGAAAATATCAATTTTCATATTTAATTTTTAATAATATTCGATTTATTTGTGAAATATTTTCTATTAAACTGACTTTTCATAGATTTCATATGATTTATTCAGAGTATGTACGAGGATTAAATAAAACGAGTATACACAATATACAGATTTTATTTGATATAAATTTTTAATCACTATTAATATAAGCTTTTCAAAATTTAATAATTCAATAAAAAATATATTATATATTTAATTAGTAATTTTGACAGTTGAAGCAGATTATGAATACTGTGTTAACTGCATAGGCAGCCGTATTAAATAAACATTATTCTGCTCAATTGCAAGATATACCTCATAACTTTTATTTACATTTAGCAAGCGCACGAAAAAGAAAAACCTTTCTATCTACCAACCACTAGTTTATCATTAACCATCCATTTTCGAGAAATCCATCTTCGAACTATAGCCAAAACCTAGCCAAGTAACATTTCCGCACAATTATACCCGTGATAAATCGCCCAACTGATTTACCCCCATCTTGGTCGCTGCAATCCTCCACTGTCTGTTACCCCGATAACGCACGCATGCTCGCGGCTAAAACATTTCCCTGCTCTTCGGATTCTTCCTTTACGCCACCGGCGGACGAAAAAAACCTCTATCCTGCAGAGGCATGGAACATGAAACCGTCGTTGTCGACGTCGCCGAAGATTTGGAATACGAGGAAAGAAGGAAGGGGGCGGGGGGAGGGGGGATTGGCAATGTATCGCGCCAATGAACCGCTTTGCTGAACTCGAACGGAACCGGTTTGCCTTGCGTCGTTCCGTTTCGTTTCCGAGGACATAAATCCTACGGGGAGATATTCGCGGGATTGGTGTTACTAGGTTAGGAGATTTGTATGGATTGCTCTGGAGAATTGACAATGGAGAATTGGTACTGTTGAAGTTTTTCCAGTTTTAAATGTTGGAATATTAGATAATTGTAAGTTAAGGCCGGATTTATGCAACGTTTTCTTAATTCTAATCTTAAAAGTTTAACTACGCAAGTTAACAAATTGGTTAACTTACAGAGCATTTAACAATATTTTTCTTCAAGCGTATCATTATATTAACATTACGTTAATATTACGTTTATCAGTGTGAAGAAGAATTAAAAATATATAAAATTTCTATAATGAAGTTACTTATTTTGTTATAACTTGTTTCTATGTTCTGTTTATTTACTGTAATGTCATTTGAATATTTTTTTAAATAATCTATTTAACTGATAGAAAAAATATTTAAATATGATTTTTAAATAAGATAATATTTCATTGTAATCATTAAAAAAATATGAATGATTTTGAAGCTATACATTTACGTGGCTGTCCGATGAGTAGTTGAAATGGTATGATTGAGAGAGTGGCTCACGTGAGTGAAAATTTTCAAGTAGTAAGAATAGAGCATGTATGAGAGGAATTGTATATGGATAGGGATGTTTGGAGGAAACTGATTTCGGGATAATGGAAATAGTTTGTGCCACACACTTTTGGATATATGGCGTGATTGTGTATGTACGTATAAAATCATTAATTACATAGAAATAAATAACTTTCCAAAATTATAAATAACAAATTGATACAATTAAGTTAATCAAACAACAAACATCTATTTTAAGTGGAGTTATTTTAAACACAGCGTACATACAAATTAACATGAAGCAGTGAATCAGTTTTTATTGCGCAACATGTAATTTTTCAAATAATTGTCATTGACAAATTACCTTTTATTAAAAAATCAATGAAACCATTAACACTGGCTGCTGCACATAGCAGAGTACCGCAGCATTGTAGCAGAGAGACACAATATATATATCGGAGTACAACGTTTTCCTGACGTAAACTTGCAATTATAGAAGTAGATATTTACGAGGAAACTTTATTTGTTAGCTTTCTCTCTCTTTTATTCTCTCTCTCTCACTTTTTCTGTACCTTCTTTTGTTTTTTTATTGTAATTGTGAGATGGTTTGGAATAAAACAGTTTTAAAATAGGACAAAGACAAAAGTGATGAAATGAATAATAATTATATAATAATTTGAGTTAAGATGAACCAAAATAGTACAATTACAATAAATAATATAAAACGTTGCCGTAAATTTTAATTTAATTTCAAGAAACATTGTTTAAAAAAACAACAAATATTTCAATTAATATGAAATAACGCTTCAAAGGTAAACAAATAACCTATCAAATATCTGTCACCGCAAAATCGACATTTAAGCGTCTGTTTGACGTCATAACAATACATATGTAAAATACATTGTGGCCAACACACCAGATGGTATTCTTTTGTTCTGTGTAGCAATTTTGGTGGTGTTCAAATGGGGGGGGGGGGTTGTTTTTTTTTTGTTCGCAGTCGTGTTGCGTGGTGGCAGCACCATGTCATTCGATCGTTCACTGTTTTGTATTCAAACTACGAGCGCCATTCCTATAATGTCGACATACACATTCTATTGTTACCGGGTTATACTATCCGAAAATATACATTATAATCGCGTATGGAAATTTAGAAATATTGGAATTTTTACATAAAAAAAGATCGACGCTATAGCCGTGGAATTTTGCTTAAATTCAATGTAGTGTTTTTGGAAAAATGCATGCAAAAACTAGCAATGTAATACAAGGACAGGTTACGCCAATACTAAAAAATCGATTAACTTTCAACATTCTTTAAAGTAGTAAAAAATGGGGGTTTCTATTTGAAAAAAATGAGATTTTAATATTTTTTGAACTTCAAGTTTATAGCAATATTCTAGGCACATTTTTAAATAGTTTTAATTTATTTTTTATAAAAACGTAGCCCAAAACTTAGTTAATAAGACCCCTGATTACAAATTTGCAAATTTTTGATTACATTCTTGAAATCCGGACCCAGAAAGACATTATCAATTTCAAACAAAAAATATGAAATATGTCAGAGAGTTGAGAAAGTGCATTATGGGTACCAGAAACGTTGTATAGGATCAGAAAATTAACGTTGTATAAGCGCGAAAAAAACCGTTGAATAAGCGCATCAAAATATTAAGTTGGCTTAGGGTAGGTTAGGTTAGGGTAGGTTAGTATCTAGTATATAATCATGATGCGTTTATTCAACATATTTTTTGCGTTTATGCAATGTACAAAATAGGCGATATGCGCTTTCTCAACACGCCCAAAACTTTATTTAGCAAAAAAAGCGCTATATAATCAAAATATAAACAAAATCACTTAATATATTCAAAATACATAAAGTGTATAGTAAACTACATTTTCTAAATAATTTTTTTTTAATCCTAAACTTACATTAAATAATTTTGTACTTTTAATTTCAACAGATTACCTATTATAAACTAGTATCTTATTTTAGACTATTATTTCTTAAGAACTACACAAAATTTATACCAATATATCATATGTAAAATTTATTTTTAAATTTAATAATAAAATGAAAAATGGAGTATTTTATTTAAAATAAAAAAGTTAGGTTCCATTTTCGGTTAAACAAGAAGTGACATCTTATTGCCAATATTTTATTTTAACTGAGCATGTCGGAATAACCCTCTATACCAAATTTTGTGACATAATATTATAGAGTTTTTAAGAATACAGCGTTATTATAAACATTGTATTGAAAATTGTTTATATATAATTTGTACGATTGCATACGTCATCAAATATAGTAGATAGAATCGCCGCGGCAATAGCGTAACCTATCTTGTATTATATTATCGTGCTATGTAGAATATTTTTATGAAAAAAATTCATAAAAATTACAAAGTTTTAAAAATTTTACAACATCAAATTACTGAAATACTATCCAGAGAAATTTTACGATATAAAATATTACAAAATCGTAAAACAAATTTTTAGTATAAATCTAGAAATTCAATATTTCTACGTTCTATACTATATTTTCTTATTTTATAAAGTAAAAAGATGATATTGAAAGAAAGAAGAAAAAAATAAACAAATTTTTGTACATTTTCCTAGTAGCATATTAGACGGTAGTGAAAAGCAAATTGATATTGAAGTGAAATGAGCAAAAATATTTTATTTAATATGTTGTTTGTATTTTCTTTTGAATTAATTTCCAATGTACCATGTGATTTTGCATCTGAGTGAAAATCAATGCTCAAATCTTACTAATGTAGTGGAAAATTTCAGTAGCAAGGAAAAGAGAAAGAAGAAATCGAATACAATTTATATTTATATATATATATACAGAATGTCCCAGGACGAGAGCTTACGCTATCCGAATTTTAAAACTAATATAATACGTTACGAAATTTGATATATACACTGTAAAAAAATTTTCTGTAATTTTACAATTAAAGCTATGGGTAATAAAGATTCCCTAGATTATTATGTAAAATATTTATATATTTTAATGTATTATTACATAAAACAATTCGTATTATTGCACATATTAAGCAAAATCATTTTTTTAGTAAAAGGCGAAAGATTTATTCGCATTAAAGAGAATAGTTTTTATAATACAGATGGCGTAAGTTTGTTGTGGGACACCCTGTATATATATATATATATATATATATATATATATATATATATATATATATTGTATGTAAGGTGTTTTCAATTGAAATATATTCTATTGAAAACAAATCTTTACTGAAAGAGTAATACGTTTCCCTATTTTTGCATATGTTAAAACCAAATGAGGAGATGGTTTACGTTAGCAAACGTTTTCAAGTAATAGAAATAGAAAGGCGTATGTAAAAGGTATTATTAATGTGGATGAAGCAAAAGTGACTGGTCTAGATAGAAATGTTTGTCGGAAAATAATTTCGGCATACTAAAAAGAGTTTGTCCTACTCTTTTTTGACTACATGGCATGGTTGTGTATGCATGTATTATTTAACCGGAGTAGAAATATTATATTAACCAAAATAAAACTGCTTTAGGTTCAAATTTTGTATTAATATTATTTCAAATTGACGTTTTGACGAAACTCAACGTCCGTCTTTCGTCTAAACGTCGATTTTAAATAAATGTTAATACAGAACTTTAACCTAAAGCAGTTTTATTTTAATATAATGAGTTCTGAAAGATTTTTTACTTTGTTAATATATTAATCATTTTAAAATAAAAGTTATATTAGTCTTGAGAAAGACAAATTTAATTTATTCATAATTTTAAAATAAACATCAGTAAAACATATAATTTCAAATATCATTAATATGAAATTTGCAACCACCACAGTGTAATACAAGCTGCACCAAAGTTTATCTCAGAAAACACAATAATTTAACTCATTAATTCACAATCAAAACTCACTTATCATTCCATTCTTCGTAGCTTATCCAACAACTTAATATTGCACATCCAACTTGCCCATAACGTAGCTTGCACTGCAGCCATCTCAACCCATACAATCACGAAAGAAACTAAACTCCTAAAACAACAATAACACCAATTCCATTGCTTATATTGTCCATCATTACAGGCCATTAATTTCAGTAGCATTGCATTTCAGGATGAGAAGACAAGTTATCAGGGAACAGGACACTGAATGAAGAGTCTTGAGGATGTTGTGTGTATGTAGTTCAACTGTTTCTGTTGCAGATTCTGTTTTGTTTCCACTAGCGGTAATCAACTCTCTAGAGGATTACACTGTGTTGTATGCGCTACTTGGTTACTATTGACAGGATTTCTAAACTGGCAAGGATTCATTCACAATGCCGCACAAGTGTTTATATTGATTGTTCATATTTGAATAGTTATAGAAATTGTGTTGCTTCTTTTGATGTGTGCTTATAGGTTTGTGTTAAATTGCAGATAATGTTTGGTTGCAGATAATTGAATTTTACGAAAGACTTATTTTGAGTTTCAATACAAAGAGTTAGCATCGTGTATGTAAATTTGTAATCTGTATAAATAATATAAAAACTATATAATATTAACATAGTAAAAAATCTTTCAGAACTCATTATAATAAAATATTTATTTATTATATATGTTATTTGTACAATTTTTTTGATGACAATATACATAGAATATATCAAAACATCGATTTTTAATTAAAATTTATACAGAACTTAATCCTAAACTTTTTTTCATATAATATTATGTAACGAAATTTGTTATATATGAAGTGAAGTAAAATATTGACAATAAGATGCCACTTCCGATTTAACCGGCTTAAGTCGACTTTAACTTTCTTATTTTAAATAAAATACCCCATTTTGTATTTTATTATTGAATTTTCATGAGTAAATTTTATATATGATACATTAAAAATAATATTTTACTTTATTTCATATTTCATATTTTATTTTTTTAATTTTTTGTTTGAAATTGGCCGTCTCAAAAACGCAATCAAATATTTGCAATTAGTAAACAGGATTTTATAAAAAAACGCTTTGGGCTAAAAGTTTATGAACTTTTAAAACTACTAAACTAGTATTAGTTTGATGATATTTTAAAAATATGTTTATGTAAAATTAATATCGAAATTAATATAACACACTTTTAAAAATATATTAATATTTTTATTAAAAATTAAAATTGGTTGAATAACCATTTTTTTTTTATAACAATGAAGAAAAAAATTTTTTGTTGATTATGGTTGTTGTTTTATTCACTTTGCAGTTACATGTTATGTAAATGGCAAACTGCTGCATTATTTGCGATGGTGTTTTGCAGTAAAACGCAATCGAACAAACCTAATATATTTTGAAAATTAAATAAAATTAATCTAAGCATCTATTATCTAGATTAATTTTTAGTCTAATATCTATTATTTCATCTAAATTATTAAAAATGTATTTTAATTGAAAACATGGTTGTTAGTACAATTAAATATTAATGCACCTCTACCAAAATAAACATTTTGGTGGAGGTGCTTTCTATATTTTGTACATTTTAAACAAGATATTTAAATAGTATTTTTTTAAAATTGTATGATCCTTAATTATTTAATGTTTCTTTGTTCTGCATAACAATATATAAAATAAATTTGTAAAGTATATGAATAAAAATTTGAAATGTTTTTTCGCTTTTTAATATAAAATATTATAAAAGTAATAAATTTATTTACTATTACACGGTTCAACAAGCCTGAACCCAGTTGCAGAACCGGAGAAAAAATACGTACAAAATAATACAACCATCAATTCTGAAATACAAACAGTAGATTAAAATATTATAAATTAATTAATTGGTGTAATTAAATAAGTAAATAATAAGCTTTAAAATAAAAATATAATAAAAGTAAATACATAAAATGTTAGAAAGTCAGGACATTAACACAAATATAAATTCAATTTAAGAACTTAAGTTAGATATAATGCTGGCTTGAGTGGAAGCATTTTTCTACAAAATATTTAAAGTTTTCTGTACAAACAAAATTTTATATATAAATCTGTACAGAATATTTTATACACATGTATGCTTAATTTGTCCATGACAGTCTATATAGATTTGAAATATTGTATTTTAAAATATATATATATATATATAAGAAATTATTGGGTATATCACTCCAATGTGGAAAGGTTCTTAAATAATACTCATTAAAAGTTTCAAAGGCAAGTTTGAAGTTTAGAAAAAGTTAATATTTATATAAAAAAAAGTTTGAAAAACTAATAAGTAAACTATAGTTAAATTTCGAACTCTCTTTTTATAAATAATAACTTTTTTTATAATATTGACAAATTCATATATATATATATATATATATATATATATATATATATATATATATATATATATATATATGTCCATTTCCATATTGACTAGATCCTGACAGAAGTCCATTCCAGTTGCAATGCGACACTGCACACTGCTGTCTCTCTCTTAAACGTTTGAAACGGTAAAAGACTGTTCATGTCGAACTGGTCAATCGGAAATTCTCAGCGGCAAACGAACGAGAGATCTAAGTGCACTATGCGTGATTCTTCTTCAATTTGTTGTGTTCGGATACCGACTTTCTACGAGTTTCTAAAATCGGTAGCGAATAGTTTCGGTGCCCTCCCGATGAAGTTTTCGTTTGCTTTCGCATCGGCCATCGACTTTCTTTTTTTTTCCTTTCCGTTCTCGCTATTCGCCACGCTTTTTCGTTTTTGTTTTTATTACGTTTGTCCGCGTGCCGCTTTGCTGTTTTATCATTTTGCTTCTTTGGCTGTTCTTTTTTCTTCTCTTTTTCTTCGCGATGAGGGATTAAGTTTCCGAAAAGAAATCTAGAGTGTGAAGTTAGTTGTTGAGGAGAATTCGACGGAATTAATAGAAGTCTTTTAGTTTTGGTTTTTTATTAGTTTTTTCTTTTTCTGGATTCAAGAAATATTGGTTTAGATTTTTATAAAAAAATACTAACTTTATAAAAAATATTTTACATTCAAAAAAAAATAAAAATTTGTTGTAGTTAGCGGCAACTAAATTTTAATAACTACAACAATTATTTTTTTTAGAGTGTAGAACTCACTATATTAAAATTGTAAATATATTCTGCACGTATTTCATCAAATGATATAAATAATAAACAAACAATATATAGAAACGAGTTACTAGGTAACAAAATACAAGTAAGTAGAATATAAAATTTTATAATTTATTAATTAAAGAGAGCTAGATTTTATTTAAATCAGTGCTTTCATTTATAATTTTACGGGATATTACAGATATTACTATTTTTTTTATAGTGTAATTAGTGTTACAAGAACAACAGTTACAATCAGAATGAATACAAAATTATATTTTATAAAGCATGAGAACAAAGTTGCAGAGATTCTCTCTTTTCTTAGAAAAAGATTGAATTTTGCGCTTAGTAGCAAGATCTAGCAAGATGATGAAATGAATTCAGTTATTGTCCTTGCATTACATAATATCTTCATCAGGAAAAATAACTACAAATAACATAAATGATAAAAAAACATAACATGAAAACAAGTTACAAGGTAACAAAATACAAATAACTAGATTAATATTAATTTCTGCATATTTTAATATAATATTTACCATTATTTGTATATTTACCACTCATAATATAGAAAATTACAAAGATAAACTAACAAAAACAAAATTACTGCAAGCACATTCTAAAAATAGATACTTTTTTTCCGAATGGAAAAACGAAAAACAGAAATTACAAAAACGCTGTAAAAACTAACTAGGTGACGTTTATCCGGCCGGCATAATTTTCCGTCGGCGCGGAAATGCTCGAGTATGTGTGTGTGTGTGTGTCCAATATGGCGGCAGGCAAAAGCTCCAATGCCATTTCCGGTAATTCAATATAGTCGGTACGGGTAGTACTTTTAGTTTTAGCTTGTGGTGCTCGGGGTGGGGGGATGGTTAACCATAGACTAGATATAAAGAAGAGACGGATCCTGAGCGTTGAAAAATTATCGAAAAATGTATAGTACATAAAGTTCAAAATAACCGTAGTGTTTAACATCAAAATCATATGTTTTTGGGGCAGCTTATACTTTTAATTTATGAAAATTTATTAAAAATTTAAAATTAATGGTAATAGGAATTTTTAAAAATATAATTTTTATTTTATTTAACAGTAAAAATAGTGTAGTTTATTATTACTATTATATATATATATATATATATATATATATATATATATATATATAAAGATGGATGCGTGGATGATCGATGAGTAGTTGGAGTGGTATAATTGAGTAATTAAGAGTGTTTTGCCTGTGCGAAAGTTTCCAAGTAGTAAGAATAGAAGAGCAATGTGGATAAAGCTAAAGTTGCTTGTCTGGATAGGAATGTTTGGAGGAAACTAATTTCGTGATAATAGAAAAAGTTTGTACCACACCCTTTTGGGTACATGGCGTGATTGTGTATGTATGCATGTATTTGTCTCCCTTTTATATCTAGTCTATAGTGGTAAAGCGTAACACATATACAATTTGCCGCAATGTGTACTAGGTACCATCACGAGACAGAATCCTTGCTGCACTTTTGTCGCATGTATGCACTTTGCGCTCTGCAAATCAACCTGGATGAGTCTGTTTCCGGTGTAGCCGGAACCGGATATGGACTGGGGGTGGTATGTGAGTGCGCGATTAAAGAAATTAAAAAATAGGAAAGAGACAATGGCTGAAGTGGAAATATGAACTATTTTACTGCTAAGTGGAAAATAAATTGAGGAAAATATCTTTGTTTATTTATTTGTACTATAATAATATAATAATAACATTTATTTATTTAAATTGCATATATGGTGGCATATTTATATATTTGGTATATATTTATATCAAGTTTTGGTTTTTAGTTATCATGACTACATTTTTTTTTTTACATCATAAATTTATTTTTTTTAAATTTTTATTTCCATTATAAAAACACAATTTTGGAGTTCAGAAGTATTTTTATTTTTTAACTAGTAGTAGTTTTTTAACTATAGTAGTAGTTGGTTTTAAAATAATGTTTTTTTTTTAGTGTACATAATTAACAAACAAATATGTACATAAAATTTTTATTTTTATAAAAGTTTATTCTAGTTTTTTTCTCAAAGTTTTTTACTAGATTATAAACTTATGAAATTTTTCATGTATTTTTATCTAATTTCTTTACTAATCAAAACCATCCAACTTTAGTTTGGTGACAGAAACTTAATTTGTAATTAAGGTATTGCTAGAAAATGGTGCAAATTTACATTTCGTGTAGACAAGCAAACGCACACTCACCTCATCATTCCTTCGAGCTGATTTCATTTGCGAAAATTTTGCACTGATGACGAAAATTTCATAGGTACATAAAGTTGCATTCAGGCCACCAGCAAACGAACACATAGTTACTCTTGCGAGTTACGTCTAGTTTAGAAGCAGACTAGATTGTCGCGTTAGTACCAAACGAATCTATGCCAGAAGTTCTCAACAGGCGTGAGAGATTTATCACTATGAAATAAGTTTGACACTAATAATTACAATTTTATTTCAAGAACGAATTTTATTTTTAATTATATTTTATATAATTAAAATAAAACTGCTTTAGGTTAAAGGTCTGTATTAATATTATATTATAATTGACGTTTCGATAAACTCAACGTCCGTTTTCTTCCGGAAAAATGATAAAGACGGACGTTTAGTTTATCGAAAAGTTGATTCGCGCCCTTGCTTACTTCTGTGTCAATGTTTGTTATTTTATTCACTTGGCAATTACTGTTATATAAATGGCAAAAAGCTACATCAGTTACGATGGCGTTTTACAGTAAAACGCAAGAGACTCAATCGAATAAACTTATTTACATCAAATATATATATATATATATATATATATATATATATATATATATATATATGTCTGTCCAATAGAGTAAGCCCATATAACAACCAAAAATAAATAGCATATTACTCTACTACAATTGATCACAGCTATATAAATATCCATATGATATATCTAGATCTAGAAGTAAGCCGGTATGACAAGCGCATTTTATTGGCATTGGCTAAGAAAGAAGGGTTGGGGTTGATAGTGCAGCAATAGCGGAACAAAACACAAAATCGAATAGTGTAACGTAAACGATAAATATCATGTTCGTCTTTGTGCCGTTGGCCGAGCCCCTTGTAAGACGCACAAACCGAAGAAGAATAAGAGGGAGGAGGGGAAAATAGATGGTACGGCACGACGGCAGGAAAAAAAGTAAATAGTTTGGGAGGACATTTTGTTCGCTGCTTGAATAAATCATTCTTCTGGTAATAAACGTACAAGGAAGAAGCAGGAATGAAATAGAGGACGACTGTGATATATCTAGTGGCTACACTACAACTATATACACGGTTTGGTACAAAAAATAGCCAGACTCTTTGAAAATGGACGGGTATACGGTTAAATTCGCTATTTTTAATTTATTTGAAAAATATAATAGTAGGTTAGTATAACTAGCCTTGTAGGTAATTAGTTAATATTAGTTTAAAAATAAAACTATATTTGAAATAAACATTATTAATAATTTTGCAATTACATTTATTTCAAAAATATTTGTTTTAAATTTTATAATATTAGATTGCCGAAACGTTAGCATAGAAGAAAATAAAATATTTAACTAACTAAATTCCGTCTATTACTATATGTTTTACATTTCAAATCTGTTGTATTTTCTTTAACAGAATAAAAATTAAAACATATTTTCTTCAGCCATTTCTAAATAATTTAAAGAAGAAGAAAAATCTTCTTCAACACAATTCTTCTGATTTCCGTAGCGCAAATTTCGAGCGAACTCAACGACCATCACCCAACTCCCCGAACGCACGTTGTCATTTTTTTCCTCCGGACATTGTTTTTATGTCGTACGTCCGTTTCGTCTGAAGTTTCTCACCCGGATACGTGAACGCGTCTCCAGAGGGTGCTACCGCTGGACACGTCACGCAATTAGATCTCTTTTCTCCACCTCCTCGCCGGCTCTAAGACACTTTGCACTTTGGACGGTTTTTTTTTTTGTTTCTTTCACGCGACGTGAAAATGTGCGCGATTTTCCTTGGCTTCAGTTAACTGGAAATGAGATGAATACTTTTTCATCTTGTGGGAAATGTATGTACTTTCATTTAGAGAGATGAGGATTATTTTCAAGTAGTTAATAAAAATAATATTTAAGCTTAGTTTTTCAACAAATTTAACAAAAATTCAAAATTGATTTGTAAATTACGTATATATAGAATATTGTGCATTAATATGGAATCCAATATAAAATAACTATAAACAACATTGAGTTAGTTCTTAAAATCATTTGGTATGTATCCTTCTTATACTTACTATTACTCATCCTGACTATATTTTTTTCAATTTCATACTCTGCAATCTCGCAGAAGTATTTCACCTTTGACTTTTCTTTTTAAGATAATTAATAACTTTATCGATGACTCTACGCAACTCTCCCAACTACAATTTCTTCTTTTTGCGTCTACAAGAAGTACAAATACTTTTTATCTCTCTTTTACTCATTCTAATCTTCTAACATCTCCTCCCATTTATCATATGTCACTCATTTAATAAGTTTAGATTAACTATAAATTTTTTTTTTTCGCATTTTTATTAATCATTTAATAAATTTTTAAGAAAATTTGTGTATTATCTGAATATTTTATAAGTTTATGTTTGTAATTGGGCTATTGAAAAGGAATTGAAGAGATAAATATGGAAACAATGTATAGACATTTTACTTTGCAGTAGAATATTTTATAAAATAATTTAAGTTTCAATATTCTGGCATTGTCAGGTAATTCTATCGAGTTATGTATATTATTAGAAAAACTAACAAAAATTTTACAATTGCATTAACATACGAAACAAAATATAATGATCAAATAATAGAAGTAAAGAAATATATTCAATTTAATTTACAAAGAGAAAAATACGATAAAAATAGAGAAAGAAAGAACAAAATATATGTTCAGGTTACGCTTGTATTCTTTTGAACGAATATAAAAAGGCATTGCTACAATCGCCCCTCCCATAAACCTGTACTACATAATTATTCAAAATACTTTGTTGTATAACGACATATATATATATATATATATATATATATATATATATATATATATATATATATATATATATCTACGTAAGTATTTCAACGGATTTTCAATTACAATTCTGAAATGTAAAGAAATAAAAGAATCCCGAACAAACTGAAAAGATCTGAAAGAAAGAAACGTACGGATGTCGGAGGGGAGAGGAATAAAAAGAAGGAAGAAAAAGACAAAATCGGCGACCACACACATAGTAACGTTCACTGGTTTGACGATTACGAAGTGGGCAGAATTTTCCCTGCCGTCAGCTATACAGGATTGGATCGTGGAAAAATGCAATTTTAGATCTATAGATTCCTAGCATTTTGCTTGATTTTTTTCCTCTTAAAGACTTTTAACGTTTGTAAATTAAACGTAAACATTTCTGAGTTATACTTACTTATTAAAGCAATGCTTTCTGCCAAAGAGTTTTGCAAATATTTTAATTTCTACTTATGATTAGTCGTAGAGAAATTTAATTTTAATTAGAAAATTTATTAAATCATATTACTATAATACAACTGACCAGGTTAACGTATAACTTACAATTAGTTATGATTAGTCACCAACTATATAATTGGATAAATATGTTTCTTTCGTCGTCGGCTTGTAATCTAGTGGTTATAACAGTTGCCGCAAAAGCAGGAAACCCGGGTTTCTAATAACATATTAGTTCACTTATATTTACTTAATTTAAAGAATAATAATAATTTTATAATTACATATATATTGTAGAGAGATTAGATTAACATAGTAAAAAATTCAAAATTCATCATATTAAAATTTAAAAAAACTTCAGGATTTAGTTTTGTATTTATTTTTAATTGAAAATCGACGTTTTGATGTACGTACACCATTTTCAGGAAAAATGATACAAATGACATTTACAAATATAGAAACAAATTACTAGGTAATAAAATATAATTAGATTATAAAATTTATAAAGTATGAATTAAATGAAGCCAATTTTATTTAAATCAATGCCTTTATACATTGCGTTGCAGGAATATTTTAGTTTTAATATATAATTCTCAAAATTTTTTTAAAATAAATTTTAACATCAATAACCAACCACGTTCCTGTAAAATCTCACTTTTGCAATAGTCCAATCGTGCAAAATACTAGTCCTACTATATTCCAGTCCTTCTTTTTACATTACATTATTCTGAGTTGCAGGAATATTTCTGTTTTAATATATAATTCTCAAAATAAATATCAGCATCAAGTACCAGCCACGTTCCTGCCTAATCCCAGTCCTGCAATACTCCGGACCTGCAGCAGGAGAAACCTTTACATCCTTACCGTGCGCTACTGCATCACCGTGTCTGGTTTCTTTACTTCATCGTCGTGCATCGGTACCCTATTGCTCCATTCGGCCGGACGTGTTGTATTTACACGTACATCAGTCACGGTTACGTGTCTTTGGCCCTTTCCGGTACACGCATTAGTCACGAACCATTTTCCTCCCCCACCCCCACCCCACTCATTCCGCCCTTTGTGCCATACCGGTGAAAAGAGCAGCCGTCGTTGTAATTAGCGCACGCCGGAAACAGCGCTACGTATCCGGTTCAGTTCGAGCGGGAACCAACCACTATACTTACTCAGCTTCATCATGAAACTGTTAGTACACCGGTGGGAATTTGAGATTTTCGTGGATTTGGAATTTTTTCAGGGGTAAAGTATTTAGAGTCGAAGAAGGTTCTAAGTGAATAGAACTAATTTTAATGGTACGTACTATTGATAGTACTAGTACAATTTTATATGAAGTTAGTTGATTAGAATTTACATGTGAGTTGTAATTTTAATGTACGAAAAATAAGTAGATATATATATATATATATATATATATATATATATATATATATTTTAATCTCATTTCTACAGCAGTAATTTTTACTGATGTCATTTTTATATGTTTAACTAAAATATTTAACAAATTAAAGCTAACAACTTTTATTTAATACATTTTCTGATATGACATTAATTTTTTATACTTATTCATACTTTTTGTAATATTTGTTTTGATATATATCTTTCAATTATTATTGTAAATTACAAATACGTATTATAAATTTTATCATAATTTTTCATGTAGAAAGTATTTTTTAATAATTTGTAGTGACGGTCAATTACGTGGTGGCCACAGTATATTTTTTATTCTAACTAGATTAAAAAAAAAAACAACCAAATTAACATTGCAATTTTAATATGAAACAGGAGATATAATTTTGTATAAATACATATTTTATAACAATATTTTATAAATAAAATATAAATTATACACATTTCTATTACAATAAATAATAATAATTTCATTTGATGAATAACATAGATAAACTTGATGACATTAATTTATAACTTTTTACGATTTCGATTTTAATTCTCGATAAATCTAGAACATCAATTTTGTTCACATTTTATTATAACTTTCAAATCAGAAAAATGAACAAGTCTTATTTCTGGAAAATATTTTTTATTAATTTTTCTATATTTTATACAGCACAAGCAGATGAAGATGTTTTTGCAATAGTAAGAATTTTTTTTTATTAATATTAAAAGTTATACTTTAAAGACTCATTTGGTCTGTTGTTTTAGTTTTAATTTTGCGCACAAACACAAGAATTTGACCAATTCCAACACTTGGTGTAAAAACTAAATATATGTATATATACACTATCACGCCATGTACCCAAAAGGGTGCGGCACAAACTCTTTCCACTAATTTGAAATTATTAAAAATTTCTCTCCAGGCAAATAACTTTTATATGTTAATTTAATTATGATTGCAGAGTTCAGTTAAATATCAATCTGTTGATGTTGAAAATTGTTTACCAAATTCACCATGGAAACTATACCATACCGCTACTTTCAATCAAAATATTCTTACACTTAATGCAAATATCACACTGGATCGAGATTTTAATGACAATATAACTGTACGATTTTAATTACAACAATATTTAATTAATTAACCTACAATGCAAAATGAAATTATGATTTCTTTGTTATGTATTTACTAATTTTTTTTCACAGTTCAAAATGAGATCTTCAAAGAGCATTGCTTGTTAACAGTTAGATGCTTGAGTTTTTGAAGCTAATTTTAAATTTTAGGCGTCTATCGTTGGATACGTATACAAAAAAACCTATTGGAAACAAATCGTTTTATACAAACGACATCGCTTATGTTTTACACTAAAACGAATGTTGGGTACTAAGTTTTTTCTGCTTTGTAGTTATTTGGGTATACCACCGAGATGTCCAGTTCAGAAGGTAACTATGATGAACTTCGGGAAAAAATATGAAATTGGAATATGATCTATTGTGGCGAAAATTTAAACAAATGAACATAGAACAGTCTCTCTCTCCGAATAGTATCAAATAAATTAGTGTAACATAGTAAAAAAAAATTTCAGAACACATTATATTAAAATAAAAAGGCTTTAGAATTAAGTTCTGTTTATATTTTTATTAAAAAATCGACGTTTCCATGTACTCGACGATATTTTTCTATTAAAATAACAACAGAACTTAATTCTAAAGCCTTTTTATTTTAAATTAATGTCATCTTAAAGTTGTAATTTTTTGTTTTTTCCTAACCATGATTTATATTTTTATCGTTAATATTTTTGTTTGTAAATTAAAACTGCTTTAGGTTAAAGTTCTGTATTGAATATTTATTTAAAATCAACGTTTCGACGTAACTAAACATTTATCTTCATCAGAATAAATTATATAAATGACATGTACAGTAAATAACAGAACATAAAAACAAGTTACTAGGTAACAAAATAAGTAACTAAATCATACAATTTATAGATTTTTAATTAATGGAAGCCAGATATATTTGCACAAAAAGAAGAAATCGTCTATAAATGAAATCTTTAATTCGCTGACTTAATTTTAATTGTTTATTTTATTTTAATGCATATACTTTATGTTAATGCATATTCCATTACATTTTTAGCGTGAATTTCTCTTGAAGAATACTGCGATAGACGTGAAAAAATCTGTGGATAAATTCTTTGTCGGAAAATATAAATTTGTTATTTCTATAGAAGATGAAAACGTTAACACATTATTTTGTGTTAAAGTTAAATTTACCACCACATTATAAATACGCCACAATCTGATATGAAAATATTTATGAATGTTAAATGTAAAATTTAATAAATAAATAAAATATATGAAACTGATTGTATAACATAACAAATTACTTATTTTATCCTATACTTATGGAATTCTTTGCAGTCAAAACTACACACATACATAATCACGCCACATACTCAAAAGGATGTGGCATAACCTCTTTCAACTTTCTCAAAATTTAATTTTTTCTAAACATTCCTATCCAGACAAATTCTAACGTCCTCCTCATTCATGACACCTCTCATACATGCTTTTCTATTCTTACTACTTGAAAACACTCGCTCACGCAAGCCACTATCTCAATCATATTACTTCATCTATTCGTCAGACGTCCACGCAAATATTATATACCGGGTGTTCGTTCGTTAAGTTAAAAAAATAGTTTTAACTAAAATATAAGTATATTTTTTTTATAGAAATGTTGTAATTTTTGTACACAATATGTAAATTTGCGAAATTTATTAACAATAGAGGTCAGAACTATTAAGCTATTATCTATAATTTTCAATTTTTTACAATTATGTAAAAATTTGGATATCCGTTTACCAACATATTATCATAATTTTCTATGAATCAACTATTTATATAATTATAAATCCAAATATATCAGATTTATTTTCAATAATTTATGCAGAATCTAGATATTTTATGTTATAAATATTACAGAATTTCAATAGCTAACTTAATTTTTTGTTTAATTTTAAGTGAATATAAATAAAATGTGTACATATTTATTTACATATTTATTTATAACTTTTACGATTTGCTCCGTCAAAGCAAATCCACTGATGATGGTAAGACAATATTTTTACTAAAATTACTAAAAACATTGTTAAATGCTTTCTATGTTAATCAATTCGTACTAGAAGAATCTTTTGTGAAAATTTGATTAAAATCGGATAATTAATGTAGCCATAATGAATTTTTTTAAATATTAATAAATTTTTCTCCAAAAATTTGGCAACAATGTATTTTCCTAAAATTATATAATTTATCTGTGCACAAGGAGAATCTTTTGTGAAAATTTGATTCAAATCGGATAAATAATGTAGCCCTAATGAATTTTTAAATATTTTAATAATTTTTTTTCGAAAAATTTGGCAACAATGTATTTTACTAAAATTATACTTATAATTTATGTGTACACAAGGAGAATCTTTTGTGAAAATTTTATTAAAATTGGATAAATAATGTAGCCATAATGAATTTTTAAAAATTTTAGTAGTTTTTTCTCGGATAGTTGACATCACTGGGAATAAATAAAACCATATGACCATCTTGAGCACTAAATAAACGTATTTATTAGTATATATACACACATACACACTAGTGTGTATACATACCACCAAATAATATTTTCTCACTCACTCACTTTGTCTGACTGAAGATGATCTAATATTGTAATAAATATTTTTTAATAAATATTTCGCAAAGAATAATTGTATTTTGTTATTCTATCTTATTATAGGATAATAAGTGTAGATTAAGTTTAAAATTTTATTTTTTATATTTTGTACAGTTTTCTGATCCAGTGAAGTATGAAATAAACGAGCTAATAAATTGTGAACCAAATTCAATTTGGAAATGGCAACATAATACACGTTTTCGAGACGAAAACGTAATTGTCTTGGCGGGAAATGGCACAATTGATCGTAACTTTGATGATAATTTAGCTGTAGGTGTTTTTATTGTATTTTACATAC
Organism: Clivina fossor; assembly: GCA_963966155.1. Classification (NCBI taxonomy): domain Eukaryota; kingdom Metazoa; phylum Arthropoda; class Insecta; order Coleoptera; family Carabidae; genus Clivina; species Clivina fossor. Next base: position 23,839,637 of record OZ014557.1, read on the forward strand.
ACATACATACTCAATCACGCCATGTACCCAAAAGGGTGTGACACAAACTCTTTCCACTATTTCGATATCACTTCCCTCCAAACATCTCTATCCAAACAAGCAACTTTAGCTTCATCCACATTCATAATTCGTTTCATACATGCTCTGTTTTATTCCTACCTCTTGGAAACTTTCGCTCACGTAAAACACTCAATCATACCACTCATTGACATTCGATTTAAATTAAAAATATACAAAAATTATTTTAATTTCTGTATCTAGTTTTAACCATCAGACTATTTTCAAAGGAAAATAACAGTAATTTATAGAGAAATATGACTAGTATTTTATTATCTAGGATTTTAATTTATATTTTTTATTGAATCAGACTGTTAATACTCCTAATATAATTTATGATGATATTATAGTTTTTTATTGCTCTGGAACAATGGAAAGATAATAGCTGGAAAACTTTGGTTAAACTAACAAAAGGAAAAGCCTGCACAACTATAAAAACTGTATTAGGAGATACTTTTGTTCTAGCAACTAAAGTATTGGGTGTTCCATCAGCCGCTTGTCCAATTACTAAGGTAACTTGATTTTGTATCGAAAATTTTACAAATGAGATCAGAATTATATAACAAATACTTTTTAAATAAACAAGACAGTAATAGAAAAACTATTTTGTCAGCACTTAGTACTAAAAAATATTTATTTTAAATACTAGACTTAAAAAGCAAAAAAAAAAAACAATTTATTACAAAAAACTAGTTTGGAGTTGTACCTGTTTTTAAAATTATCATTAGATTAAATTTTTAATAGCTATGACAATACTTGTAAGATTTAAAACGAAAAAAGTGGCAACGTTTTGCAGTTTACGTAAACATTTAACTGCAAAGTGAATCGCAAAATCAAATACTGACGCTACAGTAAAAAAAAAAAAGAAAAAAATGTGTCTTTGTTTGTTTGAGAGGGCAAATTCTTGAATATACTCTATTGTTTGAAATGGGGTATTCACGTTCGTGTTTATATATATATACAGTATATTAAATTATTTTCAATATTTTCAGAGAGACTTCGATGTAAAAGATTTTGAAGTTGATGTTAGAGATACAATAGCAGCCAAATTTATGCCAGGAAAATTTAAAGGTTCACTGAAATTTACTGATAAGCAAAAGAATACTTTATTATGTGGTACTGTAACTGTTACGGCCACAAAGAAATAATAATTTTTAATATATCAATTATATATGTGTATTATTATATTTAAATAAAGCTATTCTATTTTATTTATTATTTATTACATTTTTATAAGATTTTTACATTTTAAAAAAAATTAAATCCAATGATATTAATTCAGGTATAATATTCATAATAAGATAACTTCTATAATCAAATAAAAAAAAAAAAATGAATATATTTTGTAAAGTATCTGTAATATTTAATCGCAATTAAAAATATTTATAATAGAATTAAAATGTTGGCCCGTATTCCTACCTCTTTTGTTTATGAAAAAGTGATTTTATTTTTCGCTTTAAAATAAATTTTTACTTCTACTTCTTATCAAATATGAATAGTATGTTTATTTTTGATATATATGTTCATATCTAATATTATGAAATTCAAATAAACTAATTAAAATTGCTTAATAAGTAATTTTTAATAAACGTCAAAAACAATTTTGAAAAAAATTACTTTTAACAGTAAACTGAGAATGTGGACCAATATTTCATTTAAAGCTATCTATTTCTGTTATGTTTTTTAATGCGATATTTTTTCACGCATAAAATACAAGTAATGTATGTTTTTTTTCTTTGTATATAAGCTGTATTATTTCACCGAGATGCTGTGTACGAGGCAATTACATGCAATATGTCTAAAAACAAATTATATACAATGTACCATAGTAAAAAAATTTCAAAACTTATTATATAAAAAAAAAAACGGCTATGGGTTGTAGTTCTGTATTAATAATTGACGTTTTGACGTACTCAACGTGCATCTTTATCAGGAAAAGTGATACAAATGACATTTACAGTAAATAAACAGAACATAGAAAGTTACTAGGCAACAAAATAAATAAGTAGATAATAAAATTTATAAATTTTTAATTAAAGGAAGACAAATTTTATTTAAATGCAGTGCCTTTGCAATGATTGATTTTTTTTATACATTTATATTTTTTTATACCTTTTCTTTATACATTTTTATTGCTTCTCTTTTCAATCTACTGTTAATATTAAGGGTCTTGCAATTATTTCAGTATCTTCAAATTTTACGTCAAGAATATTTCTAGCGCGTGTTTTTTATATTTATTTTCCGGATGATGAGATACGTATAGTATATCTTCTTACAGTTTTGGCTTTGCCTCAGCTATAAATATCTGAACTCAAAATAATAATCATCTACTCCCCGTTACATAATATACTATTTTTCACAGTATTGCATTAAATTCGTGTATTTTATTATCCATTATCTATCGTGTAATTATTATCTATTTATACAATATAAAATATTAATTTCGACTTAAGCGGATATCATTAATACTAAATTTAAATCGGATATGCATGTAACATATATATATATATATATATATATATATATATATATATATATATTAAATAAAATATTTCTATATTTATACAATTTACTCACCATATCCGTTTGGAATTTATAAACATGTATATGTATATTTATTTTTTTTTTAATTACTTTATTTTTCATAAAAGGAAAATTCATTTATATTTAATAGTTTTCACAAAATATATTTTATTACAATTACAAGGATTATTTTAATGGTCATTGAAGAATTTTTTTTAGTTACACAAAGCAGTAAAAATGGAAAAGACGTACTTGAAATATATTTGTATTCTTCATTTTGTAACATCTGTGAATTGCCTTCCTGCATATCTAAGTTTTTTGGTATGTTTTTTAAATTATTTTAATTTAAAAATGTTATTACCAAATATAGCAACATGACTTTTTTTTGCAGTGTCATTTATGCTTTTAATTAAAACTCATAAATTATATATTTTAATTACTTTTACTTGATAATCTAATTATATATTTTTGATATTATTTTTTTTATTTAGAAAATTAAATTACATTTTTGATAATGTTTGCATATTACTAAATATTTTTAATAATCTGTATTAAAAAATAAAAATAAACAATTAATAGTTATTAATTTATTAATAACAGAATATGTTATTTTAAAAATGAGTACTATAACAACTGTATTTTGAACTAGAAATATCAAAAATAAAATTATTTTATATTTAGTATGAATTCATGGTTCGTATTTGACGTATATTGCAATTTTTTTTTTATTTTGGTCAAATATTGTTTTCAAAAATGATTCTAAAATAAATTATGGTACATACATATACAAACACGCCATGCACCCAAAAGGGTATGGCAGAAACTTCTTCCATTATCTCGAAATTAGTTTTCTCCACGTAATCTTATTCAGATTGTACTTAATACTATTTTTCAAATGCTTTTTTTTAATTTAAATTTCTAGTGACAAACACAAAAATTACATAAAATCTAAATGTAATTGTTTTGTTTAATTAACCATATTAGAGTCGAGAAATCTGAATTATTTAAAAAAAAAATACCAAAAAATTATGTTCTTATTTAGTTTAAAGATCCGGTGAAGTACACTATTGAAGAAGTATACAATTGTGCTCCCGATGTGTGGAACTTCACTGGATCAGCAAATTTTATAAATGATACACACGTAATTGTATCAGGTACTGGTAATATAGCGGAAGATTTTGATGATAAACTTCATGTATGTTAATTTTATAATCAGATTTATAACCAAATTAATACGGTAACTTTAGTTTAAAATGTACTACAGATAAACAACAAATATTAAGATTAGTAAAAAATCTTTCAGAACTCATTACATAAAATAAAACTGCTTTAGATTCAAGTTCTATATTGAAATTTATTTATAATCAACGTTTCAACGAAACTCAACACTTGTCTTCATCAGGAAAAATTGATAATAATGACATTACTGTAAACAAACATAGAAACAAGTTACTAGGTAACAAATCATTTATTCAAATTAGTAAGCAACATATACTTAAAATAAAACGGTTTCAGATTATAGTTCTGTATTAATATTTATTAATAATCAAAGTACTCAACGTACTTTTTTACCAGGAAAAAAATACAAATGTCATTTACAATAAATAACTAGTAACTTGTTTCTGTGTTTTGTTTTTTTACTGTAAATCTCATTTGAATCTTTTTCCTGTTGAAGACGTACGTTGAGTACATTGAGTACGTCAATTATTAATACAGAACTATAGCCTAAAGCCGTTTTATTTTAATATAATGAGTTCTGAAAGATTGTTTACTATGTTAGCATAAACTTACTTTATTCTACTGGTTTTCTACCAATGCAAACAGACCTCTTACAGTAGAGTAGAATAATGGTAGAATAGCCAGATATAAAAAGTGTATTTTATTTATAAATGGAACTTGTTGAGATTGTCAAATAATTGCCATAGTTAAATAAAATTTTATATAAATACGTACGAAAGTTAAATCGACGAAAGCTGAATGAACTTCTCTACCAAACTAACTAGCTTCAGTTACTCTACCAAAATTAGTAAAGTAGAGTAAATTGAAGAAACAGTATGCTAATTTATTCTACTACTAACTCTACTAATGTAATTTTATACTTCAGTATGATTTGTTTAAAACAATGCTTTTCTGATACATTTTAAACTTAAGTTGCTTTCAAATTTAGTTATAAAATCATGATTAATAATTATATACAAAATTATAAATTAATAATTATTTTATGAATAGTTTTTAGTTGAATCTTGGCAATATCTAAATAAGAAATGGATAAAACTTATCAATGTGAAAAGACAAAAGGCTTGCTCAATTTTAGAAAAAGGTGGTATAAAAGAATTATTTTTGTTGGGAACGGTTTTATTAGGAGCACCTATAAATTGTCCCATTCCAAAGGTAAACAATTTTAAAGGAAATATGTCCTAATTTTTTTTTTTTTTTATAATGTAAATATTTATTTTCAGGGAGTATATAGTATAGATGAATTAATGTTGGATATAAGTGACACATTTATATCTCATTTTTTACCCGGCCGATTTAAAGGTAAAGCAACGCTGTATAATTCAAAAAATAAACTACTTGCTTGTGGAATCGGTGTAATGACATCAACGTTACGAAAATCCAAAAATTAAATGCAGACATTTAATTTTGTTTGTAGACATTCAACTGCATTTTATTAAAAAATACATATATTTTTGGTTTTACCTGTATCAGAAACTTTGTCAATAAAATTACTTATATTTGTTGCTGTGAATCTTTCTTTCCTAATTTCTTATTACCATTTTCTTTGGCCCAGTTAACTAAACAACTAGATTGTAAACTATTTTAGTTGGAAAATTAACAAGAGTATGTTACGAAGAGAAGAAAGCAATGATTATTATGTTGAGCTCAGATATTTATGGCCGAGACAAAACTGCAAAACACAAAAAGTATTTTCTACGCCGAGTGACATATATATGATTTTTTCTTCAAGCGTTCTATACAATACTAAACTAAAAATAAATAAAATACATGCCAAATAACCTTAATCAGTTGCTAACAGTTGGTGGTATACATTGCATTTATTACACTTCTTCACACATTTTCAATAATCAAATTCAAATTCAAGCGAAAATAAACAATACAATTGTGAATTCATTTAACTTGATGTAATAGTTTTGAATATGGCTACCAAAGATATTAGATTAAATAAACTTGACGTTGTAGCTATGTTTAGTGCTGCTGGATAATAATGTCATTATTGTACTAGTAATATAATGATCTTTTTCTACATAGGCAATATGGTAATGTAATATTAATATTATGATATGTTTGAAACAAAATTAACTTATAAAATTAATTATTAAATGATAACATTAATATCAGGATAAAACTAGTAATTCTAAAATTTAAAAATAAATATCTGCGTACGTAACAGAAGATAGTAATATCTTTTATTGTTATTTTAGTTTTACTGTAATAAAATTAGAAACATACATCATATATTGCAACATTATATTAATTATATAAAAATAATAATTTTATTTCTTTCGTAAAGAAATATGTATGTTTTTATCAGTCATATTTAATAATATCATGCACGTGACCTACGCTTTCGCGTGAAAACGTGAGCGTGGCTCACGCCCCGTGTCAATATACCCACTAAGTACCTTGTTTTTCTTTAACATTTTTTTAAGTGTAGATTTTTTGGATAATGTTTGTGAGATATTTCTAAAAAACAAATGATTATAGATAATAAAATTACAGTCTTTGTGCATAATTACAATTTGAAATACGTGTTTATAAACTATTAAATAAACAAATTGATTGCAATTTTGATAAGCATAGAATAAGTAAACAATATGTATAATATAATTAGGAATTGATATAATAGTTTCATAAATACTTTTATTCGCAAGAATTTTCCATGAAGATAACATTAATATCGAACTATGTTTGTTTACGAATATATTATGTATATCGATAATTTTTACATAATATTATAACCTCTAAGATTTTAAATATTCAAGGAGACACGTGCAAAAAGTATTATCTCCGAACTAAATAAATAATTACTATATACAGGGTGAGTTTTTCAAATAGAACAAATTGGGAACGAAACTAATTTGGCAAAATCACTTCGAAGGTGATATATATATATATATACCGGGTGTTCATTCCTCAAGTTCGTATGGGCGTTTGACATGCAGTTTCAATAATTTGCGATATACTTCTTTCTCGAGTTAGATTCGGAGAAATACTTAGAATGCTTTTCGATAGGGCATAAAAAGTTCTATAATTTGGTTTTAGTTTTAATTTTCCAGCATGTGCCGTTTGGGCGCTAGAATTTTTTTTTGATTTTTTGGTTTTTATTTTTTTCTCAAAAACTATGAGGTGTAGGAAAATAAGCATGACATGGAAAAATGCGAAATAATGAGTACGATAATGGAGTGAAAAAACCATTATTCTACGATGCATCGTTTAGTAGAAAAAAATTAAAAACTGAATTTTTGAATATTTGTCGTGGGATTTTTTCAAAATAAGACTTTTTTCAAAATTAGCTCAAAAAAATCTGAAAAAATTCTGTAAAATAAAGAAAAAAATTAGCTACATAATAGCTAAGTAACTTTTTTTATGTAGCTAATTTTTTTCTCCATTGTATTGAATTTTTTCAGATTTTTTTGAGCAAATTTTGAAAAAAGTTTTATTTTGAAAAAATCCCAAAAATTCAGTTTTGAATTTTTTTCTACTAAACGATGCATCGTAGAATAATGGTTTCTTCACTCCATTATCGTACTTATTATTTCGCATTTTTCCATGTCATGCTTATTTTAAGTAACTTTTTTCTCTAACTCATACTGAATTAGCAGGAAAAATTATTGAAAATTAATATTTTTTGCATTTTAATTTATTTTTTCTTTTCTGTCAAATTAGAATGAGTTAGAGAAAAAAGTTACTAAGTTATTATGTATTATGTAAAAAATAAATATAAAATTAAAAAATACCATGTTCCATTTTTTTTAATTAATTGAAAAACTTCAATTGTATTCAATAAAATTTACAAACTGATAACATTATCCGAATTATCTAAAAGTTAATTGATTTATTTCTATTCGTTTTTGTTTTTTTCTCAACCCATAAAAATAATTCCAAAGAATATAAATATAATCTCAATTCCACGTATTTGAAATCCAATTGAAATAAATTACAATATTTTAATTATATTTTGTCTAAAAACTGATTAAATTGAATTCCATTTTGATAGAAAATTTAATTTAGTATACACGTGACCGTCACAAGTAATTATCATTATCAGCTCACCTTTGACCTCATTTGATTCTAGTGACTTAAGAAATTTCCAGAGAGAAAAAAACAAACAAACGTTATTTATTGCTTTATTATTATTTTCTCTCCTTTTCTCGTTTTCGTATTCTATCAATATTCTCATCTGCTTTGCACTAATATTTACGATAAAGGGAACTTATAAAAATCACCGAATGAGATTCAACTTTTCAGTAATTGATTTGACTTTCATTAAGATACTGTACTTGACTGTTAATTAGAATTATTTATATATTTGTGACTTTGACTATTAATTAGTGTGTTTTAAAAATGGTATGTTTAGCTCTGTAAATTTTTATTTAATTTTAATTAAGTATATATTAATTTTATAATTATTTTTCTAATAAAATATAAAGTGCATTTTACTGACATTTCTTTAAAGTTCTTCAATTGTTAGAAGTTGCTAAGATATTTTTGTATCATAATTATAATCATTTTTAGAATCTTAGAATTTTTCTTTCAACAAATATGAATAAAACTAAAAATTAATTTAACAAAACTTAAAGGTTTTAACATTAATTCATTTACAATAAAACGACTTTATTTGTAGTTCTGTGTTAATATTCATTAATAATCGAAAAATGATACAAATGACATTTACAGTAAATAAACAGAACATAGAAATAAGTTACTTTAAGTAACTTGTTTCTATGTTGTGTTTATATATTGTAAATGTCCTTTGTGTCATCATTTTTCCTGATGAATATGTACATTAAGTTCATCGAAACAACGTTTACTTAATTTTTTTTCCTAGTTTTTAACTTTGAGTTTGCAATCTTTCTTATTCCACTCTCTTATATATAATTTTAGAATAAATATTTGTACTTATATCTTGTATTTAAATTACATTTCGCATAATTTACGATAAAATTAATTAAATAATTAACTAAACAGTCATAATAAATATTAATATACTTGTTTGTATGACACATTGTCTCATATTCTTTACTTTAACAACAGAATCTAAAATTAGCAATATCCATTAAAATTTATTTATTTTACCATCGTATTATATTACAAAATATTACGCTAATACAACAATTCATAATTAATGGAACAAAATTTGATTATAAACAGTTGAATTTGCATGTACACGGTTGCCATGACAACACTGAAAATGTATTGAAACAATTGAATCGTGATAGACATATATATTAAATTATTTGTATTGCTTGTTTACGTTTGTAAAATAATATTTATAATGCTTACTGTTCTATGTTCTATGGGTTATTAAATTATTTTATCGAAAAACTAAATTAATGTTTACAATAATTTTATGATTAATATACGTCAAAGATTTATATTACTCAATGGAGTGATATTGTTAAATTTTATTACGCAAATATGAATACTAACGTCTTTTATCTGACGTATATAGATAAAAATATTTTTTTCTTTATAAACAAGAAATTGCGTTACATTAAAAAAAACTGTTAATTTAATCAATGGTTAACTATACAATTAGTTTGTCAACTGTTTTAAAAGCGCATCAATGTTTCGTCAGCTTACAATGTATTACTTATAATTTAATTTTCAATTATATTTTTTATAATTTCTATTTTTTAACTTTCACTAAACTGTACTTTATCTATTATAGATAGGTATTATTTAATGTTTAAAATTTTGAGATTATTGCTTACAATTATAATATTGTGAATCATTTTTGCTAATAATTATTTAAATTATTTAAATTATTATTTAAAAAGTATAAAATATTTTTTTCCTAGATTTATAATCTTATACAGAAAAACGTGGAGCAACAACAGCTACTCCCTACACTCCTTACTATTATCTATTGTATGCGCCCCACGTGTTTCTGTATGGGGTTGTAAATTTGTATGGTGCTAGGAGAAATTATTTTATACTTTTTAATCCGTGTTAAAAACATAGTATATTAAATAAAAAAATTTATATATATTTTCCGATAACTCCATAGAATATTTTGCTTGTCAAAAATGCCTGAAGCACTACTGAAAGAACTAACATTTTATCTGAAAGAAATTGAACTGAAATGGCATGAATTAGCTTTTAAAATGCAATTGCGTTTAATTTCAGCAAAACGGTCGATCAGTTTTCATAATCGATCCATCGGAATTACTCCGACCGGAATTAAAATTCAATGATAAACCAATTTCACAATTTCGTGATTATTCTATTGATCCTAATGATCCTTTAAAGGAACGTGTACGAAGAACTTACGAGCAAATGCATAGCAATCAAACCGTTGCTTTTGTCAAAGGTAAGTTATTAATATTAATAATTTGATTATAAATGTAATAACAATAATCAATTTTATAACAATAATAAAATATTTACAGTGTATTGAATTGTAATTAAACAATTTAAATAATGAAATTTATTTTTTTGTATTAATAAAATAATTATCATTATAAGTTTAATATTTTACAATTCTGCAAAAATGTATTATCTAACTATATTGAATTTATAGTTTTCGGGCTGGTATGCCGTGGTCGAACTATCTTTGTCGCAGACGTTTTGCCAATTTACAATGTATAGTGAAACTTCTGCGATGAGGTTAATCGACCACGACGTACCAGCCCGGGAAATTCTATAAAATGAAATTTTAAAATGAAGATTATAGATATTTAGGTACATGGCGTGATTGTGTTTGTATTGTTTGTATTTTGCACCATATAATTAAATTATTGCCTGTTTACTTAAATAAATCGATTTACAACAAACAATTTCAACTAAATTTTCCAGATCGCATCCAGAAATGGACGCAATTCAATCACTTCCGTGGCACGATTCGTGAAGCTCTGGAAACGCTCAACCAACTGGTGGATGAATCCGATCCAGACGTGGACATTCCCAATATCGTGCACGCTTTCCAAACGGCGGAACGTATTCGCGAGGAACATCCCGATAAGGGTTGGTTCCAACTCACCGGACTTATTCACGATCTGGGCAAGGTGATGGCACTGCACAACGAACCCCAATGGGCCGTTGTGGGTGATACGTTTGTAGTGGGATGCGAATGGCCAAAGAGTATTGTTTATCGCGAGACGAGCTTTAAGGGCAATCCCGATCAGTATGATGGAAGATATAAGTAAGTTATAATTTATTGTTTATCGATGTACGAGTAGTTGTGGAAAACAGTCATGTGTTTTATATTACTTTTGAAATACAAGCAGTGCCGTCTTAACAGGGGTCCCACAAGCATAAGGGCCTAATTCTAATTTGTATATTAACTTGCCATTAATAAGAAATATATTTGACATTTAAATTAATTCTATGTAATTCTGTGTGGTTATCGTAGGGGCCCCAGCACACTGATTTGCCCTGGGGCCCATAATGCTGTTATGAGGTTCATAAAGGATGACGTAAAAATATTTTGTGTGATGTAATTTTAATGGATATTCATTCTAAATTGAATTTGTCATACTTTTATCTAAGATTTACAAGTTCAAATCAAAATACATCGGCAATTTTATAACTACGTCTTAATTAATAAATTCGACAATATTTTCAAACACAATTAATTGAAAAACATGTTTAAACTAAAGATTACTATATAACACTTAAGCCTCATTTAGACTGCCGTTTTAGTTTTACGCACAAGTACAAGAATTTTACCAATCCCAACATTTGGAACTCTACAGAGGGAAAAATATAAAATCTTATAACTCAAAATCAGTAGCATTTTTTATACCTTACCTTTATTTTTTTCTTACCTTATTAAATAACACATACTTGATAAATAATGCTGTTCATTACGCACACAAGAGCATTTTTAAATTATCCAACACTGTTCGAGCAATCAAAATTTTGTAATTACATTACTAAACAGTTTGTAACGAGTCACAAAATCACCAGTTAACGCTGTTATGCAGAAAACTTCAGTCTCAAGAATAATAATCATCATTACGTGCTTGTTGGATAATATACTATTATTTAACAGGAAATTGACAAAAAAATAATGAAATGTTTTGTTATATCAAAGAATGTTTTTTTAGTACAAAATACGGAATATACAAGCCAAACTGTGGCCTGGACAAATGTCTTATATCATGGAGTCATGATGAATATCTTTATCAAGTATTGCAACAGAATGGTTGTACTTTACCAGATGCAGCTCTTTATATGATTCGTTATCACAGTTTATATCCATGGCATTCTGGTGGAGACTATCTACATCTTACAAATGAATATGACGAGAAAATGAAGCGATATGTTTTGGATTTTAAGTAAGATTATTCTATTCCTATTTTCTTGATTTTTCGTTTCGAAATTATTCAAACAAATAACGAAAAATGTTTCCCGTATGATGGCAATATTTTGCTGTTATCAATGTTATCAATAAAACTTCTTATTAAAAATATCTTCATAAAAAGCACAAAATAACCGAAGAATAGATATTTTTTTAAAAAAATAATGTTGCGGTGCGAATATTGTTGATGTAATATCCTATCTTCATTTTTTTTTGACTTTTTTAATTTAATTTTTATTTCTTTAATCTTGGCATGAAACTATTTTAAACGTGAACTCTATTAAAGTTTTTCCCTGGTTCCTACTTATAAATATTCATTTATTAAATTAATTAAAATATAACTAGTATTTTACTATTTCAAAATATTTAATTGCCTTGTTAAGAAATCTTAACTTATTTGCTTTTGATTAAAAAAACTCTATGACTAAATTAAAGAAAAGAATATTTCGCCGATATTATCAACAAAGTATAAGTTAATTATTAATAATTTTTGACTAAAACCATCTAACTAGTTTATTAGCTAAATATAATATGTAACAATCAAGAATATTATATATTTTTTTAAAATATGTTTCTGTTTAAAACTGTTTTAGAAAACTAACTATATAGTTTTTGCTTTTCATTGTTTAATTATTCTTAAATATAATTTTTTTTTTAGCAAATATGATCTTTACACTAAGAGTGAAAAAATTCCAGATATCAACAAACTATGGCCGTATTATCAAAAACTTATTGATGAATATATACCTGGTATCTTAAACTGGTAAAATGAATTATTTTTGTAATCAAGTTAGTTAGTTAGTTCAAGTTTCTTTTTAATATAAACTAAAAAAATTATAATATTCAGAATTAACAATTTCTAATATTGTATAACTTTAGTACAGTATTGCGCCTATTTTTTATTAATACTGTAAGTATATTTTTTTAAATAAGTATATGATATCTTTTCATTGAATATCAAAACTTATTTCTTAATTCTGAATATTTAACACATAATATATTTATTGATTTGAATTATATTAAAAATTTTATATTAAAATTTGTATGTACATGATTATGGATAAATTTTTTATAATATAATAGAATTCTTTATATAAAAATATTCTATAAAATTATACGAAACGTAAAAATACTTTTATTTTTAAGTATGTACTGTTATATATATATATTTACTTTTGACTATTTTTGATAAAAATTATTTAAAATAATATGTAAGAATTTTTAGTTAGATTAAAATGTTATGTATTTGTTTATATCTACTTTATTTTAAATGAAAATTGTTGGGAATAATGTTCTTTAATACTTTTATGATTAATAAAATATACTATACATTTTTTTTCAATATTTTCTTACTTCAGCTTATTTTAAATAAAAATCATATGTATAAATATTTAATTAGGTTAAACTATTCTTGTTTTAATTTAAATAAAAATTGTTAGAAATAATATTCTTTAATTTTATTTATAACCGATTTTCATCACATTGTACAAAATAAATATATGTCAAAAAAATACTAAAATATACTTTTGATTATACATATAATTTATAATACATTAATCATAAATATTTCACGATAATTTCGACATATAAATATCAATATCAGTTCAATTATTTAGATTAAACCGTTTCATTTATTTGTTTTAGTCATAAACCATTTTTAATCATTGTTTTCATTCGAAAATATCCAGTTGATTTTAAATTATAACAACGAAAAAACTATAAATTATACCAAAAAATCAAATATAAGCGGATATTACAGTGATACAATTGAGATATATATATATATATATATATATATATATATATATATATATATATATATTTGAAAATATTTTGTAATAATGACATTTGAATTAAACAATATCTATGACGGTGTTTTTCCATTATATTTTGTATCAAAAATATGTGGATTATTACCGCTGTCGTATGATAAAGATTTGAATCAATACACTGATAGTGTAATTTGGCTTCTCTATGATTTAGCTGTAACTCTGGGTCTGGGGACAATGTTTTTAATGTTTGCTCATGAAAATCAAATAGATCAAACCCAAAATGCTATTTCTAATGTTAGTGCGACGTTTCAGTTATGTGCACAGACGATTGGACAAACAGTAGGTAGATAAATTTATTTGTTTATAAATATCGACAGAGTTGGGATGACACTTTGGAAAAATGAGAGACTTTTTTTTTAATATTAATTGTTATAAATGTAATATTTGATTTCACTTTTCTTGTTTTATTATTGTTCGATTAAAGATAATGACTTGAAGATAAAATTAAAGTAAATCCAGCTATATATTTTAGTTAATTTAGTTTAATTTGTAATAAGTTTTTTTAATAAACAACTTATATCTATTTTTTGTTAATTATAATGTAGAATGTAACTATTAGGATTATGTTCATAAACCGATCACCCACTGTACATAATTACAATAGTGTAATGTGGGTTGACTATGTAACAGGGCAAGAAATATTTTTGGAAAAATTTTTAAAAAGTTTTTGTACGCTATTAATACAATAATATATTAATAAAGACAAAATCTATTTATAAAAATGAAATAAAACCGAAAATTGTATTATGGATTATAAATTTATTGAGTTACAATTTGTAAAAATTATTTATTTTTCTTAAAAGATGTTATGCATCGTTTAATAAAACAATAATTGTATATAATTTTGTATAAAAATTATAGCAATTTTAATCAAAAAACAAGAAATTTCGTAGTTAAATCTTTTATTATTTTATTATAAAACCATCAAAACTTTAAAAGATTAGAAAATGATCTACTGTGGCAAAATTTAAATAAAAATCATTTTATAAAAAATTCCAAAATCACACTTAAATTAAAATAAAGCTAAATACGTATTTCGGAAGCTAAGCTTCCATGAGTGATCTTCGACAAGTGCTTAAGTGTTTATGTACTTTGGATCACAGGTAAGATTTTTGTAGATTTTATTTAGCTACTGAAGATGGAAGCTTAGCTTCCGAAATACGTATTTAGTTTTATTTTAATTTAAGTGTGGTTTTGGTATTTTTTATAATATTATTTATATTCATCAAAACATTAATTAACAATAGAAAAAACTTAATATTGATTATAAATAAATGGAAAAACTAAATTCTATTTTAATTTCTAGGAGTGTTTATGATAATTTTCTACCGAAAGCGCTTAATCAAAATATACAAAACTTTTCATACAATGGACAGTCAGTTAACGCAACTAGGCGATCGTCTGTATTTTAGACAATCTATTCGATTTATTATAATCGGAATAATAATAGGAATCGCAGAATTAGGCATTATTTTGTCTACAGATTATGTTTTCTTATTATCAGACGAATCCGTATATTTTATTATTGCATCATACTCACCTATCACGTTTGTTGCATTCATCAAAATGCAATTTCTTACCTTAATTTATTCGCTGAAACAACGCTACATTTTTTTAAATCAACGACTAAAAAGCATTATATTCGATCTAGAAAATAGTTTATATAAAGATAATAAAACCAGTGATATGTTATTGAAGATTAAAATGAATATTTTGCTGGAGAAGTTTGGAATAATAAGACGAACTTATAATCGATTATGGAAATTATCGATCTGGGTGATTAGAATCTATGGAATGGTTGTTTTATTGTCAGTTGCAACAACTTTTTCAATTGTAACGACTCAGTTTTACTTAATATATACCCAAATTAAAGGTTTAATTGAATTGGAAGAATTTAACTGGATGTCATTGTATAATATCAGAGATATGTATTTGGCAACTCAATGGGGAGCCATACAAATAATTGAAATGATTGCTTGTATTCATTTTTGCACAACTACAATAAAAGCGGTACAGTAATTTTAAACTCATTTAAATTTACATTTTATTTAGTAAATAAGACATTTTGAAATGACGCTTTTAAAAATTTCTTGAGCCAACTTAGTCCTTTAATACGGACCTGGCCAATAAATAAATATTTTTTTTTATATTATAGGCACACCAAACTGGTTCAATTCTTCACAATATTAATATACAATCAATGCATTCGAAAGTTTTTAAACAGGTATTATTTACGAATGACAATAAATTTATAAGCTACTTGATCAAATATTATTTTTAGATAAAATTATTTTCACTACAAATTTTACATGAAAACGTACAATTTACAGCACTTCATTTGTTTTCTTTAGATAATACAATGCTTCATTCGGTAAGTATAATATACGAAAAAAAATGTATTAAATTTTTAAAATATAAATTTTTAGATCATTGCGGGAACTACAACATATTTAGTTGTTATGATTCAATACGATATGGCAAGAGCAGTAAAAGAAGAAGAAATATTACGTGCTATAAAAGTTAATTTAACACTTGCTATAATAAGTTAGTAAAGTTATTTACATAAATAATAGTATATATAATTAAAATTTATTATAAGGAATGTATTCCACTTTTCAAATTATGTAGTAACATTGAAATTTCAGTACTGCTAGCGGCATCTATTGGAGATTTTGAAAACTTATTTTTGCACATTATAATATTTATTAAATTTTTTTGTTAAATCACTCCTATATGTTTAAAAATACGATATAATATTATTAATAAAAAATTATATTTATAATAAATGTAATAAAAAATAATTAAAGTAAAATTAAATTTGGAAGATTTGGAACAGGAACTTCCAGTCAGTGAAGTTATTTCTTTTTCCGCAACGCGGCGTTTGTGTTTGTCCGCGTGTTGAGTACTCCGTAAAATAAGGTAAATATATAATTTATTATTGTTAGTTTCATGTTATTAATACCATTATATACTCTATTAATAATAAACTAATGATTTAAACAATATTTATAATATATTAATTAGTTTTCACTAAGAAACTAAGTTGAGAGGTTAGGTTACTTGTCTTTAGTCAGTAATGGCATGCCATGTGGATCATATTTTATCTAAATTTTATTTCTTATAGAAAAAATGGGTCGTTATTCCCGTGAACCCGATGTAGCAAGCAAAACTTGCAAAGCTCGCGGATCGAATTTGCGAGTTCATTTTAAAAACACCCACGAAACAGCAATGGCAATCAAGAAAATGCCCTTACGCCGTGCTGTTGCCTACTTGAAGAATGTTGTGAATCACAAAGAATGTGTTCCATTCAGACGTTTTAACGGTGGTGTTGGTCGTTGCTCCCAGGCTAAACAATTCGGCACCACCCAGGGCCGTTGGCCAAAGAAATCTGCTGAATTCCTCTTGCAGATGTTGAGAAATGCTGAAAGCAATGCCGATTACACTGGATTGGATGTTGACAGATTAGTCATTGAACATATCCAGGTAATTTTATTACGTTCAGATTGGAATGATTTATCTAAAATTAATACCAGATCTAGTTTTTGGTTTCTTATTTCTTACAATATATTTAGAGGTTGATATTTGACTGTTAACTTGGCGTAACTTAAGCATATTTGTGATAAATTTGGAATGAATAAAAGCAGATTATTGGCTTGTTCGTATGAAATTTGTCACGAACGGGGCACATTGCAAAATTAATTATCATTGATGCGATTTTAGCTTAGCAATATAGCTAATCTACTGCTGAAACCGCAGTCTGAATGTAGACTTAATGATAATTAATTAATTAGTTACGCCAAATTAAATTAAATATCAATTTCTTAATGCAGCTTTAATGATGTTTTATAACTTCAGTTATATTATGTTTAATTCTAATTTAATTATAATCTTAATACCATTTGATTTAATATTTAGATAATATTCATGTATGTATTTAATATTGTTTTCACCGAATTTTATTTAATCATTTGATTGTTTCAATAAAAATCTAGTTCTAATTTGTCAATATTTACTTAACTTCAAATCTCTTGAATTCTTGTAATTTAACAAAAGTAAGAAAAGAGTTTTACTGAAGTCAGAAACTTAAAAGGATATTTCAAGTTAAGTAACATATTTATCGGTTTATTTAGTTCACATCTGGAAGTTTTATAACGTTACAGAATATTTTGTCATTTTCTATTCCATTTACTAGAAAAAGACAGAACATTCTGTAACAATTCAGGTCTTACAGATGTAAACCGAAATTGACTCATTATATTTCGAGTTACTTCAATTCAAATGACTTGAAATTCCAGTAGCTTGATGAAATAACAAGCGGGTGAAATTGGAAATTGAAAATTGTTGATTTTGTTGTGTTAGGTAAATCGTGCCCCGTGCCTCCGAAGACGTACATACCGTGCTCATGGTCGTATTAATCCGTACATGTCGTCTCCGTGCCACATCGAAATGTGGCTTACAGAAGCCGAAAATCCCCTAGATGGTAAACAACAAAAACAAAAGAAGAAGAAGACCGATGGAGTTGAAAAAGCATCCAAACGATCCAAACAATAAATTCTTTTCGTTTTTGTAAATAACAAAAAATAAATACAAAAAAACAATTTTCACCTGTTTTATTTTTCTTACTCTTATTGCTCTTATTCACTGGTTCCTATTATAAATATATCTTGGAGTTAGGGCTGTTGAGGAACTTAGTAGAAAATAAAACCTTAGCATTTATTTTATATTATTATTATTTTATTTTTTTGAATTTTTTTACCTACAAGATCCTAACTTTTTTATCGCGCTACATAATTAGAGATAACAATTCACACGCATGCCTATATTTTACGTTCAAAGGTCATCTATATTTATTTATTTGCACATATGAATAATAAACATTGGTGAAAGTTTTAATACGGACAAATATATTTTCTATTTCATGTATTCGGTAAATATGTTTCGAAAAATTATTTTGAGTAACCCGCCAATTTCATTTCCCTCTTCCCACAATCCTAAGGCGTCAGAGCTGTCAAAATATTCGAAGCAGAAATTCTGACATGTTCGTGTTGTTTGTTTTAAGAGTAATATAGTGTTAAATATAATAATTAAATAACATAACAATGACAAATAATTTATTAAATACGTAGGATAGAGTATTAGTTTTCACCTGTCAAGGTGAAAACATTTATTAAATAATAAAACATGTTAGATTCTTCTCCTGAAGATGAAGACTTTCCTGGTCGCCTTTTACATCAAGTATTTTATTGGAAAATACGTGTATTTATGTGATTTGTTTGTAATCGATAATTTTTAAGGCTGCTCTATGGGATAACGCGGAACTCCTGGAAGATTTGCTTCATGGAGAACAACAGACACTTATTAATTCGCAAGATAATTGGGGACGAACACCTCTTCATGCCGCAGCAATTACGGAAAATTCCAAATGTTTACGAATCCTGCTTAACTCTGGTGCTAATCCGGATATACAGTGCGGACCTAGGGGTGAAAACCGAGTAAGTATATTGAATTTTCACTCGATTCTTCTGCAATAAATGAGAATGCTATTATTCTTTTAGACTGCCCTACACTTGAGTGCTGAACATGGTCATGACAGTAATGTAAAGGTTCTTTTGGAATTCAATGCTAGTATGTTAATTCGCGACGCAAATGGAATGACAGCATTTGATATTGCTGATAAATCCGGACATGCAAGTTGTATGTTATTACTTCGCGAAGCTGCAGGTTAGAATTTTAATATTATATTTTTTATTAGTAATTATGCAATTTAGACATTTAATTAGTATTTTCTAGTAAATTAATGATATAATAATTAATTTCATAATCTAACAATTTTTAAAAATTGTCTTCTAAAAATTTATGAAAAAATATATACAATATTTTTACTAAGATTTTGAGTATTTTTAATAACTATAAATACATAAAAGCCAGTTGTTAACTATCTTTGAAGAGTTGATTGTTTTATGCAACCGGCCTTAAGTAAAAACAAAATCGAATCAAATAAAATGATAACCATGGTCCGTATTTTCACCTTACGTTTTTATAAAAAAAAACGCTTTTATATTTTATTATAAAATAAAATTTGCTGTTTCATGTTTATCAATTTAAATAAGTTATTTTAAAGTGCTTAATAAGCTATTTTAATTAAACATCGATAGTACTTTTGAAAAAAAAAATTAAAAGTAAATTGAGAATATGAGCCAATATTTTTTAATTCGTTAGGACTGATTGTATAAAACATTGTCAGACGCTTTGTAACTTAACTCTCTGCTTAACTTTCTTAATTTACTAATGATTGAGGCGATTCAAAGACAATTAACAATCTGGTTGCTTAGTTAACTAAATGATTAAATTAATAACGTTTTACGTAACTGAGCGATAAGTCTATTCTATAGATCTATAAATTTATAGAAAATATTTAGAATTCTAGTAAATATTAATACCATTATTACGTGAATCTCCGATGTTGAAAAAATATACAAAAAGAACATAAAAATGATGAAAGAATTATATTGCAAATAATATTATTTTAATTAAATAATATTTATTTTCACTTACAACAAATTAATAATTTATTCAATAAATAAAATGGTATATTTTTTATGAATCTTTGTATTAAAACAAAAATTATTCGTTATTATATATTTTTGTATAATATATGTAAAATAATTGATGAAATAATAATTTCAGAAATATAGGAATGACTGTTGAATGAATGAATCGTTACTAGTGAAATCGGTAATAAATCTAGTAATTCAGTTTTTGTTTTGATTTCAAACTTATCAGTTTTTTTATTTTTGTTTATTACGTATTTGATACGAGATAACTATTTTTATTGAAATTTTATTACACAAAATATCTTATTGTGCTAAATAATTAAGGCAACAGGTAGATGTTGAAATATGCACATAATTAAAAATTTCGGTCTTTTTTTGATTTACGAGACAAAAAATGAGTCATACGATTATATATTTTTTATGTAGGCAGTAAGCAACGTTAAAGAAACAATTACGCATTTCAGATAGCCTTATCGTTTTTATAGCAGCATAAATTTCGCAACTAAAAAAAGATCTCCAATTCAAATTTAATCTCAAAATAAAACTTAATCCACAATAGGTATTTAAAAATGTGTTACTAGGTTCTTTAAAGAACTCTGCGTGGAACAAGATTTTTTTTAAGTTCCGATACTTATATTAATATTTGTTACAGCTCCTAATAGTTTATTCTTTGTAAAAATTATTCATATTTAAGTAAAAAGTGTTAAAAATTTGTGTATAAAAAGTTTTTATATAACTATATTTATCCGAATATTTTAAGTGATTTCAATTAAACATGTTTGTGTTCTAATAATTTTGAAAGTTTGTTGCAATAATGTTTCTAACTCTGTAGTATAATATTATATAATTTTGAAATTGAATATACGTTTGAAATGCGTAGAGAATTAAACTAAACATAAATATTAATAAATAAAATAAATAATATAAATACAAGATATGTGATATTAGAATTTATTGAAGCATGTAAAACCGCAAATTAATTGATCATTTTCTGTTGACACACTAAATGTAACTACTTTTTCCACTGCCTGTACTATTGATTTTCTACTCCACGTATATAATATCCAAAACAACTCGATTTTGACATCATTATGAAGCCGGTACAACTGCAATATAAACAAATCATTAATTATTAAAAATCGTTTAAACTTTAAAAAACAAAACGCGCATTATACCTTAATCTATATACCATATAATAAAATTGCGAATATAGAGTATATTTTTGATAACCAATGTTTCTGTAAAACTAAAAATAAATTTAGGGTGTGTTTTTTCTGTTTTTTAATAAAATTAATGTGCCTTAAATAATTAGTGAAATAATTATTTGAAATACGTATTGTGAAATCTACATTAATAGAAATAAAAGTGAAAACGTAATGCTACCAAGTTCACTGTTATGCACCAGACTTTAAACGTATTGTATTACTTTAAATCCAATTTATATTAGAAACTTTCGCTTTCCTAAGCACAAATTTGACCGGAAATTTTGTTATTCATCTGTTTTTGAATAAGTTAAATTGTGTTGAATTGATTTAATTTATTTATAATGTCGAAGAAAATACATCGGATTACAACGAAAACATTTCGTAAACAAATATCTCCCGAACAAGCTTACGATGCTTGCGATTATTTTACCGATGATGTTTTTCAACCTGGCATTGTATTAGGCAAGTTATTTTAATTGTTTATTATTTTGACGGCCGTATTATAATTTATCGGGTGAGGTAAATCACCTTTTAGAAATTGTACTATTGTGTAATTTAATTGTATACGTATTTTGGGTTTCGCAAATCGAATGACGAATATTTTTTTACATAAATTTATAATTTAATAACTCTGTGTCTTATTGTATTTATGATTCATTTTGTTTGATATTTATTATTTCTTTGGATAGATTTTTTATATATTTTAAAATTTTCATATAATTAGAGCTACTTTTCTATTATGTTTTTAATTCTTAAGATAAGTAAAAAATCATTTGTGATTGGCTAAAAAATATATCCTCAGACTAAATAATAATATTTCATTGGCGAATTTTAAATTATTCTAAGGATAAATTTAAAAACTGTTATTAACATACAATAAGGGTGAAACTGTACCGGTTAGTCAAAATTAGACAAAATACATAAATTAGTTATAACATTTTTGTTGTTAAAAAAAATTAAACGGCTTTAGGTTTAAGTTCTGTATTAATATTTATTAATAATTGACGAACTCAACATCTGTCTTCATCAGGAATAGATAATATTTATAGAATAGATAATATAATTCTACAATATTTTAATTTTGAATCATATTCTTTTAAATAACATAATATTTTCATTATAGATGCCCGAGAAAAAGCCCGACAAGAAATTCATGCTTCATTACGCGAAGCATGTATTCAGAGCGATGTAGGAACTGTTAAAAAAATTATATCAAACATAACAAACGATGCAGAACTTATCATAAATATGGCGCCTAGCGGTGCCAATACATTATTATTTACGTACGTTTATTTTATTCACTTATTTACGATCAATTTTTATTATTATAAACAATCAGTAATAAAATTTTAATCGTATTTTATTTTAAAAGTATGATAAAACAGAAACAATCACCTCATAATAAAAAATTTAAGTATGATTTTTCTATTAAGAACTTTTGTTTGTGATTTAAAATAAACTTTTTAATTATTTTATTTTATTCTATTACCTGAAATTAAAATATTTTTATTTTTCAATTTACAAAACCTTGTAATTTTTACAATAGATTTCAGATTCAGAACAAAATGATTTATTATTAAAAATAACGAAAGTATTTATTGAAATGGAATTTGTTTTTTTCTAGAGCTTGTCAAGTGGGTCGGAAAGAAATCGTAAAAGTTTTGTTAGATAATGGCGCTGATGGTCGATTTCATCCTGTTACAAAATACTCACCATTGTACATCGCTTGTTATCACGGGCATAAAGATATTGTCGAAATGTTGCTCGCACGTTTTCCCGAATTAGTTCAGGTAGATTTACAAATGGAGGAATTAATGATTGAAACAAAATGATAATTTCGTTATTTTTCTAGCAACATACCGTAGAACGATGGTTACCGATTCATGCCTGCTGCATAAATGGACACATTGCCGTTATAGATTTGTTATTCCAGTTTCCGTATCCGTCGCATGTTTTGAAGAAGTTTAGGTTAGTTAGTTTGATCAAATTTGCAAATACACGATGATTTATAATGAGTTTAAGATCAGAATTAATTCATACGTTTAATAATTTCGGCATTACAGAAATTTTTACTTTATCCGATTCTAAATTAATCACAAATCACTGTATGTATTTCACGGTCAATAATTCTACAATTATATTTGGAAATATAATTACGTATTTATGATGAATATTTTGCTTTATAGGGATTGTACAAATATGTGGGAGTATTATATGCCATTTGACATAAATGAACGAGATGTTACCGGCCAAAATATATTGTATGTTGCGTGTTTGTTAGGAAATTTAAAAATGGTAGAGATAATTATCAAGTTTCGTGTTAAAGCTACTAGAATCAACTGTGTAAGTATTTTTTTTTTAATATTTATTATCTTTTCAAGTAGCTCGGTACAATTTTGAATATACAAACTTTTGTCGAAGATCATTGGATCAGTGATCTTCGACAAGTGCTTAAGTGTTTATGTACTTTGGATCACAGGTAAGATTTTGGTAGATTTTATTTTCTACTGAAGATGGAAGCTTAACTTCCGAAATACGTATTTAGCTTTATTTTAATTTAAGTGTGGTTTTGGGATTTTTTTATAATTTTTATAATATTATTTTTATTGTTTAATTACTATTTTCAACTTCAAACGTGACCCTTTAAGGGTCACGGGTTTCCTAGTTTATATATGTTTTTGCTGAAATATGTGTGCGATTTTTAACAATTTTATTTATACATATATTGCATTTTTTTCAATCCAATTATTACATAAATTTAATACTTAAAGGAAGATTCGGTATAAATGTATTTTGATTTTAAAATTTGCAAAATACATCTGTTTCATAAGTCTGACGCTAAAATTTAATGATCATTAAGCTATTTTTCTTTATTTAAGAATTAACTAATGATTTAATGATTTCATCAAAATAAATTAATGACGATTTAAGCAAAAAACAAAATGACTATAAATATAAACGAATATATAATACGCTATGTGTAATTAAAAATATAAAATAAATTTTAGGATAAAGAAATAACTCCAAGCTCAGATACACCACAGCCAATGAGTCCAACGCGAAGACGAATATCGAACGGTATTCAATCAATTATGTTCAAATTGAATTTGTCCAGAAGCGATTCGTCCGAAAGTAATCCTCAGGTAAGTGTTTGGTTTCCATTCCTAATTGAAATATATCATTTGTTATTACTTTGAATAAACGAATTATTTCGTATAATATTTGGTATTAACAGAGTGATGGAAGCGAAGCATACATCTGCCCGCTACAATTCGACATGTATTGCAATAATGAAATGGAAACTGCATTACATGCTGCGGTTAAGGGGCAACATTACGACATTGTTCTGTTACTATTACAAGCTGGTGCAAATTCGAATTTAGTTATACAAGCTGATCATGATATTAACGAGGTAAAGAAGTGAGTTAAAAAGTGATAATAGTTATTTGAAAATGTTTTAAATTTTATCACAGATGACGAATAGTATTGGTGACGATGAATGTAGTACTAGTAAATCAACAGCTTTAGTAGAAGCATGTAGGAACAGAGATTTACCAATGGCGGATTTATTGCTGAAGTTTAGTGCAAGAGATGATGAATGTAAAGCATTGTGTGTTGCTGTTAGAAATAAGGATGAAATACTCACCGCTAAATTGTTGTCAATTAAGGTAAAATACGTATTTTATACTGTTTTTATTTTTTTTAAATATTTATTTTTCAAGATAATTTACAATAATCTGGACACTAAGTCAGTTAATGTTTCTTATAATTCTTTAATTTGATTTACAATAATGTTTTATCAAATAGCAAATTTAATTAAATTGGGAAATATTCGATTGGAAATATTTAATAAATAATTCAGTCAGTTATATATTTTTTATTATCTTCTATGCCAACGTTTCGGCAATCATTCTTACCTTCTTCAGGGCTAGCAGAATATTTTTAGTTGATTTGGTCAGAAAATAAAAATAAAAATTTTCAAGCATCAAATATTATTCAAAATGATATTTTGACATTCTTAGAATATAACAATGACAATTTTTTTTTTTTGACCAAATGTATAATTGCTTTACTAAAAATATTCTGCTAGCCCGAAAGAAGGCAATAGAGATTGCCGAAACGTTGACTTAGAAGATAATAAAAAATATATAACTGACTGAATTCCGTCTATTACTAATTATTTAGCAAATTTAATGTTAACAGCTTTACAAACATATTTTATAGCTATAAATAAGAATTTAAAGATGCATTTATATTACATAATAATACACTAAGGTTGCATAGAACATTGTTTACTTAATCATTGAGTTAAGTAAATAGTCAACTGGGCCTTGGATTCAGTTACCTAAAACATTGTTAAACAGATTGGCTAATATTACAAACTCAGTTTTTTAGTGTTGTAGTTCAATTATTTAGTCTTTTGTTGCGCAACAAAATCCTATATAAAATTGCATCGTGTATTTCATACAACACATTTTTTAAAAAAATTCTAGGCAAATCCAGATCCCGAGTACAAAATCAATAAAAAAACCATGACTGAAAACATTCCATCGTCACAATTCACCATGTTCTCAAACTTCACATCACTCACATACAGCTCGATATTTCCCAATGTTGCCGTAATGATCAACTGGCACAATCAACGTTGTCATCTCTCGCAAATTCGCCCGCAATGGCTAACGGACGCCGCACTACATTTAAATCCGAAACTAAAACAGAATCCACGCTGTCACGACATCGCATTGTACGCAATTACACGACTAGACATTTCCAGTAACAGCTTAACTTCGCTACCGATTGAAATATTCCAATTGTGTAGTTTAAAGTATCTGAATGTAGCGCAGAATAAGATCGAGAAACTGCCCTTACCGACTGGCAATACTGCGTTAACGTTGAGACGATCATTTCGTGGTAGAAAACATGCCGTGAATGAAAATCACTATGATTATACTTGTCCGGCGTTAGAAGAACTTTACATTCAAGATAATCGACTTGAGAACATTCCGGAAGCGATATTTCGATTGCCTTCGTTAACAACCCTTGTTGTTTCCAATAATAAGTTACAGAACTTACCGTACAATATGTGGAAATCGCCGAAATTAAAAGAATTGAATGTGTCTTTTAATTTATTGAAAGAATTACCTTCAGCTCCTGCAGATGTAAGTAAATTTATTTTGAAAAACATTTTGATCATTTATTATTTGAATAGAATATATAGTATTATTGGAATAATACTATATTATTTATCAAACATGTAATGATGATTATTTCGCATCAGAATGAGTAATAATTATTACATATGCATATTTTTTCTTCGACAATACAATAGAAAATTTCAAAATAATTACAATATAAAAGCAACAGCACTAACTCGTCAAATATTTCATTGAAATATTTCGTGAATAGTTACAAACTGTTTAGTAACTTATAAAATTTTGATTGGACAAAAGATGCAGAATAATAAATCAATTACTTCACTGGTATGAATAATAAATAACATAACTTGCAATAATGAATATATTATTTAATACGAAATATATTTTCAAACTTATAATTGAATTTCAAAATATAAAAATAATTTTAAAATACAATCACTTTTAAAAGTACATTTAGGTAATAATTCTTTCTGACGCATATTTTCAATAATTTATTATTATTTTTAAAAACTCAATTTAGCTTTGTTTTGATTTATGAATGACAAGTATAATAAACATGAAATATAAAAAAATGATTGTTTAATTAAAAAGTAAGCACGCAATTTAAATTATACGTCAAACAGTGCTATTAAACTTTTTCCAAAAATATAACAATCTAAAAATTACTGCTTACAATCTATAATGTAATAAAACAATTGTTTAAAGAATTTTTTTTAATTATTATTTTTTTTTATAACTTATTTTGCGAAAATACATTATTAAATTGGCTTACAATATTAATAATAATATTTTATCTCAAATCGTTTGAAAATTTAACAACTTCAAATGAGATTAGAATTTATTGTTTTACAATATAATTTTTTTTATTTAAATTACTTGAACCGCTAATTTAAACATTGTATTGTACATTTTTTTATTGTATAACAATTTTATGTGTAATTTATCATTGAGTCATAATTTATGTAAATAAATTTGTTTATAATTTTGAAATACGATTGAATAATTTTTTCATATTTGTACAATAATAGTTTTTCCTTAAATTTATCGCAGTATCAATATTTAAATTATATATATATATAAAAACTATTAATATTTTTTGTAATTTCATATACAGTAGAAGTTGTATAATAATAAGAAATATAAGGATGGGCCAAGCTTAGTTCACTATTCAATTTTAATAAAAAATAAAACAAAACTTCAACCTAAACTATTTTTTTATTTTAATATAATGAATTGTGAAAGATTTTTTACTATGTTATTTTTTTTTTAATCTTGTTTTTTAGAAAATAGAAAACGACCGTTTGAGTGTAAGTTCTAGTGATAGTCAGTTATCAACTCATACCGAATGTGAATCGGAAGATATAAATGATAATCCAATTGAATTAGACGTAAAATTAATGACAAATGATGAATGTTCGCACGCTGTTAAATATCGCAAGAAAGATCGATCTCTTGTGTAAGTCATCCACAATTTAATTTCTTCTCAAATTTACGGACAACTAAAGTCGATTTTAAGCCGATGGAAATTAGCATCGGCCCGAATTCTCGCCACTTACTACGCAAATTTAATTGTTTATTTGAATTTTCAAAATTTGCTTAAAAAAATCTGAAAAAATTCAGTAAGAGGTGGGAATACGGGCCATCGATTTTAAATTCTACTGGTATAATTATTATTATTATTGCTATTCATAAAACGATGCTGTTCTGACGACTTTTCGTGACAAAATTATTAGTTGTTGTCAATTTTTGTCAGCTTAAAATCGACTTTAATTAAAGTGTTTATGATGAAACCAACTGTTAACAAAATCAATTTATAGTCAATTAGAACCAAACAAACATCACCTATGGTGTAAGAATGTCGAAGTAACCGAACAAATTTTGCACTCGGACGAAACGATGATGGAGCACGCATCACAACTATCATCATTGAATCTCGCTCATAATTTATTTACAAGTATTCCCGTCGTCCTGCCCTGTTTAGCGGTGAATCTAACACGATTAAATATGGCGTTTAATAGTTTACGTTCTATGTCGCATATTACGAGCTATCCGAATTCGTTGAAACAACTCGATCTCAGTCATAATTTGATTTCGTGTTGGCCGAGTTTGCCGCAGGTGGAAGCGCACGATAGCATGGAAATGGCAAATATTGCTTGCTATTGCCAGAATGATAATGCCAAAGGCAAATTGCCAATAATTACGGGTGAGTTTTTTTCACGTTTATCGTAAAAAATTATTACAGAATTATTGAATTGTCGTGGTTGATCTGCCCTCGTCGCAGATGGCATCCACTGAACGGCGAAACATCTGCGACCCGAATAGATCGACCACGGATACCGGCCGTGAAAGCCTGAAGATTATTACTATTAATAATATTTATTTTTAAACATAATTTAATTCTATTTGACTATATTTATTTCATGTTAATTTAATTATTAAATTATAAATGTGACTTTATTTTACAATAATTGAAGTATATTAATATAAAATTAAACGGCTTTAGGTTATGTAGTTCTGTTAATTAATTAATATTTATTTATAATCGGCGTTTCGACGAACTCAACGTACGTCTTCTATTATTTTACTATATGTTATATTAATGTAATTTCGAGTTAATAATTTTATGCTTTTATAATCAATTTAGGTAGAAGACAATCTGGCCGATCCGTACGAAATGCAGTTTTACAATCGGTTTGCTCTCACCGCCGACATTTGCGATTGGACAATTTACGAACTTTAGTTTTGGCTGGAAATCAACTGACACGAATACAACTTGCAACTGATGATGATGGCGATGGTAGTTTTAATGAAGATGAAGATTCTGATTGGGTAAGGATCATCTTGATGATTTATTTTAAATTACTATGCCTTCTTTAATATATTTTAGAGCACAGTACATTTGGGAAAAACACGACTTATGTTTCCAAATTTATCTATGTTGGATGTTAGCAATAATCATTTGAAAGATATTCCACATAATATCAATGAATTGAGTAATTTGTCAGTCTTAAATATCAGCGGAAATATCGGTAAGTTATATATTTACATATTATGTTCTGACGAGGATCGGGAATTTTATGAATGGATGAAGAAATAATCTTTCAGCTTGATTTGAAAGTATTTCTTTATTTTGAAATTTTGGCAAAAATGTTTGTAAAAGCATTAGCAAAAGGCGCCTTTTGCATAAAAAACACAGGCTTAATACACACTTATTTTTACTTACTTTTAATAAATTTACACAGATGATAACAAATTTGTTCTTCACGATCATTTACCATTAATCGGAAGGCGCGCACCATCTCTTAGACAAACGATGAACTTTTTCTACGGCAGCTACTGAAATGTGCTTTGCTAATAATATTACATTTGTCTAAGAGATGTCACCACTAAATATATTTTTATTAATATTTTAATTTCAAAGATAATTATATATAAATATATATATATATTTAATATAATTATATATATATATTTATATATAATTATCTTTGACATTAAAATATTAATAAAAATATATTTAGTGGTGACATCTCTTAGACAAATGTAATATTATTAGCAAAGCACATTTCAGTAGCTGCCGCAGAAAAAGTTCATCGATCGTCTAAGAGATGGTGGTATTATTCATTTTGTTTTTGTTTATGTTTATTAATTATTCAAATCTAATTTACATAATAATTCACATATATAATATATATGTGAAATGTATATATGTGAATATATATATATATATAGCGATATAGTTAATCTATGCATTTACGTTACTTTCCTTTTTGACAGACATTTTAGTTATGAAGATTGAGGTTGGTGTTGTATGTTTGCCAATTTTCAAATAATGAAAAGAACTAGTTGGTGGAAAATAATTATCCCCAGCATAAAACATTTCTTCCTACTGCAATTCCAAAATTATGCTATGTTTTTTTTAATTTAAAGATATCTACGAATTACCTCCCCAAATGGGCTTACTTTCGCGTCTTTGGAATCTAAACACTCGCGGTTGTTCATTGCAAGAGCCGTTAAAATCGATGATCGAAAGTAAAAAATACAAAACAATGGATATTATCGGATATTTAAAATCGGTATTAGAAGATGCGCGTCCCTATGCAAGAATGAAACTGATGATTGTCGGTGTTCAGGGTATTGGTAAAACCAGCTTGTTAGAACAACTAAGACAGGAAGGTAGTAGCCGAAAGAAACCAGTTGAAGTAATCCTCAATAATTTTTGTAATAGTAATTAGATAATTTTCAATATTATTATTTTTTTTCGTTTAACAGCACTGGGCGAAACGTATGGGTAATAAGAATATTAATGTTAAAACATCTCGTGGAACAAATATGTCTACGGTTGGTGTTGATATTGGAGACTGGATCTATGAGAAGAAGACGCGAAATCATTCCAGTCATGGACCGGTTGTTTTTCGAACTTGGGACTTTGGCGGACAGAAAGAGTCAGTACTTTTCTAATTGTATTTTCTTTCGAAACTATTGCTCTGTTTTTATTATACACGCTTTTAAAATCTTTTGTTTATTTTTGATATTTCCTATTTTAAGTTTTAATGAATTAATTGGCAATATGGATCGGATGAAATAATTTGAACAATAAATGTTAACAAATTTTATTGAACGTTTCGGCTAGAAATCCTAGCCATCTTCAGCATGTTTTAACATTTATTTGAAATCAGTGAGTCACATGTTTAGTTAAATTTTGAATATTGTACATATTGTCGATGAATAGTGAAAATATAATATATCATGTCAATTAAAATACATTGTAAAACTTAATCAGTTAAATTAACATTTGTTGAAGTGTAGATGATAAAAATATAGAACAACATGTCTTCGTATAACCAAAAACAAAATTTTTTCTAATCTTTCTATATTTTTATCATCTACACTTCAACAAATGTTAATTTAACTGATTAAGTTTTACAATGTATTTTAATTGACATGATATATTATATTTTCACTATTCATCGACAATATGTACAATATTCAAAATTTAACTAAACATGTGACTCACTGATTTCAAATAAATGTTAAAACATGCTGAAGAAGGCTAGGATTTCTAGCCGAAACGTTCAATAAAATTTGTTAACATTCATTGTTCAAATTATTTCATCCGATCCATATCGCCAATTAATTCATTAAACTATATATAAAAGGATCATCATACAATTTTGTTTATTTTAAGTTCTGGAAAAATATTTAAAGCCATCTTCAGGTTTTCACGGCCGGTATCCATTGAATTTCAATGCTTTTTTAAGAAAAGATTATGAATGCAAATTAAAAATATAAACACTGAATACGTAATACTATATTATATAGTCAGTGGTATAAATTATTATTGTTTACAATTTTAGATATTACGCAACACATCAGTATTTTCTATCGAAAAGAAGTTTATATTTGGTTGTATGGCGAATTTTGGACGGACATAAAGGCATTAATGAAATTTTACAATGGCTTGTAAATATACAGGTATGACCAATAAGTAATTATGATAACAAATTTTTATTGTTTAATGTCAAATAAATAATGATAATCTTTATGTAGAGTTTATAAACAAACAAAAAATTCATTTGAGAAAACACAAATATTGTTTGATTAATTAAATTTTAATTTATGTATTTTTGATATGCAAAAGAAATATATTTCGAATTTGTATAAATCTAGCTTTAACAAATATGACGTAAATTTCTTTTATGACAATTAATTTCTAGGCTCGTGCTCCAAATTCTCCCGTTTTGATAATCGGAACCCACTACGATATGGTTCAAGACGTATTTCCCAATGCTTCGGAAGAACTGCAACAAGTTATTCGTGATCGATTCATTAATATTGTTGATGCAGAAAAATGCGGATTGCCTCGTGTATTAGACACAATTGAAATCAGTTGCAAGACGCGACACAATGTCAAACTACTCTGCAATTTAATCTACGATACCGTATTTAGTTTACGTCCACCGGGTAGCAAAGAATTGCTGCTGGAACAGAGAGTTCCTGCCACATATCTAGCGCTAGAAGACGTGGTGAATCATGTTGCTGTTGATAGGCGAATAAGTGGGCTAGATCCCGTTTTAAATGCGGAAATGTTTAGGAGTATTGTCACGACAGAAATGCAGAATCGATTTAATAGGAGTTTCCGGGACTGGGCTGAATTACATCAAGCTACACTATTTCTTCATGATAATGGTGAGTTTATTTTTCATTAAGGCCATTTCAAGGCAAACAAAAGGCTATATTCAGACAGGTGGTAGGAATACAAAAATGAATAATTTTACATTCGATTTATTCGTTTAATACTATATATTTATAGTAACTAATTATTAGAAAAATTAACTAATTTATGTACAATTAATAATTTAATAACAATTTTTATATTCAGACAGAATTAGCATATAAAAAAAATATATATGTTGTTAATTGTTATTATAGTACTTATTTATTAATTTCAGAATTTATTTATGTGCAGTTTATTTGTAAAAAAATAATTTTTATCATTTTCCTTGAAAAATGCGATTTTCTCTTATCTCACACATGTTTTTTATTTGAAAAAAAAAAAAAATATGATTAATCTTAATAATAATAACAACATATATATTTTTTGGAAATCAAAATAATAATAAACAAAGAATATACTGACAATTAAAAATTTGATTAATTTTTTTATATGTTAATTCTGTCTGAATATAAAAATTGTTATTAAATTATTAATTGTAGATAAATTAGCTAATTTTTCAAATAATTAGTTACCATAAATATGTAGTATTAAACGAATAAATCGAATGTAAAATTATCCTTTTTTGTATTCCCACCACCTGTCTGAATATAGCCTTTTGTTTGCCTTGAAATGTCCTGAATAATATTATAAAAAAAGTAACAATATTTCAAATTTTCTTTACTCAAAATCAAACTGCGCGAAAGTTTGTAATATTACGACGTTTGCAAACCGCTCGGCAAACCGAAAATGCCTATTTGTATTTCCAACCTATGTTTATTTGGTCTCATATCACTTTTCAGGTGTACTTCTTCATTACGACGATGCAACTCTCAAAGACCTGTACTTCTTAGATCCACAATGGCTGTGCGATATGTTAGCTCATGTGGTGACCATTCGCGAGATAAATCCATTTGCTCGTACGGGCGTTATGAAACTAGATGATTTGAAACACATTTTCAAAGCTAGTAATATCGGTCCGATTGATACGAGAGGTTATATTGTAAATCTATTAAATAAATTCGAAGTTGCGCTAACTTGGGACTCGAGAACTTTACTAATACCATCGCTATTGCCATCGGAAGAAGATTTGTACAATGCACAAATGCATCCGACACATTTCCAATCAATGGTAAAAGTTAAAGTGCCGTTACGATCAAGAGGCTGGGCTGTTAGGAATAAGAAGTTGACTGTGTCACCGAAATCGGTTCTATATTCGGAATTAACTGATGATAAATTAAAATTGAATTTATCATCTAGTTCAGTTCCTGCCGTAATGACAGGTAAATAGATTTTTTTAAATGTGTAATATGTCCGAAAATTAATAATAGATACATACTGAAGATTACATTTTTAAATGTATTTGAAAGTTTGACTGGATACATATCAGTTAGTCACAATACTATTAGACACATTTAGTCATGAAGTAACATATATTTGCTAATGCAAACAAGAAAAATATTATAGTAATAATAATTTATTTTGCCAACAAAATATAAATTAGTGAATAATATATGTATAACAAGTAATCAAAATTTAACATAACTAATTAATCTCCCTAATTGTCAAATGAACCGATTTTGATGGGAGTGTTGTGTCATTTTAATTGGTTTATTCCCTATTTGAGAATAGGCAAGTTTTATCTTTCTACGATTTCATCTTGGTTCTCAAAAATTTGAAAACCTGCAAATGTCAAATGACAGCGCTGTGTGTAGAATATATAATAGTGCAATTGATATTTTATTATTATTTATTTATTTATTTTTATTATGTTTATGTTTAATTACTATTTTCGACTTCAAACGTGACCCTTTAAGGGTCACGGGATTTCCTAGCATTAATTATTATAATTAATAAAATGTGTAATACAAATTCCTGCAAAATAATTAACAATAAAAATGCCTAATGACTATATTATATTAGAAAATTTATATTTCGTGACTACTTATGTGTTTTATCTAATTTTGACTAACCGATGGGCGTCTAGTCTAAAATGTATATTAAAAGAATGTATTAAATTATTAATCATTATTAAAATGAAAAGCAAAATACGTAATTAACTATTATTTTAATTTATAATTTACATAATATGACATAATTGGATTACCAAACGAAATAATTTCGATAATTTGAAGACATTAAATATTTTATTTATCATTTCAAAATATTAGATGTACGAAAAAGAGCTATACAGCTTTAGTAAATATTTAGTAAATATATTATATTAAATATTATCAGTCTTGTATCTGTATCATAAGCTTGTAGTTTAGTATCGTTTTGGCGTCTTATCTATTATTGATGATTTATTAATTAAGATTTAAATTACTGCATCTGCAAAATCAGTAAAATTCTTTTCAGAGCAAAAACCCGAAGAAAACGTTCAGTATGTAGTAACTCATCGAACTGAATCGGACAAAGCAATCACTAGACTTTTACTAATGTCTTATTTTCCATCAGGATTCTGGTCTCGGTTAATTTCTAGAATTCTAGCAGATGACACTATCGTCGATATTGTACGATCGTATTTTATTCTTCCGAAAGAAGTATGCATTTTCAACACGATCATTTCTTCTATTTATATTAATGAATCTCAATTTATACATTAGGTTGCTCAAGATCCGAAATTAGCGAAAATGCTAGACTTAAAAACCGAATGGGTCTTATGGCAAACGGGTTTGCAACTCAAATATGGCGATATAACTTTATTTCGGATGCGAGAAGTATTGCATACGTCCTCTGTTCATTACAGACAACTCAAGTATGTTATTATCATTGTAAATTATTCAAATATAAAACAAATGACATTTACAGTAAATAAACAGATCATAGAAACAAGTTACTAGGTAACAAAATACAAGTAATTAGATCATAAAATATTTTAATTAAAGGAAGCCAAATTTTATTTAAATCAGTTACAAGTCACACTCTTATGAATCTGCTGTTAATATTGATAAGAGAAGCAATAGAAATTTATAAAGAAAAAGTTACTTATTTTGTTACCTAGTAACTTGTTTCTATACTGTAAATGTCATTTGTGTCTTTTATTACCTAAAGCATAAAGCTGTTTTATTTGAATGTAATGAGTTCTGAAAGATTTTTGACTATGTTTTTTATAAATTATTTTGAAATAAAACTGTATTTTTAATATGCTGTTGTAGATTTCGTTTAAAACAAGATGGAGTATGGTGCGATGTCGATCTAATAAATTCATCGATTTTAGAAATCTATTTTCCAATTGATACTTTATTAATTAAACCAGTGATACCTGAAAATATCAGCGATTTATCGGCGTATAAATTTACCGAACCACTGGAAGTACAATCTACAACGGAATGTATGACGCAACTTCTTGCGTTAGCTGTTGATCATATTGATATATTATTAGAAGATTGGTATCCAACGTTAGGTAAAAAATTCGTACGAAATATTTCTTACGAAATTAATTGGATAAATTTTAGGTACAAGATTCGTGCATACATCGGAAGGTAAATTTTTGGTAACTCGTCTTATTCCATGCCCGAAATGTTTAACCAGTGCCGTTGAAAATGAACATAATACTCCTAGTGCTTCTGATCAACAAGATCAGTTAGACTCGCCCCACAAAAATGTCTTTGAGGTACATTTTATTTGTGTATATTAAGATTTGTTCATTTCTTCTAAATCATTATTATTTTATTTCCCCTCCCTAA
Organism: Clivina fossor; assembly: GCA_963966155.1. Taxonomy (NCBI): domain Eukaryota; kingdom Metazoa; phylum Arthropoda; class Insecta; order Coleoptera; family Carabidae; genus Clivina; species Clivina fossor. The sequence goes on from OZ014557.1 coordinate 23,876,414, forward strand.
AATTTAGGCATTTAAAAAATTGGAAACAGAGTATGGTTACCATCACAGAATCCGAAAATCGCAAGAATCTTATACGTCAGATGGTGATAGTGGGGTCGGTCCCGATTCGGCCGGTTCGAGTCGCATACCATCGATGGAAGGTCATCCGAGTTACTCGCAAGAAGAACCAACGAATACCGAAGATACGACTGTCTACTATAGTTGGATGGTCGAAGAATGTATTCTTGCTGCCTATGGGAAAAAATCGGTTACTTGTCCAACGCATTGTGATATTGCTTTGGCTCAGGTTGCTCCAGATACGGTAAGAAGTTTTTCAAAAAAATCTATATCTTGTGCTGAAATATATTAGGTATATTGTCAGATTATCGAAAAAAGTTGCTCGAATTTATTATGATTGTAAAAAATAGACTAATATAGGGTTGGTGCATAATTATCAGGCGTTTTTTAAACAATATTTATTATGAAAAAAGAAGGTATAAATGCAGAAACTGGTACAGAGATGTTTCTGTAATTCACTGTAGATGGCAGAAATATTGAAAAACCAGTGGCGCTCAAAATGTCTATTTTAACATGAAATGTAAAAATGCAATAAAAAATCACAATATGAATATATATGAGTACATAAAGGAACAATAAGAAACTTTTAAACCTAACCTACCCTAAATATTGATATTTAGTGATATTTTGTTAAAAAACGCGATAAAATTACTAATGAAACATTTTATTTCAACCAAAAAGAAATATAAACATAACATTTTTAAATGATTATTTCGGAGCGTAGTCACCATCTACTTGAATAGCTGCTTCCCATTTGCTTGGAAGACGGTCGATTCCATGGACAAAAAGTAACGGTTCTTTTTATTTGAAAAAAAGTGAACGAAACAGCAATTTTTATTAACAAATAACCCGCCTAATTTTATCTAATTGGTATTCTTTCAACCTTATATTCACTGTATTACTAGTTATATTAATAAATATTTTCTTTTAAAACTAACTGTTTCAATCAACAGATATTTATGGATTTGGGCGAACGATTTCTCATCCGTCCGGAGAATATTAAAAAGGGCCGTTTACTTGGTCGTGGCGCTTTCGGATTTGTCTTTAAAGGCACTTGTAAAAATCGAGGAAGCAATACTGTTATCGATGTAGCTATGAAGATGCTACAGCCGGTTCAACCTGGTCCAAACGCACGACAATCTGCTATTATTGCCTACAAAGCAGCTCAAGTACGTATATTTATATTGCCAGCTGCATAAAACATTGTTAAACAGATGTTCATTAATAACTGATCAATCAAAACAATATAATTATATAATTAATCACTAATTAAGTTAACAACGTCTTGTGCAACTAGGTCTAATAATTTATCAATTATATAAACAGTTTTAAAATTCTTTTGAATGTGATATTAAAACTAATTTCTCCGGAAAGAAGAACGGATTTAATAAAATCAATTTTATAGGGTAAATGGGATAGAGATCCTTTACAATATGCTTGTAAAGCATATTGTACAGCAAGACAGGAATTGAATATTTTACTATCGTTACGACATCCAAATATTGTACCTTTAGTTGGTGTATGTGTCAGTCCTCTTGCGTTGGTATTAGATTTAGCTCCTCTAGGTGCTTTAGATATTCTTTTGAGACATCATCGCAGATCTGGAGCTCGTGTGGGACCTTATACATTACAAGCTATTATTTTACAAGTAAGTATTTTTGATTTATTCGCTGGAAAATATTTTAAATTGTTCTTTATTTGTATATTTTATAAAATAAATTCACATTTATTTTATTTCGACACAAAGACATTATAAACAATAATCAATATTTTTAAAATAGAGATATATTTATTTTTGATCTTATAATTTATAATATTTATTATGATAAATAACTATTTTAAAAGATTAGAAAATGATCTACTGTGGCGAAATTTAAATAAAATAATATTATAAAAAAATCCCAAAACCACACTTAAATTAAAATAAAGCTAAATACGTATTTCGGAAGCTTAGCTTCCATCTTCAGTAGCAAATAAAATCTACAAAAATCTTACCTGTGATCCAAAGTACATAAACACTTAAGCACTTTGAATCACAGGTAAGATTTTTGTAGATTTTATTTGCTACTGAAGATGGAAGCTTAGCTTCCGAAATACGTATTTAGCTTTATTCTAATTTAAGTGTGGTTTTGGGATTTTTTATAATATTATTTTTATTTTAACTATTTTAAAGGTTGCCCGAGCAATCGAATATCTTCACCGTCAACGAATAATCTATCGCGATTTAAAATCGGAGAATGTATTAGTTTGGGAAATGCCTCCACCATTTTATGAAGATCATCCCGATCATTCCGTCCATATTAAAGTTGCAGATTATGGTATAAATATCTTAACCTGATTCATTTAACAACATTATGCATTGTAATTAAAACGATTTTAATTTAGGCATAAGTCGACTAACCTTACCATCGGGCACAAAAGGTTTTGGTGGAACAGAAGGCTTCATGGCACCCGAAATAATGCGATACAATGGCGAAGAAGAATATACGGAGAAGGTGGATTGTTTCTCATTTGGAATGTTTATTTATGAATTGTTAACGTTGCATCAACCGTTTGAAGGGCACGAAGCTGTAAAGGAGTGTATATTGGAGGGCGGGAGACCTCCGCTAACTTTTAGAGTAAATTTGTAGTTTTTGTTTTGTTAATTTCGGAATCGAAATGTATTAATAATGTTGTTGAATTTGTAGGAAACGATATATCCAAGTTATTGCTTAGATTTAATGGTGTTGTGCTGGTCGCAACAACCGCGTGATAGACCATCTGCAAGTCAGATTGTTTCGATAGCTAGTGCTCCGGAATTTACGCATTTAAGCGATGTTGTTTCGTTGAAACATGCAGCGTCTGTTGTTGCTACAACCAGTGTTCCAATGTCGCATATTACAGGTATTTACAACATTGTTTTATGTACAGTTTCAGCGGATTATAATAAAGAACTTGCATGCATTTACCCAGATCAGCAGGTTGTTTTTGACTCCTTTGGATTTTCTTTAGGAGATGTCGAAACATCTGAATAAATTTCACACATGTATATAAATATACAGATTTGAACAAAATAAATTATTGTAACAGTAGAAATATTATTCTAATATAATTAATTATAACTTTATATTTGTAGAAATTCCTTTAGAACATATATATATATATATATATATATATATATATATATATATATATATATATAATATATATATATATATATATATATATATATATATATATATATATATATATATTTTAAATTATAACTAAACAAAATTTCTTCATCAGTCTCAAATCAACATCTGATCTTGTAAATATCTGTTTTTGAAGAATGGTTGCTAGTTGCTCTATTGGGAAAATTGAAATATGAATTTATTTTATTTTGTAGATGATGGATTGAATGGTTCCGAATTATGGTTGCTTTGTGCCAACTCACGAGTGGATCTACTACTAGCTTCAGATCGTGGCTGGCTTCAGTATCATAGTTTTGCTACAACACATCGTCCGACAGCTGCTTGCACAGTTGGCCATACTGTTTGGGTTGGCGATTGCGCGGGACAAGTTCATGCATACTCGTAAGATAGTTTTTTATATTTCTAATAAATCTAAAAACAAATATTATGGAAGAATTTAAACTGAAAGATGTTTTATTACTTTATGGAAGAAATTTTTAATATTGATTTGTTAACAGAGCTTCGGATGGTACTAAACTGTTTTCTTATTCTTTGGAACCAGACAGTAGCATGCCAATTTCAGTGCAGTGTTTAGTATATTTACCAACATTACAAAGAGTAGCTTGTGGCCTATCAAATGGTCGACTATTTTTGGTAAATTCTGAAATTTTACCAATGTCACCAATTGCTGGCGAAGGCAGTTTTGTCATGACAGAACTTGGTTCCAGTACGAACCTCTTCTCTTTATGTGCTTTGATAAAGAATAAAGGAAAGTAAGTTAACTTGTTTCTTATTCAAACCATTTATCACGAAATTAGTGTTTTGTTTTATCGAAAACTACCACACTTACTAACTTATGGAAAAATATTACAATTATGACTAAAACTTGAAACTAATTTCGAGATAAGTAGAGAAGTACAAATGTTGAAATTAATTTGAAAAGTAATAATTTTTCGATGTAGAACTTGTGAATTATGGGTGGGCGAATCACAAGGCCGAATCTCAATATATACAATGCATGAGCATTGCGTTGCTGGTCACGAAGTTGTCAATCATTATGAGCCAATGATTGAGTCGACGAATGTTCTGAATTTGATCGCTGGTGGTGGTAGCGTCTATTCGTATGTTTATCCCGGTTGTATCGTTTATCAATGGGATCAAGATTCTCGAACTATTGTCAATAAACTCGATTGTTCGAAACTGGTACCGTGTTCCGAAAGTCTCAAGTCGATCGCGATTGAGGAACATTTGAGTCCGGGAAAATGTCAGGTAGGAATTTTCTCAATTACCTATTTATTAAGAGGGAAGAAGAATTATTAACGGAACGGGGTACTTTCACATCTTTGTTTTTCTTTTTTTATATGAAAGATATATTTTATTTCATATCCAAAAACTGTATAGTATTTGAAAATTTCTCTAGAATTTAGCAAATTAATTAAAAATGCGCATGTACATATTTCTCTGGCGCACAAAAGAAGAACTAAAATTACTACAGCTATTTTATATACATATTTACTTTGTTGTTTCTAGAATTTAACTGAAGAATACTTTATAAATTATATAAAATTAAATTTATGTTTAAAATTAAAATATTTTTTATAAGTATGCAGTAGAAATTAAATAAATAGAAAATTTATATATGTGATATTTCAGCCTGCAACTTCCGAAATATGCAAAAATCTAATACTTACCTTTTTTTGTGCAAGAACCAAATGATTAATATTGTAAAACAACTTATAGAATATTTTGTTTTGTATGTTTTTACACACCTTGTATTCTTGTAAATTCACCGAAATATTTTAGGTGACAAACTTAGCAATACTCAATAATGAAATCTATATCGGAACAACGTGGGGTTGTTTGATCATAGCAGAACGATCGACAATGCGTCCGATAACCGTATTCCGACCGTATGAAGAAGATGTTAGAGCCGTGATACCTTTAGTAATGTGTAAAGGTAATGCCGATGATGAAAAAGAACTGACACCGCTTATAGCCACTGTCGGACGTGGCTATCGTAATTTACTCTCTCGCTACACAGATGTTACGATCAGTTCGGGAATGTTAGTTCAGAGCCCGTTGGCAAGTCCCTCGGCATGCATCGACAGCCGACAGAATAATATGTTTGCGCTGTTATGGAGGGCTGAATTTTGGGCTACCTCATAAGAAATTAACAAATTTTTATTGTTATATTAATGATAAGTGTTAAAGATGTTTTTAATTCTACTCATTTTTCAGAGTAATTTTTTTAACTTATTAATTTTGACTGAATTGATATTGCAAGCAGTATTTTTTTGTCGATGCATTTTTATTATTAATGCTTTTCTATTTTTAAACTGTGATTTTTATTCATTTACTTTTTTTTGTTGTAACAAGTCTAATTTTTAATTTAATTTATTGTCATCGCATTTTAGTTATGATTTGAGTGATTCAAGTTTAACAATTTTCTAAATAAAAGTAACGAAAAACGTAATATAAATACGTTCGTATTATTTATTTATAAGACGATGAAAATAAGTTTAATGAAAATAATTACATCTTCTGACGCAATTTAATTATGAAAATATGTAAATTGTTTCATCAAATATACTGAACTGTTGATAAATTATTTGTTTTATTTAACCAAAAATAAATAATTTTTGTATTAAATAATAAGTATTGTAATATATTTTTTTTTATTTAAATATTAAATTATCTTATCTTATTTATTAAAAACAAACTTACCTTGATTTGATCATTATAGATGTTGTTTTGATTCACGTATCACGGTCACCATTATAATATATTGTTATTCTTATGACGGTCACTTTGTTAAACAATATGGCGGTGTTGTCATTTGTCAAATTATTGTCAGTTTTTATTTAAAATATTGTTTATATTTTGCATTTATTTGAATATCTATGATTAAAAACTTGTTTTCGGTGTTGATTTGTAACTATAGAACTGAGTTGACATTTCAGTGCATTGTTTATAATTATTGTTTATTTTACATTTGTCAAAGTCATTGTAAATAAGTCGTGTTTTCAGTTTGTATTTTTTAAAAGAAATATAATAATTATAATTAAATTATTCGTTTAATAGTGTGATAACTATGTGTGTGTGAGCTTAATTTAACTTTAGTTAACTAATTTTTTGACATTTCGAGGTTATACCACAAACTATATGAAATGTGTGCAAACTTGGAATCTGGGATGAGAATGTTATTAAGTTTGGCCGTTTGGGAAGGAAGGTAAGTTTGTCTCTCATTTGTTTAAACTTTGCTGCTTTAACTAGCTTGTATTCGGTGAATATGTGGAAGCACAATTAGCTTCCTTTTAAAGGGTTAAATTAATGAGCGTTACTCGGGGTTACGGTCGTTGGAAAATGTAGATTAGTTGAATGTCGAGCTAATAGCCCGACAGTTCACTTTATTATCACGGCTTTTGCCGACATTATATAGTCACATAGGATAAAAAAATATATAATCTAGCAGAGCTGGGTAATACTTAAAGTAAAAGTACTCTAAGTACGTACTTTAAGTATTTAGTACTTAGAGTACTTTACTTTAAGTACTTTTCAAATGTGATACTTAATACTTGTACTTAAGGCTTTTTTATAAGTACTTAATACTTAAGTAATTTTGTGGTACTTAAAGTACATAAAAGTACTTAAAGTACATAAAAGTACTTAAAGTACATAAAAATACTTAAAGTACATGCAAATACTTAAAGTACATAAAAATACTTAAAGTACATGTAAGTACTTAGAGTATTTAAAAAATACTGATTCTGAATATTCATTTCAAATATTTTTGCAAATGTGTGTAATATTTCAGAACTTATATTTATTGACAGATAAATTCTGCATTATTTTTCTAAAAATATCGGATAAAACAAGTAAGTATTTTTACATAAAATATTATACATTGTTTTGATTGACGCACTTGCGCCTACTGTTTAATGCCGCATCAATGTTTGTTGTTTTATTCACTTCATAGCTATATGTTATGTTTAGATCGAATAAAACATACATTAAGGAAAAAATTAATTGCATGTTTAAATAAACAATTATTAGAGCAAATTAATTGTGTATTTTGTTATAATTTCATTTGTAAAATATGGGAAGTAATTTAATTCAGACCACTCTTCATTTAAACATTAAAAACAACAATTTTTTTGTTTCAAAATTTTTAAAAGACTTAGAAACGTACAATTTTTGTGCAATATTGTTTTAATTTTTAATAATTATTATTTTAAATATTTGGATTACTAAAAAAACAGATGAATATTTTGCAAGAATATCCACATATTTTAAAATTATTTATAAAATTTAATACGCCTCTGCCATCTTCATTGCTGGAATAATCAATGCTCCTCATTGTCAAACGATGAGTAACTTAAATTTCGAAAAATTAGTTGTTTTGAAAGCAAACAGCAAAATATAATTTTAAAAGTTTTCAAGCCGCTTAATTAAAAAAAATATTTGGAAAAAAATAAATTAGAAAATTACATTTTATTTATGTTAAAATTACTTAAAACTTAACTAAAAATTTAACTTTAATACTATATATTTCTTTATAACTTTGTGGTATATGTATTATCACAATATTAATCTATAAAAATTTTAAATTATAATTATAAATTGTTGTGTTGATTTATCCCATTCCACAGACATGAAAAATTTAGGATTTGTTGCAAAAAATTTGTTATTTTAACATTATTTGTTAAAATATGAAAAAAGTTATTAGAAAAAGTTGTTTTGAATAAAATTTTGTTGCTATATATCAATTTTTGTCACTAAATTTAAACCTTTTTTTTTGTTCGCAGAAAGTACTCTAAGTACTTTTTATAAAGTACTTAGAGTACTTAAAGTAGTACTGGTACTTAATACTTTAAGTACATTTTATAAAAGTACTGGTACTTAATACTTAAGTACTTTTTAGAAGTACTCAACCCAGCTCTGTAATCTAGTCTAATATAAATGTTTAATAAAACTGAATTTAAGAGATTATTTATGTGCAACTTTTAATTTAGCATAAAAATAATTTGACGTTTAAAATTGTGTTTATGCAACCAATTTTACATAGTTGTATTTATAGTTGCATATTATATATTTACTAATAGTGTAGTTGCGTAAGAAATATTATTTTATTTTCTTATTTTAGAAATAATTAATTATATTAATTTATGTTAAACATAATAAATAAAAGAATATTGAAATATTTGGCATGTATTCATATCCTCTCTTGGAAATACTTTTCGATAAAAGTATGTATATTTTAAATTACGTATTTAAAAAATATTAAAGCTGTTTTTAGCATTATTTATATTTTCAAATGTTATATATAATAAAAATATTTAAGGTTATAGTATTTTGTTTTTGCTTAAATCGCCATTAAGCTAATGAAAATATTTTTTTATGATATTTTTTTCCATAAATATTATAATATAAGAAAGATAGACTTAAAGCTGAATTACATTATACTATTTTCGTCTAGATCCATACTAGGTTTCTAGTACTAGATTCGTTCAAGGTTTGTTCAATTTTCATACTTTTTTCACAATCGGTCGTGTATTGTCGAGTTTCTTCGATTTTTTCCCGATGTATTGCCAGTACGCCAACTTAAAGCTGTATATGACAGCTACATACACAGAGTATAATATATAACCTATATAACTTCGCTACATATAAGGTTGGTAGAATTGCGTGCGCATGCGTATAATGTACCTAGTATGAAACTTGAATAGGAAAATAGAGCATGTTTTATATTTCTATACTAGGAAACTTGGATGCAAATTTCTGATTTACATTATACTAAAACTGACTATATGTCCTTGAACGAATCTAGTACTAGAAACCTAGTATGGATCTAGACGAAAATAGTATAATGTAATTCAGCTTTAATTCTGTTCCAAGCTGACGATATGATAAATCATAAAATCAAAAATTTCTTTTGGAATTACGACTGCTTTTAACTGAAATACAGGCTTTTGTTTTATAAATTTACATTCCAGATTTTAAGCTTTGAATAATAACACAATGTTTTTATATCAAAAAAATGTATATTTATATATTATATTTATATTTAAAATATTAACAAATAAATTACCAAATTATTTGCTTTAAAATATAAACAAAAATTTAACAATTTACCGAATGCTATTAAATGTGCTGTCTCAATTAGGGAATTTACATATAAATTAAGAAACTTTTTGTAGATACATTACATAATTATACCACTTTTTAATACATGTATATATTTAATCGTGCAATATCTGTATTTATTATTATTATAAAAATAATATAAAATTTAAGTTTTCAATTTAATTTATTGAAAAAATTTGTTCAAATTAACACAGATAAAGCATGAAAATCGTTAAAAAATCGTTACCCTTACACAATAATCTAATTGTACACGGCTAATATAGGGAAAAAAATAGCGGGTACATGCAATTTTACAGCTCATTAATTAAAATATCAATAAAAAGTACGCCAAAAATGACAGGTCAACCCTTGAGGGGGGGGGGGGTCGACAAAAAAGGGTTGTTTCCATTGACAACGAACCGGCCCGCGCGCCAGTCAAGTGATTAAATGAACAAGCTATTTTAAAATCTCATTCTTGATGCTCAGTGAAATAACATTCACCTATAATACGAGTTATGAATCTATTATATTATGCGGTTATGATTTTGATAGTGGCACGTGGCGCACCCTTGTATGCTGCTGCTGTTGCTTTTGTGTAATGTTTGCGGGGGGAATCAGGATTGTATTCAGGAAGATTTTAGGTAGCTGAAAGATTTTCTATGATTCATTTTCGATGTCAACTTTATGTTGTTTTTTAATAGTATACTAACCAAAGAGGTAGAAGTAAAAATTTATTTTAAAGTAACAAAATAAAAGCACATTTTTATAAAAAAAAAACGAGTTGGGAATACGGGCCATGGATATCTTTAGTTAAAATTAGATATATTATAAAAAAAATAGAGTCCGGTTCTGTATTATAAACCCTTTATGTATTATCAATGTTAATTTTTCGAGTTTAAACCATTTCATATATGCAAATTTATCTAGGTTATTAATTCGTTGTTCAATGTTCATAAAATTACAAATATCTATTAGTGATTTGAAAATGTATTTATTGGTTAAATTCTATGATGTGTGCGGACATACATATGTATATATGCCTTGTGAGCAAATATGTTTGATATTATAGCTATCTGGTACATTAATAAACATCCAGTTTGATCATTCAACTGTTTATAATTGTAAAATAGTTGTCTAATTGGTTGAGTATGATAATTTCAATTTGATTATTGTATTAATAACGTTTGTTGTTTTGCCAAATTGAATTTCAAATATTGCTGTGCAGTATGTTGCTGTTAGATGTATCAAGTTATCATTTTAAATATTTTCGATTTCGGAATTGATATTATTTCGGATTAAAGCTTTGAGAATTTTGTAAAGTGATGAGGTTTCCTATAGCGAAAAAAATTTTAATATGAGTTTTAGGAGAAAAACTTATTCTTTATAAAAAAATTTGCTTCTATCAAAACCCCTAATAGTCAAAGAAAAATTCAATAATCACTTAAGATAAGATCAAAAACTTGATATTATGTCGAGTTGTTGATTTTAAATATGACTAAGTCCGAATGTTACATCAGTATCGTGTGAAAAATGTTAAAAATATTTGTCGTACAAGAGACTTACTTTTTAATTATTATTATTATTATTAATTTGCCAAAATATAATTATTATTATTATTAACAAGTAATCCATGTGTAACACGATACTGATGTAACATTCGGACTTACAATTAGTCATATTTAAAATCAACAACTCGACATAATATCAAGTTTTTGATCTTATCTTAAGTGATTACTGGATTTTTCTTTGACTATAAGGGATTTTGATAGAAGTAAAATTTTTTATAAAGAATAAGTTTTTCTCGTAAAACTCATATTAAAAATTTTTTCCCTATAGGAAACCTCATCACTTTACACAATGTATAAATTTTGTTAAATTGTAAAAAAATTTAACTAGACAAACTGAGAATTCAGAATTCCAACTGCACATTTTAATTTATAATTTTAAACAATCATCAATGTGTATTTAACAAAATATTGAACAAAATTATCTTAAGAACTAACAAATTTCATTAAAACATTATCTGCGTTAACTGATAAAATTTACAACCTAATTCTTGACGCTGTCATTACAAAACTCAATTAGTACACGGGTTCAAGTTCAGTACGAAAAAAAAACCGAGCTAATGAAGTAATTAAATTAAATGAAAATCTTGTATTTTTATAGTCTGAACAACGAGAGAGGAGAGAACCGTAGGATAGAACAGATGCTCTCAAACATTAGCGTTTATTTTCGAGTGTCATTCTATGCGAAGCTGCAAAAGATCGCAGCCAACTTGGTTTTTAAGCAGAGAGAGAGGGATGATTTTATACGCTTTTTACGAGGGGGGTGGGGAGGGGATGATGTAAGGCAATGATGGTTAACGTAAGCGGGGATAATTTCACCCCAATTATTTTCAAAAGGTGTTAGTTGATATTAGCTTTTCCGTAGCTACATCTTTCACGGGGGTGTATAAAACATGGGATATTGATAATTTTAAGATGTATATTACGTAGTAAAAAAATTATTATGTTAAAATTAAACTATTTTAGGTTTAAGTTCTGTTTAATTATTTATTTAAAAGCGACGTTTCGACGAAACTCAACGCTCATCTTCATCAGAATAAAAAAATAATTAAAAGTAATTTGAGTTTCGTCAAAAGTCGTTTTTAATTAAATAATTAAACAGAACTTAAACCTATAACAGTTTAATTTTAATTTTGAGATGTATATGTTACCGTAAAAGCTCGAAAAACAGTAAATCCTAGAGTGTACGCGCTAAACTTAGGATTTACCAATTTCATGTGGTAAAACTACGAAAAAATGTATCATTAATATAATTTCGGACTTCTGCCACGCCACTAACTAACTAACTAACTACAGCTTATAGTAAATTCTGAACCAATCGATATCAGTTAATACAATAATATTTAATTTAATTTCTAGTTTGATAAGCGCGACGCAAATCAAGGACCTTTGGGTAGATATATTTATTTGATATTTATGTAGGATTTTTTTACAATTTCTACAATATTCCTGCGATTGAAAATCAAAATACAAAATTAATTAAATTATTAGACAAGAACTCTAACATACCATACTCAAAAATAAATCTATTTAATTCTGTAATACCTCACTTGCTCAAACGTAAATATTCCTCAATAAAAATTCGCAATCGGAAACAAAATACATAAAAGTCAAATAGCAAAACAAATGAATGCATTAACAAAAACAATAAATCAAAAACAGGAAAGGCATTATGTATATATAATCACACAAACATCCGAACATCAACCGTGTGATGCACGTTGAAGAGATAACTCAACATTTTGCGCGCAAAGATAACTCTCATAGGGTGTGCGAGACAAAACACAAACAATTAAACAAAAACGAAGCGTACCGGGCTTGTGTCAAACGCGCGCGCTTAAAAAGGATAAATTTACAACAAAAATCCGTAAACGTGGTTCTTTCCATCTCGTTCGCCCCCGAATATATTTGTCTCTGTTCCTACAACGTACTGAGATACAGAGCCCCGCGGAAGGGGGGGGGGGGGTTTAGCTCAAACGAGCGAGGGTGGGTGAAAGAGGGAGGTATAAATGTGGCGTATTTTCCAGAATGCTTTTGGCGTAAGCGGGGCCCCGTAGCCGAGGAATGCTAGGTATTTCAATTAATCCGCGAATCAAAAGAGACGAGCTCCCGAGTGCTTTATATGCCTGTACCGAGAGAGAGAGAGAGAGAGAGAGAATGAATGTGTAGCTTTACTCTCTCGCGTTAGGAGAGAAATGGAGCAGAGAGAGAGTCTTCTACCCTCCTCTAATAGGACCTGTTTTGAATGTTGTAGAATGAAAGCATGGACAGTTTATATTCTAACATAGTAAAAAATCTTTCAGAACTCATTATATTAAAATAAAACTGCTTTATCTTGTAGTTCTGTATTAATATTTATTAATAATCGACTTTTCGACGAACTCAACATACATCTTCATCAGGAAAATTGATACAAATGACATTTATAGTAAATAAACGCATCATATAGAATAAATAAAAACCGTTTTGATTTTTTTGTTACAATCTTATGGTCCGCTCCCAAACATTATTGAAAGCCCTTTAGAATAAAATTTGAGAAAATAATAAATTATATATTCGTTAATTTAGTAATAAAAATAGCTTGCAGCTATTTTTTTTTTAGAATATGCGATGGTAATATGATGAAATTTAGTATATGCTTATAATTTTCTAATTTTTTGGGCAAGAAAAAAAATCTTAAAAAAACAAATCAAAATAAATGATATGAGAAAATAACAAATACAAGATACTTCTAGGTTTTAGTGTATTAGCATACATACATACATACACAATCACGCCATGTACCCAAAAGGATGTGGTTCAAATTCTTTTCATCATTCCGAAATCAGTCGCCTAAAAACATTCCTATCCAAACAAGCAGCTTTCGCTTCATCCACATTCATAATTTTTCTCACACATGCTCTTTTATTCTTACTACTTGGAAACTTTCGCTCACGCAAATCACACTCTCAATCATACCACCTCCAACTACTCATCGGACGTTCACGCAATCGTATACCGTATAGCGTATACCATCAAAATTATTCAAATAATTTTTTTAACCAAACGTTCATTAGACGCATTCGCTCAACATGTCCGAACCATCTTAACTGACTAACACCAACTTTTGCTACAGCATTAGTTTTTCAATTTCACACTCATCATACACTAGTCTATTTCGTACCCGATCTCTCCTATTTGCACCACATACCCCACGTAAAAATCTCATTTCCACCGCAGTCATTTTCCGTTTATGCTTTTGTTTTACTTTAGTGTATTAGCAACGCTTCATATATACTTTAGCTAATATATTCAACAATATTTTAATAAGAATTTTATTCCGAAAAAAGTAACTAATAATAATCTGTATTTAATTACACTAGAAAACAATCAAAGCAGCTCGAATCTACAGTAGGAGGATACCTTCAACTTTCCTCCTGATTAGCGTCCAATCAAGCGTGCTGCCACGTAACGGCGCAATCTCGTACTAGTTAAACGCTTCCTGCTTTACGTATGCAATGCAGGAGGTCACAGCACGTACAACGGGTAATAATTAATTACCTTAATATATAATGCGAGTAAATTACCAATAAACTCGTTATCGCGCATAGGGACCATCTGAATTAGTCTATATCTATAGTTTCACAAGCATTGTGTATATCGATTTTTGGGACTTTGTGAATATCGATAAATTATTGAAAATGTTGCCATTTTAAAAATGAGGCAAATAAAAAAAATATATATTTGATCATTTTTTTGGTATATTTGGTATTATAAAATTTAAATTAACTATTATAAAGTGTTTAATAAATAATTTCCAGTAAACGTCAAAAGTACTTTTGGCAAAAATCACTTTTATAAATGAGGTGAGAATAACGGGCCAAAGTTTTTATCACAAAAATTGACCTGCTTCAAAGTGATCCCTAGTTTCATTTTTAATTTCAATAACCGAGTATAAATAATTCTTTATCATAAATATATTTTTACTATATAATCTAAACTAACTGTTTAACTTTGTAATGATACAACTATCTTAAAAACAAAAGACGACGAACGCCAACATGATAAAATAGCAACTTTACATCGCTAATAATTAAACAAATTACTACTCAACCCCCCCCCCCTCTGCCGCCATCCTTTAAGTAAAACAGGGGAGCATTTAGTTGGCTATAAATTAAATAAACGCAATCAACCCTCTTAGCGAGCTAGTAAGACAACATTTTGGAATGCGCCTTACAAATTCTCAGCCTCCTTATTGTTAAAATCTACCCCTCATGTTACGCCACTGTATCTTTGCATTCACAAACGCGCAAGCCTTGACTTTTAATAAAAGCAAAGCGGAATGACGATTTTATTTCATTCTCATCTCATCTCATTCTCTCTCTCTCTCTCTTTCCAGCACGTTATTTTCCGGATAATTCCATTTCATTCGCTCCTCCCGGGTTTGACGTTCTTTTTTTTTTGAGATACTTTTATTGTCGTTCTCGAATTGCGATTTTAAGCTAGCTAAGAGGGTGGGCGTGGGCAGGGGGGTAAGGGTGGGGGATGGAAAGGGGATGCATATGTGGGAAATATTACATGTTTTGCAAGGACACCCCATACGATGTGGAATAATAGAAGTGCTTATATATTGATATGTTGTGTATGTATGTTTTTTCTTTCTATTTTATTTGGATGTCAAAGCGTGTGTTTGATGAATATGAGTTGTAATGCGTTCGCAAAGGTCAAAAATTTTGTGATTGAATTTGATGTTGTTTTGTTTCATGGCTACTTGATTCTGTATAAGGTTATTGAATATTGTAGTGGACTTGTTTTATATATACCGTGTGTTCGTTCGTCAAGTTCGTATGGGCGTTTAACATGCAAATTCGATAATTTGCGATATATTTCTTTCTCGAGTAAAATTCGAAGAAATACTTAGAATACTTTTCGATAGGTCATAAAAAGTTCTATAATTTGGCTTTAGTTTTATTTTGCTAGCATGTGCTGTTTGGGCCCTAGAATTTTTTTCGATTTTTTGGTTTTTATTTTTTTCTCAAAAATTATGAGGTGTAGGAAAATAAGCATGGTATGAGAAAATGCGGAATAATGAGTACTATAATTGAGTGAAGAAACCATTATTTGAGGATGCATTGTTTAGTAGAAAAAAATAAAAACTGAATTTTTGAAAAATTCTCAAGGGGGTACCCTTGGGATTTTCTTCAAAATAAGACATTTTCAAAATTTTCTCAAAAAAAATCTGAAAAAATTTAATATAATAGAGAAAACAATTAGCTACATAACAGCTAAGTAACATTTTTTCTATCTCATACTGGTTTGGCAGGAAAAATTATTGAAAATTAATATTTTTTGCATTTTAATTTGTTTTTTCTTTCTTGTCAAACCAGAATGAGTTAGAGAAAAAAGTTACTTAGTTATTATGTTATTTCTTTATTTTACTGAATCTTTTCAGATTTTTTTTGAGCAAATTTTGATTTTGAAAAAAATCCCTAGGGTACCCCTTGAGAAATTTTCAAAAATTCAGTTTTTAATTTTTTTCTACTAAACGATGCATCCTAGAATAATATAGTACTCATTATTCCGCATTTTTCCATACCACGCTAATTTTCGTACAAGTATATGCAAGTTTATGACTTACTTTTGATTACTGAAAATTATTTATAATAAATTTCTTTGTGTATCCAAAAAATTGGGAACGGACAAGTAGATGTTACTGCAAATTTACTGATCTAAGCTTCCATCTTCAGTAGCAAATTATGAAAAAAGTACTCAATATATCCACAATTACAAAACTTTAATCTTTAGTAATTCCCATTAGCAATAAAAATTTGTCAATACGTTTTGTTCCGTTATCTTGTTAACATTTAACATATTTCTTAATCCCCCTCAAATATCCACATACTCAAACCACCCTATACTTCCCAACAATAACAAGCCCCCCTCATAAAATCAACCCTTAACCCCTCACATCTCTTCGCCAAAAAATTTCACTCATAGATCGGCCGTTGTCAAAAGGATTCCACACAAGCACATGATTGACTGCGTTAATAACATTAGACACGGGGGGGGACAGTTTTATTATACGCATCCCGGGCTGAGGGGGGTTGAAGGGGGAGGGGGGGGTCCTACCGTCCACTTGACGAAAGAGACTAAAAGATTATCTTTTACATGAAGACGAAATTAAATATTATTAACCTAGCCGGGGCCACTGACAGATTTGTCGACAATTTAAATGAGAAATAAAATTTGCGACTGTAAGATGATGGATTTTATTATTTTTTTTTGTTCTGTTTAAGAAGAGATTAAAAAGTGTATGCTTTGTTTTTCAAGTGGATGGGTTGGTCGGGGTTTGTCATTTGTTATTCATTAGTTGACGGTTTAATTTGAATTTTTGTTTTTAACATTTTTCTCCGTATGTAAATGGGTTTAGTACGAACAGTGTTTTATGATTTTTAGATTTTTGGTATATTAATGTTTCGTTAATTTGGAAAATATTAATTCAATAATACATTTAGATTTTGTTTGTTTATTTTGATATACAGTACTTGGAATAGGAAAAATTATGAAGAAATATTATTCTTAAAAGTAATTTTCAACAAAATAAAATTGTTTGTTCCATGTATTGTCCACTGATTACGATTTTAGCTTTATCTTTTGAAATCGATTTGAAACTAACTTTCCTATGAGCTAGAAACTTGAACTTTTAAGCATAGCTCAGAACTGAATAACTAATTAATTAATAATATTAGAAATATCAAATTAAAGTTAATTAATTAGGTTAATGTTAAACTAGAGTAAAAAGCAGAGAATAATTATTTAAATAAAAAAATTTATATACAACGTTTTTAACACGGACTAAAAAGTATAAAATAATTTCTTCTAGCCCCCATACAGATTTATAACCCCATAGAGAAAAACATGGGGCAAGGACAACTACTTCCTATACTCCTTACTATTATCTATTGCATGCGCCCCACGTTTTTCTGTATGGAGTTATAAATTTGTATGGGGCTAGGAGAAATTATTTTCATATTTTTAGTCCATGTTAAAAACGTGGTATATCAATTTTTTTATTATTTAAATAATTATCTTACGAAAGTTTACTAATAAAATTATATTTTATTAATTTTTTGTCACAGTAAGATCATATTTTGATTTATTAAAATAAAATAAATTTTCTTTCATTAAAAGTAGAACCGTCCCTATCCTTATCCAATTACGAACGAATAAAACGTCATGTATACCAATCGCAAAATAAAAAAACGCTGAAAAACAAAATTGAATCGTTTTTATAGCCATTTATATTTCAAGGCACGCTACGATACAATGTATCAAACGATTTCATCCAACCATCGAAAATATAAACATATAAAACGGATGATACTACATTCCAGCACTCGTATATGAATCTCTACACTCACATATGTGTGTGTGTGTGTGTGTGTGTTCAAAATGAAAACAATATATGAATTCCACAACGCATTTTTCCTAACGATTCGTTATTTGTTTGATATGTAATTACGTATCGTGAGCGCGCAACTACGAAATGGAAATATCTGCCTGTTTTTCCCGTATATATATATAACCACAATGTAACAATTGCATATACGGCGGGTGGATTGTGAAAAGATGTGGCGAGAGAAAAAAAAACACGGTGCTGGGGGGTAGAGAAACAGTTGAATATTGGTGCTAGAGTAGGGGAGCTACTGTCATGCAATTGGCTGGTACTATCACCCCCATTTTTTTAGGTAGGTAGGGGTGATGCTGGAATTTGATTGGCTGGTAATGAATCCGCTGGTTTTTCTAGTGATGCGTTTTTCTGTTATTGTGATGTTGTGCAGTGATTGTGTTTTGTTTTTATAGCGAATGTGAGGTAAAGAATCGTGGATAGAGATATTTTTTTGTTAGTTTGCAGGAATTTTTTCCTGCAAATTTGATAAATGAGAACTTCCAATATATGTGTGTTTTCTTTTTTTTTTTTAGAAAATATAAG
Organism: Clivina fossor; assembly: GCA_963966155.1. Lineage (NCBI taxonomy): Eukaryota > Metazoa > Arthropoda > Insecta > Coleoptera > Carabidae > Clivina > Clivina fossor. Next base: position 23,895,283 of record OZ014557.1, read on the forward strand.
ATTTATCAACAGAAATTAATTGCTTGTTATATTTTTTAACTAAAATTCTAGTTGACAAAGAAATGAAATGAAAAACAAAAATTTTTAAAATGAAAATATTTATGAAATTTGAAATTATTATTCAAGTTTATTAGAGAAGGAAATATGAATAATATAGTAAAAAATCTTTTAGAACTACTTTAGGTTTAAGTTCTGTATTAATATTTATTAAAAAAATCGACGTTTCGACGAAGTCAACGTCTGTCTTTATCAGAAAAACTGATACAAATTATATTTACAGTAAAAACAAAACATTTAAATCATTTGAAAATCATTGTTAAATAAAACTGCTTTAGGTTATAGTTCTGTATTAATATTTATTAAAAAAATCGACGTTTCAACGCACTCAATGTCCGTCTTCATCAGAAAAACTGATACAAATGACATTTACAGTAAAAACAGAACATAGGTGTAAGTTACTAGGTAACAAATAAGTAACTAGATCATAAATTTTTTATTAATGGAAGCCAAATTTGGCTTTGGTGGTCTACATTGCATTTTCTGCACTTCTTCACACATTTTCAGTAATCAAATTCAATTTCAAGCGAAAACAAACAATGCAACTGTCAATTAACTTAACTTGAATTAATAATTTTCAATATGATCGCCGAATATGTCAGATTATATATACATTTGACATTGTAATCATGATTGCCACCAGTGGTTTATATAGTAACTAACTGCTGTATAATAATGTTCATAGTATTATATTTATATATTAATATTTTAATACGCTTGAAGAAAAATAATATTTTAAAGTACATATTGTTTTAAATTAAGGGTGTATAAATAAATAGAAAATAAAAACCTGCGTATACCGTAAAGAATTTGATTTATTTCTCAAATATATATATATATATATATAGATAATCATTTTTAAAACATTCATGTATGGATTTCATATACAATAATAATATAATCTATGATATGCATAGTTTAGATTAATTTTATACACATATTTTTCTTAAAATGAATGGACAAAACTAAATAATAATATATGACAACGTATGTAATGTATGTATATTACAATTGTGATGGATATTGGATTTCAATGACGGATGAGAAAACGAAAATATATATATATATACGAGCGAGATTATTGTTGTAGAGAAACTCACGTATCCGTATTAGAACTATTGTTGCTATCCATTGTATCCGTATTGGTTTCTCCCAGTAGTTGTTGTTGTAATTGTTGCTGTTTAATGGCTGCTAAACGCTGGTGAGTGATTTCTAAGTGATGTTTACGCCATTTTATTCTTCGGTTTTGGAACCAGACTTTTACCTGTAAAAATACAAGAAAAACAATAATTAATACACTGTAAACATTTTATGTAGGCACTTGTTGAAACATTATTAAAATAATGAAAAGTAAACACACGTCTCATTATAAAAGAGATTTTTGCCAAAAGTGCTTTTGACGTTTACTTAAAATTATTTATGAAGAACTTTTTAATAGTTTATTTAAATTTTATAATATCAAATATAATAAAAATGATCAAAAATAGAAAAATTATTTATATTTGATCAAAAACAGTAGCAAAAAATTATTTTGAAATTAATGATAAAAGCACTTTTTCACGAAAAAGTGAGGTGAGAATACGGGCCTTAGTTTTTTTTGTTTACTTTTTATTATTTTAATAATGTTTCAACAAGTGCGATAATAATATACGAAATAATTCTTTCTCGAGTTAAATTTCGAAAAACTGTCATTAGGAACAGTAATCTTTTGGCTTTCACTGCCGGTATCTACTGAATTTATCGAATTATCTGGGCTGATATGTCGTGATCGATCTATCCTTGTTGCAGACGTTTTGCTATACATCGTAGATGACATACTTGCTTGGTGATTGCCAGTCACCGAGCACTGAGGATGCCATCTACGATGTATGGCGAAACGTCTGCAACGAGGATAGATCGATTACGACATATCGGCCCAGAAAATTCTATAATATTATTAGTAACATTTAACTATTAAAAAATCAGGATGATTATAAACACTACTTTTCTCAAGCAAAATTTAAAACAATTTTCTGTAATTATAACATACAATTATTATCAATACACCAGTTAAAAAAAAAAACAAATACAAATATTTACTGACAAAGGAATAATATTTTCCATTAATTATGCAAATCTTCTAACAAATCTTCAACAATTCTATTCAAGCCAAGCCGTTTTTTTATAATTTATAATTAAATTATTTAAATTAATACACCACGTTTATAAAACGAATTAAAAAGTATAAAATAAATTCTTCTAGCCCCCATACAAATTTATAACCCTATTCAACAAAACATGGGACAACGACAACTACTTCCTACACTCCTCACGTTTTTCTGTATGGGGCTAAGGAGAAATTATTTTATATATTTTAGTCCGTGTTAAAAACGTGATATAATAATTTTTTTTTTTAATTAAATAATTATTTTCTGTTTTGTAATTTTGTTTAACTTTAATCTAATTAATTAATTTAATTAATCGTAATTTATTATAATTTTATTAATTATAATTAATTTAATATATCTAATATTATTAATTGATTAGTTAATTAGTTCTGAGCTATGTTTAAAGTTTCAAGTATCAAGTTTCAAACAAACAAACAGACAAGACAAGAAAATGAAAGTTAATAAAAACTTGTTAATAAAAATATATATTTACCTGTGCTTCTGTAAGTTGAAGAGTATGCGCTAGGTATAATCGTTCTGGTCCTACCATATACTGTTGCCTTTCAAATTCGGCCTCTAATCGTTCTAGTTGTTCCGGTGTGAAAATGGTACGGACCCTTTTACTTTTGGAATTTGATGGTTTTTTACCGTTTATACCGTTGCTACTGCTGTTATTTGTTACTTGTTTTAATGTGCGAACTAGAATCGTAAGCAAATCATATATGATTAGCTGCTATTTGCAATTTATTTCTTTATTTTTTTTTAGAGAAATATAAAAATGTATTTTGGTGGAGGCGCATTGGTATGACATGGGCATATTTTGGTGGAGGTTTATAGAATGAGAAGCATTTGTTCGATTAATTATTATTATTGAAAATATGATATTAATTTAAGAATTTATGTCATCAACGTAATTACGTAATTCTATATTAAGTAGTGATGCAATTTGCAGAAAATAATCAATTTTACATACTTATTAGATCATTTGAGGAGCAAACTTTCAAAATGTAAAATTTTTAGTTAGTGATAGTACAGACGATTCCGCTTAATTGGCACACCGCTTAATTGGGGCAGCCGCTTATTTGGGCCAAATCTCAAAGAACAAAAACCAAACCAAGGAACCAACAGTAAATTTACATGTTTAATTGGGACAACATTCCGCTTAATTGGGCCAGTGAATGTAGGATCACAGTACATAGGTATTATGTTACAAATACATACATATTCACAAGAAAAAAGTATGTACAAAGAATTTAATATGATGCGCTTTATATCTTTTTGATTCGCAAGATGGAAAATTATATTTAAAAAACTAGCAAATATCAATTAATTACATTAGTATCGCGCGCTGTGAACTTTATTTCCAACACATTCATTCACTTATGACCCAGTGCAGAGTAAATATTGTGTCATAAAAGCAAATAAAGCCCTCCCATATAACCGATAAATATTGTTCCTGGAATGATACGGGTTATTCTTAAAATTGCACGTGTACAGGCATTTCATTAGAAAATTTATAAATTTGCTTAATTGGGGCAGCCGCTTACTTGGGCCAAAATGCTCTAGTCTAAGCGGAATCGACTGTATTACATTCTATGTGCAAAGACGCGTCTTTTGAGGGAAATTCGACATTCAAAACGCATATTGTCTCGTGTACGAAATAAATATTGAAAATTACTTGGACATTCAATACGGTTTTCATCCATGTGACATAATTCACTTTCAGATTTAATCAAAAATGTGACACTTTCTGTCAATGAATTTTGCTTCTATCTGAAAATTATGGAATTTGGACAAAACGCATTTTTATATATTTTATGTGATAATTATGAATTATGTAAAAGTTTTGCGATGTAAATACGGAATATTTTTAGATATTTTCCTATTATTTTTCTGTGCATGAAATATTTTAAATATTTACCGGTACGTTGTTGTTGATGGCATGGTCCAGTAGCCGACGGCGGCGAATATCCGCCGCCTGGTGGCACACCACCAGCGGCGGCTGCTGTCGTCTGATGACCGCCCCGTAGCACCGGAAGTTGTAGACGACTGCAATCCGATACGTTCGGGCCGCGTTCAGGTGTCATCGTCATCGTCATGCCCTGATGACACACCATTGTCTTAGAAATATAAAACTGATATTCTTATACTTGTAAATAATTTAGATGAAGTATACAGGTTTTGTTAGCGTGTTTATATTTGAGATATTATAGAAGACTTTGGTTAAGTTGCGGTTAGATTAAGTAACAGGCGAACAATAATAGAAAGGTAATTTAAACGATATGTATACAATTAAATGAAAATATAATACTTATGTGAGACAAAGTAAGATTTTACATATATTTTATGCGCAGTTTCTATCAGAAAGAAAGTTGATTTTTATTAAATTATATATTTATGTACACACTTTTAGAAAAAATGTTAAATTACATAAAATAATTTGTAATCTACTGTTGTTTTCGATTTTTTAAAACTTGTGTAAAAAATGTTCTTTTTTTTTTAAATATTTGTCATTTATTTTATCAGTAATATTAGATAGAGACGTTTTGATATACTCTACGTATACCATCATCAGGAAAAATATATACAAATGACAAAAATAATAATACAAAAACAGAACATAGGAACAAGTTACTAGGTGATACGTAAAATAACACAAAAATTCATTTAGCAAACATTCATTAAGCATTTGTTGAAAATGACCGAATTATCTTAACTGATTAACACCAAGTTTTGCAACATAGTTTCAATTTTACAGTCGTGATATACTAATCTATTTCGTACTCAATCTCTTCTAGTTACATTACCTACCCTCACGCAAAATTTCATTATTACTGCAGGCATTTTTCTTTAATGTTTCTACAGCCAAAGTCAACATTATCTGCCATAATTCATTTTAGTCTAAAACAATATCATATACACTCAAACGGACTTCTTTACTAACATTCACGTTTCTAGTAAAAGTATCCAAAACACTTAAAACCTTGCAACCAGCATTTTCTCTCTTTTCAATTTATCCTTAGACAAGAAACTACCCAAATACACCAATTTATGACTGTTCATATTTTATCTGTAAAAGTTTCTTAACTCTTTATAGTGCAAAAATTATAACATTTTGGTGGCAGAGCTTTAATATATTTTTGTTGATTTTGGAAAAATTACAAATTCTGTTGGATTAGTAAAAAAATATAAATTCCATATTTGATGTAACATTCGGACTTAGTCATATTTAAAATCAACAACTCGACATAATATCAAGTTTTTGATCTTATCTTAAGTGATTACTGGATTTTTCTTTGACTATAAGAGGTTTTGATAGAAGCAAAATTTTTTAGAAAGAATAAATTTTTCTCATAAAACTCATATTAAAATTTTTTTCCCTATAGAAAACCTCATCACTTTACACACTGTATCTCGGAAATTGAATCATAAAACAAAGACGAATCAACTTTTCCGTTAATAAACTAGAAAAACAATTGCTAAGCTAACCTGATGTACACTTAAATTAACAACAGCTGTTGTTAAATCAGCAGGGCCATTCTGTCTCTCATTTCCATCTGGTTTCAATCCTAAAATCGCGGCAATCGTAAATGACTTTCCCGTAGGCGAATTACTAGCACTTTTATATCGGGAATCAGCGAGGGGCCCGGCTAGATCTTCGCACATTGAATTCGGTGTGGTTTGGCCTCCATTAGAACACTCATTCTGCTCGTGTAATTGGTGATAAGATAGGAAATGCGATAATGGCGATGCGTAGTTATAATGGTGTAACATTTTTTTTTGATAAGTTAAATGTCTTTCTGGGTATGGTTATTTTAAATGGCTTTAGGAATTTAGTTATTTATGCTTTAGAGTTTAAAATGGTACACTGTTAATTTACATTTTTAAATTAGTTAAGTTATTGAAATGTTTGATATAACATTTTCAAATTTAATATTTTAATTTTAATTATTGCTAATATTTTACAAGATATATATATATAATCACTATTATTTATTTTAATATTTTTATTAAATGTCGATTAATTTCTATAAAAATATTAAAGATTTTTTATTTAGTATTTTTAAAATTCTAAAATTGTCTTTTTATGAAGATATTTATAATAAATTTTAAACAAATAAATATGTTTAAGTAAAAATATTTAATTTTAAAACAAAGTTAAACATTTTTAGCAATTTCTTATTATTTTTGAGTAAACTTTTATAATTTGTTGCAACAAATTGCTGTTATTACGATAATTGAGAAATCATCTTTTTATTTTACTAATATTATGCATATAATTATTATAAATTTTTAATTTAATATTAAAAGTATGTTTTTTTTTGTTTATGTAACTGAGTTTAAAAATAGTATTTTTATTTTGCTGTGTACACAATTGGTACAAATTGAAATTTGTGTTGAAAGCGCTATATATTTTTGATTTAACAGTTTTAAAATAGCTTTCTTATTTTACCTTGTTATTAAAAAATAAATGTTACAGCCTTTTTTTATTGCACTATTTTACAAAGGTATGCACAATATTATTACAAGAATGTAATCTAATGTTTAACTTAATAATTATTTAATTATGTAATTAATTTTTTAAAAGAATCACTTAATATCAAAAATCAATTCACTGATATTAATACACTGCACTTACAATTATTATTATGTTAAAAATTATTTAAAAATTGACTTCACTACGATTTAAAATGCGAGATAGATTCTTAATAATTATAATATTCAGGTAGTATATATATCTACCACTGGTAAAGTAGTTTTAACATACTGCGGTTCTTTTTGAACGAACTTCGCGTTGTGTTTTGTCCGAAAACGAAACGAAGGGGGATGCTTACCCCCCCGTATAGTCTCTTTGTCCCCCCCTCGCCCCTTTTCGCGCTGAGAGGGTGGAGATGAGCTAGACACACCCATTGCTGGTTATCATCCGACGACAGGCAATTGTTACACAACTGACGATAGATTGTTTGTCTCGCTCGGTAGTGATTTTTATTTTTCTAGGGGTTTTTCAGCTCCGGGGGGGGGGGGCTAACTCGATGGTTTATTTTGTTTTTCCAGTACGCGGGGTGAATTTTCTAATTGTTTGATACCCGCCCGCAAACGAAAAACGAACGAGAGATGTTTAATGGAAATTTATAATTTAATTAAAAGAAAATTTTGTAGGAAGATTGCGTGAATGAACTTTGATGTGCCCGCGTCATGACTAATTACGTTTTTCTCAGTTTATTAATGCTTAGTTTTAAGATTAAGTAAATTTTGCTTATTAATTTTTCCGGATTTTTTTAAATTAGAGATGTTATTTTGTTTTTATGCGCCATAATTGAAATGTCTTAATTTTTTGTTTGTTTGTTGATATTCTGAACTATATTATGAAACACTAATTTATTGGTTGCTCATTTAATTATTTTTTATTACTTAAACTTAAATTATTTTAAAATAAAACAGCTTGAGATTGTAGTTCTATATTAATTTTTATTAATAATTGAAGTTGAGTACGTTGAAACGTCGCACTTTACTGCGTCAATTCTCTGCATAATTATGCATTGTGTCATACGAGCTTTAAAGATATGTACTTATCATGACAATCTTCCAAATTAGAATTAATTAAAATAAAACGGTTGTAGGTTGTAGTTTTGTATTAATATTTATTAATAATTTATTATTATTTAATATAATGAGTTCTGAAAGATTTTTTACTATGTTAAATTATTCTACTTTTATTTTTGTCTAAAACAGAAATAGAATAAATGGAGTGATATGATTGAGAAAGTGGTTTGCGTGAAGAAGAACATGTATTTCTAAGTATTATGCATGTGGATGAAGCTAGAATTGTTTGTCTGTTTGGAGAATAGTAATTTCGGGATAGTGGAAAGAGTTTGTGCCACACTCTTTTTGGTACATGACGTGATTGTGTATGTTCTACTACACCTAAATAATTAGATTTAATTTCAAAATTACGTTTAAAAAACATAATAAATTACAGTATAATGGCTGTTTTGTCAGCACTAGCAAAGTTATTTGAACTTATATACTTTATTAATGTATAATTTAAGTATAATCAAAAATATTAATTGACATATTTTAGAAATACATTTCAAGCATTATTAAAATATTTTATTGGTGCATTAAATTTAACAATCAAAAATTAAAAAATAACTATTTTTTACGGTTTCCAGTATAGCACCTCCACCAAAAAGTTCATTTCTGATAATTTTTACTTAAAGTGAATGCCAATAATTTTGCAAATATTTTATCTATAAAAGTAGACATTTTTACAGAATTTAAAACAAGTATTAAAAATAATTTTAGTTTTTTTAAAATAATCAGATATTTTTACAACAAATTTGTTATGTTATGTTATGTATTATGTATTCATAAAATTTTAAACAATTCATATTGAACTTACATTTGGGGTAAATACACGCTTCTAATGTGTCTACTTTTAATTAATTTTTTCATTTGTCCCAAAATTAATGATAAGAGAAAAAATTTTTTCAATTTTTTTATTATCTTTGATAAAACTAAAATAAAAAGCATAAAAATTGATTATTTAAACGACGATTTATAGAAATAAAGGACAAAATTAAGTTTTTTCGAACAAAATAAATCTATAGGCTGCTTCCAAATAAAGGACTATTTCTATATGATTACATTAAGATCAAGATTTTACATTTGACTGTAGATCTGTGATCTAGTGACAACTCTGTTTGTTAAATAATCCATAATATCTGGACATAAATCAAGTTTTAAAAATATAAAATAATTAGATATTAAAATTTTGAAAAAAAATATCTGTCCACTCATAAAACAGGCCCTTCTGTATTGTCAACCATTTTTTTTCCAAATCCATCAACATAACATATATTTCAAATTCTTTTTATTATCATACCAACAAATAAAACCTCCAATAAAGACCGAATATAAAAAAATCTCAGCAATATTTTACTCTACGAATCTTTATTATGAAAAAGAGAAAAAAACATCCCTAGAAGATTCTCTTTTGAAAATTCTATTACCGTTTTCTCTCGGTAAATCCAGACAGATTTCGGGGGCAAACATCTACCGTTAGGTTGTTATAACATTATTACCAGACAATTTTGTGGTTTGCGGCCTGTCGGCACTGATTTCAGGTGGGGGCGGTTGAAACCACGCCCCCCTCAAGCTTTTAATGCCCCCACCACCACCAAAAGCTCATCATTGTTCCAAATACGCATGCGTTACTATCTCTTCGGGTACGGCAATAAACTCCGCCCAATTTTTTAATCACATTTTAATTTTGTTGCTCGCGAATATAATCAGCTTGCTGCCATTTTTTAATATTAATTTTTTACTTTGTAGGGTGTAAGGCAGTTGGGGGTTAGGGGGTTGAAATGGATGTTTGTTATTTTAATATTACCTACGTACGGTAGGTTGAATGTTTAAACGTATTTTTAATATGCTTGAGGTGAAATTGGGAAAAAATGTTATACTAAAAAAAAAGTTTTTTTATTAAGTTTTTATTTAACGGGGAATGTTTTGCGAATTTATTTATAGAGAAGGGTTGTTGAGGTAAACGCATTATTGATTATGTGAATTTTGTGTAGGAGCCAGGGAGTCAAAAAGTACATACATACACAATCACGCCATGTATCCAAAAGAGTGTGGCACAAACTCTTTTCATCATCCCGAAATCAGTCGCCTCCAAACATTCCTATCCAGCACAAGCAACTTTCGCTTCATCCACATTCATAATTCAAAAAGTACAGTTGGTTTTAATCAATTTAACTCTTAATTTGTGTTTCTAATAAATGTCATTTATACTTACATACATACACGTACATTAGGGTGTCCGTAATTTTGGCAAAGTCGGAAATTTGTTGCTCTCACCCTCTCAAACTATTCAAAATAAATAAAAAAAAATTTGAGCCGTCATCGCAGGTCTGAAAAATGACGTTAATACGTGCCTGTAGAGGGGTCAAAATTTACATGTAGTTTAAATGGGAAAAATGACTTTTTTGATACTTTTGTGTATAACTTTTTATTCGTTCAAGCTAAAAATATTTCAAGATGCCTGCCAAAAAGCTCATAAACAAAGCTTTCAAGCAGACTAAAATTCAAGTCATTTGAACAAAAATTGACGGCGTAGCGTCAATTTGAAATTTGAAGTATAAAAACGACAAAAACCTTTATATAAGAATTTCGAATAATATTTCAGTTTTGACCCCAAAACTTGATGTATCACTACAACCATTTCAAAATAGTTAAAATGAATTTCAGAATATAGTTTTGTTAGTTTTGTTAGTGGTATATCAATTTTTGGGGTCAAAACTGAAATATTATTCGAAATTCTTATATAAAGGTTTTTGTCGTTTATATACTTCAAATTTCAAATTGACGCTACGCCGTCAATTTTTGTTCAAATGACTTGAATTTTAGTCTGCTTGAAAGCTCTTTTTATAAGCTTTTTGGCAGGCATCCTGAAATATTTTTAGCTTGAACGAATAAAAAGTTATACACAAAAGTATCAAAAAAGTCATTTTCCCCATTTAAACTACATGTAAATTTTGACACCTCTACAGGCACGTATTAACGTCATTTTTCGGACTTGCGATGACGGCTCAAATTTTTTTTTATTTATTTTGAATAGTTTGAGAGGGTGAGAGCAACAAATTTCCGACTTCGCCAAATTTACGGCCACCCTAACGTACATATACGTACATATACCTTCAAAATCATTCATATAAATGAATTTATAACATAAAAAAAAATGATTAGGAAATACACAATTATATAATAATAATATCAGACACATATAACAAATATATTATAAATTAAATTTTCAATACGAAAAAAAATCACAGCAGGAATTTAAAATAAAAATGTTTATTTATAAAACGCACGTTTACGACTTCAATAACCATCACATTTGAAATATATATAACAAACTGTTCAATTGAACGTTTGTTTAATTAAATTTTGGCCTAATTAGGTTTTATATACAGATTTAATCTGTACTTTTAATTAAAAGCTAAATGTTTATTTCATCAAACTTTACATATGCACCATACATTTATTTCAGTATGTTCGGTATTTTTAATAATTCATATATTTGTTTGGAAAAATTTCGAAAATTTGATAAACAAGCTAATACACACGAGGGACTATTGTATTTACGAATTCAAATAAAATATATATTTTTAGCAACAGATTGTCAAAAATTTTAATTATTTTTCAACGTTATTTCAGGATTGTTTCTTTTTTTTTTTGGAATTTAACAATTTAGATATGTATGTAGAATATTTTTTTCTGGAATTTTTTGTTCGTTAATTGGGTTATTGATTAAATTAAATTAAATTGTTTGAGCGAAAAAACGAAAAAAAGTATATTTTAATTATTAAATTACTTTTAAAAGCAATTTTATTTATGTTCAAAAATATTTGTGCAAAAAAAATGCGATTGTTTTTGATATATTTATTTATTTTTAGAACGATGTAGAAAAATTTAATTATAATTTTTGTTTTTCCTAAAAATTTATTAAATATTAATTAACATTAACATAGTACAAAAATCTTTCAGAACTCATTATATAAAGTAAAACTGCTTTAGGTTCAAGTTCTGTATTAATATTTTTATTTATAATCAACGTTTCGACGAAACTCAACGCTCATCTTCATCAGGAAAACCGATACAACTGACATTACAGTAAATAACACTATATAGAAACAAGTTACTACACTGTTCGAAAAAAAAATACCCTTATTAGTGCCTATATAAGTCCGTTCCCTAAAAAGGGTATATATGATTACCCTAAAAGGTAAATTCAAAAAGAGCACTTTATTATCCCAGAAAAGGGTAAAAACTACTCTTTTTAAAGAAATTAAATTATTTTCTTATGTACCACACGCATGTTGGACCATGAGCAGTAACAATAAAATTTTAAAAATACTCAAAAAAGAGTAAATTTCACTGTTTTACTCTACAACAAAATGAGTGAGCAGTTATTTACCCTTATTTTTCGTATTTGTTGCCTTTCCATGAAGGTAAAAAGTCAAATATTTTAAAATACGCAAAGGCAGGGCAATTTTTTGCTTTAATAAGGCTACAAATTCAATTACTCGAAAATTTTTACTCTTTTACCCTACTATTTTGAACAGTGTAGATAACAAATAAGTAACTAAATCATAAATTTTTTTAAAACAAAATTTTATTTTTTAACACAATGACTTCACAGTGATTGATGTTGTTGTTTTGTTTTTTTCTCTTATATATTTCAATTACTTTTTTTATCAATCTGCTGTTAATATTGATAGGTCTTGTAAACAAACAGCAGATTTGATAAGATTAATAAGCAATTGAAATTTATAAGAAATAAGACAATATCAATTACTGTAAATACACTGAGTTAAATAAAATTTGGCTTCCTTTAATTAAATTTGTTATTTGTTAACTAGTAATTTGTTTCTATATATGTCATTTGTATCAGTTTTTCTGATGAAGATGAGCGTTGAGTTTCGTCGAAACGTTGATTATAAATAAAAATTTAATACGCAACTTGAACTTAAAGCAGTTTTATATTATTTAATATTTTTTTATAAATATATAAAAAACTAAGTTAGTGTTGTTTGTTATATAAATTTTTAAATAATCTTTAGTAAGATGCTTAATTAAGAATAATTGTATAAAATATAGGTACATATTGTATTTATACGTTTGTCAATTAACTGTATTTAATTAGAGTGAAAGCTAAAGCGCTGAAGGTCCAGTTAAGTATTGTGTTGATGTACAATTCAGATAAGATAAGGTTTATACATCAGTAAGTGAGATTATACAGTGTAACTAACAAGCTAAATCCCTATAAAGAGAGACTGGACATTGGATAATGATGGCTGGTAGGACTTACGGATAGAAAATGAAGTATAAGTATTTATGTAGAATATCTACAAGTATTTATCAATATACCTAGTTTGTTCTTCCAGCGTAACAAAATATTGATATTAAGTTACTATTGCCTACTTTCTACGTAAAAGGAGGTTATTATTAAAATAAAAAAAATTTAGGTTTAAGTTCTGTATAACTTTTATTAAAAATTCGACGTATCGATATACTACACGAATATCATCATCAGGACAAAATATACAGGTTATTATGTTAAACATTCGCTCAAGATGACCGAACCATCTGAATTTGACTAATACCAACTTTGTAACAATTTTTTTTTTTCAATTTCACACTCTGATCATACAATTTTAGATAAAAATCTGGAGCAATTGATTTATACCAGTTTAATATGTAAATTTGCAGACATCACAGGAAAATTTTTATATTATATAAATATAAAATACGTATATATTTTATGTAAGTTCACTTACTTTTTCGTTAAAAAAACATATAGGTATAATATGGTAAATTAATTATTTTTCTTAAAATTACAAAATTATATTATTATATTTTTACAGAAAATTTTTGTAAACCGGTTTGCTGAAATAATATGTAATTTTTTACTATGGTTTTTTATGTAAAATGACAACTTTTTTACAGTGTACACTAGTCTTTTTTCACTCGATTCTTTCTATAATAGTTACATTACATATACCACCAGTGGCGTGCGGTGGGTTATCAGGCAGGGTGTGAAGAGAAAAATAATAAAAACAATAAAAGTGTACATACAACATTTGCAAAATGCGCCGACAAAACGACCGTCTATTGCATGTGCAGATTCTGCACTGCAGACAGTTTTATTGCATGAAGCGTTTCTTGTGTTTGGTCAGCTGATTAGATGACATTTATTAGGAAATTTATTTTTGAACTTTTTAAAACATTTGGAATTTATAAGCTCAACTAATTTTCCTGCACGTCATGACAATTATAGTGCTTAAAAAAAAAACTGGTCATATGGTTTTTAAAAGATTTGGTTATATAAAGATACATAGGTGCAGAAAATTATTGTCTCTCTCTCTCAATTTTAATTTTTGCAGGGGTGCAGGGTTTATATAATCTGTCTTAACCCTTAATTTATATTTCCAGATTTTATTATAATTCAACTATAAGAAAATCAAAAACAACTCTTTAGTTAACAGTGTTAACACAGATTTTATGTAAAATTACTATTTTTTTACAGTGTACCTGTTTTATAATCTGTCATTTTTTATACTTTCAGATTTTATTATAAATATTTTTTAAACAGGACAAATTCAATTTTTCTTTACAAAATTTAATAACCCAACAAAAACATCTGCTCATTATAAAAATCATCATACACTTCCACCCAATTCTCTCTCGTTTCATTTTCTTCAAACTCATCCCCCTTCAACCTATTTAACCCCTAAGCAAAATGACACTCTTAAACAATATCACCAGCATCGCCCCTCGCAACAGTTCTCGTAAGTGATAACAGCCCCCTATCAGGGTAGTAGACGTTCGGGGGGGTACATTGACGCGTTCATGTACCGATACACACACACACACACACACATCAAGGGTGGTTCAGGCTCTATTACGCACGCTATGAGCCGTGGATAAATGTTATACACGCGGTGAGCGATTGAATCGCGAAAAGGGGGGGTGTACAGGAAAAGGGGGGTTGTGTATTTTATATAAAACTCTTTTAGTAAACATGACAGCAATCATTTTGTCGGCTAGTTTTCAATACGATAGCAACTTTTCGAGTAGGCCACGTGACTTGACACACGACCGATTTGACGATTTTTTCCGATTTGATAACACAAGTATTACAATTTTATTACTGTCTCATTATTAACGTTTAATTGTATATATAAAAGAAGTTGAAGAATCAAAAAGAAAAAAAGGTAAATTAGAAATTTATTAATTTTATTTGCTGAATTGAATATTTTTTTAATAAAATATTTAATAACGATTTTTTTTTTAAATATAATTTGTATGAATGTATATTATAGTCCAATTGCATGACACGATGTTGTAGATTAGTGCCGCTATTATAGTTATTAAATTTTGAAATTTAACTAACTTTAAGTAAATTTCAATTCTGATCACTACACTGTAAAAAAAATCTGGTAATTTTACATAAAAACCTGGGGGCAACTGATTTACACCAGTTTAATATAATTTACAGACGTCACAGGAAAATTTTTACATAATATGAATATAAAATACGTATATTTTATGTAAATTTAATTACTTTTTCAGTAAAAATATTAAATTAATTATTTTATTTAAAATTACATTATTTTTACAAAAAATTTATCGTTTTGCTGAAATAATATGCAATTTTTTTACTATGATTTTTATATAAAAATAAATAAAAATTACAGTGTACTTACGGCTGATTTCATAATAAATACTTCAACTAAAGTTAACTTTAAGCCTGCAAAAAAGAATCGAGATTTTAAAAGCTACTAAAATAACTGTAATTGCTTTCAGTAAAACTATTTTTTTTTGTTGCAATAAAATAATGCTTTTTTGTCTGTTTAAAATCGGCTTGAGTTAAAATGTTTATTATAAAACTGGCACTTTAAGTGCGAAACTTTTGCTTAAGTTCCTTAAAATTTAAATGGACATCGAAGGTGCTTTAACTGCTAAATTTGAGGGTAGACTCGTTAAGTTAGAATTAGCGTGACAAATATTTGCATGAATATGAATAATATAGAAATGTTTCCAATTTTTAATATTTAGATAATTTTTGAAAGTAAGATATTAAATATGTGCATTGCTAATAGAGAAATAAAATCCTTCAGAATTGCTTTATCTTTAAGTTCAAATCTCATTTAAGCTAAAGATTTTTAAATTTCAATGTAATGATCAGAACAGCGACATAGATTCTCATCTGTTTTAGAAACACTTGATTGTTTTAAATTCAAATTTAATTTTAAAAGTAAATAATGATATTAAAAATATATTAAGTTGATTAGTGAATTGAATATTTTTTTATAAAATATTTAATAATTATTTTTTTTTTAAATATAATTTGTTACATTTTTTTGTATTATTATGAAATGTATTTTATAAACCAGTTGTACAAAACGATGTTAATTAGTTAAGTACTTAATTAGATTGTCAACTGTTTAAGAAACGCCTGATTGGCTTAAATTAAAATTAGAAATATATTAATATTTACTGCTAATCTAAAATATTTTGTCAACTGAATATAATGTTTTAATTTTAATATATTTTATTAAAATATTTTCTCTAAAATAATTACTTTTTTCACTATAAAATTTTGTTGGGTATTTATAATATGTTAACAAAAAAATATGTATTTAATAGGTTTATTAATATATTTATTGAAAAATTAATTTTATTAAGAAAATAATATATATGTTGTTGACAAATAATTAATCTATAAGAATTTTTATTCTTTTTTATCTTAAGTAGATAAATTAAAAATTTTGAATTTATTTTCCAATCTACACAGAAAACTTTTACTTAAGATTAAAGGTTTTTAGTTTTAACTCAAGGATAAACTCAAAGTTGAACTGTAAACTTATGTTTTTCTAATAAAAATAAAAAATTTAATAACTCTTTTCAACACTTTTGTATGAAATTAGTTTAAAAGTAAAACTACATTTGAACTGAAAATTATTAATAATTTTACAATTACATTAATTTTTTTAATAAATCGAAATTGTTATCTAAAAAAAATGTAATTATCTCTATTTTTCGTTACAAATATGTACGAGTAATTTTCCATAAAATAGTATATCAGAAATTCAATCATAGCGAAAATTTTAATTCAATAATACTATTAAACTAACACAAAGAGCTTTTAGAGTATTTGCTTGTCACACTGAATTCACAGCAGGGAAAAAATCCTAATACATGTTAAAACTTTTAACGATATATACATATAAAAAAATATTGTATATATTTGTCTCTGTTTTTTTTTTCCTTTGACCAGATTAATATGGGAAGTATATATATCACTGTCTTTTTCTTCACCATTGTCGTGTCTGTTGTTCTATCGCACTCATTTTATCTAAATAAGAGGGTAAGTGCTTTTTACGATTTCGAAATAAAATAAATGTGATTTTTGCATTTTGATTTTTTAATTAAATAATAATTATAGTTTGATTATCGATTATTAAGTTTGGTTGTACGTCATTATGTTGGTAACAAATCTAATAACGCAATAGTAATATGTACTTAATATATATTTGTAAATATATTTGCATCTAATTTTATATAAGATAGTATTTAAAATAGTTTAAAATCAAAATTTAATATAGTCAATTTGTTTATCAATGATAAAATAGGAATAATATTTTGGCATTTGTATTAATATTTGCTGTATTTGGCAACAACGATTACTTATGCTAAATTGTACGTTTACATTGAAAATCGAAAAACAATCATTTATTTTTATATTTGCCAATTTTGCTTGACGTTTGCAAATAATAGATTTTTCTCGTTTTTTTTTTTTTGAAATATATAAAAAAATCAGTCTCTTTCAAGACTAATTTGATAATTATTTAATAATTCGATTTTTATTTTATTTAGCATAGGTACATTACAAAAAATTTTAATTTATGAAGATATTTTAAGATATTTATTACGAGCTCATATAAACGTGATGATTATATAGATTTAGATAATCAAACTATAGGTCTATTTATTTAAATATTATAGTTAATTATGTAATAATTATTGGGTTTATTAATAGTATTTTGATGTAAATTTTATTATATATTCACAATTTCCTTTTGTTTCAACTTGTTTTACTTTTAATTCAAAAGTAAATGTGTTTTTTTAACTTCACCGAAAAAAAAAAATTAAATTATACTTCTAATATTTTAGTAGTTTACATACATATAAAATATTATACAAATTTTATAATCTAGTTACTTGTATTTTGTTGGCTAGTAACTTGTTTCTATGTTTTGTTTGTTTATGATTTATTTGTATTTTTTTTTCTGATACGTGCAATATATCGAAATATCGAATTTGAATTGAAAATTATACAAAAACTTAAAACTTCTCATTTTACGCACCTCCGCCAAAATAAGCCCTACAATGCGCTTCCACCAATATACAGTGTGTAAAGTGATGAGGTTTCCTAAAGGAAAAAAAATTTAATATGAGTTTTAGGAGAAAAACTTACTCTTTATAAAAAATTTAGTTTTTATCAAAATCCCTAATAGTCGAAGAAAAATTCAGTAATCACTTAAGATAAGATCAAAAACTTGATATTATGTCGAGTTGTTGATTTTAAATATGACTAATTGTAAGTCCAAATTTTACAACAGTATCGTGTTACCCATGAATTACTTGTTTGTCTTTTCACTGATAAATATATATATTATTTTTTTTAATTATATTTTGGCAAATTAATAATAATAATAATAATAATTAAAAAGTAAGTCTCTTGTATGACAAATATTTTTAACATTTTTCACACGATACTGATGTAACATTCGAACTTAGTCATATTTAAAATCAACAACTCGACATAATATCAAGTTTTTGATCTTATCTTAAATGATTACTGGATTTTTCTTTGATTATAAGTGGTTTCGATACAAGCAAATTTTTTTATAAAAAATAAGTTTTTTTCCTAAAACTCATATTAAAATTATTATTATTATTATATTCAGAAATATTTTCAATTATAAATTTAGTAATCTTGTTTACTTCGAGTATTTAATTATTTTTTTTGAATAAAATGTCAATATTATAATGACTTTGCATATTAAATTGTTGCGCGACTTATAATGCATTTTAACTGTCTTAGCGGGGGGGGGGATAAAGGGGAGATTATTAAAATAGATCTTATACCCTGTTTCTGACAGGAACATTCTACTTCAGTCTGTCAGCTGGATAAGTTAATTAAAATGACATGAAATTTCTACACAATAATTTAATTTAGTGTATAAAGAGTTTTTTCATTTTTTTTTATATTTTATAAATAAAAATATTTTTCGGGCGCCACTATTAGTGTTTTAAAAAAATTTACTCGTATTTTTTATTTTGAATTATTTAACATAGTAAAAAAATATTTCAGAACTTATTATATTAAAATAAAACAGCTTTAGAGTTCTGTATTAATATTACGTACTCAACGTACATATTTATCAGGAAAAAACTGATACAAATGACATTTGCAGTAACTTGTTTCCATGTTCTGTTTAGTTACTGTAAATGTCATTTGTATCATTTTTTTTTCCTGATGAAGATGTACGTTGAGTACGTCAATTATTAATAAATGTTAATACAGAACTACAACCTAAAGACGTTCTGTATTCATATTTATTAATACCTAATTGACGTTTTGACTTACTTAGGGTAGAACTTCATCATTTTTCCTGATGAAGATCTACGTCGCTTATTAATAAATATTAATCCACCAAAGCCATTTTATTTTAATATAATTTTTTATTACATATATGATGCTTAATATCGCTTTTCGATTTTTTTCGCAAATAACATAAATAAATTAAATTTAAGGTTAGTAATCCTGATTTCATGGGAAAATCGAGAATGGATCCAAGGAAACGGCCATTCTGTAATGCGTTTACTGGTAAGGAACCGTTTTGTCCTCTTGATAATAATTTTTGTTAATTATTTGATAATTAGAATATTTAGCTAAGTATAAAAAATTATTATAGTTTGCATTTTTGTATTATATTTATTTAATTGTACATCGAAGTTTACGTAAAGTTAAAACTTTGTTGTTTGATGTTGATTTAATCGAATAAAATTGTAAAAGGTTGCGGCAGGAAGCGTTCAAATTTACCGCCCTTATTGCCAAATGTAATCGATCAGGAACCGGAAATGGAAAATCTTGGTACATTATTAGATTTGAGTGCTGAACCTGCTGTTGAAGATCTTAGCAGACAAATTATGTCCGAAGCGAAATTATGGGAAGCCATTCAGGTACATAGATGAACATAAAAACAAAAAACGCAATAAATAAATTTTTAATATAATTTAACACCAAAAATATTTTATATAAGTTTATCCGTGTTAGTATTAATTGTACCAATACCAAATTTTTTTATTCAGAATTATTTCATTTTTACAGATCTTGAACTTAATCTAAATCTCATATATAAATGATCTAGGATATTAAAAAATTTTATAAGCGCACTTGCATTGCAAATTATAACTCGTATATTAGTTACACGTTGCTTTTAAGAAAATGTAACACTTCATTATCCTCATCTAAAATATAAGGCACGCTCAGTTTATTGCACAGTTTTAATTACGCAAGCCAAAGTCATGAATGACAGTCTGATTTTTCAGTCAGACTGTTATTCCTGATTGACCGTGTAAGGCCCGCTTTATACTAAAACAGTGTACCATCAGATAAACCATAAATATAGATACGTAATTGTTTTGTTATGTATACTTATTAAAAAAAAGGATGAAAATCTGACATCCCTATATGTCTAAAATAGAATCGCCAGCTAACAAACTTTTCTCTCTTATTATTATTACAAAACATTCTATTGCTTTCTCAATCTGGTATCCGGACAATTCACCGAAAACAAATTCACCGAAAAACAGTTCATCGAAAAACAATTCATCGAAAAACAATTTATCGAATAACCAACTGAAATAGAATTAAATTAAATTAAAATTAATATTAGAAAGTGGTTAGGTTAGGAAAGGTTAGGTTAGTAGGTTGGTTTAGGTTTGTTTTTTTCAGTATGTATAAATAGCCAAATGCGTATACATACCGTATGTATAAATAGCCTCATCCTTAATATTATGAATATTAGGAATGTCTTTAAAAGAAGCGTATTTATTTTTTTTTAGTTTTTTCTTTAACACTTTACGGAGGGGTGATGGGTAGGTTAGGTTAGGTTAGGTTGTTTAATTCTATTTCATTTGGTTATTCGATAAATTGTTTTTCGGTGAATTGGTACTTCGGTGAATTTGTTTTCGATGAATTGTTTTCGGTGATTTGTCCGCAACTCCTCTCCATCTATATAATGATTGATTTGATAATGTACTACTGCATTTGATGTGTATTTTTTAAATATATTTATCTTAAAATGTATAACAATAAATTACATATAGGAAGCGCATCGTGAGATAATGAGACAGCGACAAGAAACAAGTGACGGTGAAGAAATACCACCTGTAAATCCTTTAGCAGGAGCAACTTCTGGTGTGGGCGTGGCTAATGGAAAATGCGCGTTACCCTCCTGCATAGCCATCTAGAATATTCTAATTTGATAAATTTCATCTTTATTTAATTTTAAATTATTAAAGTAGATATAATAGCCAGGAACAGTGGATCTGTTCTTTTAGAGATACATATACCTATATATTTGTTAATTGTAGATAAAGTCTAAAAAAAACCATATGTTTTTAATATTTGTTTTTATAATTATTATTTAATGAATCTATCGCCTCTCGTTCAGACCATACTGTTTATCTTCGAAATTTGTTTTATGTGTTAGCGTAGAGTTAAGTCTGGTGCATGATTGATTTAATTTAATGGTAAATGAGCTTAACTTGAGCTTAACTTGGAAATCACGTGACTGAATGTATATTTTTTTTTGACCTTTTTGACATGTGCATCATAGGTTATATGGAAAGTACATTCTAAAAATTGATTTTTCAAATGATAAAAATGACAGAGTTATCTTAGAAATGATGTAATAAATATTAAAAAACTTTTTTTTAAATACTGCAATACGAAATCTAAATTTTAAATTTCTAAATTGCACTATGCATCACAACATACACAGTAACGCCATATACCCAAAAGGGTGTGGCACAAACTCTTTTCACTATCCCGAAATCAGCCTCCTCCAAACTTCCCTATTCAAACAAGCAACTTTAGCTTCATCCATATTCATAATTCCTCTCATACATGCATATTGGAAACTTTGGCAACTTTCGCTCACGCAAAATACTCCAACTGGTATTTCATATCATTTATATTTAAAATTTTCAATCATAAATTTTATATTTGTAAATTAAATCCTTCATGCATCAGCCTTTAGTGATTCTGAATTAAAAGAAAAAAGAAAAAAAACACAAAATATACGAATTTAGTTTTATCAGGTGAAATTATATTAATGTTCATTTACTGTAAATGTCATTTGTATCATTTTTCCTGACGAAGATGTATGTTGAATACATCGAAACACCGCCGATTACTAATAAATATTAATACAGAATTACAACCTAAAGCCGTTTTATTTTTTTTATTAATGTTCAATTTTTATTAGGTTTTTACAATCTAGTGGATTAGTAGTCAATTCAAATCTAAAAACAGTACGACTAAAACATAAAACTAATTTCATGTTAAGTAGAGAAGTCTGATTGAATCTTAAAAGTATAAATTTTTATATTTTAGGTGTTCATTTTATTGAAAAATAGATATTATAGAATAAAAATAGTAGTAGAACGTTTAATAAAAACATTCCATTGTCTGTGATTTTAAAATTGTATCTATAAGTTTATGTTTATGTTTAAATGTGGCTGTATATATATATTATTTAAAATATTTTTTACAAATGTTCTGAAAATTATAACTGTGTACTTAAAAAAATGAAATAATTGTTTCAAATTGTTTCAAATTTGTTAGAGTTACAGAAAAAATTTAATTGAAATTTGAGTTATGTTTTCATAAAAAAATATGTGCAGAATTGGAGTGTTTTTATGAATAAAATTTATAAAATTAAAGTGATGTTTTAATAATTTATAAATCAATTTTTTATTTATACCTGTATTATTTATTTATTTTAAGGTAATAATAATATATTTTTTACATATCCGAAATGTATTTAACAAATTGTTAAGTAAATGTAATTTAAATAAATAAAATAATATGATGAATGATTTTTTAGATATCTATTAAATTTATAGAACCTGGTATGCCATGGTCGATCTATCCTCTCTACGGACGTTTCGCCATACATCGTAGATGGCATTTTCCGTAGGGAAAAAAAAATTTCATTCAGTCACCAAGCACTCAGGATGTCATCTACGATGTATGGCGACACGTCTGCAACGAGGATATATCAACCACAACATGCCAGTCCAGAAATTTCTATAAATTCAAAAGATGAACATTGTTTAATGCTAATTTTTAAAAATTTCAAAATATTAAATTTGAACTTTATTGTTCCAATGTTATTACACTGAGTTATCGAATTCCTATAATATTAAAGAATTTTGTGCTTGGTACACATGCATGGTAACAAAATAACGTAAACATTAAATACCGCACAATAACTCTCTAGTATAACTATCCTAAAATTTTATTAATATGAATAAATGCTCGAAAAATAAATCAGTTTATTGAAAAACAATCCTTTACACAAAATTGCTTCATCTATTATATATTTTCAATAAATATAAATTATTGATACATCCAATATGTTTGTTTCGAAAACTACTTGCTAACAACCCAATTTCAACAAACAAACAAACAAAAATGATTTTACAGTCACATTGATTTCGTATTATAATCGTCAGCGCCATCTTCTTCCGTAGGATATTCATTACTGTTCGGAATACGTCTTCCCATCGCTAGGAGCGCATTAAAATCTTCTTTATCCTGATTAGTTTTCGATGGTGAACGTATTAGATGTGGCGAAAGTGGTGCCGCATAGCGATCGGAACGTGTACGAGCAGCAAGCCATAGTTCTAGTCGTAGACTGCTGGGATCAATCGATTGTGATGATGAATCGAATATGGTGGTGGGCGAAGAAGTGCGTTTGCGTAGATAGTTGAAGCAACACGTGCGAAATTGGCGCGTACCACACGCGGCGGCGCATTCACGACCGCACGAATCGCACGATAAAACTTCGCTGCATACTACGCCACCTGCAATTTGAGAGAAAAATATATATGTATATTGTTATATTATTCGTATTGTTTAAGAAGATTGACATTCTGATTGGTAGGGAGACTGACTATTACTTTAATTACTTTTTTTTACTTTTACTTTTTACGTGGGGTACCTATGTGGTGTAAATAGGAGAGATCGGGTACGAAATACGATTAGTGCTGTATGATGAGTGTGAAATTGAACAAAAATGTTGTAGCAAAAGTTGCCCCCTGCTAGAGTTAGTTAAGATAGTTCGGACATGTTGAGCGAATGCGTCTAATGAACGTTTGGTTAAAAAGATTTATTTGAATGATTTTGATGGTATACGTTTGCAGGTGGACGTCCGATGAGTAGTTGGAGTGGTGTATGATTGAGAGTGTGGCTTGCTTGAGCGAAAGTTTCCAAGTAGTAGGAATAAAAGAAAGCATGTGAGAGTGGAATTATGAATGTGGATGAAGCGAAAGTTGCTTGTTTGGAGGCGACTGATTTCGGGATGATGTAGGTACAGAGTTTGTGCCACACCGTTTTGGGTACATGGCGTGATTGTGTATGTATGTATTTATATATTAAGTTGATAAATAATAAATGTTAAAAAATATGATGTCACCTACTCATATCTTACAGGTATACCTATACTCAATTCTTTTTAAAAGCATTTAAATCGGCGATTAACACCTCAATATAGTTGCTTGTAAGATTTGTTTTTAAAACAATTTACCAATTCAAAAATAAATAAAACAAAAGGAAGCTTAATTAAAATTAAATTAGATAATTTCGAATGAAATAAAATATATTGATTTATAGTTTGTAAAATACGTGTTCTAGGGTTCTAAATACATGCTTATCTGCCAAAAAAAAGTCAATATCGAAAAGTTATGTATGTTATTTGTCTTTGGGATTGACAAACTATTTCTATTTACTATAGAACAATAATCTTCTATTTTTATTATTTATATATTGAAAATAGTAAATAGCGAAACAGAAAAGAAGCGATTTTTTCTTCAAGCATTGCAAACGAAATTAAACTAAGAATAAATAAAAAATACATTCCAAATAACCTTAACCAATTACTAACAGTTGTAGAATATTATATATATATATATATATATATATATATATATATATATATGTTACCGTAAAAGCTCGAAAAACAGTAAATCCTAGAATGTACTCGCTAAACTTAGGATTTACTAATTTCATGTGGTAAAACTACGAAAAAATGTATCATCAATATAATTTCGGACTTCTGCCACGCCACTAACCTAACCTAACCTAACCTGGCCACTTTGGCTTGGTAAAAGCCCAAAATTTTCATTTTTCGTACATTTACTACATCTAATTGGTAAATCCTAGGCTTAACGCGTCTATCTTAGGTTTCACCAATTTTCGAGCTTTCTTCAGTGATATATATATATATATATATATATATATATATATATATATATATATATATATATATATATATAATATATATTATTTATATTTGTTACGTGATTTGTGAGAATAAATTTTTGTTTGGTCAGCCTGGGCGGTATACATTGCATTTCTTATACTTCTTCACACATTCTCAATAATCAAATTCAAAATAAAGCGCGAAAATAAACAATACAACTGTCAATTAACTTAACTTTACTTAATGATTTTTATTATAGTCGTTTGAGATGTCAAATTGAATATACTTGATCTGTTTCGTTGATGGAATATGCATGCAGTTACTGCCAAATCTGGCAGACATTCAATAATCAGACATTTTCAATGATCAAATTAAAATTCAACCAAAAATAAACAATGATGCAACTTAACTTGACTTAATAGATTTCGAATACCTACGACCGCCAAAGATATCAGATTAAATAAACTTAACGTTGTAGTTATGTTTGATGCTGCCACCAAAAGTGTATATATAACTGCTGTATAATAATGTCATTATTTTAATATAATGACCTATTTCTAGATAGGCAATATGGTAACGTGTTATATTAATATTATGATAGGTACACTTAAAGAAAAAAAATTATTTATTATTTATTCATGATTTAATGTTGAACGCACATCAGTTAATCACAATTAGACAAAACTCTAGACACACTTAGCCACGAATTATGTACCTATATTTTCTAATGCAGTCAAGCTTCTTTTTTTTTACTAAATATTATGACTAATTTGTATGTTTTGTCTGGATCACTGATCAATCAGTCAGGCATTAGGAAGACCAGTTAACAATTAATTACTGATTAAGCTAGTACAGTACAGTTCAATGGAAATTGCTTTTAATATTTACTGTTGTAGAATTTTAAAAAGAAACTTTTATATTGAAATTTTTATATTCCTTTAGAATAAATTAAATTGCCGATTGACAAAAAAAAAAAAATGCCAACTTTTTAATTAATAAAGTTGAAGCCTGTATCAATTAAATCAAAGATATTTATTTTTATAATATATGCAAATATGAATGCATATCTTGCATATCAAATTAATTTTGCGTCCACTTGATATATATATATATATATTGGTAAATAACTTTTTATAAATTCTTATAAAATATGTTGTAAATTTTAAATAATTACGTTGTCATGCAATTGTCAACTGTTAAAACGATTTATTATTAGTCAGTTAACTTAATGCTTCTATTAACTAATGTTAAAGTTTAAGGCAATTCGCTGTAAGTGAAATAACCAAGATTGGAAAACGTAACTCGATAATGTTATAAAGGAGGTAGCAGGATAAGCATAGGGAATCGGCCCCAGACGAATTTTGACTTGTCGTAGCTTTTGACCGCTTAAAAACTAGTAAAAAACAAGATTCGGATGGTTTTTAAATTTCTAATCCGTAACGGTAATTTCAAAACGGTAAAAATCGTTTTTTTTTTGTTATAATTGTAAAAAAAATAATTTTTTATGTAGTTAATTTGTTTTAACCGAATTATTAGTAACAGTATAATATTCTACAGACTTTAGAGTATACATACAATTTTTTTCAAGAGTTTTTTACCGGTTTTGACCGTTACAGAATTTTTTAAAACGAAAAAAAACTTTTAAAATACCATATTTTTCGTATAAATGTCGTGTTTTCTAAGGTTGTATTTGATGTAGAAAAAAGTCGCAAATACAAAATGTAGCCCTTTTCTTGGGGAACACGATTGTCTAAACCGCGGTTAAATATCTTGATCCTATAAGGCGATAAATGAATTTTAGTAAAGGATTGCATATACAGAATGAACCAAAAGTCCCGAAACGGTCAAATATCTCTAAAAATATATTTCCGATCAACAAAATAAAAAACACGTGTTTAATCTTTTTCAAAAAGCTATCCACTGATATCCCACCTGACCCCCTACACCCACCCCTAGGCGGTGGGGGGGGGGGTGGTCAACTTTGAAATTTTAAATAGGAACCCCTATTTTTTATTACAGATTTGGATTCTATGGCTAAAAATACGTATTATTTGTCTAAAACATTTTTTTCTATTTATGATAGATAAGCGCTGTAATTAATAGAAATATAGAAATATAGAAAATATAGAAATAGAAATATACAGTGTGTTGACCGCGACCCCAGATCATAGGACTTTAACATGTAATTTCGATAAATTGCGAAATACTACTTTCTCGAGTAAAATTCGAAGAAATACTTAGAATACTTTTCGATAGGGCATAATAAGTTCTATAATTTGGTTTTAGTTTTAATTTGCTAGCATTTGCCGTGTGGGCTCTAGAATTTTCTTTTGATTTTTTTGTTTTTATTTTTTTTCTCAAAAACTATGAAGTGTAGGAAAATAAGCATGATATGGAAAAATGCGGAATAATGAGTACTATAATTTGGTAAATAAACCATTATTCTAGGATGCATCGTTTAGTAGAAAAAAAAATTAAAAACTGAATTTTTGAAAATCTCTAAAGGGGGTACCATTGGGATTTTTTCAAAATAAGACTTTTTTTCAAAATTTGCTGAAAACAATCTGAAAAAAATCAGTAAAATAGAGAAAAAAATTAGCTACATAATAGCTAAGTAACTTTTTTCTCAAACTCATGCTGGTTTGGCAGGAAAAATTATTAAAAATTCTAAATAAAATTTCAAAGTTGACCACCCCGCCACCGCCTGGGGGTGGGTGTAGGGGGTCAGGTGGGATATCAGTGGATAGCTTTTTGAAAAAGATTAAACACGTGTTTTTTATTTTGTTGATCGGAAATATATTTTTAGAGATATTTGACCGTTCCGGGACTTTTGGTTCATTCTGTATATGCAATCATTTACTAAAATTTATTTATCGCCTTATAGGATCAAGATATTTAACCGCGGTTTAGACAATCGTGTTCCCCAAGAAAAGGGCTACATTTTGTATTTGCGACTTTTTTCTACATCAAATACAACCTTAGAAAACACGACATTTATACGAAAAATATGGTATTTTAAAAGTTTTTTTTCGTTTTAAAAAATTCTGTAACGGTCAAAACCGGTAAAAAACTCTTGAAAAAAATTGTATGTATACTCTAAAGTCTGTAGAATATTATACAGTTACTAATAATTCGGTTAAAACAAATTAACTACATAAAAAATTATTTTTTTTACAATTATAACAAAAAAAACGATTTTTACCGTTTTGAAATTACCGTTACGGATTAGAAATTTAAAAACCATCCGAATCTTGTTTTTTACTAGTTTTTAAGCGGTCAAAAGCTACGACAAGTCAAAATTCGTCTGGGGCCGATTCCCTATGCTTATCCTGCTACCTCCTTTATAATTTCTAATACAATAACGTAATGATATTTAAATAGCGTTATAATAACCGATAACGTTTTGTAAAAAGTTAGGAGTATTTTGTAACGTTATTTTGTAGGAGTTGTCTTTTAAGAGAAAAATATATTTTGTTTGTATTTCAAACATGATAATTAAATTGGTAATATTGAAAGTTGAAAATCTTATTTGTGTATAAAATTTGTTATGGCTTTTCAACAGAACCTGTTAAGCCAATAAATAATATACAGATACAATGGCACCCTTTTTGTTTTATTTATAATATTAAGTTTATATTTTTCACTTTATCAGTCGATTTGCATATGTGTGTGTGTGTGTGTGTGTGTGTGTGTGTAGGGCGAAGTGAAGAGCAAATCTTTTTATAAACATATGCGGCGCCGTAAGTGATATTCTTAATACTTTTATACAAACTCAATTTTGTTCAGATCTGACACTTTTAAAACAAATCAAATTTGCAATATTTTAAAATCAAATTACTACGATAAGTATACCATGCATTATATTATATTTATATATTTTTGTAAAGTATATCATGCGTTAAACGAATGATTTTAATTATTAAATTTTTGCAGAATTTAATTTGACACAAAAATAAACATGTTAGATCTATATTAATTTTAATTAAAAATTGACGTTTCGACGTACTCTACGTACATCCTCATCATTTGTATTATTTTTCCTGACGATGATGTAGGTCGAAACGTCGATTTTTTAATTAAAATTAATACAGAAGTAAATCCAAAAGCATTTTTATTTTATTATAATAAGTTTTGAAAGATTTTTTTACTCTGTTAAACAAATAATTTTTTCATTAGTACACCCACTCTTGACACTTTCGAAAAATCGATTTTTTTTTGCATTTTCTAAAAGCTTATATAATGTGTTAAAATTGTTTTCTGAAATTTGAACTTTTGATTAGTAAAAAAACTAATTGGACGTATATTTCAAATTATTTATCAGAGCTTTATTTAGCTTCGTATTTTGAAAATATGAGATGTAATATTTGATTTTAAAAAGCACAGAAACACAGTTTTAAATATACGTTAAATAAAATAAACAAATATATAGAAAAATAAAACGGCTTTATGTTGTAGTTCTGTATCAAAATTTATTAATAATTGACATACGTAGCTATAAAGATTAATAATCCTTAATCATTATAGTTTTTTTTCTGAGTCAGAAATCATATTTTTCAAATTCACACCACTCCGTTAATAATCATTGGAATGGCATGAATTTTGGACTACTAGAAAGCATATTTCATTAGCTTTTTGGTGATTATTTTGAAATATTTTTAAAGTAAGTACAATAAAAGTTATATACCAAAATGTCTAAAATGGCGATTTCCCCATTTAAGCTAAATGCAAATTTTGAGCCTTCAACAGGCACGGGTTAATATCATCTGACAGGTCTGGGAAAGTGTATGGACATTTTTTTTAATTATTTGGAATAATTTTGGCGGGTGGGAGCAACAAATTTCTGACTTTGCCATAATAAGAACCACCCTAATATGTATTTATATATATATATATATATATATATATATATATATATATATATATATATATATATATATATATAAATATAGGACTCGTAATAAATTGATAGATATTAAATGCTAGCATTTTAATAACCTAGTCAATCATATACCGTATCCCGTTATATAAATTTTCTCAATATATATATATATATATATATATATATATATATATATATATATATATATACCGGGTGTCTACTTTTTTTTTGTTACATAGGGAATACAATGCTAAAATTTTCATTTGGTGATAAATTTTCCCCTAATTATTATAGAACAAAAGTACAAATACAAAAGTTGTTTAGAATTCAAAAATGCATCAAATGATGCCAAATTTATCAATATAGGATGTTCCGATCAAGAATTAGAAGCAAATTAAAATTTCCATTTTTGCGCTCTTTACATCAAAGTGCCATGGAAATTAAACAAATAATTTCATTTCTTCTGGAGTTTGAGTTTGACAGATCGTATTTATTTTATTGTTACGTTCTGTATTATTATCATTATTATTGAAAATAATGAATAAACTTAAGGTATCTACTTATCGACATATTAAAATAAATACGATCTGTCAAACTCAAACTCCAGAAGAAATGAAATTATTTGTTTAATTTCCATGGCACTTTGATGTAAAGAGCGCAAAAATGGAAATTTTAATTTGCTTCTAATTCTTGATCGGAACATCCTATATTGATAAATTTGGCATCATTTGATGCATTTTTGAATTCTAAACAACTTTTGTATTTGTACTTTTGTTCTATAATAATTAGGGGAAAATTTATCACCAAATGAAAATTTTAGCATTGTATTCCCTATGTAACAAAAAAAAAGTAGACACCCGGTATATATATATATATATCAATATTACAAAAAAAGCGTTTAAAAATTTAGGATAATTATAAATATTTAATTTTTATAATAATAATTGGTACTCACCCACTATAATTAAAGTGAAGATAATTCCTGCACTCATTTTAAAAAACAGATATATTTTTCTTGGCCTACAAATTAAAATTTAAGAAACATTAGAAAAAGATTTTTATTTGAATTATTTTAGACAAATTTATAATTAAAATGCATTAATACAACTAACCTTATATTAATGCCCGTGTATGCATAAATATTTTCATTGAAAATAACGGTTCATTAAACTGAAAATTTTTCGATGTCGTAAGAAATTTTGTTGCAATATTCATTTTAACAAAACGCTGCGCTGTTTTTAACGAAAATGTTTATGCATACCGAGTAAGACAAATAAATAATGCATATATTTTGTTGTTAATGCAAAAATAATCACTTTACACTTAAAATTAATATTGTAAAGCTATTAACAATTAATAATAGTAATAAACAAATATTTCAACAAAAATATGTTGAAAATTCATTGTGTTCTAGAACATATTAATCTAAACTCAAAATATATTGAAATTGTAGTGTAAAAATTCAAAATGTTTAAAATGTATTTTAAATTCAAACTTTTCTGATAAAAATATTTAAATAAAATATATTAAAAAGAACTAAAACGGCTTTAGATTAATAAATATTAATACAGAACTACAACCTAATCCCGTTTAATTTTAATGTAATGAGTTCTGAAAGATCTTAAAATAAAACTTGTTCTAGTTCAAGTTCTGTATTAAAATTTATTTATAATTAACGTTTCGATACAGTTTTTTTGATGAAGACAAGCGTTGAGTTTCGTCGAAACTTGAACAGAACTTGAACCTAAAGCAGTTTCATTTTATATAATGAGATCTGAAAGATTTTTACTATCTTTTATCATAATGAATCCTTACTCAAAATATTTTGTGATTATAATTCAGATGATTAAATTATATTCTAAATGAAAAATATGTTAAAAACACTAATAGGTACATACCGATCCGTTTTCAAAAACAATATCTTTACAAGCGTAGTAGGAATTAATTAATTGAAATAATTTCAGTCTATGAATCTTGAAGTGTCTTTCAGTGACGCTGTTTCATGAAGAACGTAACGTTCTGCTTGCTCGGGACTTTAAAAGCTCCATCCGACACCTACAGTCTTTTTACCACGATCTCAAGCTCGCAGCAGTCCCCACCACTTTTGTGCTTTTTCGCTTATGGTATATCACACCAATCAGAACTACTTATCTATGTGTTTACGTTTGTGCGAAATATGTCGCCATGTGTTAGTAATTTACAAATTGGATTCTAGATTTTTCAAAGAAGGGATGATAAAATATTCGTTTATTTTTCCAAAGTTGTTTTTCCTCCACGTGTATTGAAAGTATAAGAAGTTTATTTTTGTGGTGGGGAAAAGTTGCGCTGTCTAAAATTATTGGATTTATTTTAAGTTAATTAGTAATTTTAGTGCAAACAGTTCAGTCGGTTCAGTGACGTATTTAATTGGCATCTCAAAAATGTACAGTTTACATTTTTAATATTTCGATATTTTTAGAAATGATAAGAAAAACTAGGTACCTATATATATATATATAAGAAATGGGCGACTGGGAAACCACTTTCTCAAATTTTCTACACCAGATTGTATAAATTTTTATTTTTTCAATTTCATATGAAATCGCAAAGATTGTGAGAATTTTACTGGAAATATTACATGATTTTTAAAAAAATCTTTAATATATTATTCTGCAACAAAAATTATATACAATATGTACCCAAAAAGATGTGGCACAAACTCTTTCCACTATCGAGAAATTAGTATTCTCCAAACATTTCTATCCCGACAAACAACTCCAACTTCATCCACATTCATGATACTTGAAGTACGTGCTCTTCTATTCCTACTACATATTTGGAAACTTTCGCTCACGCAAACCACTCCGTTTACTCATCGGACGTCCACTGGCAGACGTATACCTTCAAAATTATTCACACATATTCTTTTAACCAAACATTCATTAGACATTCGTTCAAGATGACCGAACTGCATCTTAACTAACACCAACTTTTGCAACTTTTTTTTTTAATTTCACACTCATCATACACTAATCTATGTATTTCTGTATCTAATTCCTTCTGCACCATATTGCCACGTAAAAATCTCATTTCCACAGCAGTTATTTTTCTTTCAACATATAGATTTCACGAGCGGAATTTGCATATTATTTCTCAATGTGAACTTGCACATTTTAGCCAATCATACACACATACACAATCACGCCATGTACCCAAAAGGGTGTGGCACAAACTCGTTCCATCATCTCAAAATCAGTTTCCTCCAAACATCCCTATCCAAACAAGCAACTTTAGCTTCATTCATCCACATTCATCCACATCCTCTCTCATACATGGTCACTTCTATTCCTATTACTTGAAAACTTTTGCTCACGCAAGCCACGCTCCATCATACCACTGCAACTACTCATCGGACGTTCTACGCAAACATATAAATATTTTTAACCAAACGTTCATTAGGCATTTGCTCAAGATATCCGAACCATCTCAACTGACTAACATAAACAGAGAAATATTATCCTATCTTTCATAACGCTATGTTCTTAAATTGAATGGAATATAGGTGTATATAATTTAAATCTGCAAATTTCAAAGGATGTGACTATATTTAGAAAAGAAATCTGACTCAAATATCCGGGTAATTACAGTTTCTCTATATATCCCCTTGTAAAGAACTGCAATTATTGATTTGACTCTTTATTTTATGATTCATTAAATTTTTTTATTAGTTATCGTAACTCAATTAATTGATTTCTTGTATTTAGGTAATGTAAAAATATATAACTAATTTTTACTAATAAATTGCGATATTTCGAGAGAAAAAAAATTAAAACACATATTTTTCAATTGAAATTTTCAGTACAAGTTTCATAATAAAGAAATAAAAATTGTGAATTTAATATTCTGATAGATTCACAAGTAACAACAGTTACAGACGGAAATTGGTTTTTTTAAAACAATAATACTTACTTATTTCCTGTTTATATTTACATTAAAAATATATATATATACATCCTTATAGTAATAGAATATAATAGAATAAAATTTTATTTAGATTTTGGTTAATTACATTGTAATAAATATTTACAAAATTATAAAAATTACAGGAAATTTATTACTGTAGCATTATATTAACAATATTGATGACATATAATTTATATCAAATTATTTACTCAATTATTAACTTGCATTATCTTTAAAATAAAACTACTTTCAGTTCAAGTTCTGTATTAAAATTTATAACATTACATGTTAAATTATTAAATTATTGAAAATTCTAAAATGATTTTAAGAATTTTCAATAATTTTTCCTGTAAAATCAGTATGAGTTAGAGAAAAATGTTACTTAGCTATTATGTAGCTAATTTTTTTCTCTATTTTACTGAATTTTTTCAGATTTTTTTGAGCAAATTTTGAAAAAAGTCTTATTTTGAAAAAATCGTTTTTAATTTTTTTTTCTATTAAACGATGCATCGTAGAATAATGGTTTCTTCACTCATTATTCCGCATTTTTCCATATCATGCTTATTTTCCTAGACCTCATAGTTTTTGAGAAAAAAATAAAAACCAAAAAATGAAAAAAAAATTCTAGCGCCCAAACGGCACATGCTAGCAAATTAAAACTAAAACCAAATTATAGAACTTTTTATTGTCTATCAAAAAGTATTCTCCGAATTTAACTCGAGAACGAAGTATATCGCAAATTATCGAATTTGCATGTTAAACGCCCATACGAATTTAACGAACGAACACCCGGTATATAAATGTAATGCAATATATTAAAAAAAATTTAGAAATTATTACAAAAATTAAAATATAACTAAAGTGGCTGTGATTTTGCTACATTTTTTTTTTAATTCTATATTGATATTGGATATTACATTTTACAATAAGAAACAATCAAAAACATTAGATTATTTGTTAATTTATATAAATACGAAAATGAAATAAATATATAAAATAATTTTGACTAATCTTAACATAGTGAAAAATCTTTCAAAACTCATTATATAAAATAAAATTGCTTTAGGTTCAAGTTCTGTATTAAAATCAATTTATAATCGACGTTTCAACGAAACTCAACGTTCGTCTTCATCGGGATAAACTGATTCAAATGATATTATAGTAAATAACAGATTATAGAATCAAGTTAACTGTAATGTCATTTGCATCAGTTTATCCTGGATGAAGACTTGAACGTTGAGTTTCGTTGAAACGTCGATTATAAATTGATTTTAATACAGAACTTGAACCTAAAGCAGTTTTATTTTTTGAGTGATCTTTCGAAAAGAATTGAATTATTATTATCACTTCATCGGACACCTACTCTAATCATGTCACAAAAATTAGAAAATAAACTTATATTAAATATTGCATATTTAGTAAACTACTTTTTTTTTAATATGTCTAAATTTGTAATATGTTATTTCATGGATGTATGTGTGTTTGAATGAATATTTTCCCTTCTATTTTTCTACACTATCTTAGTAAAACAAATATAGACTTTTAGAAGTCATAAATAATGCCGTTGATACATGGAAATTATTAATATTATAAATTTTGGTGATAATATTTCATAAGTTTAATAATTAGTGTTTTGTGAGTCGTAAAAAAAAGATTAATATAGATGTTTTTACAAACCGCAAACAATTTTAAAAATAACTTTTTATAATACAAATTTATACAAAAATATTAGCAAATAAATGATATGTATTCACATAGTACAATTAAAATAAATTTCTGGAAAAGTAGGATTAGATTTTAGTTAAAATTAACTTTGTTGATTAAATCAAATGAAAGATTAATATTATTATTCATTATTGTTTTAGGGTTGAACTGTAAATATGCCAGTATACAAGAAAAACGGTAAGTTTACATTATTTTCAAATGTATTCACGTTCACGTGTTTAAATATTTTGTCCATAAACTAAATAATTATTTAAATTTAAAAAAAAAAACAAATTAATATAGGTACCACGTTTTTAACACGGACTAAAAATATAAAATAATTTCTCCTAGCCTTATACAAATTTTGAACCCAATACAGAAAAACGTGAACTAATTCTTTTTTTATTATTTCATATGGATCATCTAAGTGCGAATGTTACATTAGTAGACATTAGAGACTTATTTTTTAATTATTATTAATTTGCGAAAATATAATTATTATTATTATTATCAAGTAATTCATGGGTAACACGATACTGATGTAACATTCGGACTTAGTCATATTATTTAAAATCAACAACTCGACATAATATCAAGTTTTTGATCTTATCTTAAGTGATTACTGGATTTTTCTTTTACTATAGGGGTTTTAATAGAAGCAAAATTTTTTATAAAGAATAAGTTTTTCGCATAAAACTCATATTAAAATTTTTTTCCTTATAGGAAACCTCATCACTTTACACACTATATAAAAATAAAACACTCATATCATAAAATACAATATTTATTTGTTTCTTATAAACAACCTTATACAATAATTAGAATTTAACATAACGTTACATCAAATACGCAATCACTTCTTACGTTTCTTAGATCCAATTAATTCCATACTGATCAACGGATTATTCTGCCTCATCTGTAACCAAAATACAATTCTCGTTTAAAATTCAATCCAATAACCGGAAAGATATTGAAATACCCGATATTTAGCGGTAGATGTGCCAGCAGGCGGCTTAAAATGCGTCTTCCTTCTTTTCGTACCACGTCCGATTCCCGATACGTTCTTCAATGTATGCGGAACAATATAATCGGGCACATCGGCGAGGTGCGATTGCTGACGTACCGTATGCAACGCTTTATCATGTCGCAGCACTTCCAAATCGGTCGGGTTATCTTCGAAATAACTCTGGGGAGAAGAAATATTATCAGAAATAATTGATAGTTTACTTTAAATGTTATGCCGCATAGTGGATCCCAGATTTAGTCAAAGTTTTTGGTTTGTAAAACAAAGTAATTTTTAAAAGATTAGAAAATCATCTACTGTGGCGAAATTTAAATAAAAATAATATTATAAAAAATCCCAAAACAACACTTAACTTAAATTAAAATAAAGCTAAATACTTATTTCGGAAGCTAAGCTTCCATCTTCAGTAGCTAAATAAAATCTAGAAAAATCTTACCTGTGATCCAAAGTGCTTAAGTGTTTATGTACTTTGGATCACAGGTAAGAATTTTGTAGATTTTATTTGCTACTGAAGATGGAAGCTTAGCTTCCGAAATACGTATTTAGCTTTATTTTAATTTAAGTGTGGTTTTGTGATTTTTTTATATTATTTTTATTTAAAGTAATTTTTGCTTGAAACTAAAGTTGAAATATGGAGGAATTGCTCTGCAGCGCTGCAAATTTTTATTGCTTTGATAAAGCATATTTTGCTGATTTCAACTTAGATTACATGATACCATTTTCAGGATTTATTCCCCATAGAATGAAGATAAATTTCTCAAATTTGTATCATCCCAATCAAAAGTTACAGCTATTTTAAATTTAACATTGAAAACTCCCATGAGCAGTGAAAAAGGTAACTGTATTACAAGTAATGAATGGTCAATATTTTCTTATAGCAGCACTTTAATAACGTCAATTCCGTGTTTTACCTTTAGTTTTTGACAGTTAAATATCTCTTGTTTAATTTCTTTCAAACGTGCTTCTCGAACAGCAATACGAGTTACGGCTTTCCATGCATCGCGAGCGCGGTATCGGAATGATTCAATTTCTTCTATTTTAAATTGATATGCTCTGAAAAAAATCAAACAGGAAATAAAAGTAAATTTCAAAAAAAGCACTAGTTATATCGCTAAGAAGTAGGTTCCGTTTGTTAACGGTAGCTCCCAAACTGATTGACTGACCTAGGGCGCACTCAGAGCGCTTTTACACGTAATATTTAATAATTAATTACCAAAGTTTATAAATATATTAACACTTGAAGACGGGTTATTGAATACTTAAAGAAAACCAAATTTACTGTCGATAAACAATTCAATGTGATATATTAACACTGTTTTGATTTTGATTAATATTACTTTGTACAGAAAATTATAAATAAAAATTTGACGTAAATACGTGACATAAAAGTGTTTCGATATTATCTTAAGTTTTAAACGAACTCTCTATTTATTTCAAGATATTTTACAAAACAAAATAATTATGAACATATATTACTTACTTCATAACTTCTTCCTCTCCGTGACTTTGCTTCAAATGTTCTTCAACATTTTTCATCAATTCTTGTTCGTTCATACTTACAAACGATAATACACTACCCTAAAATTAATTTCCACAAAATTATCCTTTCACAATATATATATATATATATATATATATATATATATATATATATATATATATATATATATATATATATATATATATATATTAAATACCTGATTATTGCCCCTAGCTGTTCGACCAGCTCTGTGAATATACGAATGAATATCTAAAGGAAAATCGAAATTAATAACATTCGAAACACACTGAAAATCTATGCCTCTTGATACTCCAGATTCTTTATCTTTTCTTCTCTTTGTTTTATTATCTTGAGCTTCAGATTCTTTACCGTTTCGTTTCTTAGTTTTACTATCCTGTGCAATATTGGGCACTTCTAATGCTTGCTCATCCGATGCCACAATTATATCATATAATCCTTGATTGAATTGATTCACTGAATGACAACGAATTTTTGCTGGTAATTCCGAGTTTAGAACACAAGTTGGAATCTTGAATTGTTCTAGATATAATTTAATCCTGAAATTATTATTTATTTATTTTAACAAAAATTTTCTACCAATCATAATTCTATGATTAAACACAAATTGATTTCTTCATCTTTGTCATGAGAAGCTTGAAAAGTTATTGACAACAATAATAATTATGTCAGTAGAATTTGAAATTAATGTTCTTTGTTACACTCTAATATAAATATATATATATATATATATATATATATATATATATATATATATATATATATATATATATATAACATATGTAACAGAATAACTATTCCTAATTTTCAGAAATGATAGAGGGCACATAAAGAAACATTTTTTATTAATAAACTAGTGTCCGGAAATTTTTTTTTTTTTTTTCGGCAGTCGATTGTAAAAACACAACTTTATGTTATAACCCGAGAATTAACGTAGATTTATAATAACCGTTAAAACCATTTTATTCTACTCAAAAAAAATGCCTTAAGAATGTGAAAATTATTTTCATCTAATTTAAAAAACCATCGAGATATCGCCATTTATCAAAAAACGGAAAAAGCGAACTTTTTGCCATAACTCGAAAACAAAAGACAATAGCTAATTTTTGTTTTCATAATTGAGTTTCTCTCAAAAAAAGCGATCTAGGATGCGCGGTCCATTTTTCCATATCTCTTATAGTTTCCGAGTTCCCCTATGAAAACGTCCAAATTTGCCCACCCTGTACATCGTTACAACTTGTATATCGAAAATGGTGGTCGTAACTTCGAACAATTTTTATAAAGTTTAATGCACTATTATTTCTAATAAAATGTTCCTTAACTTAACTACTCTTTGACGTTGTAATAATTAAAATTGTTTTTAACGATATCTAGTGTAACTTGACACCGAGAAATTTCCGGACACCAGTTTATTAATAAAAAATGTATCTCTAAGTGCACTCTATCATTTCTGAAAATTAGGAATAGTTATTCTGTTACACCCTGTATATATATATATATATATATATATATATATATATATATATATATGTATATATAATTTTACCTACAAAGCATGAAACACTAAAATGCCCAGTATTTTTAGATAGAATTACTCAACTACTGTAATTTTAACATAATTGTTTAAAAATACTTACAATATCAGAACTATTACAAACATTATGTAATATAATATTACCAACGGAATGGAAAAGTACACATGTATGTAATAATAGTAAAGTCTCTTTTAGTAAATTTACACAACTTCCATAAATAGCTTAAATTTGTTTACTTCTGTAATATTATTGTTAGTATAATTATATATATTTCTAAATTTAGATAAAGGATGTATTTTTCCATGAATGAATTACACTTAAAATATTTTATTAGTATTATTACATTATTTTGATAAAATATTAGATATGCATATGCAAGCTGTAATATTATATAATTTAAGAAGTTATATCAACAATATGTAATTCTACATTAAAAATATGTGATGCAATTTGCAGAAAGTAAGCAATTTTACTCAATTATTCAGTTAGTTTTACTTACTTTGTGTGATTATTAAGAATTATATAATTATAGAATTTTGAAATAGAAATACAGAATATTTATGGTAAAATAAAATTACAGATTTTTTACAGTGTAGCTTAAGGTCGAACTAAGTTAGTTAAATTGTTTAATATAAAACAGGCCCGTAAAGAAACTAATTAAAAAAGCAAGTTTATTTAACTCACTTGTAACATCTATCGACGGTATTAACAAAAATTATCGATTTTCCTCTGATCAAATTTAGTTTTAGTATCGCATATAAAATGGTAGCTTTATCAATTTCTTCTGCTGATAAATGATAATGTGCCAGTTGATCTGCTGGTGCCAAATCCGGTTCCTCTAATTTTAAAACAACCGGATTATGTAAAACTAAAGTTTTCAGACTTTTAACATCTTCGCTTAAAGTAGCAGACGCTAAAATCGCTTGATAGATTTTCGGCAAATAACTGAAAATTTTACAATTCAAAATTAATCGCAATAGTTGATACTACAAGCTCGATTTTTAACTAATAACCAGGGATGAGATGAAATAACGTTTCAAATCGTTACGTTATTGTATAAAGTTATTTATTATTTGTTTTCGTTACAGAACGTTAAAGATTTGAAATTTTTTTTGATTCTCGATTATAATTTTAATTTGGTAGGTTTGAAGGCAATAATGAATCATTTAATAAATAATAATAAGAGAAAAACGTTACGAAATAACCTTTTACGGTAAACGTTATCGGTTATTATAACGTTAACGGATATCGTTAGTCAAGCCACACACCAGATAAACTAGAAACGTGAAACATTTTCATGTTGAAAATATGAAACACGAAATATGAAACTTTTTGTACAGTGATACACAAATTGAAGAAACAAAAATTAAATTGGTTTCAATTCACAATAAACTCGGAACACCGACGATAGTTTGGATAACAGTGATTTAAAAAAAAAATGTTAAACTTAAATGTTTCTATATTTAGAGTGCAATTTGTGCTTAAATATGCATTTTATCAAAAAATTCTATAGAAATAAGATTATAGACAATAAAATTTCCTACAACTTTTATTTGCATCACTTTTTAATAGCACTTTCGGTTTAGAAGCTACGCGTTTTTAAATAAC
Organism: Clivina fossor; assembly: GCA_963966155.1. NCBI lineage: Eukaryota > Metazoa > Arthropoda > Insecta > Coleoptera > Carabidae > Clivina > Clivina fossor. The sequence goes on from OZ014557.1 coordinate 23,936,830, forward strand.
AAGAAATTTATTAATTTTCATGCACATTGAAGTAAAACCACGCGAAACGTGAAACCGAAAACTATAGAACCGGCTCTATTTCATGCAACATGTTTCTATAGCATTTGTTTCTCTTATCATTTAAATCAATGTGTTGTTATTTTGTGAAACATGTTTCTTGTTTCACGTTTTATCTTTCATGTTTCTTTGGTGTGTAGCCTGCCTAAGACAAATGAATTAAAACAATTTCAATTTCTCTAATTTCTAACATATAATTTTCAAAATAAACTTACGTTAATAATTCTTTAACTTCTTTTTCATAACCAAAGGAAAAAACCAAATCAGCTTCGTCAATTACCATCATCTCTAACGATTCTTTAACTTTAATATTGCCAGCTTTAATATGCTGCAATAATCTAGTAGGTGTGCCGATAATTATATCAGGTTTTTCAACTAATAAAGGTTTCTGTGCTTTGAGTTCGATTTGAGGAGATATATCAATAGATCGCACTTCGCGCGAACATTTCACTGTTAGATCGGCGATTACTTTCGATATTTGTGTACATAGTTCTTTACTAGGTGCCACAATTAATGCTTTTGTTTCCTGTCTGATCGCAATTTGTTTTGAGTTTAAGATTTTTTGAATAACCGGAATTGCAAAGGCGGCTGTTTTTCCGGATCCAGTTCGAGCACGAACTAACACATCTTTGCCTTCGATTAAGAGTGGAATTGCTTTTTCTTGGATTAATGTTGGTGTTTGCCAGCCCTGTTTCGCTATCCCCTTAAAATATTTCAGTTTAATAATAATCATCTTTATTAAATAGCACATAATGTCTATTTATACTACACATACATTAGCAATAATAAACAAAATATACTACAATATTATTGCACAAAAATATACCATAACATTAATAATTTATAATGAATTGTAAAATTGGTAGGTAACTCTATATATTAGTATTAAATTAAGTGTTATTTAGATAATGCTGTTTAAGATGTTTCTGAAAATTATCCGGTAAATTATTATATAAAGAAAGTCCTTTGTGAAAAATACCTCTTAATATGTTAGTCTTATTTCCACGTTCTATATGAAAAAGTTCTTTAAGCTTGGTATTGGTATTTATTGTTTGATTTGTGTGTTTTCCTACCTTTAATATTCGATCATCTAGTTCCATTTCGTGGAAATTAAGTGGTTGTTCGTCATTATCTTCTGTCATTTTATAATAATTACAAGATACTTATTGCACGTGTTTAATTTTTGGTTATATTCGCAGTTGCATAGTAGCGGTAGGAGCTGTCAAGTAGCTGTCATCGTTGCAATAAAGTTTGAAGATTTGTTCAGAGATGGCAATACATACTTTAACCAATAAGAAATTAAATTAATTTAATTATTTTAATTGTAAAATATATAAAAAAACAAATAAATATGAAACATTATAATAAAATAAATAAATAATATATAAAAAAAGCGTATAGATACATGTTATAAATTAATTTCAGATTTTATTTTGACAGCAATGTAACCTATATAGTGTTAAGTATCATTCAGACTGCGGTTGCAGTTTTTGTTATTGCCGTAGTAATAGTTGTAAGAATACTTGACCATTCGCACTGGCTTGTGATGCTAGTGAAATTTTTACATACGCATGCGTACTGCAATAACACAAAAAAATAAATAAAATAATTAAATAGTAATAATAATAATAATATAATAATAATAATATTAATAATAATTAAATATTATTTGATTAATTTTGCTTTCTAAAGTCGCCATTTAAATATATTTTATGAATTTGACGTTTGTTTGACATTTGTTTGACGTTTCTAAATAAAAATAGTGCTATCTCTTTTCACTCTAACTCTGATTGGCCAATTCTTACAACTATGCAAAATTTTAACTAGAATGTTTGGCCTGTTCAAATGTTTGGCTGCTTACAACTACTGCTATGTCTTATAACAATAACCACGCATGCGCATTGTATTCCCATAAGCTTACATGTATTTTCTTATGCTTATAACTACGACTATAACTACTGCAATAACTAAAACGGCAGTCTGAATGGGGCTTAAATTGTCAAATTTATCATATGCAAATCATAGATAATATATTACGATAATACAAATCTAACTAATGGATCGGTAAAAATGCAGAATAGAATGACCTGATTTTGCTGTGTTCACGTTAGTTGAAAAACCAGTGATTCTCAAATTGTATGACAAAACAAAATGTAATTTTAAATTTGTCTTAACGGTCTTTAAAAAACAAACTCCTACCTGAAACCTACCTACCAAATCTACCCTAACCTACCGGACTTCTTAACGGTCTTTAAAAAACAAACTCCTACCTGAAACCTACCTACCAAATCTACCCTAACCTACCGGACTTCTTAACATAACATAACATAAGGAACAATCACACTTCTTAACATGATATGTCTTAACGGACGAAAATGATAAAATTACTAATGGAACATTTTGAGGTTCACTGGTTTATACACACCAAAAATGGGCGTTCCAATGTTCACGCATGCGCAAATCTGTTTTTTTTTCAATATTTGTGAATACAGCAACATCAGGTCTTTCTATTCTCAAGATCAGCCTATTTATTTATTTATTTATTATAGTTTACAATTAAAATACAAAACATTATAATTTGACAACAAATTAGGCATTCTAAAACAGACAACTTCATAGGTTAAATTTTGTAACTGTCAACTTAATTTATAACATGTATTGTGTCTGTTTTTTTATTAAAATTAATTTATTCCATTTTAATTATAATATTTGATATATATTTAACAATTAAAATAAATATAATAAATAATACTGTAATAATGTAATATTATATATTATATTTTCATGCAATACTCGTCCTTATGTTAATATACATTAAGGGTTATTTTCGCTTGTAACTTTCTACATATGTATATTTATTATATTTTTAGTCCATACATCCTCTTCTATTAATTATAAATCATGTTTTTATCGCGTTTTTCGCATTTATATACATTTTTCTCGAGTTTTATTACCAATTAAAATAATTATAATAAATTTATTATTGTCATATATTTAACATAGCCAGAACATAGCTGATAGATGTCCAAGATGGCTGCCAGCTGTCAGTTGTGATATAAATTGAACGCGGAGATGTTTCTCGTATATTTTATAGCATTTTATTACAAATTATGACAAGAAATATTCAATGAAATGATGAAAATAGATGTTTATCTACGTATTTTTATTGGTGCTTGTTTAGAAATCACTTCTAAGTTGATTTAATTGCGTTAATAAAGTTGTGTCATTGCAAGTGTAAATATTATAGCATTTTATTACCAAATTATGGCAATAAATATTCAATGAAATGATGAAAATAAACGTATATCTACGAGTTTTTATTGGTAAGTTTGCTAGGAATTGCTTGTAAGTTGATTTAATCGCGTAGTAAAATTGTGTGTCCTAGTGTTACGAATGTAAACAAACCAATTTTTAGGTGTTTTATTATATTTTATCGTATATATTCAGTTTTATTTGCATATTTATCAATCGAAGTTTATAATTTTTACCTATTCTATTACACAAATGAACGTAAAAACGCTATAAAGATAGATTTTAATATGTTAGATAAATTGCCAAGAAATCGTGAGGTATGTTGACGCAAACTGTTCGTGAGCTTGACGGGTCAAAAATGGGCATTCATAAAAATGTAATGAAAACACTTGATATACATATATTTTGCAATTGAAATCAGTAAATTATTGGAAAAAATGATTTCTTTACGTAATTTATTATAATAAAAACGAGTTTTGATTGATATAAATCAATATATGTATCTGTGTTGGTTATATAATTTTGTTTTGGTTTTAAACGTGATTAAGGTTAATTAAACGTTGATTTAATAAAATAAATGTGTGTTCTATTGGGGTAATTATCAAGTGTTAAAGTGTTTTTAAGTTGATTTAATAAAATAAAATGTATATACATTTGCTAGTATAGAAATTAAATTATGTACGTGTATTTTGATTCACGTAGTACATGTAAAGCCATTATCAGCTGTGTCAGTTTTTATTATTAAATTAAATACTATTACGGGACTAAATAATTAAAATATCACTAGATTTAATAGTTATTTAATAATAATATAATTATTTAATAGTCTATATATAATAATATAATAATCTAAGTTCTAATATATAATATTAAAATAGATTTTGTTTTGATTCGAACAGTTTATAGACAGTAATGGCTGACAATGAGTGCGGTATTAGTTTGTGACGTATTAATATTGGAAAGATTGGAAATCAATTGATTATAGCATAATATCGATAGATTTAAAGGTATTTAATAATAATCTAATTACTAAATAGTGTATAATGTGTTTTTAAGTTTGTACAACAACTTTGTTAAATATAAAATATCAGAAAAAATTAGTTTTGCTTTGTTTTCAAACTTAGTTAAATGTTAATTAGCATTGATTGTATTAAATAGATGTTAGTTTAATGTGTAATTACATGTGTAAAATGTGTATTATTGTTTTTAAGTGGAAATCATATTTATTAAATATATATTTATAATCAGACGCATCGAATGCATACAAATATCAAATGTGATACGTGCATAACATATGCGATAAGTATTCATAAATACATATTTAATTACAGAAATAAACAAATATACATGTGTAATACACGAATGACACAAATTATAACTTATATATTGCTAAGAAACGTCAAATTAATTTGAAGGTTAGAAATATGTTCAAATCTGCAATTAATTTAATATCTCGTGTTTACATTGCTATTAAAATACATTCTTTTCTTAAAAAAAAATCAGTTTATTTCATTAATGTTTCTGCATGTTCTTGTAGCAATCACAAGATTACAAAAATAAATGAAGTATTTGGGAATGTCAAATATTCAGTGGAAGATTGGTTACGGAGATAAAACTTTCGGAGGCTGCTGGATGATGATGATATTTGGGTAAAAATCTAGCAAGAGAAGCAATGATGATTACAGCAAAGAATGAAATTGCAAATGGTAAGTAAAGTAATATTAATGTCAAAAGATAAACTTTTGTTCTTTGGTCCTGAACCTGCGTTATGATTAATTATAATGTTATTAAATTCCCTATCAGGTTCGTTATTGTTTTTAACAATGACGCGTTTCGACTTTGCAGTCATCTTCAGATTATTCTGATCTTGGTCCGTGTTATGGTTCAAGTGAACCTTGAAGGTTAAAAACAATAACGAACCTGATAGGGAATTTAATAACATGGTAAGTAAAGTAGCTAACTTTAACAGCTGTGTTTTTGCTTTATACAAGATGTTAAATAATCGCGATTTATCGGGTACGAAATAGATTAGTGTATGATGAGTGTGAAATTGAAAAAAATGTTGTAGCAAAAGTTGGTGTTAGTCAGTTAAGATGGTTCGGACATGTTGAGCGAATGTCTAATGAACGTTTGCTGTTAAAAAGATTTATTTGAATGTTTTTGATGGTATTCGTTTGCGTGGACGTCCGATGAGTAATTGAAGTGGTATGATTGAGAGTGTTTTGCGTGAGCGAAAGTTTCCAAGTAGTAGGAATAGAAGAGCATGTATGAGAGGAATTATGAATGTAGATGAAGCGAAAGTTGCTTGTTTGGATAGGAATGTTTGGAGGCGACAGATTTCGGAATGATGAAAAGAGTTTGTGCCACACCCTGATTTGGGTACATGGCGTGATTGTGTATGTATGTATGTATTATTGTTTTGTAATTGGGTAAGTCAATTAGTATAATATATACCGGGTGTTCATTCGTCAAGTTCGTATGGGCGTTTAAAGAATATTTAAAATAATTAATACCCAGAAAGTAGAATCTGCAAAAATCTTGATCATGAAAATTTCCAAATATTTATAGAATCCAGAATCATTTGGTTAAAAGTTAGGATAATTTTTAATTTTTACTGTTAATTTTTGTAAACTTTGGGTTCTAGTTTAGACAAATTATTAATTAAAACAAATCTCTCGGTTTTATGTTTATCTATGTAATATTTTAGTTGCAAATGTATTGTTTTTTGATATAGTTTTATGTAATTTTTATTTGTTTTTTAGGGTTTTCCAAATCGATTTTTTCGTAGATTGTGTTTTGAATCTTCCGATTACTACACATAATTAACTAATTAATTAATTCGATTGGACTAATTGGAAATATGGAAAGAATTCCAGAATAATTCCGAATGTAAACAGTATTTCTGGAACAAAAATTTGGGTAAGGCTCAATTTTAATATTTTAAAATTATTTTCTATTTGTTTTTCTGTTTTTGATATTAATTTTCCGAAATTGATTTGCGATATACTTCTTTCTCGAGTAAAATTCGGAAAAATACTTAGAGTACTTTTCGATAGGGCATAAAAAGTTCTATAATTTGGTATTAGTTTTAATTTATTAGCATATGCCGTTTGGATGCTAGAATTTTTTTTGGATTTTTTTGGTTTTATTTTTTTTTCTCAAAAACTGTTAGGTCTAGGAAAATAAGCATGGTATAGAAAGATGCGGAATAATTAGTAGTATAATTGAGTAAAAAAACCATTATTCTAAGATGCATCGTTTAGTAGAAAAAAATCTAAATTTGCTCAAAACAATCTGAAAAAATCCAGTAAAATAGACAAAAAAAAATTAGCTACATAATAGCTAAGTAAATAAATAATAATAATAATAATATAAATGATTTTTAAATAAGATCTTTTATATATTATATCGAAACGTCGAATAATACAGAAAAAACTTTTGTATTTTAAATTTTGTTATGCCAATTCCAATAATTTATCACAATAAAATTAATAGGAATTTAAATATTAAAAACAAATTAACGCTTATACATTTATAATTATAATTAAACACCCTCCAATTTATTTAATATTTTCATTCAAACGAACGCGTTTAATTAACACACTTAATTAACTAAGTTATACATTGGAAATAAATATTTATACTTTACGTGGCTTTAACCCTTTCGGGACGGAATAGATTTTTCTGAATAATAATAACCACTGTAAAAATGTAACTTAAATTTATATTATATAGCTTTTAACAGTAAAATAACAACATTTTTGTAATTTTACTGTGTGATAATTTACGTAATATTATTTTTTTATGGAAAAAAACAAAATTACATTCATAGAAAATATAAAAAATCTTTTATTTGTGGTTCCATAGAAATACTTCTAGGCCTGAAAGGGTTAAATACACAAATACTAAGTAAAATAAAACTGCCCGTATGGTTCTAGTTCTGTATTAATATTTAATTAATAATTAATGTACGTCTTCAACAGAAAACACAAAATAATCAAATTATTAAAATAGTAAAAAGTATTTCTAGAATTTATTATATTTGAAATAAAATTATGCTTTAGCTTATAATTCCCGTATTATTAATTATATTAATATTTATTAATAATCGCGACGTTTCGACTTTCTCAACCATAACAAAACGTTTTTGTTTTGTTACCGGGGGGCCTAGTAACTTATTTCAATGTCTTTTTTATTTATTGTATAAATATATTATTTCTTGGTTTCCTGATGAAGATTATTTATAAATGGTCGATTATTTAATTAAATATGAATACAGAATAGCCTATTTTTATTAACCAGGTCTTTATTAATTTGCTTTTTTGTCAATCTGTAAACTACTAGTAAAATCTGGTGTATAAATTTGTTAAAAATTCCTTAAAATCCTAGTAATATTTAATTAAATCTGATTAACTAATGATTTAATTAATTAGTTCATCAAAGTAAATTAATGGCGATTTAAGCAAATAAAATAAAATATTACGGCCTATGTGTAATTAAGAATATAATAAAATAAAGGTAGATTAGTTCTAAATATATAAATATATTTTTTCTAATTATTTAAAAACTATTATAACTTGTTTTTCTGCCCTAAGATTTTTTGATCGCGTATGCTTCATCAACAAAACAAGAGTTCTTCTGCAACTCGAATCCAAAGATTGGAGAATATATTGGATCTATACAATGCTATACGATGTATTCATCACGTTAAAAGGTATTTTACTGCTTTAACTTAGTTAAAAAGTTTTTCCGGAGGCAACTTAAGGTTCTCTATATAATCCGATTTGGGGCAAACAAAAGTTTAGAAATTTTTTTGTCGAAAAGTATAATAGATATCAAGCCGCGGTTTTTTTTGGATGAAAGAGGAGATTTTGATCTATTTTCATGTATTTTTTTTTTTGTTTATTTTGGTTAAAAATTAGATATGAATCTTTGCAGCAGAAAAAAAAGTATTATAACTTTGTCAATTTCCAACAAAATTATAAATAAAAATTGCCCATAATAGCTCAATGTCCATTCTTTCACCTCCAAAAAACTGCGAATTAATATCTTTTATAGTTCTGTAGAAAAAAATTCATAAAAAATCATAATTTTTGTCAGATTTGCGGCAATTTGTTCAATTTTGCAGATTTTCGCAAAAAATGTTATAATTTTCTCAATTTTCAACAAAAATTAAAATAAAAATTGCTCAAAATAGATCAATATCTATTCTTTCACTTGCAAAAAACCGATATTAAATATCTTTAATTGTTTCAGAGAAAAACATTTATAAAAATTTCGGATTTTTCTTATTAATAAATACAGTTACGAAAAAATCTTATTTTTTTTTCGAAATCTTTCTATGTTTTAACAGCTTTTATTTTTCTCTAAAACGAAGCTAAAATCAATAATCTAATAATCCTAATTGATTTTTACCATCAGTATATTAATTTTATATTTCTTTTTGGTTATCCAATTTTATACTTTTAATATGTTTCTTCCAATGATCAATAAAAGATTTCTCCATCAAAACAAATAACTTTATAAACTGCATTTTGTTATAGAATATTTTGTTTTTATATAATTCTTACATAAGTTCTACTTAAGTTCTATATTAAATATGTTTTTGAATAAGAATTTGTATACGAGATCTATAATAAATTGAAAAGCTCGAGTAAAATTCGCTATAATCTTAAAATTTTTGTTATGAAATCGAGGAAAATTAACCGAAAAAATTATGGTAAAATCTTTAGAATCTTACTTAAAATTTATAAAATCAATGTAAAATCGCTTAACGTCAATTCACACGGTTGTAATTGCTATGTTCAGACGTACGTAGCTCAAATACAAAACATGTTGAAGTTAATATTGAATTTATTCGTTTAATACAACTTACTTATATTGTAACTGACTGTTCGGAAATTACATAATGAATGTTGAATTAATAATTCAATAATTAATTTAATATTATTAATTGATATTTATATAAAATAAAAAATAGTATATTTTTTAACTGGCTCTATTTTCTACAAAAACGATTATTATTGTACCGAAAAAATACTTGAGATATAATATCCTATGTAGAATAATATATATTTTTTTAAATTTTTTTGTATTTTGGAAAATTTTCCAAAAAAAAAAAACTATATTTTTTGCTTTTTTTGGCCAAATTATAAATACGAAAAAATTGAAAAAAAATATATATTATTCTTTCAGGTATTTTTTCGGTACATTAATTATCGTTTTTGTAGAAAATAGAGCCAGTTAAAAAATATACTATTTTTTATTTTATATAAATCAATTAATAATATTAAATTACAAAAATCGGACCAATTTTATGAATTTTTTTCTGGAAAACTAGAAAAGATAATTAAATTCGGTTTTTTGCAGGTAAATCTTTTAATTCGCCTTTAATCCAGTCCTTTAAAACTAAATATAATTGCTCAAAAAAATCATTTTATTAATTAGATTTTTCGTAATTAAAGAAATGTTTGTATAAATATTTAATAAGTATTGTCAATTTATCAAAAAAAAAAAACATCTCTTTTGTGTCTATTTTCAGTCTGAATTTCTGTTTAAAACTTTAAAAAACTGAAGATAGATACAATTTGAGTAACTAATTGTAATTATATAATTAGGTTTGTTACTTAATTAGTAATGAATGCTGATTTAATCGCCGAAGAAAACAAAAAACATAGATTTATTCTGACCTTTTTTTTTACGTTAGATTTTTAACAATCGGGTTTAGCTGCCTAAAAATATTTATTTATCTGCTAATTAGTTAATTAGAGCCCCGGAATAATTACTTTTTAATCGGTCCTTATATAATTGGTTACTATAAATTTTATTTTATTCGAAATTTTTAATTTTCTTTGGATAATCTTCGAAGCAATAACTTATTATTTAGAAAATAAACTCAAAACAAAAAAAAATGCTCAATTAGCAGCATTTTCCTCATTTTATTGCGAACAAGAAAAAATCCACGCAACAATTCCCTAAAAAAATATGGGAATAAAAAAACGAAAGGCCTAAATACATTGTGCTTCAGTATTACTACAATTTAAATATATATATATATATATATATATATATATATATATATATATATATATATATATATATATATATATAATATAATTAAACTTAGTATTTGTAATTAAACTTAGTATTTGTAACGTCTGAATGATAAATAAAAGTGAATTTTGTGTAATTTTTCGATGTAAAAATACACAATTATAATGGGGTACAGGGATATATATATATATATATATATATATATATATATATATATATATATATAATTATTATAAACAATTGTTCATTAAATTTTATACAATCGAACTTATTTTATTGTTGATATAAGCGTTAATATTATTATAAATAAATGTAATACTCTTATTTTTACGAATTATTAATTAATTTATCATTCATTAACAATTGAATAGAATATTTGACATTTGACTCTCAATAACCTAATTAAATTTCCGAATAAAGATAAAATTATAATAAAATTGATAATTAATAATAATAATTAGAATATAATTTATATTATAATTCTTTTTTATATAAAATAATAAACTTGGAACCTTCCTAACGTCAAGAATTCGGTCTAAAGTTGTTAAGAAATTGACTGAAAAATGGCAGTAGCCGTGAAATAGGAACAAAAAATCAAACAAATGCTTAATGCACGGCCGACTAATGCAATTTTCAGTCAATTTCTTGACAACTTTAGGGCTAATTCTTGACGTTGGGATGGTTCCAAAAAGAATTTTGTTGATTGATTTACATGTAAAAAAGTGTTTCCTAAAACATTTATCCGAAAGTTTTTTTGTAAAATAATTTGGAAAGCAGGAAATCGCACATGACTGATTTTACATGCTAAATCCCTATTTACGACGGTCCAAGTCAACACACGGTATATAGTAATTATAAAATACTATTACTCTGTCATTAAAACAATAAATAAATAATAATCAGTAATACACAAAAGGTCATTAATTATAACATACGTATGCTGCTAAGAAACGTCAAAGAAATATCTAATGTTTCAAATAGAATTTAATTCAAATTGGCATAACTTGGTATTATGGGGTTGGTTACAATCAAAATGTAAATCCTTAAACATAAACATAATTTATTTCAATATTATAAATTTTACAAAAAAAAATACAACATAAATAAAATATAGATATTAATGTATACAAAAAAAAAATAAACATAAATAAAATATGGAATATAGATATAGATATATAGATAAGATATAGTAAATATTAAATTTAACCAAGAACAATATGTTCCATTTCAATTTCACCAATTATTCTTGTTGGTAAAATATGTTGTTTTTTAAATCGTTTAGGATTATTTTCGGTATTTTTTACAATTAATGATTTCTTTCTCAATTTAACTGTATCTCGGCATAAATTATTCATTCTTTTAATATTTTCATCTTCTGAATCTTCTGAACTAATGATTATTACTTCATCAGCATTATTTATACTCATTGGCGGACTGGGACATCGGGACAAATTTGTTTGCATCCCGGGACTTGAAGAACTAAAATTAGTTATAACTGTTGATGGTGTCATTTTTGTGATAGATTTTTCGTTTGCAGAAGTTTGTGATGTCATTCTTGTATCAGTTTCATACGATATAATATTCTTTAATATAAATTTACTTTGGAATACACCAAATTTAATATGATCATATTCGTTTAATTGTTTTCTTTCATTTGGTTTTAATTTCTCACTTGAATCAAATCCAATATACGTTCCATATTTTGATCCCTTGTCCGTCACATAAACAATATTATCCTTTATTTCTACTAAAGCATGATTTTTATTCAAACTATCAGTTTTGGAGTAGAAATTGTTGAAATTAATGACGATTCAATATTATCTCGATATCCGAATAATTAGATAATAGTTTTGTATGTTTTAAACAAGTGTTAAGTAATTATTTACTGGTTTATTACAAAATTAGTTAATTTTTAATTATTTAATGGATTTAGTTTTGTCTTAAATCGAATGAAGCTAAGTTTTGTCAGATATTCATAACTTAATTTTTTCCAGTCTGAACAATCTGAGGCGAATCATCTATCACTTGGAGGCAATAATTCTCTTTTGGAACCAGACGAAGCCAAGATGATTCCGAAACGCAACATTTCAAGATTTCGGATAAAGAAATGTGGTTAATTTGTGGTTGATATCAAAAAACTCGGAATCCGGACTAATATAGTAAACTGGATCAGATTAATAATTGGAGCTGCTGCAGTTGATAAAATTTGAAATAACAACAGAGAAATCTTTGGATTGATGTGTTCCGAAAGTATTGGTGAGTTTGTTAAAATATCTATAGCGTAATATTGTAAAACGTTTTTTTTTTTTTTTGTTTATTTTTAAATATGTTAGAAGTTAGATATTTCAAATAACAATAAATTAACTATTTATAAACTACACTGTAGAATAATATAGCGAAATTATAGAAAAATAGTAAAATTGTACTATATAAATATTCGATATTTCTACTTCAAAATTCTGTAAATTTTCTACATAATTCATAATAATCACAGTGAAAAAATGATCTAATAATTATGTAAAATTGCTTACTTTCTGTAATATTTAATCTAGAATTACATATTATTGGTATAACTTCTTAAATTATGTAAAATTACAGCTTGTATATTAAATATCTGTTTAATTTTTAGTATTTTTTTTTTAAAATATTAATATACAAAATTTTATTATCTTGTTATATTTTTATTTCATTTTAAAGTTTTTAAATGAACAGAATTGAAAGTATTAAAAAATGTTAAAAAAAAATAATAACAATTTTGTAAAATATTAATTATTTTTACTGAATGTATTCATTAATTACTTTATATTTAGTTCAATATACGTTTTATATATTGATTATGAAAGTTTTTTTTTCTTATTTCTTTAATAGATAGCAAAATGGAAGAAGATATTACGATTTTGCCCGTTCAACAACGTGTTGTTCACAAATTATGGAGAGCTCGCGTGCATGGTTACGAAGAACTAACGAAACTTTTCCAAGAAATCGAAGATAAAAATTCGCCAGAGTTTGGCAAATATCTTGGTCTGGTGAAAAAATTTGCAATAGACAGAAGTTACAATAATGGCCAGGAAAAAGGTTTGGAAGTGACATTAGCTTATATAGAAAATTACGCGAATGCTGGAGAAACCGTTCGCGATGTCATGTCCAGTATCATATTAAAATGTATCGCGTTCGAGAAAAAAAAAAACAAACGCAAACTGGCCGTACAAATTACGTTAATGTACGTTGAAATCGAAAAACAAGATGCCGTACTAGAAGAATTAATAATGGCAATGAAACTGAAGTGGACGAAGCTAAAGTGGACGCAGCACCTGATATTGAATCAAGCAAGACAGCAAACAGTACACCAGCCAAACCAGATTCGGCCAATAAAGCCAGCCAGCGGTGTTGTAAAAGGACGTAAAAAGGAAGACGATATCGATACACCTCACCGCGCTCCTAGTCGTCAATAATTTGCAACATCAACGCGTTATCGATGAGCAGAAATTACGCGTGCCTCAAAGTGCTCAAAGGTCTCGCGGTTAAGGAACACGTTTCCCTCCGAAGCAGAAAGGTGGTGGCGGGCCGCAGGAGGAAGAGATTCGATTTACCAAGAAGCAAAGCTGAAAAGGATGATTCATTGGTAAGCAAATGTGCACATGGTTTATTATCAGTATGTAAACATTCTATATTTTCTGTAACTCCTGTATTTTCTGTAGTTATTTTCCCTGTTTCTTCTGTTAATTCTGTAGCTAAATTCCATATCTTCTGTAGTTATTTTCTGTTAATTTTTTATATTTTATATATTTTTTGTAGTTATTATGTATAGTTATTTTCTGTACCTTTTGTTAATTCTGTATTTTTTATATTTTCTGTATGTATTTTCTCTGTATCTTCTGTTAATTCTATAGTTAAATTCTATATTTTAAGTACAGTTATTTTCTCTATATCTTCTGTAAAGTTATTATAATATTTGTGGGACATTGATGAATTAAATATTTAGTTTGATAATACAACTTATTTATTGTAACTGACTGTTCGGAAAATTACATAATCAACGTTGAATTAATTATGTAATCTAAAATAATAATTAATAATCGATTATTTTTCCAAATTTAATTTATTGTTTTATCATTCCGATTATGTTTCTTAAATTTACAAACTTTTGTTTTTATCTACAGATTTCGATTCGGGGAAAATGCGTAGAAGGTTTTTGGATTGAGAAATTTTCTCGCGCAACAAAATGTAAGTCCTTTTTTTTATTTTCATATTTATTTGTTTATCCCAGACCAGATTTTTTTTTAATATTTTGATATTCATTTAAATATATATATATATATATATATTTTGAAGAAACATCTTTTTCCGATTACATTTATCTCTAGTTATGAAAGATTTTTGTTTACTATATATATATATATATATATATATATAAAAATATATTTATAGCGTCAAACTTCTATATTCGTTAATATTAAAGTGAGTAATATACTTATTATTATTGTTCTAGGGGAATGTTCCAGCATCCAGATTATAATCAAATTATAAGGAGAAGATTGGAAACTGGAGGGAATTTTTTCGTCACAGAACCCTGCACAGCTTTGTTCCGAAGCTGATTTATGATGCGAGATTTGGAAGGACAATGGATTCGAGTTCGGAGTTGTGATGATTTCTCGGGGCTTAATACATATCACAGTAAGTTTTAGCTAGTCGAAAAGACTAGCTTATAAAATCGTCAATACGGCTGGCTGGCCGGCCGTGTCCAAAAAATACGATAAATACCAGTGTTAATTATAAGTATGAAGGAAAGCTAGTAGAAAGCTGAAACTTGGCAATTAGATAGTTCATACCAAATAAAAAATTAAGTTCAATTTTCAGACCGCAGTGTTGCCAACTTTCCGAGAAAAAAATTACTAAAATTTTTAATACGAGTGTTAATTATAAGTATAAAGGAGAGCTCGTAGAAAGCTGAAACTTGGCAATTAGATAGTTCATACCAAATAAAAAATTAAGTTCAATTTTCAGACCGCAGTGTTGCCAACTTTCCGAGAAAAAAATTACTAAAATTTTTAAAAATTTATTACGACCATGTTGTTTAACCGATTTTGTTCAAATTTTCACAAAAGATTCTTCTGGTATTCATATAAATTAGATAATTTCAACAAAGTACAGCGCTGCCAACTTTCTGAGAAAAAAATTACTAAAATTTTTAAAAATTTATCATGACCACGTTATTTAACCAATTTTAATTAAATTTTCACTAAAGATTCTCCTGGTGCCCGCATAAATTATGCAATTTTAACAAAATACAGTGTTGCCAACTTATTGAGAAAAAAATTACTAAAATATTAAAAATTTATTGTGTACATTATTTATCCGATTTTAATCAAATTTTCAGAAAAGTTTCTTCTAGTGCTTAAGTTCAATTTTCAGACCGCAGTGTTGCCAACTTTCCGAAAAAAAAAATTAATAATTTTCTAAAAATTTGTTATGCCCGCATTATTTATCCGATTTTAATGAAATTTTTACAGAAGATACCCTTAGCGCCTATAATATTATATATTAGCAAAATACAATGTTGCCAACTTTCGGTGAAAATTTTTTTATTCTTATTTCTTATCATTTATGTGATAATATCAAAGTGGTCTATATATGGGTTTACCCATATACACTTCTAATCTTGTATTTTAGCTAGTCGAATAACTAGCTTATAAAATCAAACCACATTCGACTAGCTCCATTCTCGCTTTGCGAGAATATTATTATATTATACAATATATTAATATACATACACTGTTGAAAAATTTATAAGTATTTTTACATGTTTTTTGAACGTAATGTTTGGCATAAGAAATATAATAATACTTACGTTAAATTATGGAATATTTTTATTGTACTCGTTTAAAAATTTACTGTAACTTTTTTTGCATAAACAAAAAATTTAATATCACGTAAAATTTATAATATTATATATTTATACTATTAAAATCTTATGTAAAATTGCATTACATATAAATTTAAACCTTTCGCTAACAATTTTTTATTTATTTACATAAGTAAAAATTTGAAATATTAGTTACCTATTACCCATTATTGTACAGGGGGTGATTTATTAGTAATTGAAAATATTTTAACTGGAGTGAATTCTGGGGCTCAGAATATAAAGATTTAACCCGCAAATCACTTAGATAAAATGTCGCTCCTTACTGTGAACTACAGAGGGTGTTTTATTGAAAAATTTAAAAACAATTTTTGCCCAGTACTTTAAAACTATTTGACTATTTGACCTTTAATTATTAATAGTATTTAAGAAAATATTTATTTGGTTAATAGAGAGAATATTTAATGTGGAGTTTTTCTTTTTTGTTACAGAAATTTAAGATAGCGGAAGATGAAGAAATAATAAAACAACAGTTAGGCAATTTGAGCAAAATGGAAGATTTTACGATTTTGCCAGTAGCAGAAAGAGTTGTTCACAAAAATTATAAAGTTCGCTTGCATGGTTACAAAGATTTCAAAAATTTGACTGTTGATGAACGTGTGCTGTTCACAAATTATGTATAATTAACAGACAATTAATAACGCCATGAGGTGTGTTATTGACCGGGACCGGGCCACTGTATTCATACATCAAATGCCATTGGGCTGACCTATTATTATACAAGTTGAATTTAAAAAAAAAAAAACCGCTTCTGGACATCAATAATTTGAAACATCACAAATAAAATTGACAAGTTAACATGTGTGTTTTGACAACTTAATCACATAGTTAAACATGCGATTAAGTTACTAAATTTGTATTTTTATCAGAAATTTTAATTCACTTTTTTGCGTTTTAATTATTTAATTACTAAACTGTGTTTTGATACTCTAATCTTATAGTTAAACACATGATTAAGTTAATAAAATAAATATGTTTTCCGAACTTAATTACATGGTTAATCATGCGATTAACTTACTAAATTTTGTATTTTTATATTTTTATGAAATTTTTACATTTTAATTATTTAAATTATTAAACTGTGTTTTGACAATCTAATCACCTGATTAAGTTAACAAGGTAATTAAGTGTGCTTTGCTAACTTAATCACATAGTTAACAATACTTATTTTTTTGTAATAAATGTATTTTTTTCTATTTTTCAATAAAGTCCTTAAACAAATATCTGTGTATATTTTTGATTTTCCTCCAGTTCCTCAAATATTAAAAAAATAACAGCGCGCGTCCATTAAATTTAAGTAAATCTTTCAAAATTGTCAAAAATTTTGTCAAATTTGTTTATATTCTTGAAAAATTGTTAGAAAACCAAATTTGTTATTAATTAAATCTCCTAAATGAAGCATAATTTTTTGCGAAATTCCCAGCCGTTTTCGAGATATTTGCGATTAAAGATTTTTTTTGCAAACATTAATAATAGCCGAAGAGTCATACGGGGTTGGGGGTTGAAAATGTTATAGCAACACAAGTTGTATCAATCACTTGCCTATAGGCAACCAATTTAATATCGATGCATTGCGGGATTGTATAAGCTAAAGGGTTTTAACAAAATTTGTATCAGGAAAGCGAAAAATGCAAGATTTGTATCAGGAAAGCGTAAAATGAAACATTTTAACGAAATTTTATCAGGAAAACAAGAAAAAATTGAAATTTTTCTGATATTTTTATCACAGTTTTGAGGGGTTGGCTTAATTAATAAGGGTGTGTCGTAGGGGGTTGAATTTTGTATATGTTGTAGTACGTACCTGGTTTATCCAGAGGTTCGCAAGGGGACGCAAATTTTGTTATTTTTGTGAAATTCCCAGCCGTTTTCGAGATATTTGCGATTGAAGATTTCTATTCTTGCAAACAAAATAATTAATAGCCGAGTGCTCGTAAAAATGTATGAAAATGTATCAATGTATCAAAATGTATCAATGTATCAAAATGTATTAATGTATCAAAATGTATCAATGTATCAAAATGAAAAAATTGAGATTTTTCTTATATTTTTATCACAGTTTTGAGGGGTTGGCTTAATTAATAAGGGTGTGTCCTAGGGGGTTAATTTTTGGATATGTTGTAGTACGTACCTGGTTATAGCAGTGTTGTTAAGTTAGGGGGGTGCAAATTTTGTTATTTTTGCGAAATTCCCAGCCGTTTTCGACAAGTTATGTTTGCAAACGACCATGTTCTCCTGATACAACTTTTGATTTTTTCGCAAGAAATGAAACATTTGGAGAAAACAAGTTATGTTTGCAAACGACCATGTTCTCCTGATACTATTTTTGATTTTTCGCAACAAATGAAACCATTTGCAAAAAAATTGAAATTTTTCTTATAATTTTTTATCACAGTTTTGGGGGTTGGCTTAATTAATAAGGGTGTGTCCTAGGGGGTTGATTGTTGGATATGTTGTAGTACGTACCTAGTTTATCTGCGGCTTCGTAAGGGGGACGGCAAATTTTGTTATTTTTGCGAAATTCCCAGCCGTTTTCGAGATATTTGCGATTAAAGATTTAAAAGTTTTAGGGGTTGGCTTAATTAATAAGGGTGTGTCCTAGGGGGTTGATTTTTGAATATGTTGTAGTACGTACCTGGTTTATTAGGAGTTCGTAAGCGGACGGCAAATTTTGTTATTTTTGCGAAATTCCCAGCCGTTCTCGAGATATTTGCGATTAAAGATTTTAACTAATTTTAAGGGATGAAATTGGAAAAAACATAAATACAACACAGCATCTGTTTTTAACGAACTTTATTCAACAATAAGAAAAAATACATTTCACCAAAATTTACAATATTTTCATTAGTTTTGTTGGGGGGCTTGACTTAATTAATAAGGGGGTGTCGTAGGGGGTTGATTTTTGGATATGTTGTAGTACGTATCTGGTTTATCTAGAGATTCGTGAGGGGGGTGGCAAATTTTGTTATTTTTGCGAAATTCCCAGCCGTTCTCGAGATATTTGCGATTAAAGATTTCTATTCTTGCAAACAATAAAAATTAATTCAGCGAGGGATTATACGGGGTTAGGGGTTGAAAATGTTATAGCAACACAAGTGTTGCTAGACATATTTCTATTCCAACCACGCACGACCATTTCTCCCTTAATTAATTTATTAATGTTTGCAAGAAAACAAATCTTTAATTGCAAACATCTCAAAAACGCGACTAGCAATTTCGAGCAAAAATAACCCCCTTATTAATTAAATATATACCGGGTGCTCGTTCGTTAAGTTCGTATGGGAATTTATTTAACATGCAATTTCGATAATTTGCTATATACTTCTTTCTCGAGTTAAATTCGGAGAAATACTTACAATACTTTTTGATAGACAATAAAACGTTCTATAATTTGATTTTAGTTTTAATTTGCTAGCATGTGCCGTTTGGGCGCTAGAATTTTTTTTTCGATTTTTTGGTTCTTATTTTTTTTCTCAAAAACTATGAGGTCTAGGAAAATAAGCATGATATGGAAAAATGCGGAATAATGAGTACGATAATTGAGTGAAGAAACCATTATTCTACGATGCATCGTAAAACGTTTTTCAAAATTTGCTTTAAAAAATCTGAAAAAATTCAGTAAAATAAAAAAAATTAGCTAAATAATAGCTAAGTAACTTTTTTCTCTACCTCGTTCTGGTTTGGCAGGAAAAATTATTGAAAAATTTAAATGTTTTTTAAAATTTTCAAAAATTCATTTTTTCTACTAAACGATGCATCGTAGAATAATGGTTTCTTCACTCAATTATCATACTAATTATTCCGCATTTTTTCATATCATGCTTATTTTCCTAGACCTCATAGTTTTTGAGGAAAAAAATTAAAACCAAAAAATCAAAAAAAAAAAAAAAATTCTAGCGCCCAAACGGCACATGCTAGCAAATTGAAACTAAAACCAAATTCTAGAACTTTTTATGATCTATCAAAAAGTAGTCTAAGTATTTCTCCGAATATAACTCGAGAAAAAAGTATATCGCAAATTATCGAAATTGCATGTTAAACGACCATACAAACTTGACGAACAAACACTCGGTATATAAATATATACAAATATATATATATATATATATATATATATATATATATATATATATATATATATAATACATACATCTCGGCATCGCAGAGAGAAAAGTGAAAAATTATACTGAAAATATTCGCGATTTCTAAACTGGAAAACGAAAAACACTTTTCCAAACGTATGCGTGATATATGTTTACACAAATTATGTAATTCTAAAACTAAAACGTGTGTTGTAAATGAAATCAGATGAGAAAACAAAAAAATATTTAAAACACACCATAATTTTCAATTTTCCATAAATACAAAAAATAAAAAGAATTTATTTAAATTTATTTTAAAACAATTGTGTCTGTGTGTATGTGTGTGTAAAACTCAAAATCTAATTTCATTTACTACACAGTTATTACTTTACATACACTGTAAAAAAATCAATGTACAATATATAATTATTAGTGTCATTTTTTTTTTGCCAATAATTTATTAAAACTAAAATTACAACAAAAAAACTATGATTATCAGGTAAATTTGTCATTGATTGAAAAAACAGAACTGAAGGACCCATGTTCTTTTTGGGGACAGCCCCGCCAAAATAACTGGAAATTAAAACATTTGGAATTAACATATGTAGCGCTAAACATTTAAATTTGAATTTACCGCGATGTTATAGTTGCGTGCTAGGTGGCATGATGGTGGTTCCTGGTCGGTAATACAGTGTGTGTGTCAGAGAGTGAAGCAAGCTGGCGAGGTGTGCGTTTAATGGCGCGACATGTTAAATTTCACTACAACAATAAATCAACTAATATCTTATGTCTAGTGTTTTATTTCTTGGCCATCACTTACTACAGCTTCAGAAGTGGGATTATAAGAATTCAATCACCACGTTTATTTGTGTGTATTAGGGGAAATAGTGAAATTAACTCGAACCTTAGAACTGTGGATTAAACACGTGGTAGAAAAGGATAGTGAGATATAAATACTAGTGAGTGCGAGAGAGCACGATAGTGACGCGCTGTTTTGCCAACGATTTTATAAGTTTTATTTCTGATTATTTATTATGGGGGATGAACAGAATACAGTAACATTGATCGATATACCCGAGATCGCGAATAATATTAAAACTTCTCCAGCATCGGTAATTAAAGCATTACATAAGTTTATATTCGGAGTGACTGGCGATCGTTTAAATCGAAGCCGGTTACGTAAGTTTTCGGGATTTGAATTCGCTTCGGATTCTGAAGAATTCACACAGAAGGTTGAGTGGACAGTTCAAAATTGCTCTGTCGGTGATTTAACAGCCAGTTGTAATCTTTTACGAATAGACTATACGGGTACTCCTAAGGAAATCGCGCAAAGATTGTGTGAACATCTGACCAATTTAGATTTATTACAAGGTCGCCCCAGTGACGAAGACGTCGACACTGAAGACCCCGATGACGAAATCGACGAGGATCAAGATGAAATACGAAGTTCCGTAAGTCAACAACTTGTCAATACTAATGCCACTATAAGTTTTAGAGATATTGAAGACACAATTCGATTGTTCGATGGTAATAACTATCCTGTTAAATTATGGGTGACCGAATTTGAGGATAATGCAATTTTGATGGGCTGGAATGAGCTACAGAAATTTATTTTTGCAAAGAAACGCCTAAGTGGATTAGCTAAACTATTTATTCAGAGTGAACGGGACATCCGATCGTGGAAACTCTTACAACAAAAACTTATTGAAGAATTCTCGTCAAAAACAACTAGCGCACAATTACATAAAATGTTACAAGATAGAAAAATGAAACGCGATGAGTCGGTGCAAGAATATTTCTTACATATGCGAGAATTAGCTTCAAGGGGAAGTATTGAAACGGATGCTGTTATACAATATGTTATTGACGGTATAACCGACGACCCGAATCGAAAAAGTATTTTGTATGGTGCACGTAACTTCAGAGAATTTAAGGACAAGTTAGAAATCTATACAAAGATTCGCGCATCATTCCATTCTTCATGGAAACGAACTTCGTCCGTTCCAAGCATTAGTCGATCGCAAGGAATTGATCGAAATGAAACAAGTAAGAAGCAGATGCCTGCCGAAGAAAAATCGAAGACCGACACTAACCATGTAAGATGTTTTAACTGTAATAATTTAGGTCATGTTGCAGCTTCTTGTCCCCGACCACGAAGGCCCAGAGGATCCTGTTATGGTTGTGGATCCACCGCACATTTGAAAAGAGACTGTAAACAAAATGGCAGAGAAGCACGTGGCTCCGCACCTGCTGACAATGATGGTCGTCAAACCGGTGAAACAAGTAATGCCTTCCATCTTATAGAATCTGCTCCAACTGTTGTGTTACCAGTTCCGAGTTATACGGTGTTACTTCAACTGGAACAAAGTGAGATATGTGCAACGCTAGATACAGGTAGCCCCATATCCCTTTTATTAGAAAGTAAGGTGCCCAAAAATGTGAATTTGAATACAAATGTAAAATCTCATAATTTTGAAGGTGTCAACAGTAGCAAAATTATTATATTAGGTCAATTAAAGTTAACTGTAATGATTAATGATATAGAATTATTAGTAAATTTCTATGTTGTACCAGATTGTACTATGAGTTGTTCCTGTCTATTAGGTAGAGATTTTATTATCCGAAACGACATTCAAATAAATTTTAGTAATACTGTTGAAATAATCAAAAAACCTGTTGTTAACATTATTGATAATTCGTGGGATAATGAGATTCTACATATTGCGACAGAAAATAATAACACAGTAAATTTAAACATTAATGAGAAAATTGATGTTCAATCAGGTGGTAGGGTTTGTGAGATAGTTAAAAAATATTATTTTGATGTTGAAAGACCAAACGAACCACAAACGAGTTTAGAAATGGAATTAATTTTAAAAAATAACTTCAAACCTTTTTATTTCAATCCTAGACGCTTGTCATATCAAGAAAAGGAAGCTCTTAAAGAAATTATAAATGATCTTTTAGCTAGGAAAATAATTCGACCGAGTAAATCACAGTTTGCTAGTCCGATTGTGTTGGTTTCTAAGAAATCAGGTGAATATAGAATGGCAGTCGATTACCGAGAACTAAATAAAATGACACAACGCGACATATTTCCGTTGCCAAGAATCGATGATCATATAGATAGATTAAAAGATAAAATATACTACACTCGTTTAGATTTAAAAGACGCGTTTTATCACGTTCGAATAAAAGAGAATTCAATACCTTTTACTTCTTTCTCCACGCATTTAGGACAATATGAATACGTAAGATTACCTTTCGGATTGTCTAACGGTCCTTCATTCTTCACTCGCTATATTTATGCTGCATTTCGTAAATTATTAGACGAAGAAAAAATATTAATTTATTTAGATGACATTTTAATAGCGACTGAAACTATAGATGATAATTTAAACATTTTAAAAGAAGTATTATTAACTTTGACGCGAAATCATTTAGAACTAAAATGGGTTAAATGTGCATTTCTGTTAACGCAAGTTGATTATTTGGGGTATCGTATTGATGCCAGCGGAATTCGTCCAAATCCAGAAAACATTGAAGCCGTGACACAGTATTCAATTCCTAGAAGTTTTCGCGAATTGCATAGTTTTTTGGGATTAATATCGTATTTCCGTAAATTTATAAAAAATTTCGCAACTTTAGCCAAACCGTTATATGATTTATTAAACTCTAAAACCGACTTTCAGTGGAATAATGAATGTTCAAATTGCTTTGAATATCTAAAACGCATTTTGATTAATGAGCCAGTTTTAGCTGTTTATTCTCATACGACCGATACCGAGTTACATTGTGACGCGAGTAAGCACGGTTATGGATCTGTTCTGATGCAAAAACAAACCGATGGTAAATTTCATCCTGTTTGTTATTTCAGTAAACGTACTTCAAAAGCTGAAGCAAACTATCATAGTTTTGAGCTAGAAACTTTAGCAATAATTTATTCTTTAGAACGTTTTAGAATTTATCTACAAGGAATTCCATTTAAAATCGTAACTGATTGTAATAGCCTTAAACTAACGTTAGAACGCAAGGAAATCAATCCGCGAATTTTACGTTGGTCGTTAATTTTGAGGAATTACAATTATACTTTGGAACATAGATCGGCGGAACGTATGCAGCATGCGGATGCGTTAAGTAGACAATTTGCAGTACTTGTTATTACGGAAAATAGCTTTGAGCGAAATTTAGCTATCTTACAGAATTTGGATCTTGATATTGTCAAAATTAAGAACGATTTAGAACATCGAGAAGATAAAAATTTTGAATTGCAAAACGGATTAGTTTATCGGAAAACAAAAAACAAATTATTATTTTATGTACCGAAATCAATGATAAATAATGTTATTAATGTTGCCCATGACGAGATCGCTCATCAAGGAACAAATAAAACCGTAGAATATCTCATGCGTGTTTATTGGTTCCCTGATATTAAGAGAAAAGTGCAAAATTATATTTCTCAATGTTTGAAATGCATTACTTATTCTACAATAGCTAATAAAGGTGAAGGTAGATTACATTGTCATGATAAAGGAAAACAACCATTTTATTGTCTTCATGTAGATCATTATGGTCCCTTAGAAAAAACGAATCATCGTTATAAATACATTTTTGAGGTTATAGATTCTTTTACTAAATTTGTTAAACTTTATGCCACAACTAGTACTAAAGTCGATGAAGTAATTACGCATTTAAAAAGTTATTTTAACCATTATAGTAAACCGAGGAAAATTATTTCGGATAGAGGTAGTTCGTTTATGTCCGACAAATTTAAAGAATTCTTAAACAATGAAAATATTCAGCATATTGCTATTGCTAGTGCAACCCCACATGCTAATGGTCAAATCGAAAGAATAAATCGAAGTCTGACGCCAATGTTAAGTAAATTATCTAACAGTTTATCCACATGGAATACCACTTTAAGCGATATAGAGTACGCGTTAAATAACACTATAAACCGTTCGATTGGAACAAACCCCGCACAACTCTTATTCGGAATAAACCAGATCGGTAAAATTAAAGATGATTTAAGCCAAGCTTTATTAGACCAACAAGACGTTGATCGTGATTTAATTCAAATGCGGGATGATGCTTCTAAACAAATACAATATACTGCTAATCGTAATAAAAATTATTATGATCAACATCACAAACAGCCGTATGAATATAAAATTGGAGATTATGTTATGATCAAAAATGTCGATGTTACTCCAGGAGTGAATAAAAAATTATTGCCGAAATACCGTGGTCCTTATGTAATTAGAAAAGTTCTAGACAATGATCGTTATGTAATTACGGATCCTGAAGAACATCAGTTGACTCAAAAACCATTCGAAGGAATATGTTCTCCGGAAAACATGAAACTTTGGAAGGAACATATTTAATCGAATTCAAATTGTTATGAATATATTTTACTTTAGTTATGTTACTTATTATCTTATGTATAACTTATGGTTAAGAAAATTATGTCAACCAATCTTATGTATAACTTATGGTTAAGAAAAAATTATGACCAACCTTATGTATTTTAAGATTTTATGAATCATTTATGTACTTATGTCTTAACGACCGAATTCATGTATTAGTTATGTGTGAACCATTTATGTTAAGTGTTCCAATGATATACGAATTTTGTTGTTAACCTACAGATGATTAGGGGCAATCATTGTGTCAGGAAGGCCGAACTGTAGCGCTAAACATTTAAATTTGAATTTACCGCGATGTTATAGTTGCGTGCTAGGTGGCATGATGGTGGTTCCTGGTCGGTAATACAGTGTGTGTGTCAGAGAGTGAAGCAAGCTGGCGAGGTGTGCGTTTAATGGCGCGACATGTTAAATTTCACTACAACAATAAATCAACTAATATCTTATGTCTAGTGTTTTATTTCTTGGCCATCACTTACTACACATAAATATAAATAAAATAATAAATAAATAATAATAAATAGTATAATATTTCAAAAAAAAAAAAAAAAATGTAAATGTAATGAATCGAACTAGCGCGCGAATTCAAAATCAGAAGCTGAACACTATTTCAGGCTATCGGCCAAACTCTAGTATAGTATCTCTAATTACATTGTATTTATATTATTCGTTATCCGAAACATATATGTTTGTTGGCCGAACACAGAATCATCATCCTCTCATAATATTGTCAGTCAGATTTTCTAATATTTTTATTTTAATTTATTTGTTTTTATAAGAAAAGTTCGTTATCCGAAACATATATGTTTGTTGTCCGAACACAGAATCATCATCCTCTCATAATATTGCCAAAATTTCTAATATTTTTATTTTAATTTATTTATTTCGTAAGAAAAGTTCGTTATACGAAACATATATGTTTGTTGTCCGAAACACAAAAATCTTAAGTATTCGTTGTCCGATTTGTTCGCAGTTCGAACTGTATTCGTTAACCGGATCATCCACTGTATTACCACCCTTAATTCATTAGTAAAAGCTTTTAATATAAATACTTCTTACTATAGAATGGGGATTAAGTATTAAATCAATAATAAACCATTTCTTACCAATAGTCCTTGAACCCTATCCTCTCCAGGTTTCTTGTAAAGGATCTTCTTCTAATAATTCCTGGACACCTCCTCCAACCCAGCGAAGGGCATATTCATTCTATCATCGAACACGGTTCCTTAATTCGGACGTAAAATCGCTTGTGCATTCCTTCAATGGTTTTAATATTAATTGCACTTTTAGTTTTTGGCTTGCTTGTCCATCTCCAGCGATTTCAGCTTCAATACAATTTGGCTGAGTTCTTGCGAAAAACGCGATAAAAACCACAATTCAAAACATAGGGGGTGTAGTGGCTGTATTGTATTGTATTGTATTGACAAACTGAAAATTAAAACATTTTTCGAATTAACAATAATGTAATAATGTATAATTTAATAGCGAAAAAAATCTTCCTGGGAACTTATTATCATTAAAAATTACAAATTAAATTGGGGAGGGAGCTTTAAGGTTATGTATTAATATTTATATTAAATATAATCTATATATATATATATATATATATATATATATATATATATATATATATATATATATATATATCAAAACGTACGTCTTCAAGTAGAGAAATATTTACCATAGATCCCAAAATATCAAGTAACTAAATTAATTAATTTGCAAATCAAATTGTATAAATATTATAAATATATTATAAATATTATAAATAGTACAAATATATAAATATCTAGGTAACTTGTTTCTATGTTGTGTTTATTTACGACGTACGTTGAACTAAAAAATAAAGTAGTTTGATTTCAATTTAATGACTTCTAAAAGATTTTTTGTAACAATATTAATTATTATTATTATTATTATTATTAGTTAAAGTTCGATAAAATTAATAAACAAAAAAAAAACTATTTAACATTGTAAAAATATTTTTCCAAAACTCATTCGTATTCAAATAAAAATTGTTTTCAAGATTAGAGATTCTCTGTTTAATTATTTATATATAAAAAAACCAAAACGTTTCGACGAATCTAAACGCTCGTGTCTTTATCAAATCAAAATGAACATTAAAATAAATAACAACAAGTTTCGTCGAAACGTCGCGTTTTTATTATAAAATAAAATAATTAAACAGAATCTAAATTTAATCAAAATTTACTAAAATAATTAAATATAACATAAGTAAGAAAATCTTTCCGTACTCATTATACAGGTATTATAAAATAAATCGGCTTAAAGTTGGCTAGTTCTGTATTAATATTTATTAAATAATATCGACTTTACTCAACATATACGTGTCTTGTGTGCATCAGATACGGAAATGTTACAAGTAAATAAACAAAACACAGAAATTTATAACGAATTTTCCAAATTAATTGGAAGTTAAATTTTAAATATTACACAGTAAATATTTTACGTGTGCATTAATCGCCTTTGATTTATTAACAAAAAACTAATTAAACCAATAGTTATAATTTAAATAAAGAAAAAATATATTGGATTTTGCCTTTATTTTAAAATTATAACAAATGTTTAATTAGTTCTTTGTTAATAAATTAATTATTACTGTATCAATTATCAATCGCCGAAATATTTAATATTTATTTCCAAAATCCAAAAATGAATAATTTTACATTCGATTTATTCGTTTAATATTTTATATTTATGGTAACGAATTATTAGAAAAATTAGCTAATTTATGTACAATTAATAATTTAATAATAATTTTTATATTCAGACAGAATTAGCATATAAAAAAAATTAATCAAATATTTAATTGTAAATATTTTCTTTGTTTATTATTATTTTGATTTCCAAAAAATATATATGTTGTTAGTTGTAATAAAGATTAATCATAATTTTTTTCAAATAAAATATATGTGTGAAATAAAAGAAAATCGCATTTTTCAAGGAAAACGATGAAAATTATTTTTTTACAAATAAACTACACACACACAAATTCTGAAATTAATACATAAGTACTATAATAACAATTAACAACATACATATTTTTTTGGCAATCAAAATAATAATAAACAATGAAAATATTGACAATTAAATATTTGATTATTTTTTTTATATGCTAATTCTGTCTGAATATAAAAATTGTTATTAAATTATGAATTGTACATAAATTAGCTAATTTTTCTAATAATTAGTTACCATAAATATGAAGTATTAAACGAATAAATCGAATGTAAAATTATTCATTTTTGGATTCCCACCACCTGTCTGAATATAGCCTTTTATTTACCTTGAAATGGCCCTTAACTTATATTTCCATATTCCCGGAATATTATTTACCCTATAAATCATCATTTCTTGATGAAGACGTACGTCGCCCCGGCGGTTGAGTAGATAAATAAATATAAATTGCGACTTTACATTCTGGTAGATTTATTTGAAAATGCGCGTTTCCGAAGAATTATCCTTCCAAATCGAGTACCAATCAACAATCACCTCGATTCCAAACGCCCCCCCCCCCCGGAAAGGGGGGGGGATATATAATCCGATTCGGGTCCCACTCAAATTCGGATCGCTTAGATTTCAACCCTGAAAAGAGATGATAAATTTATATATAAATATCTAGCAAACTAAACAAAAATTACATGAAATTTTTTTAAACGAGTACAAATTAACAATATTTCATAATTTTATCCGTATACGGTGTTACGTGGAGTAGAAAACAATGATTATTGTGTTGAGCCCATCAGATATTTGTAGCCGAGGCCAAGCAATCTGGTCGAAAACTAAACCAAAAATAAATAAAAATACATGTCAAGTATATTTAGTATAAGTATATATAAGTATATATTATTTATATGTGTGTTACGTGATTAGTGAGAATTAATATTTCTTTTGGTTGAATATAAAATTTTGTGACCATCCTGAGTGATGTATACATTGGCATTTCTTCACATATTTTTGGTAATTAAATTCAATGTTCATTCGTTCATTTGTGTAATAGAATAGGTAAAAACTATAAACTAGGAGTTGATAAATATGCAAATAAAACTGAATATATACCGATAAAACATAAAAACAAGGAATATATTTGATTGTTTACATTGTGACTCGAATGACAACACCACACTTTTATTTAACGCGATTATATAACTTAAAAGCAATTTCTAGAAAACTTACCAATAAAAATACGCATATAAATGTATATTTTCGTTATTTCATTGAATATTTCTTGTCATAATTTGTAAATAAAAGGTATAAAATACATGCGAAACATCACTATAATTTACAGTTGCAATGACACCAAACTTTATTTACGCGATTAAATCAACTTAGAAGTAATTTCTAAACAAACATCAATAAAAATACGTAGATAAACATTTATTTTCATCATTTTATTGAATATTTCTTGACATAATTTGTAAATAAAATGCTATATATTCACGAAAAATATCGCCGCATTCGATTTGCAACTGACAGCTGGCAGCCATTTTGTGATCTGTCTCCTATCAGCCCTATCAGCTATGTTAAATATATGACAATAATAAATTTATTATAATTATTTTATTTGGTAATAAAACTCGAGAAAAATGTATATAAATGCGAAAAACGCGATAAAAACATGATTTATAATTAATAGGGGGGGGGGGGGTGTATGGATTAAAAATATAATAAATATACATATGTAGAAAGTTACAAGCGAAAATAACCCTTAATGTATATTAACATAAGGACGAGTATTGCATGAAAATATAATATATAATATTACATGTAGGGCCATCTCTTAGATATGCTTTGAACTACGTGTCCCATAGACATAAGATATACTAAGTAAGTCAGGACTTTTTTAATTGATTTTGGTGTCCCCAAGATGGCCGACAACACTAGCGCCAACGTGCAAACTATTATTTATAAACTAAATATTATTAAAAAGTTACGTATCTAATAAAGCCTGTTATATTAAATATAAATTTATTTATTATTATTTTAATTGTTAAATATATTAAATATTATAATTAAAATAAAATAAATTAATTTTAATAAAAACCAGACACAATACATGTTATG
This sequence comes from Clivina fossor, assembly GCA_963966155.1. Lineage (NCBI taxonomy): Eukaryota > Metazoa > Arthropoda > Insecta > Coleoptera > Carabidae > Clivina > Clivina fossor. The sequence continues at coordinate 23,967,699 of OZ014557.1, forward strand.
AATTAAGTTGACAGTTAAAAAATTTAACCTATGAAGTTGTATGAAGTGTTATAGTATTTGGTTGTCGATATTAAATAAATATGTATATATTAATAATAAATAAATAGTAAAATATATTAATAAAAATATTAAAAAAACAGATAGATATACATATAGATAAGTTGGCGGCTAATGACAGAGATCTGGCCGATAAAATTTTAATGATTTTCACGTAGATTTTATTCCAAGGATATGATCAAAAAATGTAATCTATACAAGAGTTATAGTATTTGGTTGTTCGATATAAATAAATATGTATATATTAATAATATTTGTGTATTAAATACTGAATTATTTAACCAAAAAAATCTTATTTCATTAGAAAAAGTTATGTGTTACAAAACCTCAAACACTGTTCAACAAAATACACAATTTAATTAACAGAATATTATTAAATCTACGTTTTAATGCCCACTAGATTAAATTTAATCGTCGATTTATTTAATTGTAGTGTAGTTTAATTGTATATTTAACCAGAGTTTAATCAAATAGACCTAAAGATTTACAGATAAATAAATATGTGATCTCTGTCAGTTATTTTTTTTAGAATATTATTAAAATTATGCTTTAATAGTACAAGATTAAATTAATTCCCCGTTTTTAATCGCGATATATTTAGTTTAACTAGAGATTAATGTAATCAAAAGAGATATGATCTAGATATAACCTATTATTTCGATAATTTACGATCAGAATATGATTAGAATTATGTTTTAATGCTACAAGATTTAAATTTAATCGTCGATATATTTAGTTTAAGTGTAGATTTAATCTAGAGTTTAGTGGATGCAAGCGAGAAATCTATCTACAAATTTGTTTCAGTGCGTGGAAAAAACCTTGAAAAATAAATATTATTTCCGCATAATTTATGATCGGAATATTATTTAAACTATATTTTAATGCCACTAAAATTAAATTATAGTTAAGAGTTAATTTAACTAGAGTTTAAGTCCCAAAAAAGAGATATGTTACACAATTTCTAAATATTTATTTATTAAAAAAGCTATTTAGCTAATTTAGGCTAAGTTATGAACTAATTATGTTTTTAAATTAACAATAAAACAATATTTAATTAATTTCTGTGCAAGACATTTGTGGATTTATGTATTGTATTTATAAAACAAACTAATCTACACTGTAAAAAAATGTAGCGAAATTACGGAAACTTAGTACCTACAATAAAAAATTTTGTATTCGATTACCTTCAGATTTTCTTCAATTAATCCTTGGATTTTCGGACGATGAAACTTTATTTTATTTGAACAATCTTTTTAGCATTAATTTAACACAATTTCGAGAAAGTAAATTAACTATAAACTTCAGTTTTAACTAGAGATAAATAGAATCGGAAGAAATGTTTTTTCAAAATATATTTGAATATAATAAAAAATTGTATTTATAAAATAAATAACAACCAAATCGGATAAACAATGGATCTTTTAAACATTGTTAAAACTATATTTAGTTAGAAATAAATCCAATAAATAAAACTTGAAATTATCTTACCTTTATAAACTATATAATTCTGAATGATGTAACTTTTCGCGTAATTTGGTTTAAATCTTTAGTTTAAATAATTCCCTGTAACAAAACAATTAGAATTAGAATTATTAGAATTAATTTACTTCTCAAATTCCAGTAACAACATAAGAATATGTTGCTACGCGTTTTAGCAACGTTGCTAACACAGGAGACCTCCCTTGAGAAAATTTTGAAAAAACTTCTTAATTTTTTTCTTCTAAACTATATATCGTAGAATAATGATTCTTTTACTCAATTATAGTACTCATTATTCCACATTTTACTATACCATGTTTGTATTTTTAGACCGCATAGTTTTTGAAAAAAAAAAAAACAACAAAAACAAAAAAATTGGTTGCCAGATATTCTAATATTTTCATTTTAATTTATTTGTTTTTGTAAGAAGAGTTCGTTATACGAAACATATATGTTTGTTGTCCGAACACAGAATCATCATCCTCTCATAATATTGCCAGATTTTCTAATATTTTTATTTTAATTTATTTATTTTGTAAGAAAAGTTTGTTATACGAAATATATATGTTTGTTGTCCGGAACACAAAAATCTTAAGTATTCGTTGTCCGAATGTTCGCAGTTCGAACTGTATTCGTTAACCGATCATCCACTGTATTACCACCCTTAATTCATTATAGTAAAAGCTTTTAATATAAATACTATTTTCTATAGAATGGGGATTAAATATTAAATCAATAATAAACCATGACATATTTTCTTACCAATAGTTCTTTAACCCTTTCCTCTCCAGCTTCCTTGTAAAGAATCTCCTTCTAATAATTCCTGGACACCTCCTCCAACCCAGAAAAGGCGCACATTCATTCCTATCATCGAACACGGTTCCTTAATTCGGACATAAAATTGCTTGTGCATTCCTTCAATGGTTTTAATATTAATTGCATTTTTGGTTTTTGGCTTGCTTGTCCATCTCAGCGATCTCAGCTTCAACACAATTTCGCCGAGTTCTTGCGAAAAACGCAATAAAAACCACAATTCAAAACATGGGGGGGGGGGTAGTGGTTGTATTGACAAACTGAAAATTAAAACAGTTTTGGAATTAACAATAATGTAATAATGTATAATAGCGAAAAAAATTTTCCTGGGAACTTATTATCATTAAAAATTACAAATTAAATTTAAGAGGGGGCTTTAAAGTTATGTATTAATATTTATATTAAATATAATCGACATATATTCAAAACGTACGTCTTCAAGAAGAGAAATATTTATCATAGATCCCAAAATACCAAGTAACTAAATTAATTAATTGTATAAATATTTTTTACTTATTTTGTTAAGGTCTAGGTAACTTGTTTCTATGTTGTGTTTATTTACAACGTACGTTGAACTAGAACCTAAAGTAGTTTTATTTTATGCAGTGTTTTTTGACTTTTGAACAAATAAATGTTCGTATAGTCGTTTATGAAAGTGTTTAATTAGAAGAGTTTATTTGAAAACATGAGAATAACTTTCATATAAATAATCAGCCATTGCCTTCAGCTATAAAGCTATTTATCAATGCCTGGCCAGATTTTTAACCGTAGACACGTGTTTCAGTCTTTCGGACTTCATCAGTACGGTGTGTGGATCAGCCGCTTCGAGGCGACTGATGCCGGTGTTCGTTCCGGCTGCCTATTTATGGCAAGTATTTTGCGCAACTAGTAGCGAGAAATAAGTAAAAACCTACTAACGCCATCTAGCTGCATGCATTTCTGCTAATCGGATATCTCCTACGTTTAAATGCAGTGTTTTTTGACTTTTGAACAAATAAATGTTCGTATAGTCGTTTATGAAAGTGTTTAATTAGAAGAGTTTATTTGAAAACATGAGAATAACTTTCATATAAATAATCAGCCATTGCCTTCAGCTATAAAGCTATTTATCAATGCCTGGCCAGATTTTTAACCGTAGACACGTGTTTCAGTCTTTCGGACTTCATCAGTACGGTGTGTGGATCAGCCGCTTCGAGGCGACTGATGCCGGTGTTCGTTCCGGCTGCCTATTTATGGCAAGTATTTTGCGCAACTAGTAGCGAGAAATAAGTAAAAACCTACTAACGCCATCTAGCTGCATGCATTTCTGCTAATCGGATATCTCCTACGTTTAAATGCAGTGTTTTTTGACTTTTGAACAAATAAATGTTCGTATAGTCGTTTATGAAAGTGTTTAATTAGAAGAGTTTATTTGAAAACATGAGAATAACTTTCATATAAATAATCAGCCATTGCCTTCAGCTATAAAGCTATTTATCAATGCCTGGCCAGATTTTTAACCGTAGACACGTGTTTCAGTCTTTCGGACTTCATCAGTACGGTGTGTGGATCAGCCGCTTCGAGGCGACTGATGCCGGTGTTCGTTCCGGCTGCCTATTTATGGCAAGTATTTTGCGCAACTAGTAGCGAGAAATAAGTAAAAACCTACTAACGCCATCTAGCTGCATGCATTTCTGCTAATCGGATATCTCCTACGTTTAAATGCAGTGTTTTTTGACTTTTGAACAAATAAATGTTCGTATAGTCGTTTATGAAGCGGCTGATCCACACACCGTACTGATGAAGTCCGAAAGACTGAAACACGTGTCTACGGTTAAAAATCTGGCCAGGCATTGATAAATAGCTTTATAGCTGAAGGCAATGGCTGATTATTTATATGAAAGTTATTCTCATGTTTTCAAATAAACTCTTCTAATTAAACACTTTCATAAACGACTATACGAACATTTATTTGTTCAAAAGTCAAAAAACACTGCATTTAAACGTAGGAGATATCCGATTAGCAGAAATGCATGCAGCTAGATGGCGTTAGTAGGTTTTTACTTATTTCTCGCTACTAGTTGCGCAAAATACTTGCCATAAATAGGCAGCCGGAACGAACACCGGCATCAGTCGCCTCGAAGCGGCTGATCCACACACCGTACTGATGAAGTCCGAAAGACTGAAACACGTGTCTACGGTTAAAAATCTGGCCAGGCATTGATAAATAGCTTTATAGCTGAAGGCAATGGCTGATTATTTATATGAAAGTTATTCTCATGTTTTCAAATAAACTCTTCTAATTAAACACTTTCATAAACGACTATACGAACATTTATTTGTTCAAAAGTCAAAAAACACTGCATTTAAACGTAGGAGATATCCGATTAGCAGAAATGCATGCAGCTAGATGGCGTTAGTAGGTTTTTACTTATTTCTCGCTACTAGTTGCGCAAAATACTTGCCATAAATAGGCAGCCGGAACGAACACCGGCATCAGTCGCCTCGAAGCGGCTGATCCACACACCGTACTGATGAAGTCCGAAAGACTGAAACACGTGTCTACGGTTAAAAATCTGGCCAGGCATTGATAAATAGCTTTATAGCTGAAGGCAATGGCTGATTATTTATATGAAAGTTATTCTCATGTTTTCAAATAAACTCTTCTAATTAAACACTTTCATAAACGACTATACGAACATTTATTTGTTCAAAAGTCAAAAAACACTGCATTTAAACGTAGGAGATATCCGATTAGCAGAAATGCATGCAGCTAGATGGCGTTAGTAGGTTTTTACTTATTTCTCGCTACTAGTTGCGCAAAATACTTGCCATAAATAGGCAGCCGGAACGAACACCGGCATCAGTCGCCTCGAAGCGGCTGATCCACACACCGTACTGATGAAGTCCGAAAGACTGAAACACGTGTCTACGGTTAAAAATCTGGCCAGGCATTGATAAATAGCTTTATAGCTGAAGGCAATGGCTGATTATTTATATGAAAGTTATTCTCATGTTTTCAAATAAACTCTTCTAATTAAACACTTTCATAAACGACTATACGAACATTTATTTGTTCAAAAGTCAAAAAACACTGCATTTAAACGTAGGAGATATCCGATTAGCAGAAATGCATGCAGCTAGATGGCGTTAGTAGGTTTTTACTTATTTCTCGCTACTAGTTGCGCAAAATACTTGCCATAAATAGGCAGCCGGAACGAACACCGGCATCAGTCGCCTCGAAGCGGCTGATCCACACACCGTACTGATGAAGTCCGAAAGACTGAAACACGTGTCTACGGTTAAAAATCTGGCCAGGCATTGATAAATAGCTTTATAGCTGAAGGCAATGGCTGATTATTTATATGAAAGTTATTCTCATGTTTTCAAATAAACTCTTCTAATTAAACACTTTCATAAACGACTATACGAACATTTATTTGTTCAAAAGTCAAAAAACACTGCATTTAAACGTAGGAGATATCCGATTAGCAGAAATGCATGCAGCTAGATGGCGTTAGTAGGTTTTTACTTATTTCTCGCTACTAGTTGCGCAAAATACTTGCCATAAATAGGCAGCCGGAACGAACACCGGCATCAGTCGCCTCGAAGCGGCTGATCCACACACCGTACTGATGAAGTCCGAAAGACTGAAACACGTGTCTACGGTTAAAAATCTGGCCAGGCATTGATAAATAGCTTTATAGCTGAAGGCAATGGCTGATTATTTATATGAAAGTTATTCTCATGTTTTCAAATAAACTCTTCTAATTAAACACTTTCATAAACGACTATACGAACATTTATTTGTTCAAAAGTCAAAAAACACTGCATTTAAACGTAGGAGATATCCGATTAGCAGAAATGCATGCAGCTAGATGGCGTTAGTAGGTTTTTACTTATTTCTCGCTACTAGTTGCGCAAAATACTTGCCATAAATAGGCAGCCGGAACGAACACCGGCATCAGTCGCCTCGAAGCGGCTGATCCACACACCGTACTGATGAAGTCCGAAAGACTGAAACACGTGTCTACGGTTAAAAATCTGGCCAGGCATTGATAAATAGCTTTATAGCTGAAGGCAATGGCTGATTATTTATATGAAAGTTATTCTCATGTTTTCAAATAAACTCTTCTAGTTTTATTTTAATTTAATGACTTCTAAAAGATTTTTTTTAACTATATTAATTATTATTATTATTAAAGTTCGATAAAATTAGTCAGTTAAGATGGTTCGGACATGTTGAGCGAATGTCTAATGAACGTTTGGTTAAAAAGATTTATTTGAATGATTTTGATGGTATACGTTTGCGTGGACGTCCGATGAGTAGTTGGAATGGTATGATTGAGAGTGTTTTGCGTGAGCGAAAGTTTCCAAGTAGTAGGAATAAAAGAGCATGTATGAGAGGAATTATGAATGTGGATGAAGCGAAAGTTGCTTGTTTGGATAGGAATGTTTGGAGGCGACTGATTTCGGGATGTTGAAAAGAGTTTGTGCCACACCCTTTTGGGTACATGGCGTGATTGTGTATGTATGTATGTATGTATGTATAAAATTGATAAACAAAAAAAAACTATTTAATATTGTAAAATATTTTTCCAAAACTCATTCGTATTCAAATAAAAATTGTTTTCAATATTAGAGATTCTCTGTTTAATTATTTATATAAAAAAAAACCAAAACGTTTCGACGAATCTAAACGCTCGTGTCTTTATGAAATCAAAATGGACCTTAAAATAGATAACAACAAGTTTCGTCAAAACGTAGCGTTTTTATTATTAAATAAAATAATTAAACAGAATCTAAAATCTAGCAAAATATTTGACTATTTTTTAAATCAAAATTTACTGAAATAATTATATATAACATAAGTAAGAAAATCTTTCAGAACTCATTATATTATAAATTAAATCGGCTTAAAGTTGGCTAGTTCTGTATTAATATTTATTAAATAATATCGACTTTACTCAACACATACGTGTCTTGTGCATCAGATAACGAAATTTGTAACGATGTTTCAAATTAACTGGAAGTTAAATTTTAAATTATACAGTAAATATTTTAAGTGTGCATTATTCGCCTTTGATTTTTTAACAAAGAACTAATTAAATCAATAGTTATAATTTAATTAAAGAAAAAATGTAATTGGATTTTGCCTTTATTTTAAAATTATAACTAAATGTTTAATTAGTTCTTTGTTAATAAATTAATTATTACTGTATCAATTATTAATCGCTGAAATATTTAATATTTATTTCCAAAATCCAAAAATGAATAATTTTACATTCGATTTATTCGTTTAATATTTTATATTTATGGTAACGAATTATTAGAAAAATTAGCTAATTTATGTACAATTAATAATTTAATAACAATTTTTATATTCAGACAGAATTAACATATAAAAAAAATTAATCAAATATTTAATTGTCAATATTTTCTTTGTTTATTATTATTTTGATTTCCAAAAATATATGTGTTGTTAATTATAATAAAGATTAATCATATTTTTTTTTTTTTCAAATAAAAAACATGTGTGAGATAAGAGAAAATCGCATTTTTCAAGGAAAATGATGAAAATTATTTTTTTACAAATAAACTACACATAAATAAATTCTGAAATTAATACATAAGTACTATAATAACAATTAACAACATATATATTTTTTGGAAATCAAAATAATAATAAACAAAGAAAATATTGACAAATAAATATTTGATTAATTTTTTTTATATGCTAATTCTGTCTGAATCAATAAAAATTGTTATTAAATTATGAATTGTACATAAATTAGCTAATTTTTCTAATAATTAGTTACCATAAATATAAAGTATTAAACGAATAAATCGAATGTAAAATTATTCATTTTTGTATTCCCACCACCTGGCTGAATATAGCCTTTTATTTGCCTTGAAATGGCCTTAAGTCTCCTAGTAACTATGTTTCTATGTTGTGTTTATTTACGACGTACGTTGTTGGAGCATACGTTGATTATTAATACAGAACTATACGAACCTAAAGTAGTTTTATTTTAATATATAATAATTGACTTCTGAAAGATTTTTTACTATATTAATTATTATTAAAGGGTAAAGTTCGATAAAAATTAAAAAACAAAAAAAATATTTCACTATTTTAAGATTAGAGATTCTGTTTAATTATTTATATAGAAAACAGGACGTTTCGACGAATCTAAACGCTCGTGTCTTTATTAAATCAAAATTTATCAATGGACATTAAAATAAATAAACAACAAGTTTCGTTGAAACGTCGTAAAATTCATAAATTTAGTCGATCATTTTTTTTAGATCGAGAATTTTTTTTTCGGTAAATTTGAGAAATAATTTATTAAAATTGCAACCAAAAAAACATAGTAAAATTACTACGACTATCAATGTGTATATTTACATTGATTTTTATTTACAGTGTGTGTGTTTATTTCCAGTTATGTGATAATTTAAAAGATTAGAAAATGATATCTACTGTGGCGAAATTTAAATAAAAATAATATTATAAAAAATCCCAAAAGCACACTTAAATTAAAATCAAGCTAAATACGTATTTCGGAAGCTAAGCTTCCATCTTCAGTAGCTAAATAAAATCTACAAAATTCTTACCTGTGATCCAAAGTGCTTAAGTGTTTATGTACTTTGGATCACAGGTAAGATTTTTGTAGATTTTATTTAGCTACTGAAGATGGAAGCTTAGCTTCCGAAATACGTATTTAGCTTTATTTTAATTTAAGTGTGGATTTGGAATTTTTTATAATATTATTTTTATGTGATAATTTAATTAAAATTACTCAAATGATTATAAAAATATTAGTTAAAAAATCTTTCGCAACTCATTATATTAAAATAAAACTTGCTTTGGAATTAAAGTTTCTGTATTTATATATATATATATATATATATATATATATATATATATATATATATATATACCGGGTGTTTGTTCATCAAGTTCGTATGGGCGTTTAACATGCAGTTTCGATAATTTGCGATATACTTATTTCTCGAGTTAAATTCGGAAAAATACTTAGAATACTTTTCGATAGGACATAAAAAGTTCTATAATTTGGTTTTAGTTTTAATTTGCTAGCATGTGCCGTTTGGGTGCTAGATTTTTTTTTTGATTTTTTGGTTTTTATTTTTTTTCACAAAAACTATGAGGTGTAAGAAAATAAGCATGATATGGAAAAATGCGGAATAATGTGTACTATAATTGAGTAAAGAAACCATTATTCTACGATGAATCGTTTAGTAGAAAAAAATTAACGTCAATTCACACGTTTGTTATTGCTATATTCAGAAAGGTAGCTCAAATACAAAACATGTTGAAGTTAATATTGAATTTATTCGTTTAATACAACTTATTTCTTGTAACTGACTGTTCTGAAAATTACATAATTAATGTTCAATTAATAATTCAATAATAAATTTAATATTATTAATTGATTTATAGAAAATAAAAAATAGTATATTTTTTAACTGGCTCTATTTTCTATCGAGCCGATCTTAAAGGTATCGAAAAAATACCTGAGATATAATATCTTATGTAGAATAATATATATTATTTAGATTTTTTTGTATTTTATAGAAAAACAAAATTTTTTTTCAAAAAAAAAACAACATATTTTTTGATTTTTTTGGCCAAATTACAAATACGAAAAAATTCAAAAAAATATATATTATTCTACATAGGATATTATATCTCAGGTATTTTTTCGGTACATTAATTATCGTTTTTGTAGAAAATAGAGCCAGTTAGAAAATATACTATTTTTTATTTTCTATAAATCAATTAACAATATTAAATTTATTATTGAATTATTAATTCAACATTGATTATGTAATTTTCCGAACAGTCAGTTACAATATATTAAACGAATAAATTCAATATTAACTTCAACATGTTTTCTATTTGAGCTACGTGTCTGAATATAGCAACTGCAACCGTGTGAACTAACGTTAACCACGCTGTTAAAATTTAACAGTTTGTTAAAACCTGTTTTAAATTCAAATAGAAACAAACAATTACTTTGTAAATAAATATCACAGATTTAATAAAAACAATTTCTTTTGTTACTGCAGTTTCGACAGCGAGATTATCATCAGACTAAATATGTTTTAAATTCGTTTTTAACGTTGTTATTTTTTTAACAACGTTGTTAAAATTTAACAACCCTTTATGTAATTATCGCTAATTAGTGTTATATTTTTGGAATTTAAATATAATCAATCTTTATTTCACAATTACCAAACACATGAGTTTTAAATTAAATTGCCCTCATTCTGAACAGAAATGTTAGCCGATTAACAGCCGATTCAATGACTGAGTATCTTGTGAAATTTTGGGAAAAATATAAAATCTCAATATTCTTGAGTAATTATTAGAAATGTTAGCATTAACAGCGCTGTTATTCTTCAAGGTTGCAAGATGTTATGAAAATGATATTCTCTACATACTTTTTGTTAACATCCGTCGATGTAAATTAACATTTTTTCTGTTATTTTAATGTCCATCAAAAAATACAATAAAAAAAAATTAATTAATTAATTAATTTAAGTTAAAAAAATCTTTCGGAACTCATTATATTATAATAAAACTTGCTTTGGAATTAAAGTTCTGTATTAATATATATATATATATATATATATATATATATATATATATATATATATACACCGGGTGTTCGTTCAGCAAGTTCGTATGGTCGTTTAACATGCAGTTTCGATAATTAGCGATATACTTCTTTCGGAAAAATACTTAGAGTACTTTTCGATAGGACATAAAAAGTTCTATAATTTGGTTTTAGTTTTAATTTACTAGCATGTGTCGTTTGAGCGCTGGAATTTTTTTTGGATTTTTTGGTTTTTATTTTTTTTCTTAAAAACTATGGAGGTGTAGGAAAATAAGCATAATATGGAAAAATGCGGAATAATGTGTACTATAATTGAGTAAAGAAACCATTATTCTACGATAAACCTAGCGATTTGTTTCAAAATTAGACTTTAATTTTTCATTTATTATAAATTCTAATCGCAATATTTATTGGTTTATTAATTATCTAATAATAGTAGATTAGGTTAGGTTAGGTTACTATTATTTATGTAATAGAATCTTTCGTTTCTTATTTTTATTACTTTTGTATAAAAAAAATTTTGTAATTAATTTCGGAATTATATAAGTTTCGAATAATAAATTATATTATTAAACACTTTTAATTAATTAATAAATTATTAATATTATTCTATCAATTTATAAGTAAATAAGCTTATATTTTATTACATTATTTATTTCATTTAGAGTGTACCAAAGAAGAAAAAAAAACAATGTATGACACAAACCAAGCAAGCTACGAGTTACGTATTAACTAAGAAACAAATATTTTACTACAAGATCACAATAGATCAATAGAACAATTAATTTAGAAAATTACATGTGTACATACATACACAATCACGCCATGTACCCAAAAGGGTGTGGCACAAACTCTTTTCATCATTCCGAAATCAGTCGCCTCCAAACATTCCTATCCAAACAAGCAACCTTTGCTTCATCCACATTCATAATTCCTCAAATACATGCTCTTTTATTCCTACTACTTGGAAACTTTCGCTCACGCAAAACACTCTCAATCATACCTCTCCAACTACTCATCGGACGTCCACGCATAGTACTTAAATATAAAAAAAGACAAGATTAGAAGTATATGGATAAACCCATATATAGACTACTTTGACATTTCTCGGAAAGTAGGCAACACTGTATTTTAATAATATTATAATTTATGTGGGCATTAGGAAATACTTTTCTGAAAATTTGATCCAAATCGAATAAATAATGTAGCCACAATGAATTTTTAAAAAATTTAGTGATTTTTTTCTCGATAAGTTGGCAACACTGTATTTTGTTAAAATTGCATAATTTATTTAGGCACTAAAAAAAACTTTTATGAAAATTTGATTAAAATTGGTTAAATATAATGGTCATAATAAATTTTTAAAAATTTTACAAATTTTTTTCTCGGAAAGTTGGCAACACTGTATTTTGTTAAAATTACATAAATTATAGGAATACTAGGAGAATCTTTTGTGAAAATTTGAGTAAAATCGGTTGAATAACATGGCCATAATAAAAATTTTAAAACTTTAGTAATTTTTTTCTCGGAAAGTTGGCAACACTGAATATTAATAAAATTATGTAATTAATGGGAGCATTAGGGAAATCTTTTCTGAAAATTTGATCAAAATCGGATAAATAATGTAGCCACAATGAATTTTTAAAAACTTTAGTAATTTTTTTCTCGGAAAGTTGGCATCACTGGAAAAAACCAAAACCACATGACCATCTTGGGCACTAGGCAAATTTATCCTGAAAATTTCATTATAATCGGTTGAACCGTCTAGGAGGAGTTGCGATCACAAAATTTTGTCTGACGACCGAGCGAGCGAGTGAGCGAGCGAGCGAGCTGACGACGCACATCCATACACCCACATAAACTAAGTTCAAATTCGTCATCTAGAGGCTATATGAAGGATTTCTATACATTTTTTTTTTTTTTTGAAAATGTTACAGACACCGTACCAAACGCTATACTACTTTTTCCTTGCAGTCAAAGTAGTAAAAACACAGAAACAGAATTTCTGCATATTAACCCGACACAAACAAAATAGATTATATAAAAACATCATACTTAATTGGACTAACAAAATATTCTAATTAACTACACTATTTAATATAGAACTTAAGTAGAACTTATGTAAGAATTATATAAAAACAAAATATTCTATAACAAAATGCAGTTTATAAAGTTATTTGTTTTGCTTTGGAGAAATCGTTTATTGATCATTGGAAACATATATTAAAAGTATAAAATTGGATAACAAAAAGAAATATAAAATTAATATACTGATGGTAAAAATCAATTAGGATTATTAGATTATTGATTTTAGCTTCGTTTTAGAGCAAAATAAAAGCTGTTAAAACATAGAGTTAAAAAAAAAAGGAGATTTTTCCGTAATTGTATTTATTAATAAGAAAAATCCGAAATTTTTATGAATTTTTTTCTCTGAAACAATTAAAGATATTGAATATCGGTTTTTTGAAGGTGAAAGAATAAATATTGATCTATTTTGAACAATTTTTATTTTAATTTTTGTTGTAAATTGACAAAGTTATAACAGTTTTTCCAAAAATCTGCAAAACGGATAAATGTGCAATAAATCCGACAAAATTATAATTTTTTTTCTGCAAAACTATAGATGGTATTTAAACGCGGTTTGTTGGGGCTGAAAGAATAGATCTGTAGCTATTTTAAGGAATTTTTATTTATACTTTTGTTGGAAAATGTCCATATTCTAACACTTTTTGCGAAAATCTGCAAAATTCTACAAATTGCCGCAAATCTGACAAAAATTATGATTTTTTATGAATTTTTTCTACAGAACTATAAAAGGTATTAATTCGCAGTTTTTTGGAGGTGAAAGAATGGACATTGAGCTATTGTGGGCAATTTTTATTTATACTTTTGTTGGAAATTGTCAAAATTATAACACTTTTTTTTCTGCTCCAAAACAGTGCATACCTGAAAATTCATATCTAATTTTTAACCAAAGTAAACAAAAAAAATTCACGAAAATAAGATCAAAATCTCCTCTTTCATCCAAAAAAAACCGCGGCTTAATATCTATTATACTTTTCGACAAAAAAGTTTCTAAACTTTGTTAGATTTGTTTTGCCCTAAATCGGATTATATAGGGAACCTTATTATGCCTCCGGAAAAACTTTTTAACTAAGTTAAAGCAATAAAATACCTTTTAAGGTGATGAATACATCGTATAGCATTGTATAGATCCAATATATTCTCCAATCTTTGGAATCAAGTTGAAGAAGAACTCTGTTTTCTTGATGAAGCATACGTGATCAAAAAATCTTAGGACAGAAAAACAAAAGTTATAATAGTTTTTAAATAATTAGAAAAAATATATTTATATATTTAGAACTAATCTACCTTTATTTTATTATATTCTTAATTGCATATAGGCCGTAATATTTTATTTTATTTGCTTAAACAAAGAAAATATTGACAATTTAATATTTGAATTTTTTTTTATATGCTAATTCTGTAAATATCTAAAAATTGTTAATAAATTACTAGTTGTACATAAATTAGCTAATTTTTCTAATAATTAGTTACCATAAATACGTAGTATTAAACGAATAAATCGAATGTAAAATTATTATTTTTTGTATTCCCACCATCTTTAATACAATTAATAATACAGGAATTATAAGCTAAAGCATAATTTTATATCAAATATAATAAATTCTAGAAATATTTTTTACTATTTTAAAAATTTGATTATTTTGTGTTTTCTGTTGAAGACGTACATTAATTATTAATTAAATATTAATACAGAACTAGAACCATACGGGCAGTTTTATTTTACTTAGTATTTGTGTATTTAAAGCCACGTAAAGTATAAATATTTATTTCCAATGTATAACTTAGTTAATTAAGTGTGTTAATTAAACGCGTTCGATTGAATGAAATATTAAATAAATTGGGGGTGTTTAATTATAATTATAAATGTATAAACACTAATTTGTTTTTAATATTTAAATTCCTATAAATTTTATTGTGATAAATTATTGGAATTGGCATAACAAAATTTAAAATACAAAAGTTTTTTCTGTATTATTCGACGTTTCGATATAATATATAGAAGATCTTATTTAAAAATCATTTATATTATTATTATTATTATTTATTTACTTAGCTATTATGTAGCAATTTTTTTTTGTCTATTTTACTGTTTTTTTTTCAGGTTTTTTTGAGCAAATTTTGAAAAAATTCCAAGGGTACCTTGAGAAATTTTCAAAAATTTAGTTTTTATTTTTTTTCTACTAAACGATGCATCCTAGAATAATGGTTTCTTCACTCTATTATCGTACTCATTATTCCGCATTTTTCCATATCATGCTTATTTTCCTAGACCTCGTAGTTTTTGAGAAAAAAAAAAATAAAAACCAAAAAATCACAAATAAAATTCTAGCGCCCAAACGGCACATGCTAGCAAATTAAAACTAAAATCAAATTTAGAACTTTTTATGCCCTATCGAAAAGTACTCTAAGTATTTTTCCGAATTTTACTCGAGAATGAAGTATATCGCAAATTATCGAAACTGCATGTTAAACGCCCATACGAACTTAACGAACTAACACCCGGTATATATATTTTCAATACGGTCGATTATTATTAAATATTAACACAGAATTAACCTAATTTCGTTTTGTATTTATGTAAAAGTAGCATAATTCCACAGACTTACTCAGTTTGAAAAAGTGCTGTGCTAGACGCGCCATAACTAATTCATTCTTAGCGCGTTTCCAAAGAATTTGGGGGCTGAAGAATTATCCTTCCAAATTCAAACCAAAGTCCAAATATAACTGAGTGAGCTGCGAGGATGGGGCGTTGGGACAATTCAAACACAATCACTCCATCTCCACCAAGACACCATATCATTATCAAACGGCCTGAAAAAACAATACAATTTATATAAATAATAATTCGATAAATATATATTATGAATTACGTACCCAATACAATGTATGCGTCCTGTGCCGTGTCTCTTCGATATCTGTAATAAATCATTCCGATCTGATCCTTGTACGGGGGCAAAACCCCGCATCCCCCACTCGATAATCTCCGCTATCCATCATCGATATATCTGATTGTATGCCCTAGAAAAGATATGGAAAATACAAACAATAATTAATAAACTAAATTATTATTATTATTATTTATGTTTTAAATGGCAAATAAATTATATAATCACGTTCTTCGTCAATGAAACTAACCTAATTTCTTTGACGTATCTACGCAAATAAAACTGAATATATATGATAAAATATAATAAAACACCTAAAAATTGGTTTGTTTACATTCGTGACTATGACACCACAATTTTACTACGCGGTTAAATCAACTTAACAGCAATTTCTAGCAAACTTACCAATAAAAACTCGTAGATATACGTTTATTATCATCATTTCATTGAATATTTATTGCCATAATTTGGTAATAAAATGCTATAACATTGCAATGACACAAATCTTTATTAACGCAATTAAATCAACTTAGAAGTAATTTCTAAACAAGCACCAATAAAAATACGTAAATAAATATCTATTTTCATCATTTCATTGAATATTTCTTGTCATAATTTGTAATAAAATGCTATAAAATATACGAGAAACAACTTCGCGTTCAATTTATATCACAACTGACAGCTAGCAGCCATTTTGATCTCCTATCAGCCATGTTAAATATATGATAATAATAAATTTATTATAATTATTTTATTTGGTAATAAAACTCGAGAAAAATGTATATAAATGCAAAAAACGCGATAAAAACATGATTTATAATTAATAGGGGGGGATGTATGGATTAAAAATATAATAAATATAAAATAAATATACATATGTAGAAAATTACAAGCGAAAATAACCCTTAATGTATATTAATATAAGAATGAGTATTGAATGAAAATATAATATATATAATATTACATTTAGAGCCATCTCTTAATAAATCCTGTTATATTAAATATAAATTTATTTATTTATTATTATTATTTTAATCGTTAAATATATTAAATATTATAATTAAAATAAAATAAATTAATTTTAATAAAAACCAGACACAATACATGTTATGCCGTGTTCACACTATCAGTGCAAACTTACAAAGAAGAAGAGAAATGACTTTTCATCAGTGTGCACTGATGGTTTTGGCGGCGCCGCTATAATGCCTGTGTCACACTGTAAGTCGTCACTCATGAAAAAAAATCAGATGATTATTTTTGTGAGTCGTCTAAAACGAAGCTAAAATCAATAATCTAATAATCGTAATTGATTTTTACCATCAGTATATTAATTTTATATTTCTTTTTGGTTATCCAATTTTATACTTTTAATATGTTTCTTCCAATGATCAATAAAAGATTTGTCCATTAAAACAAATAACTTTATAAACTGCATTTTGTTATAGAATATTTTGTTTTTATATAATTCTTACATAAGTTCTACTTAAGTTCTATATTAAATAGTGTAGTTAATTAGACTATTTTGTTAGTCAATTAAGTATGATCTATTTGTTTGTCGGGTTAATATGCACAAATTTTGTTAATACAAAGAACTAAATTAAACATTTCTTTCTTAATGCAATTATAGAATTTCTTCTTTCATTGCTATTCAACGGCTTTTTTATAATTTTTTTAACAGTTGCTTCATCTGAATGCTTACGTAATAAATGGCGAGAAAAATGAGTGATTTCTTCAAAACAAAATATGCACAAATCTCTTTCCGTTTTTCTTCTCTTATTAAAAGAAGAATTTTCACCGATTTTAACAGATATTTCCTTTACTGGTTTCTAGAATAAATTTACATTATATAATAAAATTAAATTTTTTTTTTATCTAAAAATTAAAAATAATTCCCTTTTAAAATAATAATAGTTATGATAATGATCTTTGTAGCTGAAGCTATGTAAGTTTTAAGTAATAATAATTAGAAAAAAAGTAGTAAATATGAAAAATAATAATAATAATTTGATTAAAATTAGTTTATTAAAGATTATTTTGTATATATTAGAATATTTACATATTCACACAACGAAAATCTACTGACTATTTGATATTAAAGTTTCAGAGTTAAGTTCTTAACAAATTAAATAAATAAAATTTTTTCAAAATGAATTAAAAACATTCAAAATACAATTAACACCAAACGGCGAGTAAACTTTTATATTTGTCATTTCTTTGATATCAACAATTTAAATGAAAAATTATATTTTTTTGTTTCATATCCAAATGATTTAATAAATTAAAACTTACTATTAATACTGAATTTTGAGAAGAATCTGAAGACACATTAGAAGAACTTGGTGAAATAAATACAGAATAATCATCAGAATGTTCTTCTTCCGACATTTCGTCAGATTCAGACGAACTTCTTGTTTGTTTATTATCTAGATCATTTGATGTTGCGGAATATTCAGTTAATGGCTATATGTCAAACATATATTAAATAAAAATTAATGAAATTATATTAATTACAAATAGTAAACTTACATAATTTTCTTTATTTCCTTCATTTTTATTTTCTATTCTAGATGTGGAACTAGTTAGAGTATTCTAAAAACCAATTTTTTTTAATAAATATTTTTAAATTTATTAACCAATAAAAATTACATTTACTACCGTCGTATGGGTCGTATCCAAGTGCTGCAATGTGTCGTCATGAATAGAAAATTTTTGTAAAGTATGATAACGTTTTTCTACTGACGAATTTTGCAAGTGCTGTAAAAAATTTGAGATCAGAAATGAACGTAAAATCGAATTTTTGTACTTACATCATTTTTACCAGTATCTTCAAAATCATAATTTTCATATTCAGAACTCGGTTTTCCGAAAACTAAAATGTGCAATGTTTTAGTAATTATATAGTACGCATAATACAATGTTATTAACACATTGTACGCGGGTAGTTTTTATCGCGCGCTAACGGGTGGCGCGGGTCAATTTTACTAATTTTTTGTGAAAATGGCAACGTTCATACATACATAATTCACCATTGTATGTGTTAGAGACGCAAATTTTGTCCTTTGGAATTAGTATATCTGCATGTTAGCATCCCTTTAGAGTAATAAAAAAGTATAAAAATAAACGTATTTATAAGTTACATACATTTTA
Source organism: Clivina fossor (assembly GCA_963966155.1). Classification (NCBI taxonomy): domain Eukaryota; kingdom Metazoa; phylum Arthropoda; class Insecta; order Coleoptera; family Carabidae; genus Clivina; species Clivina fossor. The sequence continues at coordinate 23,986,792 of OZ014557.1, forward strand.
CCGCTAGTCTATCTGTATAAAATACGTGTTAATACGTGAGCCCGCGCTCAAGCAGCAGTCAAAAAATAGTGACACAGGTATTACTGTAAGTGTGGACTTACACGAACTTCACGCTTATATCGTAAACGTTAATGAAACTTGCGTTACTAAATTTTTTATTTATTCAATTTCTGGTCCAAATTCTTTTATTACGTTTTATCTTTCGTTTTTCTTCTTCCCTTGCTAAATAAGCCATTGTTAATATAATAACACTATCATCATTGAAACTACTACTATAGACTCATTTCTACTTTTAAATTTTAAATAATTATAGTTAATTATAACTTGTACACAGGTTGTTAGGTTTATAAAGTTGTGCATATATATTTTTGTAAAAATATATGTCAAAATTCAGGAAGAAGAAATCATTTTTGTTAAGTGTGCACTGAGTGTGAACATCCAAAGAAAAATGGCCATCAGTGCAGACTGATAAAAAGTCATTTCTCTTCTTCTTTGTAAGTTTTCACTGATAGTGTGAACACGGCATTATGAATTTGACAGTTACAAAATTTAACCTATGAAGTTGTCTGATTTTTATAACAAACAAATTGCAGCTAACTTCTTTCGTCATATTCATTTGACCAAATGATTGGTGTGAACGGGCCATAGAACGGGCTATTAGACAGAGACAGGTTCAGGGAGGACCTGGACAGGTATTAGCGGGTTTGGAATGATGTTGAAGAAAAATTGTCAAATTCTAACAAACAGCAAATACAAATCTAACTAATGGATCTAACATTTTTTGTTCGCGATCACACAAATGTGATCGGAAAAATTAATTATCAGGTAAGATTAACGCTTTTATTGTAATTAACATATATATATATATATAAATAAATTTAAATTTATTCCAGGGCGTTGTAACCAAACATAATACAAAGTTATGCCAATTTGAATTAGATTCTCTTATTACCGTTCATTATGTTCACAAGTTTAAATCTTATAATTATATCCGATTACCACGTACACATGAACAAGTTACTATTTTCAACGGTTTACTTTCTCGATCAAGAAGACATATAATTTTAACTGAGCAATCTAATATCGTTTGGAACAATAATTATGTACAGAAGCGAGAAAAGGAATGCTTTTATTATATGGAATTAGTTTATAAATTTAATATTAAAAAACCACTATATTTTCTACGTCTTAATAAATTAAATGACTCTTTGAAAATATTTACTCCGGAATTTTGTCAGTTAGCGTTACGAGCGAATAATGTAACTCGTGAGGATATTACCGTCCGGATTGTATCCATTTTGTTAAAAGCAAATTCCGAACTAAAAGAATATAATATAAAATTTCCAGTTAGTTTCAAGATTGATATCACATTATCATCTACATGTGACACATTGGTGTGGAATTTCGGAGTATATACGAACAAATTAACCGAGGATTACTTAGTGGGCCATTTACGCATTTCTAAAAACTTTGGATTTGTTGTTCTTCAAGATTCGCAACATTTTATCCCTTGTATTATTGTTCCAAATGATACAAGTAATTTTTCCGAACAAATGCTGGCTTGCTTAGATCATTTTGTTTTAATCAAAAAGTATCACGTTTTCGAGGAGTATAATAAAAATTATTGTAGAATGAATTATTTATATATAAATATAAAAGATATTGAAATATTAAATCTCCAAAGTAATGCATATAATAAGTTCATAAATAAAAATGAGAACGAACAAATTGTAAAGATTAAAATCTTACATAAATGCGAATTAAGTATAAAAAATAATCAATTTCAATGCTTTTGGATCTGTAATAATGTCGATGAAGACAATTCTAAGCCCAGCTTTTTCATACGACTGATTGGAAAACACCTTTTAAATTATCCAGCTTTAAATAGACAAGACATATGCGATATTATTTCAACTAATCGACAATTTATCAGCAACTTTCGAAATCTGTAAGTTTTTTTTAATTTCAAATAAAATCTTTGTTAGATAATTTGTTTTTCAACGGTGTTCCTTTGGTAATATATTATTGGATGGGCTTTTAAGGAACTTATTAATAAGATAAATTCTTAATTATTTAAAAAATATATTGGACGTTTCAATATATTTTATAAATAATTAAGATTGTATCTTATTAATAAGTTCCTCGAAAAGCCCATCCAATAATTTAGATAATTTGTTGAAATTTATATTAATAATTGACAATATGTTGTATATACTTAACAAGTAATATAGTAAAAAAAATCTTTCAGAACTCAAATTATATTAAAATGAAACAGCTTTAGGTTCTAGTTCTGTATTAATATTTATTAATAATCGACCATACACTCAACGTAAATAAACAAGTTACTAGGCAACAAACTAAGTTACTAGATTATAAAATTTATACGATTTTTAATTAATGGCATTGAGTTAAATTAAATTTGGCTTCCATTAATTAAAAAAAAATCTATATAATTTCATAATCTAGTTACTTATTTGTTACGTTTAGTAACTTGTTTCTATGTTCTGTTTATTTATTGATGAAGACATACCGTTCGTTTAGAATTACAATGTCGTATGTACATTGTTTACTATTACGAGATTTTCAAGTTTAAAAATTGTCTGGGCATTATTTTTTAATTGATCCACTTAATGAAATTGAGATTTTGCTACAGTACTTACCGAAAACCATTAACTAGGTTTATCCAAGAATCCACCCATTTGCTGGTCTTATCCGATAAAAATAACTAAATCAAAAAACACATACGACTTTGTTACTGTGATATTTGTTATTTACTTTATTTGTGGCGGATACGACTTTGTAATTCAGAACTTAATAAAAACAAAAATGTAAAGTATACAATAAGAATATGTTTAAATATTATTTAATAGGGTCCGAAAGTAATCTTGATCCTTTTTTGGCATCCATTTCATCATAGATTTAATAGCAGCGATTTTTTCCTTAGAAAGTTGTGTTGTTTTGGATGAAACCCTAAGCTTTCTCATCTCTGCAGTAAATGGTTGACGTGTAGCTTTGTAATTTCTTACGGACGCTATTGTCCACTCAAGTTCTGGATTATGTGACAGTTTATATTGTATATCGAAGATATTGGTTGTGAATTTTAATGCGCTAATTTTAGCAAATGCTATTATTTTGTAATTATAATAAGCACAACACGATTTTAGATCAAAAAAGTCGCTAGCATTCATTTCCAAAACTGTATACGGTCGTTTAGTTGCAACTTTGCGTAGTAGAGATAGAAGTGATACTGGAGAATAATATTCAGCCTTAGCTAAAACTTTTTCAATGCAACTATGTACATTATCTATTTCTTGTATAGCTGAATGGCCTGGAGTTGAAAATTTTATCGTTATTGAACAAATTTCTAGGTTTTCATACAAGAAGTAACTAATAGCGTATGACATTAGCGAGTTTTTGTTCTGGGGTACACAGCTGTCACTCCATAGAATTAAATTTAGCAAATTTGGATTGTCAGCGTATACAGCTTTCAAAATTTTTAGTAAAGCACTCGCAATGTCATTACCCCTTCGACCCATTTGATTTTTAAATCCATACTGCGCAATAAACTTGCTTTGTTGTAGACAAATGAGCAGTAAGATTATAAACATTAAATTTCGATTTATAATAAAAATTACTAATTTCAGCTCTAGGACAACTTAAAACATTTTCTAAATCAAAACAAATGACAGCTTTGTTTTTGTCTCTTCTGTCTCGGTTTCGTTCGTCCCGAGTAATCATTTTTTCATATATATGTCTTTGATGCTGTTCTTGCCGTAGGTGGTCTGTTGTATTTTTTTTTTTTAAAGTTTCAATTTCTTCACATAAATCACATCGATCTTTTCGACGTGAATAAAATGACAAATTAAACTGATTGCAAAATATGTTCCTATAAAATGATTCTTTCACAGGATCTTGATTACGTTTTTCACAGAAGTCAGCATATAGTCTATACATTTTTTTAATGTTCAGAGAAGGATCTAAAAATTTTTTTGTAGTTGTAGATCGGCAATAATGTGACTCGATTGGTTGAAATGACTTAATGTGGGTTTTCACGCATTTTACTTGATCTTCGGAAATACATAGGTACCTATGTATTAAATAATTAATCTACGGTTTAAATTATTGACCTATAGAATTAATTATTGATCTATAGAAATATTTATCGAACTATGGAAATAATCAAATACCTACTGATATAATTATCGATCTATAAAATTTGATCTATAAAATTAAGAAAGTGGCTATTTATACATACAGTATTTTTACGTAATTGGCTATTTAGGGTAGGTTAGGTTAGTAGATTAGGTTTAGGTTTTTTTTTTTACTATAGATCATTCTTTAATTATTAATAAGTAAATGATTGATTTTTCTATAGGTAAAAATATTAAATTTAATAGGTAATATTTAAATTATTAATAGATCATAAAATTAGCATCCCTTAAAAATTAAATTAAATTAATTCTATTAAATTGCTAAATTGTAGTAGTTAAAACTGTATGTTTATTTGTAAAAAAAATAAATAAATAATCATTTATTGAAATAAAATAACTGTTTGTTTGTGTATGTGTTTTTTTTACAAGGTTACTAGGTTTTTTTGAAAGGTTATGACTGTTTTTTTACAAGGTTATGACTATTTTTTTACAAGATTATGAAGTTTTTCACAAGATTACTAGATTTATCACGAGGTTAAAAAGAGAAGTCTTATATAAAACAATTAAAACCTTGTGAAAAACAGTCATAATTTTATAAAAAATATTAAAACTTTGTAAAAACAGTCATAATTTTATTAAAAAAAAAGTAGAAACCTTGAAAAAAAAAACATTAAAACAGTCATAATCTTATTAAAAATATCAAAACTTTGTAAAAACAGTCATAATTTTATTAAAAAAACGTAGAAATTTTGTGAAAAAACATGAAAACAGTCATAATCTTGTAAAAAATATCAAAATCTTGTAAAAAAACTGACATAACTTTCCAGAAATTGTTGTGGTGTAGGTCTGTAGATTAATTGTGGTTGTGTATTTTTATATAAATGTGTTTTGTTTGTGTGTGTGTGAATGCTTGATTTTGTTTGGCTCTAATATTTTGTTGTGAACTTAATTGACTTTCTAGTTGAAAATCATTAGTTAACATATTAAGCGCGGTGTTCATATCTGGAGGATTTTTAGTCCTCATTAGTGTACCTAAGGGCTCTTTGAGTCCTCTTAAAAGAATTCTAACAGCGTATGATTGAAAATAGGCTATTAAAATTTTACTATCTTCTGCTTTAATTTGTGTTGATATATACGAAATTTGTAAATTTAAAATTTCTTGAACTCTATTAAAAAATTCGAAAGCAGTTTCGTTAATTTGTTTGAGTTCGGTTAGTTCAATATTTAAAGTGAAACAATCACGTTTATCAGCGTATGCATCTAATAATGCTTTCTTTAAATCTGAAAAATTTGAGATTGTACAACTCGCGATATTGATAGCAGCATCGCCCTTAATTTTAGCTAAGATACTGGACATCAGATATTCATTCTGAAATGCAGTTACGTCGCTAGCATTATAAAAACTTCAGTCATATTTGAAAAATTTAAATTATTAGTTTCGTTAAATAAATTTTCTAAACTTTGCACTATATTACTTGTGTTTTCTAGGCTTTGCAATGAGTTACAGGATTGGTCTGAATCTGAATCTGTATCTGAATCGTCGTAATCGATTCTTATTGATTGTCTGATATCTCTAAATGACATTTAAATTGTACTTACAGAATAACAATCAGTTTGTCCATTTGTCTCTCCTCTCTTATGCACAGATTGGATTGATGTTGAACAATAAAAGTATAAATAAAAATTCCTTAAAATAGCTACAGATCTATTCTTTCAGCCCCAACAAACCGCGTTTAAATACCATCTATAATTTTGCAGAAAAAAATTTATAATTTTGTCGGATTTACTTCACATTCACCCGATTTTGCAGGTTTTCGGAAAAAGTGTTATAACTGTCAGTTTTTAACAAAAATTAAAATAAAAATTGCTCAAAATAGATCAATATCTATTCTTTCACTTGCAAAAAACCGATATTAAATATCTTTAATTGTTTCAGAGAAAAAAATTCATAAAAATTTCGGATTTTTCTTATTAATAAATACAATTACAGCAAAATCTCATATATTTTTTGAACTCTATGTTTTAACAGCTTTTATTTTGCTCTAAAACGAAGCTAAAATCAATAATCTAATAATCGTAATTGATTTTTACCATCAGTATATTAATTTTATATTTCTTTTTGGTTATCCAATTTTATACTTTTAATATGTTTCTTCCAATGATCAATAAAAGATTTGTCCATTAAAACAAATAACTTTATAAACTGCATTTTGTTATAGAATATTTTGTTTTTATATAATTCTTACATAAGTTCTACTTAAGTTCTATATTAAATAGTGTAGTTAATTAGACTATTTTGTTAGTCAATTAAGTATGATCTATTTGTTTGTCGGGTTAATATGCACAAATTTTGTTAATACAAAGAACTAAATTAAACATTTCTTTCTTAATGCAATTATAGAATTTCTTCTTTCATTGCTATTCAACGGCTTTTTTATAATTTTTTTAACAGTTGCTTCATCTGAATGCTTACGTAATAAATGGCGAGAAAAATGAGTGATTTCTTCAAAACAAAATATGCACAAATCTCTTTCCGTTTTTCTTCTCTTATTAAAAGAAGAATTTTCACCGATTTTAACAGATATTTCCTTTACTGGTTTCTAGAATAAATTTACATTATATAATAAAATTAAATTTTTTTTTTATCTAAAAATTAAAAATAATTCCCTTTTAAAATAATAATAGTTATGATAATGATCTTTGTAGCTGAAGCTATGTAAGTTTTAAGTAATAATAATTAGAAAAAAAGTAGTAAATATGAAAAATAATAATAATAATTTGATTAAAATTAGTTTATTAAAGATTATTTTGTATATATTAGAATATTTACATATTCACACAACGAAAATCTACTGACTATTTGATATTAAAGTTTCAGAGTTAAGTTCTTAACAAATTAAATAAATAAAATTTTTTCAAAATGAATTAAAAACATTCAAAATACAATTAACACCAAACGGCGAGTAAACTTTTATATTTGTCATTTCTTTGATATCAACAATTTAAATGAAAAATTATATTTTTTTGTTTCATATCCAAATGATTTAATAAATTAAAACTTACTATTAATACTGAATTTTGAGAAGAATCTGAAGACACATTAGAAGAACTTGGTGAAATAAATACAGAATAATCATCAGAATGTTCTTCTTCCGACATTTCGTCAGATTCAGACGAACTTCTTGTTTGTTTATTATCTAGATCATTTGATGTTGCGGAATATTCAGTTAATGGCTATATGTCAAACATATATTAAATAAAAATTAATGAAATTATATTAATTACAAATAGTAAACTTACATAATTTTCTTTATTTCCTTCATTTTTATTTTCTATTCTAGATGTGGAACTAGTTAGAGTATTCTAAAAACCAATTTTTTTTAATAAATATTTTTAAATTTATTAACCAATAAAAATTACATTTACTACCGTCGTATGGGTCGTATCCAAGTGCTGCAATGTGTCGTCATGAATAGAAAATTTTTGTAAAGTATGATAACGTTTTTCTACTGACGAATTTTGCAAGTGCTGTAAAAAATTTGAGATCAGAAATGAACGTAAAATCGAATTTTTGTACTTACATCATTTTTACCAGTATCTTCAAAATCATAATTTTCATATTCAGAACTCGGTTTTCCGAAAACTAAAATGTGCAATGTTTTAGTAATTATATAGTACGCATAATACAATGTTATTAACACATTGTACGCGGGTAGTTTTTATCGCGCGCTAACGGGTGGCGCGGGTCAATTTTACTAATTTTTTGTGAAAATGGCAACGTTCATACATACATAATTCACCATTGTATGTGTTAGAGACGCAAATTTTGTCCTTTGGAATTAGTATATCTGCATGTTAGCATCCCTTTAGAGTAATAAAAAAGTATAAAAATAAACGTATTTATAAGTTACATACATTTTACCGCTAGTCTATCTGTATAAAATACGTGTTAATACGTGAGCCCGCGCTCAAGCAGCAGTCAAAAAATAGTGACACAGGTATTACTGTAAGTGTGGACTTACACGAACTTCACGCTTATATCGTAAACGTTAATGAAACTTGCGTTACTAAATTTTTTATTTATTCAATTTCTGGTCCAAATTCTTTTATTACGTTTTATCTTTCGTTTTTCTTCTTCCCTTGCTAAATAAGCCATTGTTAATATAATAACACTATCATCATTGAAACTACTACTATAGACTCATTTCTACTTTTAAATTTTAAATAATTATAGTTAATTATAACTTGTACACAGGTTGTTAGGTTTATAAAGTTGTGCATATATATTTTTGTAAAAATATATGTCAAAATTCAGGAAGAAGAAATCATTTTTGTTAAGTGTGCACTGAGTGTGAACATCCAAAGAAAAATGGCCATCAGTGCAGACTGATAAAAAGTCATTTCTCTTCTTCTTTGTAAGTTTTCACTGATAGTGTGAACACGGCATTATGAATTTGACAGTTACAAAATTTAACCTATGAAGTTGTCTGATTTTTATAACAAACAAATTGCAGCTAACTTCTTTCGTCATATTCATTTGACCAAATGATTGGTGTGAACGGGCCATAGAACGGGCTATTAGACAGAGACAGGTTCAGGGAGGACCTGGACAGGTATTAGCGGGTTTGGAATGATGTTGAAGAAAAATTGTCAAATTCTAACAAACAGCAAATACAAATCTAACTAATGGATCTAACATTTTTTGTTCGCGATCACACAAATGTGATCGGAAAAATTAATTATCAGGTAAGATTAACGCTTTTATTGTAATTAACATATATATATATATAAATAAATTTAAATTTATTCCAGGGCGTTGTAACCAAACATAATACAAAGTTATGCCAATTTGAATTAGATTCTCTTATTACCGTTCATTATGTTCACAAGTTTAAATCTTATAATTATATCCGATTACCACGTACACATGAACAAGTTACTATTTTCAACGGTTTACTTTCTCGATCAAGAAGACATATAATTTTAACTGAGCAATCTAATATCGTTTGGAACAATAATTATGTACAGAAGCGAGAAAAGGAATGCTTTTATTATATGGAATTAGTTTATAAATTTAATATTAAAAAACCACTATATTTTCTACGTCTTAATAAATTAAATGACTCTTTGAAAATATTTACTCCGGAATTTTGTCAGTTAGCGTTACGAGCGAATAATGTAACTCGTGAGGATATTACCGTCCGGATTGTATCCATTTTGTTAAAAGCAAATTCCGAACTAAAAGAATATAATATAAAATTTCCAGTTAGTTTCAAGATTGATATCACATTATCATCTACATGTGACACATTGGTGTGGAATTTCGGAGTATATACGAACAAATTAACCGAGGATTACTTAGTGGGCCATTTACGCATTTCTAAAAACTTTGGATTTGTTGTTCTTCAAGATTCGCAACATTTTATCCCTTGTATTATTGTTCCAAATGATACAAGTAATTTTTCCGAACAAATGCTGGCTTGCTTAGATCATTTTGTTTTAATCAAAAAGTATCACGTTTTCGAGGAGTATAATAAAAATTATTGTAGAATGAATTATTTATATATAAATATAAAAGATATTGAAATATTAAATCTCCAAAGTAATGCATATAATAAGTTCATAAATAAAAATGAGAACGAACAAATTGTAAAGATTAAAATCTTACATAAATGCGAATTAAGTATAAAAAATAATCAATTTCAATGCTTTTGGATCTGTAATAATGTCGATGAAGACAATTCTAAGCCCAGCTTTTTCATACGACTGATTGGAAAACACCTTTTAAATTATCCAGCTTTAAATAGACAAGACATATGCGATATTATTTCAACTAATCGACAATTTATCAGCAACTTTCGAAATCTGTAAGTTTTTTTTAATTTCAAATAAAATCTTTGTTAGATAATTTGTTTTTCAACGGTGTTCCTTTGGTAATATATTATTGGATGGGCTTTTAAGGAACTTATTAATAAGATAAATTCTTAATTATTTAAAAAATATATTGGACGTTTCAATATATTTTATAAATAATTAAGATTGTATCTTATTAATAAGTTCCTCGAAAAGCCCATCCAATAATTTAGATAATTTGTTGAAATTTATATTAATAATTGACAATATGTTGTATATACTTAACAAGTAATATAGTAAAAAAAATCTTTCAGAACTCAAATTATATTAAAATGAAACAGCTTTAGGTTCTAGTTCTGTATTAATATTTATTAATAATCGACCATACACTCAACGTAAATAAACAAGTTACTAGGCAACAAACTAAGTTACTAGATTATAAAATTTATACGATTTTTAATTAATGGCATTGAGTTAAATTAAATTTGGCTTCCATTAATTAAAAAAAAATCTATATAATTTCATAATCTAGTTACTTATTTGTTACGTTTAGTAACTTGTTTCTATGTTCTGTTTATTTATTGATGAAGACATACCGTTCGTTTAGAATTACAATGTCGTATGTACATTGTTTACTATTACGAGATTTTCAAGTTTAAAAATTGTCTGGGCATTATTTTTTAATTGATCCACTTAATGAAATTGAGATTTTGCTACAGTACTTACCGAAAACCATTAACTAGGTTTATCCAAGAATCCACCCATTTGCTGGTCTTATCCGATAAAAATAACTAAATCAAAAAACACATACGACTTTGTTACTGTGATATTTGTTATTTACTTTATTTGTGGCGGATACGACTTTGTAATTCAGAACTTAATAAAAACAAAAATGTAAAGTATACAATAAGAATATGTTTAAATATTATTTAATAGGGTCCGAAAGTAATCTTGATCCTTTTTTGGCATCCATTTCATCATAGATTTAATAGCAGCGATTTTTTCCTTAGAAAGTTGTGTTGTTTTGGATGAAACCCTAAGCTTTCTCATCTCTGCAGTAAATGGTTGACGTGTAGCTTTGTAATTTCTTACGGACGCTATTGTCCACTCAAGTTCTGGATTATGTGACAGTTTATATTGTATATCGAAGATATTGGTTGTGAATTTTAATGCGCTAATTTTAGCAAATGCTATTATTTTGTAATTATAATAAGCACAACACGATTTTAGATCAAAAAAGTCGCTAGCATTCATTTCCAAAACTGTATACGGTCGTTTAGTTGCAACTTTGCGTAGTAGAGATAGAAGTGATACTGGAGAATAATATTCAGCCTTAGCTAAAACTTTTTCAATGCAACTATGTACATTATCTATTTCTTGTATAGCTGAATGGCCTGGAGTTGAAAATTTTATCGTTATTGAACAAATTTCTAGGTTTTCATACAAGAAGTAACTAATAGCGTATGACATTAGCGAGTTTTTGTTCTGGGGTACACAGCTGTCACTCCATAGAATTAAATTTAGCAAATTTGGATTGTCAGCGTATACAGCTTTCAAAATTTTTAGTAAAGCACTCGCAATGTCATTACCCCTTCGACCCATTTGATTTTTAAATCCATACTGCGCAATAAACTTGCTTTGTTGTAGACAAATGAGCAGTAAGATTATAAACATTAAATTTCGATTTATAATAAAAATTACTAATTTCAGCTCTAGGACAACTTAAAACATTTTCTAAATCAAAACAAATGACAGCTTTGTTTTTGTCTCTTCTGTCTCGGTTTCGTTCGTCCCGAGTAATCATTTTTTCATATATATGTCTTTGATGCTGTTCTTGCCGTAGGTGGTCTGTTGTATTTTTTTTTTTTTAAAGTTTCAATTTCTTCACATAAATCACATCGATCTTTTCGACGTGAATAAAATGACAAATTAAACTGATTGCAAAATATGTTCCTATAAAATGATTCTTTCACAGGATCTTGATTACGTTTTTCACAGAAGTCAGCATATAGTCTATACATTTTTTTAATGTTCAGAGAAGGATCTAAAAATTTTTTTGTAGTTGTAGATCGGCAATAATGTGACTCGATTGGTTGAAATGACTTAATGTGGGTTTTCACGCATTTTACTTGATCTTCGGAAATACATAGGTACCTATGTATTAAATAATTAATCTACGGTTTAAATTATTGACCTATAGAATTAATTATTGATCTATAGAAATATTTATCGAACTATGGAAATAATCAAATACCTACTGATATAATTATCGATCTATAAAATTTGATCTATAAAATTAAGAAAGTGGCTATTTATACATACAGTATTTTTACGTAATTGGCTATTTAGGGTAGGTTAGGTTAGTAGATTAGGTTTAGGTTTTTTTTTTTACTATAGATCATTCTTTAATTATTAATAAGTAAATGATTGATTTTTCTATAGGTAAAAATATTAAATTTAATAGGTAATATTTAAATTATTAATAGATCATAAAATTAGCATCCCTTAAAAATTAAATTAAATTAATTCTATTAAATTGCTAAATTGTAGTAGTTAAAACTGTATGTTTATTTGTAAAAAAAATAAATAAATAATCATTTATTGAAATAAAATAACTGTTTGTTTGTGTATGTGTTTTTTTTACAAGGTTACTAGGTTTTTTTGAAAGGTTATGACTGTTTTTTTACAAGGTTATGACTATTTTTTTACAAGATTATGAAGTTTTTCACAAGATTACTAGATTTATCACGAGGTTAAAAAGAGAAGTCTTATATAAAACAATTAAAACCTTGTGAAAAACAGTCATAATTTTATAAAAAATATTAAAACTTTGTAAAAACAGTCATAATTTTATTAAAAAAAAAGTAGAAACCTTGAAAAAAAAAACATTAAAACAGTCATAATCTTATTAAAAATATCAAAACTTTGTAAAAACAGTCATAATTTTATTAAAAAAACGTAGAAATTTTGTGAAAAAACATGAAAACAGTCATAATCTTGTAAAAAATATCAAAATCTTGTAAAAAAACTGACATAACTTTCCAGAAATTGTTGTGGTGTAGGTCTGTAGATTAATTGTGGTTGTGTATTTTTATATAAATGTGTTTTGTTTGTGTGTGTGTGAATGCTTGATTTTGTTTGGCTCTAATATTTTGTTGTGAACTTAATTGACTTTCTAGTTGAAAATCATTAGTTAACATATTAAGCGCGGTGTTCATATCTGGAGGATTTTTAGTCCTCATTAGTGTACCTAAGGGCTCTTTGAGTCCTCTTAAAAGAATTCTAACAGCGTATGATTGAAAATAGGCTATTAAAATTTTACTATCTTCTGCTTTAATTTGTGTTGATATATACGAAATTTGTAAATTTAAAATTTCTTGAACTCTATTAAAAAATTCGAAAGCAGTTTCGTTAATTTGTTTGAGTTCGGTTAGTTCAATATTTAAAGTGAAACAATCACGTTTATCAGCGTATGCATCTAATAATGCTTTCTTTAAATCTGAAAAATTTGAGATTGTACAACTCGCGATATTGATAGCAGCATCGCCCTTAATTTTAGCTAAGATACTGGACATCAGATATTCATTCTGAAATGCAGTTACGTCGCTAGCATTATAAAAACTTCAGTCATATTTGAAAAATTTAAATTATTAGTTTCGTTAAATAAATTTTCTAAACTTTGCACTATATTACTTGTGTTTTCTAGGCTTTGCAATGAGTTACAGGATTGGTCTGAATCTGAATCTGTATCTGAATCGTCGTAATCGATTCTTATTGATTGTCTGATATCTCTAAATGACATTTAAATTGTACTTACAGAATAACAATCAGTTTGTCCATTTGTCTCTCCTCTCTTATGCACAGATTGGATTGATGTTGAACAATAAAAGTATAAATAAAAATTCCTTAAAATAGCTACAGATCTATTCTTTCAGCCCCAACAAACCGCGTTTAAATACCATCTATAATTTTGCAGAAAAAAATTTATAATTTTGTCGGATTTACTTCACATTCACCCGATTTTGCAGGTTTTCGGAAAAAGTGTTATAACTGTCAGTTTTTAACAAAAATTAAAATAAAAATTGCTCAAAATAGATCAATATCTATTCTTTCACTTGCAAAAAACCGATATTAAATATCTTTAATTGTTTCAGAGAAAAAAATTCATAAAAATTTCGGATTTTTCTTATTAATAAATACAATTACAGCAAAATCTCATATATTTTTTGAACTCTATGTTTTAACAGCTTTTATTTTGCTCTAAAACGAAGCTAAAATCAATAATCTAATAATCGTAATTGATTTTTACCATCAGTATATTAATTTTATATTTCTTTTTGGTTATCCAATTTTATACTTTTAATATGTTTCTTCCAATGATCAATAAAAGATTTGTCCATTAAAACAAATAACTTTATAAACTGCATTTTGTTATAGAATATTTTGTTTTTATATAATTCTTACATAAGTTCTACTTAAGTTCTATATTAAATAGTGTAGTTAATTAGACTATTTTGTTAGTCAATTAAGTATGATCTATTTGTTTGTCGGGTTAATATGCACAAATTTTGTTAATACAAAGAACTAAATTAAACATTTCTTTCTTAATGCAATTATAGAATTTCTTCTTTCATTGCTATTCAACGGCTTTTTTATAATTTTTTTAACAGTTGCTTCATCTGAATGCTTACGTAATAAATGGCGAGAAAAATGAGTGATTTCTTCAAAACAAAATATGCACAAATCTCTTTCCGTTTTTCTTCTCTTATTAAAAGAAGAATTTTCACCGATTTTAACAGATATTTCCTTTACTGGTTTCTAGAATAAATTTACATTATATAATAAAATTAAATTTTTTTTTTATCTAAAAATTAAAAATAATTCCCTTTTAAAATAATAATAGTTATGATAATGATCTTTGTAGCTGAAGCTATGTAAGTTTTAAGTAATAATAATTAGAAAAAAAGTAGTAAATATGAAAAATAATAATAATAATTTGATTAAAATTAGTTTATTAAAGATTATTTTGTATATATTAGAATATTTACATATTCACACAACGAAAATCTACTGACTATTTGATATTAAAGTTTCAGAGTTAAGTTCTTAACAAATTAAATAAATAAAATTTTTTCAAAATGAATTAAAAACATTCAAAATACAATTAACACCAAACGGCGAGTAAACTTTTATATTTGTCATTTCTTTGATATCAACAATTTAAATGAAAAATTATATTTTTTTGTTTCATATCCAAATGATTTAATAAATTAAAACTTACTATTAATACTGAATTTTGAGAAGAATCTGAAGACACATTAGAAGAACTTGGTGAAATAAATACAGAATAATCATCAGAATGTTCTTCTTCCGACATTTCGTCAGATTCAGACGAACTTCTTGTTTGTTTATTATCT